>OW388168.1:8701875-9327500 GCA_936450015.1 Meganola albula
CGCCGAATCAGTTATCCTTTCAATTACGTCAGCAGGCGTTGGCGCAGTCAGGTTTTTGATTTTTTTTAAATAATTTTGTTTTTGTAATCCATTTTGAATGTTCTATACTTACCTACTAAAATGTGCTTATTAACGGGTTCTAGGTGGGTAAGTACGTTATTTAGAAACTATCAATACCTGTCGACCCCATCGATGTTATTAAATGCGCTACAGATAATGATTAATAGGTTTTCCACACATTCTCACCGTGACAGGCTCTCGATAAGGTAACGATAAGAATAGTAGAGCTTCTGATAATACATAATAGACAGTGAACAATAGGAAAATAATAACATACTCACTGTTGCAGTAGTGTAGCTAACATTAAGAATAAGAAATATTAATTTAAAAATATCGGTAAGTACAACATACTGAGATGTCTTGCACTTACTGCCTAGTCTAGTAGTAAATGTGTTTTCCCGGAATCGATTCCCGAGTTTAGCAAAAAGACTTTTCTAATAAACTTGAAAATCGTAGTTGCAGCTCGAAGATACGAGATATTGGACGGCAATAGGCTCGCTCCCCATTGCGTATCATGAACATAGCCGTAGTAGGTGATATCTACCTCTGCCTACACCTTCTGGTAATAGAGACATGAGCGCTATGATATGTAGTAATTAACCTAAATGCCTCGAACGTTTAAATTCATTCCTCTGTACTGTATTTGCACGTGAATTTGTGTAAATACCAAAATTTACGGAGTCTCTTCAAATAAAGCAATATAAATTTAAAAAAAAAATGCTTAGACTAGCTGACCCGGCAGACTTCGTACTGCCGTACAATCGACTGCTGTTTTAGGGTGTTCCCGGCAATTACCTATTCAAAATTTTCTCACCTTTTAAACCTTCCCTAGACCTCCAAGAACATTTCAAGACCAAGATAAGATAAATTCGTTTAGCCGTTCTCGAGTTTTAGCGAGACTAACGAACAGCAATTGATTTTTATATATAGATAGATATCCATAGGTTTTGCTAATGTTATTCAGTAACTTAACTAAGTTAGTAGTAAGTTAGCATTAAGTTATCGTCCAAGCTTACTTCAAGGACGCGGCAACATTGACAAACTGAATGCCGCAGTAGAGAGCTTAATTACTTTAACTTAAGGGCGCGTTTGCAAATCTGATGAAATAGGTAATTTTAGGTAAATTTTACGAGAAAATTAAACTTAACTAAATGTAAATAATAATGTCCACAAATAGATTACTTATTTATCTTTCATTTTCAAAATTAAAAATTTAATAAATCTGTTTTGGAAAATAATAAATCCCTACCCTCTTCGCACAGTCTCGTGTTGAGTATAGTAACATTTTTCTTCTATTCAATAACATAATAGCATAATTGAATAGGACTGGATTCGCGACTAACTTCATGCCAAAACCAAGCAAAAGTAGCGTCAGCAGAAAATATCAAACTAGACATTAAATAACGTAAAAATGCTCACCTAAGTAAATTTACGCGCTAAGATGCTACAAACTTGTACACCAACCCTCAGAAAGATACATACAGACATTTTAGATTTTAACACCGTTTTTCAAACTAAATTAGTAATATATTGTTTCCCTTAATATTGGACTCACTCAGACCGCTATAAGATACATGCTTTTATATTCATCTAGATGTGATTATTTTTTCATAGAAACGTTTTTGCTCACCGTACTAAATGTAGTTGTTGCTCATTACTGTCCAAGATGGCGGATTTTCAGTCCTAGTCTTATTTGAAACCCATTGTAGAGTAGAATCGATATTATTGTGTAACTGTGTTAACTTACATAGCTTACATTCTTCTAAGTAATATATTAACTTTAGTTCTAAGTTAGGTCTGTATGAATGTTGGTACAGGTCGTACTTAAGTATTTAAAATCTTCACTTCTACCCTTTTTGTATTTAAAATCTTTCCTTAAATTTTGTTTAGTGTCCCACTGCTGGGCACAGATCTTCTAGGTACAACTATCGACTATATTACAGGTTAACAGATTCGCTGGCCAGTTTTTTTACTGATGAAAGTAATTGATTTAATTCCCTGTTTGAGGAAGGGGACATTTTGCTAAAGGGACATTTTACGAAAGGGACATTCTGAGAAAGGGACATTTTACGAAAGGGACATTCTGAGAAAGAGACATTTTGCGAAAGGGACATATTGAGAAAAGCGCATTTTGCTACCTGTAGTCATTTTGCGACAGAGCCAAATTGTGGGTTGTTAGATGTCACATGTCCTCGAATGATTAGTTCTTAGACATGTCGGTTTCCTCATGATGTTTACCTTCACCGATATTCAGCAGCGGTGAGAAAACAATTCACGCGTATATGTGGGCGACCGGGGATCGAACCCACACCTTACATTTCAAAGGCGACGCTGATACCGCTGCGCCATCGCTGCTCTTACTTATTTAGAATATGTTTCGAATATTTTGATCGACTAAGAAAAGCATTGTAAGGAAAAGCATTTGTGTTAATAACTAAACTTTTGTGGACATGTGAAATCCACCAACTGGAACATTGACAGTTTGTGTGGATTGAGGCCTGAGGCTAATCTTAAAGATAGTTCAAAGTGACTAACACCTAGAATCGCGCCAGATAAACTAGATCAATTTTGATAAAACTTTGAATAGTTTTAAACCAAGACCGCCTCATTAGACAAATGGTAAGTGTGTTCGTTTAATAACCTCGGAGTCTTAGATTTGAATCTTGAGCTAAGCTTATAGCTTGATCCATGATTCAAATCTAAAAATATCCTACTAATATTATAAAAGCGAAAGTTTGTAGGAATGTATGGATGTTCGATACTCATTCACCCAAAAACTACTGGACGGAATTGGATGAAATTTTGCACAGAGATAGATTGCAGTCTAGATTAACACATAGGCTACTTTTTATACTAATAAGTACCACGCGGCCGAAGCCGTGCGTGGGCGGAAGCTAGTATATTATAAATGCGAATATTTGTACAGATGTGTGTGCATGTGTTTACAAGTTACTCTTTCACGCAGAAACTACGAAACGTATTTGATAAAAACTCAACGAAACTTAAGTACGTACCATTCATAGCTTCACTTCAAAGTTGGAAATTATCCCCCATTAACAGTAATGTCAGATGTCACCCTCAATAGGGGATGACATTTTTTCGTTTTGTCCATCAGATCAGTCAGATAGATAAAAAAAATTATTGGACCTGTATCTTTCTCTTTTTCGTGTATCCGGCGATACGTCCAAGATAAATCTTGGATGACGTCACACCTAGGTAAATTTAATACACAGGTATTAAGTAGCGCACTCCCACACCATATCTTTAATGTGGTATATCAATGATAAATTGTTTCATTTCAATGATAAAGGAAAAAATACGTGTCTAACATATTTTTTTTTATAATCTTACTGATGGAATAATTAATTAAAATACGAATTTTTATACCTTGTCGTCATCTCTACTACAATTACTATAGTAGGTATAACAAGTATCTTAGATTAGTTAGTCATTCATGTTAATTAGTGATTGGTATTTATGATTTTCTTATATTTACGCGATTATAAAACAATTTTAATAAAACAAAAACATAAAATAAAAATAAAACATTATAATATCATTATGATAATTATAAATTATATTTCTTATTAATTTTTTACTTATTTTAATTATTTAATTATAATTATAATTTTATTTTCGGTTTAATGTATATTTTATATCCTTATGACGATTGGTTTAAGATTCTTTTCAGATTCCATGGTCACGGGTTGTAAAATAGTGTTATTTCAATGATAGCATTTTTAATTTTGTACAAATAAATATGGGGAAATAAGTGGATAGGTACTTACTAAGTATATTCATATGCAGGTATTTCAAAATCCAATTTACAAAAACACTGAACACACAAATGATTGTCTTCTTCAACCACAAAGTACGAGTCAAGTTTACATTTTCACTTATAATTCTATTATAACACTTATTTTGTTTTTTAATCATTTAAATTTAATTTTGAACACGTAAAATACAACGTAAATAGACACCATTTTTAATTTTTTCGCGCGTAAATAGAAGTAAACGGACATTTTTTAAATTTCCACTCTACCCTTCAAAATAATAATAATAGAAATGAGTTTTCGTGTTAAGAATTTTGTCTGAAGGTTATATTTTAATTTCTTACACATGCTGAAGAAAACACTGAAATTTTCATACTTGAACTATCAAATTTTTTACACTTAACCTTAAAAAACACTGTGAATTTAAATAGAACATGATTTTTCTTATTTTTCGTCTAGAAACTTGTGTTTATTATTGTTTTGTCCTTCTGTTTCTAAGGCTACGACATGTCTTACGGCAGTTGTGGTACAACTGACCATTGTGTGAAGAAAGGGGGTGTTTGAGGGCGCTGGGGTGTGTTGTTAATCATACGGGGTGGAATAATTTTGTTTTTAATTACTCCAAGGTGCGTTCAGTAGCCCGATTTTCATGTTATTGGCGTATTTTAAGGTTATGGTGTCATGTTACAAATATTTTTCATGTGACGACTTTATCCGTCACAGAAAAATAATCTTAAGTGCCTAATATCGGACTCGACTTAAGAATATAGGTCACGGACTCGATCCTGGGTTTTGTTCACTCAAGTTGGTGTTTTGTGAATTCATTAACACAGCCGTGCTGCTCAATATGGATGATAGAAACTTCACTTCACCCTTTTTAGTGTCCCACTGTTGGGCACAGGTCTTCTCTCAACTACCTTTCGAGTTGAAAGAGCTTAGGCCTTAATCCACACACGCTGGGCAAGTGTGGGTTGGTGGATGTCACTTGTCCTCTAACGATTATTCTTAGACATTCACACAAAGATGTGTGAGCACGACCGCGGATCGAACCCGCAACCTTATATTTAAAAAGCGAGGCTGAAGCCGCTGCTGGAAAAACACGGCTGTGGTATGGTAAATGTTGTAGGTACGTAGTGTTTCAGACAAATAGCAAAGCAGCGGTGGTGCAGCGGCACTAGTCTCGGCTTTGAAATAAGGTCGCAGGTTCGACCCTCTGTCGTGCCCGCACTTAACTGTGTGAAATGGTTAATCGCCGCTGCTCAATTTCGCTGAAGGAAAACATCGCGAAGAAACTGCCATGTCTAAAATGTTAATAATAATTTTGGACGTAAAATACTCAGTCCACCCGTGATCATTAAGTCTGAAAAGACTTTGAAACGTCGGGATCTAAAATCTAAAATAAACCGCGATAAAATCCGTTATAAAATACTTTTATTTCAATGTGTGAAATTCGCTTTATTAAACTAAGAAAATACTACAAAATTGCTCATGTAACTTTGGCAGTCCGCAGGCGCTTAGTGTAAACAGTGGCGCTTCTTTCGACATAGCTCATAAACTACTGGTCAGATCTTGATCAAATTTAAATGCGACCACACGAGAAGCACCAGCTATCAAACAAAAAAAATTGGTTGCCTGTAAAGTCGGTATACGGGCGAAAGTTTTACGTGACAACGACTTTGAGTGGTAAAATAATTTTAATGTGAATATTCATTCGTATAGTAGGAAGAAGGATGAAATCTGTCTCTCTCGCTCTTAGGCGGGCTAACCATGCCCGAGTGGAAGGGACGCGTGCCTCTCACTCGCTCTCATTGTGAGCGCAAAACGTGAGCGGAGCGTAACGCAGTTTCTTGAAGTGTCACCTGGCAAACCAATTTATAAGACGTTGTCAAGTCAAAAAAATAGTCACAGAAATTGTTTCACGTGTAACAAAGATATTAGGTAACAAACATAAAAGAACATACAATCAAATTCAATACCTTCTCATTTTTAAGTCGGTAAAAAAATAGGTAGACGCGTATTAAGGCCTAAACCCTATAATTCACAATTGTGAGTTGATTCATTGCGATATGCTATTACTAAATACTAGGCGCTTAAATTAAATTACCTAAAATTAAAAATGTACGTAAGCCGCTTTACAAGTAAATTCTCAAAATTAAATTCGACGGTGTTGAAATTCTACTAAATAGTACAAATAACGTCTTCGTTGAAAGAATAAATAAAACATTATAAGTAGTAATAATTATTCAAACTACGCGTTTCATGGCCGCACGGGCCTTGGACAGCAAGGATGGCTGAATGTAAATAATTCTTTGTACCTAATAGTTTGTGATATTAATTTAATACATATACTATGCGTTTCAAATAAGAATAGGACTGGATTCGCGGCTAACTTCATACCAAAAACGAACGAAACAAAAGTAGCGCCAGCACAAAATGTCAAACCACAAACAATAATATTATTTTGAAATCAATGGAAAAGTGATTTATGTGAAAACTTTACACAAGTATGTAGTTACAATGCAGCTACCTACCTAAGTAAATTTACGCGCTAGGATACCACAAAGGAGAGGTCAAAAGTGGGCTAGAATTTTGAACACCAATGTGATATACCTCATTGGAAAGCTTATTTAATAAGCTGTTAGAATTTAACTAAACACGAATTTTAGGAGCAACCATTTTTGTAAAAATCAAAAAAATGTAATAGAAAAACAAAACGCACATTACCTTTAATTATCCGTTTCCTAAGCAGTATAAATATTGCAATCACGTCAACAATTGCATTCTGTTACAGTACTTTTCTCTTGTAATATTATTCTAGCTGCAGCTTAATGTAATTATGACGAAAAATATTTGTTATCTTATTAGTGTAATAACAAAACGCGTGGAAAAAAATATAATTACGGGAAACGTCGTGATGTCATTGTCATTGATCAGTTTGATTGACAGCGTCGAAATAATTTTGATTTTTTTGGTTGCTCAATTGACATTTGACCATGGGGTTGCCAATTGCAATAATCATAATATTGCATTAAGGATTCTTATTTTCAATTTCAATTTTAAAAAAAACGGGGGGGTGTAAAATTATTTTAAATACACCAAAAAATTTAATTAATTTTGCTCTATGACCTATGTAACTCAGATTGCTGTTCAAATTTACAATTATTTTAATCCCAGGCTCTATACATTTTTTGAACGTCTCCTTTGCACACAAATTCATATACACGGATAAAAACACACGTTTTAACTTATAACTCCGATTTTTGTCGTCGGAAGTTAATAAAATATGTTCGTATCTAAATATTCGACTCCAAATGTCCAATCTTACTCAAAAGGCAATAAGATATACGCATTTTTATTTTTTTTCATCTAGATATAAATACAAATATTTTTGCTCACTGTACTAAAAAATGTGAAGTTGTTGCGTATTCCAGTCCAAGATGGCGGATTTCCAATCCTATTCTTATTTGAAACGCATAGTAAAACTATGAAGGATACCCCTGCTTCGCACTGGCGCGGCGGAACGTACATGAGAGAAAAGAGTTACCCCTAGTTTCCACTGCACAAGAAAACATGTTGTAAGCACTATCTATCTCTATCGTTTAGAGATGTGTAGAAAGAGATAAGACTATGCTTGTATCATGTTTTGTATTTGGAGAAAGAGGCTATTAGAAGACTACAGCCGGGTTAGGTAGCATAGTAATAGAGATGCTGACAATTTTTTTGTTTTGTCAATTAGTTTTTTTGTGACTTTATAATTACGGTGATACGTCCTAGCGAAATCTCGAAACACGTCACACCTAGGTAAGTTTTGAGTTGTGTCTTAGCGCACTCCCACTCCATAACTTTTATGCATTATAGATAGCTTAATTTGTTTCATTTCAATAATGAATCCATAGTTGGTAGTCTTTCGGTCTTTTACCGGATACACCTTTGAGAGTGTGCGTTGGAATTACACAATCTTATTCCCCCATCCCCGGTCTTCCATCGGACAAGTAGAGGTACGGCTATGCGCCACCGTTATATGGTGGAAATTCCACGGGTACGCACAAAGCGTTTTGCTCCCACTTTCATTGTGCGAACTGTCAAATTGTGGAATTCGCTGCCGGCATCTGTTTCCCGATAGCTATAATCTGCCGGTCTTCAAATCACGTAGTTTCATCGTAGACTGCATCATTGCTTCACATCAGGCAAGTTGTGGTCAAGCGCAAGCCTATTTTAAGATAAAAAAAGGCAAAAAAACACGTATCTAACATTTTTTTATAATCTTACTGACGACCTAATTCATACCTTATATTTTTCATACCTTGTTTTATCCCTTTTACGTAGTGTTCACGTCGCCCATTTCACAGAGTATAAAAAGTCTTCAACCAGTGCCTTTTACCAGATAAGACCTACGGAGCCGAAACATGATCACTCACGGTAGGACTGGTCCATAAGTCACTTAGCATGCTAAAGAAAGGGCTATGCTGTACTCGGAGTTCCTTTAAAGGAACGCGCAATGAAGTGATCCGACAGAACTTATGTAAGTAATATAGATAAACACTTAAAAAAGAAGAAACTGACTGACTGACTGACATATCAACGCAGAGTCCAAACCGCTGGGTCTGGAGACTCTTAATTTGGCACATAGGTTCCTTACGGGGTCTAGGGGTGCACTAAGAAAGGATTTTTCAAAACTCACCCTTTAAGGGGGTAAAACGGGGTTCCAAAGTTTGTATGGAGAAACAAGATTAGTGAGATCAATTTCGCGGGCGAAGCCGCGGGCGGAAGCTAGTCGATAGATATAGCTCATCGGATTAATAAGCTAAAGTGGTAATGAGCTGGCCATATATGCCTGCATGCTGCAGAACCCAACGACGATATGGACGTGGCAAACAAGTTCTTGAGTGGAGACCGCGTATTAGCAAACAAAGCGCAGGTAGCTCTCTGACTAGGTGGAGTGACTTATTTTTATCCTATAATAGGCTTGCGCTTGACCACAACTTGCTGATGTGAAGCAATGATCTTCTTCTTTCTTCTTCTTTGGCCTCGCCTTTTCCCGTTACGCGGGGTCAGCTTTCTCAATCATGCGGCGCCACTTTCTACGATCTTGCACATCACTTTCTGTGATTCCTAGGTCCCTCAGGTCTTTTCGGACCTTCGTTATCCACATTAATGGTGGCCTTCCTCTATCTCTTCTCTTTGTTGCCATGGAAAGGCACTTTTTAACGACATGGTCTTCTGATCGTCGGAGTACATGACCATACCACCTCAGCCTTAGCAGATGTGAAGCAGTGATGCAGTCTAATATTTTTTTCTAAAATTTAATTTTTCTCTGACATTCTCAGCAGGGCGGTTGACAGAAACAAGGATGCTGAAACGGATCGTGCTCATTGGTGTGCTATAGAAGAGGCTTATGGGCAGTTGTGGACTAAAATATGCTTCTGATAATTGTACTTAGGATTTATTCTCAGTCTATTTAATCAGAATTTTAACTAGAACTTTGTATTAACCGTGTATGTAGCTGCTGAAGCTAGGTAAGCTAGGCTAGATAAGCTGTCGGTTATTAATTCCCAAAGGCGCGGCTCTCATCGGTAATGGAGTATCAATTACATTAATGTCTCAGCACTTTTGAAGCTTTACATAGTACGACACGACTCGTAGAAAACAAGAAAAGATCCACTAATACACGTTTCGTTAATTTTCACAGAACTTTCATTGAATTTGATCTTTACCCAAAGCACCTAACGATAAAGTACTCAAACTAGAAGGCCCAAATAGATAGGTATAAGCTAAGTTAAACGGGAACTTATTGCGGGAAGCTCGAGGATGCTAACAGCCGGCAACCGATCGCTGTGACATTTTAAAGGAGAGGCCTATGTCCAGCAATGGACGACCCCAGGCTGATGATGTTGAACCGGGAAATTAAATCACCAATAACAAGACTATAGGCACCCTATAACATCAAGGATTCCGAATGACTGAAAAAGTTTCAGCCTCCCCGGGGCAAACAAGCATTGTATTAATTAAATATGAACGTTATGTATGATAAAATTGTTTAATAAAAAACAGTTCATTTTATTTTCTACATACTTACAATGCACAATACTTATAATATGGGATAATATAATCATAAATAAAGGAGGCAATCGGACATAGTCGTGTCGTGAAGCTAAACTACTCTTTTTTAGTAGCTGGGCGTAATCCAGGTCTGACCGCACCTAACCAGCGCCAAAAGTTATGATTTACCATTATACGAGTACAAGCATGTACAAGTCCTATTCCAAGGTATAGGCAGAGCTGAATATTTTCCTACGACCCATACGTATTACCATTAGTGTAATATTATGTGGTAATATCAAGCAAGTCATGAGATTTTTCTGTAAGTAAGCATGGACTTAATTTCATCGAGAATTTGAACCTAGAACCTTTAGTGTAAGATTAACAAAATTCTTGTATTAAAGTGAAGGTATCAGTGGCGAAGGGCAAAAGTTTGAAAAATTTCTTACTGAAAATAATCTCTTCAATACTGTCTCCGATCGTACTAACACTTGATGCTATACTTATTTTTGTTAATATTTAAAACTTTTACGCGTTACATAATATATTATTAAGTACGAGTGATATTGACTAATACCTAAAGGAGGACTCTTCGCCACTGGAAGGTATTATAGATAGACTATAATATATATTACTATACCGAAAGGGACCGCCCTCCACAAACTGAGCACCCAACTACCCATGAAACCAAACGAATGCACCCAATTCGTTTAGTTTCATGATTAGAATCATTTTCCATGGGATTTTTTTTCCGGATCTATTATCTCGGCGGAGCACTGTTTCGCTCTTTTGCTCGGTACATGACTGATCAAGGTTCGAATGTTTTGTTCTATGGGCGATTTACTAATCAGTAGGATAAAAAAGACAAAATATATTTGAAATAGTTCATTTATTAACCATTGAAACTGAACACAGATGTTGATGATTCCAAAAGTATCTAAAAACGAGATTTTTCTATAAGTTAATCTCAATGCATAACAAAACTGCATATCTATGCAGGCTTTGAACAGGAAAACTTATTAACCATTGCGCAAACTTTGATAAAATAAACTTAAACAAATTTAATTAAACGCGTTTTTTTTTTGGTCTTAGTAGGTACAAAAAATGAACGAAATATGTTTACTATTGATATTAATATTTCAGCTAACGCGCGCCGCTCAGCTGTGCGCTCGCTAGGGTCACTGACCGCTAATTTTACGCTGCGCGCATTCATCGATATTATTACGAATAGATAATAATAATTCTCTGAATTTATGTCGAATAGAGTAATTATAAAAATGTATTGAACAATTTTTAACGGAAATGTGTTCTGAGAATCACCAAAAAAAATTTGCGCATTGGGTTTTCCTGTATGTAATTTCGATATCATTTGAAATACTTAGGTACTTATTATTGCTGATTGAATTTAGATACTAGATAATCATAATGTAGATAATATACACAAACTAAATTTACTATAGATAATTAAAATTACAGATATACACAAAAGTTGTAGATATTATATAAAATAATATTTACAACTTTTGTGTAAATATTATATATTCCATATGCGGACGGAACGCGCCAAGTTATTACTTCTCATTAAACCTCTTCGTTAAAAAATAGTTTATTACCATTTAAACCTTAAATAATATCATAAATTACTATCATTTAATTGCATAATTATGGTTTTGAATGAAGTGCAAGTGTAATACCTGAGTAAAGTGTACTAATCTATAAAATTAAACGATTATAAAACTGCAAGTCACAAAGACTTAATTCACTAGTTTATGCGATTCTCACGGTTACGTGCACGGCGTAAGATCTATAGTTGCAGTCACAGTCAGTATCGTACGTCGGCGACATCTTGATTAGTGCTACCAACATTGCAGAGTTGTACATCAGTTGTGTTCCAGTTTAAGATTCTAAGCTATTAATTTGGTGCATAAACAAAAGTGCGCTCAAAAACTATTTGCAATGGAGTTTGTGTGTTGTCGTTTGCGCAGTAAAAATATTATCAAGGAATTGATATGTAGCAAATGTAGTGATAACTACCACACAAAATGTATCTTTCCCGACAAGCCCGAAAAATGGATTCCTGATAAAAATATTTTGTCATCATGGGTATGTCCTAAATGTTCCAGAAATAGTCATAGGGATAACAGGGATGACACTCCTGTAAGAACCAATATTAAAAATACTGTGCCTAAACCACAAATAGAGACTTCACCATCACATCAAAATGTTACCGTACGAAAAGGCTCCGCTGTGCAAAAAAAGGATGACTTGATTCCTGTGTCACAGGAAACCTTACGTAGCATTATCAAGGAGGAAATTAATGCTGCTCTCTCTAGCACCAATAGCACCTTAAAGGAGCTTAAAACTGAAGTATCTGACCTGCAGAATAGTATTAAGTTCATGAGTGAGAAGTATGATACTATATTAAAAAGGATTTCTTGTGTTGAAGAAAAAACTAACACAATAAAAAGTTTAGAATCGGAAATTGATAACTTAAAAACTCAAATAATGGCCGCAAATTTAGCTATCGAAAAGCAGGAGCAGTGGGGTAGACGATCTAACGTCGAAATTATAGGCTTACCGGAGAAAAGAGAAGAAGACTTAATGAACACATTGTCTAAACTAGCGAATTATGGAAAGTGCCCCTTAAATCCCCAGACTGATGTTGATTTTGTTACGAGAGTAGCACACATTAATAAAGACCTCAAGCAACCGAAGCCAATTGTCGTACGTTTCCTTACTAGACATAAGAAGGACGAATTCCTATCCCGTCTAAGAGCATGCAAAGAACTAAAAGCTTCTGATCTTGGTTTCTCTAACAACTCATCTCGTATTTACTTTAACGAGCATTTGACAAGTCAGAAAAAACTTCTATTAAAGAAAGCTAAAAAAGCAGCCGAAGAGAAACATTATAAATACGTATGGGTTAAAAACTTCTCGATACTGGCAAGGAAAGCCGATACTTGCCTAGCAATACATATTTCTACTGAAGACGATTTAAAAAAAATTGTTTAAGAAGATTTAATTATTTTTTGTATTTATTTTTTAAAGTTGGGTATTTCCGAAACTATTTGTTATTAATTAGGCTATGTTTCTATTACACTGGTCTGACAATCGTGAAATGGAATTCTCTTTTTATCATATTGTTATATCAACAGGTGGTGTTTTTTAGGCCGATAATGGTGATTCTTGGCTCCCATCGGGTTATGACAAGTTTATTAATAATTTATTTAGGGGCTCTTTTGAAAGCTAATCTATTTAATAAAGTTACAAAAAAATGCAATATTATATTTATCCTACAGTGTTTGATAACTTGAATATTTATTATCAAAATGTACGTGGATTACGTACGAAAACTAATGAATTCTTTGGTAATGAATTACTCTGCTCTTACGATGTAATATGCTTAACAGAGACATGGTTGTTGCCAGGTATATTTAATGCGGAGTTATTCGATGATAGTTACAGCGTTTATAGATGTGATAGGGATTATGATTCCCGGTCTGATAAAAAGGGCGGTGGTACACTTATTGCAGTCAAAAAGGGTTTGATCATAGGCAATGTCAGTATTTCTCCATCAAATAATTTAGTATCGGCTGATATTATTTCTTTGTCTATTTATCTTAGGGGACACTCACAGAACTCTAGGATTAGGTTATATTGCTGCTACTTTCCACAAAATAATCTTCAATTTAATGATGAAGTGGCTCTTTATGATCAAGTGTCACAATCTGTTATTGCTTGTCCAAATGATAAATTTTTGTTAGTTGGTGACTTTAATATTAGGAATGCTCTTTGGGAATCAATAGAACGTGATGGTCACTCTGCTGCTATATTATTAGATGCAAATACAGATTCTTTGGTTAGTGCATTATCAAGCTTTCTTGCATTTAATAATTTTACACAGTATAATTTAGTTCCAAACTTAAATGATAGGCAACTTGATCTTATTATCAGTAACACATATTGCACTGTTTCGAAATCCGCATCTCCATTGACTAGTGAGGACCCACACCACCCTGCCCTAGATATTTTAGTTCGTAATGTAAGTTTTAAGACACTGCGTACCCCTCCGAGAACTGCGCGAAATTTTCATGAGGTAGACTATGAATGTGTTAACGATATTATCTCGAAAATTGATTGGGACAGTGTTATTGACGAGCATGATATTAACGTGTCTGTAACTAGATTTTATAATATTTTGAATGAAATTATTGAAAATCATGTTCCAACTAAAAATATATTTAATAATAATAAATATCCTACATGGTACTCTTCTGCTTTAATAAAAATCATTAGGGAAAAGTTGAAATTCCATAAGAAATGGAAACGTTTCGGCCAATATGCGGATTATTCAACGTTCGCTCTTCTGAGGGATAGGCAGAAAAGAGTTACTATGGAATGTTATTCTAACTTTTTACATAAGACTGAATCTATTATTTCAAAAAATAGCAAACATTTTTGGACCTATGTGAAATCTAAAAAGTCATCCAATAGTCTACCCGACAACCTACGCTTGGACGATATTAGTTCCTCAAACGGGGAAATTATAGCAGATCTTTTTAATAAATATTTTAGTACGGCCTTTGAGAAGGGTGACACCAACCTGGACATGCCAGCTCCTAATAATACAGACAGTTGTTCTACTTTAAATCTTTCTAAAATTGACATTTCTTGTGAGACTGTGTTGAAATACTTAAAAAAATTGGACACTACAAAAGGTACTGGTCCAGATGGCATTCCACCTTTATTTCTTCAAAGGTGTCACAAAACTTTATCAGTCCCTCTTCATAAATTGTTTAATGCGTCGTTGCGATCGGGTAGCATGCCAGTGTTGTGGAAACAATCTTTTGTAGTACCTATATTTAAGAGTGGTGACAAACACGATATTAAAAACTATCGACCTGATTGTGATACAATTACACCTCTTGTAAAACCAATTTTAATACCTCAACAACATGGTTTCGTGAGCAGAAAGTCTACTGAAACCAATTTATGCGAATTCGTGGACCATGTCACCACAGCAATGGATAAAGGCTTTCAGATTGACGTCTTGTACACCGATTACTCAAAAGCATTTGACAAAATATCTCATATGATACTCCTGCGCAAACTTGAGTATATCGGGGTACATGGCGATCTGCTAAGATGGCTGGAGTCTTATTTAAGAGACCGCAGTCAAGCTGTTGCAGTTAAGGGTTATTGTTCTACTTTTGTGCCCATTACATCGGGCGTACCGCAGGGCTCGCATCTCGGACCTCTTTTATTTAATATATATGTTAATGATGTCTATGCAAATTTTAATAATTCAGATTTCCTGTTATATGCTGATGATACAAAAATTTTCAAAATAGTGAAAAATATTAGAGACTGTCAAGAACTCCAATACGATGTTGATAATTTATGTACGTATTGTAAGAATAATAATTTATACCTTAATGTGCAAAAATGCAATATAATCACATTCACGAGAAAAAATAAATTTATTCAGTACAATTATAAAATTAATGATAAAAATGTGAAGAGGGTGACTGAGGTACGTGACCTTGGGGTAAGGTTGGACAGTAAATTAATATTTGATAGACAAATAACATCAATTACAAATAAGGCTTATCGCATGTTGGGTTTCATATTGAGGACAACTAAAGAATTCAAACGGTTATCCACATTATTGCTACTTTATAAAACAATTGTTAGACCTATACTCGAGTACGGATCATCGGTATGGAATCCTCAGTATAATGTGTACACCGATCAAATAGAAAAGATTCAAAATAAACTTACTAAGCATTTAAGATGGAGAAGAGGTAAGTTTATATCTGATAATAATTTTGCTGTTTTACCATCCTTAGAAATACGAAGGAAGGAACGTGATATATACCTTTTGTACAAAATAATACGGAACCAAGTAGACTCCTCGTATCTATTGAATAAAATAGGTTTTCTGTGTCCACGCGTTAACTCCCGTAAAAGACCCCTATTCAATGTTCCCCGTACTAGGACTAAGTACGGGAAAAATTCCTTTATATTAAGATCTTGCCGCACATACAACGATTTAGTCATAACCCATGATGATGGTAGCCTAGATGTTTTCCACCTTTCTTTACCTAATTTTAAGAAATTCATTCACGATTGTTCAGCTCCTGGGGATCTGCCTAGTTCAAGTGGCAAATGATGTTTAGGTGGCATCATAAGCCACTTGAATTGGGTAGTAATAGTAATGTGATTTTTTTATTTGTTATAGAATTTAGTTTTTTTTTTTTTTTATTTATAGCAAAAAAAAATTAATAATTGTTTTTTTTTTTTTTTTTTTATTAGAATCATTTTCGGCCTCTGTAATTTTTTTTTTATTTTTCTCTCTTTTTAAATTGGCGCTAAATGCATTATATATTTGTGGAAACTGTTTCTGGATAATGTTTAGTTTATTTTGTTTGTTATTGTATGTTTATGTATATCTGTTTGTTTCCCAAATAAAATAAAATAAAATAAAATAAAAATATTACTTATCAGATATTTAATTAGTTTATTACATTAGGTGAACATTACGAATTTTGGCAATATAAGCAAGGCCTTCAGATAAATATTAAAGTAAGTATATTGAAGCATGGCATGGACATGAGCTACAGTCCATCAAATCTAAGAAGTACCGTTTGACAGTTCTAAATGTAGTACATTTAGAATTTTATTTTTTGTATGAAAATTGTTTATGCTATGTTAAAATAAAAATAGCTTGATAATTCAATTATTTTACAGGATAGCTAATAAAAATATTGTGAATTACGCCTCTATAAAGCTAATTTAATAGAAAACAATGAAACGTCAAACGGTACTTCTTAGATTTGATGGACTGTAGTTACTAATTAGATAGCGAAGTTTCAACGACACAATGAATACAATGTATGGGATTGTTTTAACATTGTCACGTGGCATTTCGAAGGTGAATATCGATCCCATACATTTTGTTTTTTACGATCTTGAACTTTGTCTAGAGGCTCAGTACCTACACTGTGTCAGTTTTGTTTTAAACAGACGTATTCTACTGTGAGCGCATAAGCATGTGGAACACACTATCGGTTGACCGGAATGCGGTGTACAACATACAGCTGGCCGGTAGTGCGTTTACGCTCTTAAAGTACCCATAGAGGACTGACGCGTTTTTGAAATACATACCTTCAACACAAAAGTTATGCTGATGACAATTAATGCGAATTCGTGTAAATTTCATTAGCATGAGTTTCATTTTCATTAGAATTTATGAGTCTTAGAGCGCTAATTGTTTTTGCTAAGCTAATAGATTGAAGCTAATTAAATAATTTTTGTTATTCTGCAAATGAAAGAGCTAATATTTTCACTCGCGAACGATGTCAATCAAGGCAACGTGAAATAAAAAGATATACATTACATAGTACGTTTTTGCGTGCGACAGAGAGCGCACGGTGTCGGTACTCGGTAGCGCACGGTGTCGGTACTCGGTAGCGGCCGGTGCCTGCTATAGAAGTAGTATGAAGCGAGCGATGAATTCGCTTCAAATAATATAGCATCTAAATTTAATTTTTAATTGCTAATAAAACATTCGCATGCTAACAATTAACATTGATGTTTATTAATTCATTACTACGCTTGAAGTAGATCCTGTCGGCTTATAACCCCTTTTTGATAAGCATATTTTAATTAGATATAAGAATTACAGGAGAGGTACAAATTTTAATATTAACATTATTATTTCTATTTCATTATTATTTTTTAATTCGTATAATAAGCAAATTCCAATTTAATATATATGTTATGTTTAGTTTGTTTATTTATTTAAATAATAATAATTTTCATAATTATGAAAAAAAAATAAGTAGACGATTGCTTACAATAACAATAATGTTACACCTAATTATTTTAATTATTTCAATTATATAAGGCAATAAAACAGAAATATTCTATTATTTTTTAAATACATAATTTACAATTTGTAAACATAACTGAAAAGTTACAGGGCCTAATGACATAAAATTAAACTGCCTCGGTGGTCCAGTGGTAAGCGTGATCGCTTTATAGCCACGAGGCATAGATTTAGTATACTAAATCTATGGTGCAAACGGTGCCATCATGGTTTCCTCTAAGAGTTTACTATCCTCGCTACCGAATATAAGAAACTCCTTTTTAAACATGTCACCCCTGTATTACCCGAAGCTAACTTTTGAAAAAACTGCTAAAAGGCATTCATTTGTCACATCTATTTTAAGTAAGAGTTCAGTGGGCTAATTCACGTAACTAAATAAGTTCAGTTGCAGTGCAGTTGACGTTAAGTTTCGATCAAAACAGCCCTTTTGGTATTCTCGTAATTTGTTATTTAAATGACAATCACAAGAATACCATTTTGCACCAAGACGTAAGCTTAATTGCAACGTGACTGCAACTGCACCGCAACTTTATCGGTGCGTCAAGAAATTACGTGAATTAGCCTACAGATAGACAGCATTAGGGTTGCACGACGTAAACATTTTGCAAAAATGTAGTACATCAAAGATTGTATCTATTTAATCTTGTGTAAACTGGAAACAACGTTATTTTCAAATTTAAGCTTTAGTAGTAGGGATTAAAGTAGATATTCCTTTCTCAGACTATTTTAAACAATAATAAGGCACCAAAAATACTATACAATTATTAAAACTATTTATTTTAAAACAATAAAATTATTAACATGTAATTTTGAACATTAATTTTATTTTATACAGTAAAAATAAAATGCTAAACTAGGTACATACAATGTCTTAATACTATTTATTTTTAATTTTTATAAACAAACAAAAACTATGTTATATGAAAAAAAAAACATTCAAAATGTCAAAACAGTAAATGATTATTCAATATAACTATGTTGAATTTATTTTACATGAAAATTTAATGATTATTGCAATTTTTTTAATTATCTATGGCAGCCAAATGTCAAATTAGATGCCTTCTTGCGCAATGTAGAGAATGAACTCTATTGTGGTAAACTAAGAAGATGGTTGACAAACACTGGGTTTCTAGAGCCAAATGATTTGCGGCCAATGTTAAAGTTAATTAACGTGTCGTGAAACCAGTCAGTTCAGACTGGCAACACAGCATGAATTTTTTTCTAGAATTCATTTTTGTGTTTTGGGATTTTGAAAAAAGTTGCTACACGTTTGATATCACTAATAATGCTCGGTTCCTATAATCAACTGTCACTCAGTCTGTACTAACGAGGCGTCACACAGCGTACCACCCGTTTTTAATTTATAGGAACAGTTGTGGCTTGCAGTAGGTAGAACATGTTACTGAATCAAACCGTTTTAATTATATAGGAACCGGGCATAAATGTTCGTGTCACAACACATTTCGAGTGTACGAATTACGATAGCAGAGCGACAGTTGTCATCCGAAGCGGTTTCATAATACACATCAACTTATTTTCAACTGTTACTATATAGTTTCAATAAGCGATTATATTATAAACAATCACATATCTTTCAACACAGATTTTAATATAGCGCCCTCTGTGTTCCGCGTTTGGTTGACACCGGTGTCAAGTTTCTGTGAGACCACCCTTAAGTCTCTTTCGGAGTCTCGCGAGAGTTGTGACGAGGTGTCGAGAGTGTCGATGTTTTGGAAGAGCAGGTTATTTGAACCGGTGGAGGGGTTCCGGCTGTGAGCTGGCTGTGGCACATTGGGGGGTGGTCCTATAGAAAAATTAATAATATTATATTTATCGCAACCACAACAAATGATGAGACGTTAGTATTTTAAGCCGGCATAACATAGGTCTGGTTTTGAATATAGTTGGAACTGACTGATTGAATATATGACCATGTTAGCGAGCATACGGTTAACATGATGGTCACTATAGCCTACGAACGCTTACTTCACCAGAGGCATCACTATCGTGTTGCCGATCCATTAGGAGGAAAACCAAAAGTTATTACATCAAGTGTATTCCGTCGGGTGATTTTTGGTGGTGTTTCTTATTAACTTAACTCATCTTTTTTTTTCTTATTCATTTACCTCAACTGTTAAGTTATTTGAGAAATTGATAGAATTTGATCATAAACACTTACCAATCGTAGAATTTTTCCTTGAATTCGGTGTGGTGGACCTACTGGAGCCTTGGGCTAGTGTCATCATGTTCGGCAAGTTAGCCCTGGGTCGGGATTCATTCTGTAAGAACTTGACGAATTCTGCTGCCAAACTGTCGGTGGTAGGAGTGGAACGGGCCAGACCAAGTTTCTCGCACTCCTTCTGATTGAAGTCTAAGACGGTGGAGAGGACGCGAAGAATTTGGGTTCTAAAAACAAAATTGGTAATTAATAAAAAATAATTTTACCTGTTTAGTTGGCTATGATTAAGTTCTATACGTAAAAGAGGACGAGTTTATTATGAATCGTATACAAGTTTGAGCAGTATTATTGAGATATTATTGGGTGTGTGTGTGTTGTCCACAATCCCTCATTTAGCCTCTTAGAATTGTGAATTAAAACTTAAACTGCATAAACTTGTAGGAGGATAAACATTTTATTGTTCATAATATAGTACATGTACATTCTGAGTTATAATGTCCTTTTTTTAAGACTATGATAATTAGCTTAAACTTACTTGTTAGTAGTATTGACAGCTGTCAACACGTAGTTAATGACCAAGTTCTTGACAAGATTCTTGTCCACTTTGTCTTGTTGGTTCGATATCGCGTTGTAGTAGCGTTCTTCAGCCGCCGCTACTGATGTTTGAAGTGTCCGCACTATTGTAAAAAAATATTAGATATACATTTGAATTTTATGCTATAGAAGTAAAGTTGAAGCTTTCATGCAAAGTTATTAAAAATACAACTTTATAAATAAATAACTGCCTTCCTTCCTTCCTTCGTTTTGGTAGACTATTCAAGTAAACAAACAATTCTTTTCTAATCATATTGATAAAACCTAATAAAGACTGAACGTAAGTAAGTAGTATTTAGTAAAGTATTCCTTCCTATTTTTAAACACACATACTGTAAAATAATTATAAATTAAACATTAGAAATAAAAAAACTACAATCTACTCTCACCATGCAGGTACCAAATCTTCATACGATGCACGTTGAAAACGCAAACACGACCTCAAAGTATTATTCAGCCACTGGGTAGGAGACTAGTCGTCGCTACACTAACCTCTTCATAATATTCACGATTTACTTAAAACCAGTTTCGGGATGTTTAAATTCAAGCATGTAGGTACTGTAAAACTAATTGCTCTTTATAAGTATAACAGTATATTACAGTATCGTCTAGATAAAACAAATTTGAACTCTACTGAAATTCCGTTATTAAAAAAATATGTCTGTATGTTTGTCAATCCCAATATTATTCCCAAAAACACCATATTGCTCTAAAATTTATTTGTTTATGATTATAAACACGAAAATAAATGCTATGAAATATCAAATCTCTAACTGGTAATATCCCTTTGCAAAATCTTTAAAGGTGATAATTTCAGTGAATTATGAGGGTGTGTGGGAGCGACTTCCGTCTCCAATTATCTAAACCGCCAGTACCTGAAGTAATACTCAGAGGCAATGCCGCTAGATGGTCTTCTAAGTCATACTCGGCTACAGAATTGAACACTCACAAAAATTACGGAATACTAGATTCGGATACCAAAAACAAAACTAAAACTATCTAATTTATTTAATAAACGTAGAAATTAAAATATAACATTAGGACTACAATAAGGCATTGTTCAGGTTTAAATAGGTATCCAAAACAAGTATTGCAAAGAATACATCCACATAAACAAACAAACGTCAAAAATGTGCTGCAGTACGCTTACTTGCTGGTGCTTGATGAAAATATATTGAGATTAAGACTTGAGTTGTTAAAAATAAAAACAATATCTTGGGACATTAACACACACGGCCATCTCATTCTCAACTAAACTACATAAACTACTTTTATTTTGTAAATATATACTTAACTTAGATAGTTACATCCCAGACTCAAGACAAGTAAACATGTTCATCACATAAATGTGTGTCACGGGTGGGAATCGAACCCACGACCTGCGACGTGAAAAGCAAGTATACTCGAATTACCGCCATGCGCACTGGGCCGTCAAATATACTTATCTTGCTCTATTAAAAAGATCAGAATCTTCGACTCAGAATGATGATGAAAACGACTTCAAATCTCAATCTCACAACAAATTATATAGTAACTCAAAAATGTGCAAAATAAAAACATGGTGATAACACAGGACATCACGTTGTTAAGCCACTACCTTCAATCAAACCCCATATGGTAATCTGAGTACCGCGCGGACCAGCTGTCACCTAACAGTGACGTGTAGTTGTCACAACAGTCAAGTGGCACCGGCCGCGGCGTTCTAAATCTCACAGTTACCAAATGAGATTAAATCAAAGTTGGCAAAAGCGTACATCGCTGGCAGGCTTGATCATACAAAATGGCTTTGTACTTAATCTCCGGCATTTTTTATATCAAAGCTTCAACAAGACTGGGTTTCTAAAGGCTGTCAACACTCAATACAAAAGGCAATGACGAAAATACAAACACCAAAGATTTCAATTGTTAGATTGGCTCTTAATTGTTCGAGATCTCACTGTCCGTTTCCATCGAAGCTGAAACTTAGGGAATGTTACCAACCAATCACATCGTTGAAAACATTTCATCTTATTTCGGCAAATACGATTGAGCTATATGTTGCTAGTTATAAGTTGTAAAAAATTTTTGCCACTTGCACTTCGCATCAGTGAAAACATAGCTTGTCTGCCGGACGACAACGGAATATAGAGGTTTCATCTAACAACCAAAATCTTTGCACAAAACGACACACAGACATACAACTTACGTGTGTCATCCACTACGTGTGTACAGGGCCCCGCGGCATACCAGCTAGTAGCCTGGGACTCAAACCCCCAGAATTACCAGCTGATATTTAGCTGGGCCCCGTAATCTACTTCAATACTATTGGGTTTTGCAGATAATAATAAAGAGGTAAACACTGTTTTGACAGAAAATTTGTTTTATTCAGCTAAAATCTCCGCCTAAGTTTTTTTAGCATTTTCTCATTTTTAAACACTGACGAAGAGAGAGAGAGAATGCAAGTTTTTGATACAGATTTTATCTTGTTTATAAGAATCTGTGTTCAAGGGCCACTTTAGAGGATTCCGTTAGTTTCATTATATCATCAACCTTTTGGTTGGACGAAATATAATAAAATAATTAGCAACTCATTTAATGCCAAGTCAGTCTCTACCTCAATCAAGTATTAGTCATAAAACATGAGAAACATCTATAAATCAATTAAAATGACATCCAATTAAACAAAGAAAAAAAATCTTTAAAAAGAACATCAAATTTATGTGTTTTATTTCGACATTCTCCATTACGTACCCGGTCTCATTCTTACCTTGTTCCTTTAAATCGTTGATCTGCGCAGTCTTGGTCTCTACCTGGTCTCCTAGCCTACTCGCAGCTTGTAGTCCAGCAAGAGCCTCTTCCAACTTTTTATTGATACGAACTATCTCTTCTCTTAGACTATTGTTGATATCTTTGAGATTTTCCATTTTATTACGCAGTTTTTCTGTCGCTGTGTGGATGTCACGGTCTTTTTCTAGAAAATTATTAAAATATACATAGTATATTTTGTTTCTCAAATTCTGACATTAAATTATTTTTATCGACGTGACTACAGCGTAGTCAGGAAGATGCAGCCATCCCTTTTGACACTTTATAGCCTAAAATTGATGGGGAATTTGTATGACTATATACTATTTCTCTAATTGCCTATCTTTTCCATTAATATTTCTACTTTATATTCTAACTATAGATGATTACCTAATTGGAACTGTTCCAACACAACTTGTAGGTTGGTAAGCGCCGCATCGCTTCTATTTCTCGCGTCTTCCGCATCACTCAGCCGTGCTTGGACCTCGTCTCGCTGTTTCTCAAGAAGCCTGATCTGGTTGCGAAGGGTTTCTACCTCTTGGTTGGCTCTGATGCTGAAATTATTGATAGAGAATATAATGCTTTGCTAAATCTTACCTAGTGTGGTGACCTATAGGTAAACATTCATAAACCATGACACGACCAGTATATAGCTCCAAAATAAGTAGTAGTATAATCCTACTTACTATGTCTACTATATCAAAAGGCAGTTAGTTACCTGTTACTAGTATATACAGTGCTCGTCTGCTTAGCTCGCTCTTCCACTTGTTGCAATCGAGCGACGCACTCTGATAGTTTTTGTTCAGAAGCCATCAACTCCTGGGTATAATTCTCTTCTGTCTCCATTAGGTGGTGACGAAGGCGGTCCAATTCACGGGTGGAGTTCTGTTCTTGCTCTGACAACTGTAATTAATGTTGAAGATTTTATGTACTTCAAAACAATAATTTGAATGTCTTCAGAAAATTATTAGTATCACTATAACAATAATTATTTGTATTTTTATAAGATGTCGCATCTGTCTGTATGCATGTTCATAGTAATTTCAAACATAACTGAAAAGATTGTCATGTGGTCTTCACCAACTACCCCATAAATCTCTTCCAATGGACAACACAAAATACATAATTATAAAAATAATAAAATGAAAGGCTTTAAAAGAACAGAAAGACAGATTCATGAGTAAGGTTTGTCTGTGTAGTTAATATACTTCTGCTGCCGGTACGAAATCTTGGCGGGTATTTAGTCACCAATATAAGATAGTGATGAAAAAATGAATTAGCGTACCTGTGCATTTTCTGTCGTCAGTTGCTTTACAATTTCTAATTGAGTTTCCAAGTTTTTCTCGAAATATTCGCAACGTTCCGCTAATTGCTTAGCCGACTGTTGAGTTTTAACCGTCTCTGCTTTTAATTCGTCGTAATCACTACATTTCTGGTTCAGGGATACAATTATTTCATATTTTTCTTTCAAAGCTTTCCGTATTGTTTCACAATTTGTACAACTGCTGTTCGAATTGTGTATTAAATTATCCTTTTCTTCTATTAGTTTACTGTATTTATCGTTCTGTTCAACTATAACGTGGCTTAGTCTTTGAATTTCATTATGATATTGTATACTTTCATTGTGTTTCAGATTTATTAAATTTATAAGTTCAGTTTTTTCTGCTGTCGCTGTATCTATAACATTTTTTAACTCCATTAAATTGTTTTCTGAATGGGCATACCTTTCTCTTAATTCTTCTAATGTTTTTTGATTTAATATAAACGTGTCTTTAAGTTCACTTAATTGAGTTTCCAGAGATATTTTCTCATCAAGTAGCTTTTTATACTCCTCGTTAAGATGTGTCGCAGTTACATTTTCCATATTCTTCAACTTCTCCGTTATTTCAGTCTTTGACTGTTCAAGCTCATTAATTTTTTTTTCTTGGTCAGCAATTATAGTTTTATACTCAGCTGTTAGTCTTTCGAAATGTTCCACTCGTGACGTTAAATTTGATATTTCATTATATTTGGCACTTATCTCATCACCAAGTAAGAAAACTTTAGCACTTATTTCTTCTTTTTCAGTTTGAAGTTTATTGATATCTTCATAAGTAAACCGTGATTCGTCACACGACACTTTAAGCTTTTGTAAATCATCATTTTTCTTTTCTAGTTTCTGTTGTAACTCGTAATTTTCTTTATGCAATGTTTTCAATGTTAAATCGTTTTGCTTTATTGTAGAGTTAAGGTTATCTATTAAAGTATCTTTGTCGTTTAAGTCAGCTATTAATTTATCGAATTCTTCTTCCAGATGTACTATTTTACGGTCAGTGGTAGCAAGTTCCTCTTCAAGTTTATTTTTTGTTTCTAATAATTGACCATTCTCATTTTTAAACGACTGCAATTCTTTTACAAGCTCACTTTGCTGCGTTAATTTGACTTTAAGTTCATCTATAGTGTTTTTATCTTTAGTGTCGAGAGTGCAATTACTCTTAGGTCCACTATTTTTTTGTTCTAGTTCCTTAAGTTTATCTTGAAGCTGTGATATTTCAAATTCAAAAGTTTTAATATCTTCAGATAGTGATTCATTTATTATTGAGACGTGTTCAAATTTTTGAGCTAGTATGTCTCTGTCTTTTATGACAGCGTCTGTATTAGTTTGATTGGATGACAATTGTGTTTCCAAATTAGTAACTTTATTTTCCAACATTGTTTTTTCATCCTCAATTTCCTTTTTATGCCTTATTATTTCGTCTAATTTACCTTCAAAATCATGTAGTTTTTGATCCAATGTAACTTTGAGGTTAGCTAGATCTTTGTTTGCTGAACATTTTTCGTTTAAAACATGTTTCAAATCATGTATTTGTTTATTAAGTAGCTCTTTATCTTTTTCTAGTATATGTAATGAAGTTTTTAGATCATCAACTTGTTTAATAAGAAGTACTTTGTCATTTTCTAATATATGTATATCTATAGATAGCTGTTCATTTTCAGAAGTACATTTTAATAGTCTTCCTTTTAACTCGTCTAAGTCTGAAGATTTTTTCTTAAGAGTTTCACTATCTTTATCATTGGCATCGTTTTGTAATTGATCCACCGCATTGGATTGATTTTTGAACATTTCGAATTCACTTAACATCGTCGAGTATTTTAGTTTTAAGTCTTGAAGGCTTTCTTGCAAAGATTTCTTTTCATCTGACACTTCTGTTAGTAATTTTTCTATTCTTTTAATTTCTGATTCAAAGTTTTTATTAAGTCTGTTACAATCTGCTAGTTCAGTTTCTAGTTTTGCTAAATTATCTTCATGTGTCTCTATTATTGGTTGTAATTTGGACGTGTTTTTTAAGGCCGCTATTTCTGATATTAGGAAGTCATTGTTTTTCTTCATTTCATTCAGTTCCCTTTCGAGATGTTGTATATCGGTGGATAGAAAATCATTTTCAGTCGTTAAATCGTCGATTTGTGTTTGCAAATGATTAGCATTCAAATTTTTCTCAGATATTTTTTGTTCTAAAACGTCTATTTCTTTCTTAAAAGAATGAAGTGTTTTAAATACAGTTTCGAGTTTATATATTGCTACATTACCATCAGCTGAAGGGATTTCTCCGACATAATCGATTGGCAGCTCAAAATTAACATATCTGTTGTAAAACTGCATTATCTTTTCAGGTTTTATACATTTAGTATTATTATCACCGTTTTCTTGGCAACAAGATTCCTTTTGTGCTAATTTAAGTTCAAGATCTTTAATTTCGCGTTTTAAGGTTTCGATTACGCTTTTAGCATTGTCATCAATGTTTACTTCATTCATGTGGATTGAATTTGAGTTTCTCCTATCTTTTAGTTCAGTGAGTTGTTTTAATACAGCTTCATACGTGTCTCTAGGAACGACGTCAGACTGCTCGGAACGTTTTTGAAGTATTTCAATATCATGGTCCAGTTTTGTAACTTGCTCTTGAAGTTTGAACACTTCTTCGTGTAATTCTTGATTTTCCTCTTGAAATTTCTCAGCATTTTCGCGTAATATACTATGTATCCGTTCCAAATTTTGATACTTATGGAACAATGTCTCGTGATCCACTTTATTGCTCTTAAGGCTTTCTATTTCTTTATCTCTGTCTCCAATTTTTTGTAGCAAGTTCTTTATTTCATTTGAATATTCTTCTTTAGACCCTTTGAGATCTTCGTAGTCTTGTTTTAGAAGTTCAAAATTTTTTTGTAACTCCTTCTTTAACGCGAAAATTTTATTCGTTTCTTGTTGGTGCTGATGATCCAACTCCTCTAAGCTTGCCTTTAAGCTGTTGTTCTCTTCTCTCAAAGCAATTATTTCATCATCATGATTCTCAACTTCTCTTTGCTTTAAGTGGGATATTTCATCTTGGAGAGCTTGTACACGGTTTTTATATTCGTCATCAGAGTTTCTACTTTGTCTTGAAGGTTCAGCGGCGGGTGGGTCCCAGTACCAGCCAGCATCTTCATCTCTGACGCCATTCCTCTTGGAGAGATTCTGAAAAAGACAAAAAAAACTATTATTAGCAACACAATTGTAAGTTGTACCTATATAACTTGATAAGGTTCTGTTTTTGTGTTTAGAAAGAAACTACTTTGAACTTATTTGACAAGTTTAAAACACTTGTCGTGGTATTGAAAAAAGTATTTTAAAGCAATAAATTATACTATAAAGAGTAGAAGACCTCAAATACACATTCAAATCAAACTGTACGGGGTTTTTTTAAATTCCCCGTCAACGTCTTTGACACAGTATCGGCCGCAGACCAATTGTACACACAAAGTGTTTGTCTGAACAAATACACGATACGTTATCTGGGTGTTTATGGCTGAATTGACTCACAGCGAGTTGTGTGGCGACCGCATAACTCATGAAATTTTCTATTAAATTAAAACATGTATAAAACTAGAACATTTTTAGAAATAGTATATTAGTCGCTATAGCTTTACTTGGTGTGCGATTCCCATAAATCCTTATTCCAGAATAATTAATTATAGGTATACAGTTACTAAGAACTTTTTGGAACAAAGAAGGTCTACTAATTTGCTATTTGTCTAATATGCTAATTATTAATTCATATTTATTTTTGTCTATGACTGACTTTCTGCCCTTCTCTGACTTTTTGCTTTTTTCTTTTTTGTTTTTTTAAGTGTTTTTTTTATTTGTTATTTGCATGTGTGTGTATCCTGTTTGTGTTAAATAAATGTTTTTTTTTCTTCTAAATTTACAAAAGTACGCCTATATACGGGGTTTTGTGTGTGTGAGCGTGCAAGTACTGATATTCGAGTACATCAAGCTCGTTTAGCTGTATGAACCCTCGTTCAGCCGTTAATTTGTATCATGTCCAGCAGTGGGATAAAAAGTATCCTATAGCCTTCTTTAATAAATAGGCTATCGAACCGTGCAGCAGCGTAAAAAAATTTAATGTCCTAATGGCTTGCGCTTGATTATAACTTGCCTGATGTTAAGCAATGATGTAGTCGTATAGAACGCGCCAGCCCATTATACTGATTCACTCGTGATTACGAATGATTTAGTAGGTTATACAGCTAATTTCCTAGTGTACTAAATAGGAAATACTATGCGTTTCAAATAAGAATAGGACTGGACTACCCAACGTCATACCCAAAACCAAGCCAAAGTACCGTCAGCACAAAATATCACACCTCACACAATAATATTATTTTAAAATGTGTGGAAAAGTGATTTATGTTGGAAATGTTACTCAGATATGTAGCTACATACAGCTACGTACCCAAATTAATTTAAGCGCTGGGCTACCATAAACCTTTAAACAAATACTTCACGGATGTCAAACACACGTTTAACACCGATTTTTTTCATCGGAAGGTAATTAAATATGTTCATGGTACCACATATTTAAAACCAAATGTTTAATTACTCAAATGGCAATAAGATATACACATTTTAATTTTTTTTTATCTAGATGTGATTATTACTTACATCGTACAAACGTATTTACCCACCGTATTAAAAAATGTGAAGTCGTTGCGCATTCCGTTCCAAAATGGCGGATATCCTATTCTTATTGGACGCAGTAGTGATGAAGATAATGCAAAATTGTGTGATAAATAAAATATTGAAATTATTTGTAAGTGAATAGATTAAAAAACTATACAGTTAGGTATATCTTCAATAGTTAACTTTATTCTATAATCTAAAAAGTAGATGAACAAAAAACTGACGTCTTGAAGTTTTTAGATAACGAATAGATATTTGAAAAGATGAAGAGAATAAATGTTTTCTTGCAACTTAACTGTATTTCGGGCACGGCAGCGGTCAATTATTAGCAAGATGCTCAAGAGATATTACAGTGCACAAGTGTGTGCGCAAACACAGTTACACTCCCTAATCCCTTCACTCTCATCTCAGAGTCCGATGGGACGGATCGACCGACACAACCGCTGCAAAATCGCGATTAGGACTGCAAGCTTAACTTGCTCTTTGGCCAGGGGTACCACCACCAGCTTCCTGATTATTTTAATTTTTTTTATTTATTTGGTAACCAATAACTTACCATTCTTAAAACTAATACATATACTTATTTCAACAATTATGAATAGGTATATTGAGGTATACATAAAAAAGATGATGAATTATTAAAGTAAAACGTTTCGGAAAAACATCATTAATAAGACAACATAGTAAATGTTACCTTATTGGTGATGTTTTTCCGAAACGACCCTAATCGGAGTAAGTATCAGCCTTAGGTATTAGATTTCGGGCTAGTATTGGAAAATTAGACAAGTCTTAAAACTCTCTTGGGTCCGGTACAAAAGTTAAACTTGAGTAAGCTAATTCATGTAAATAAATAAGTTTAGTTTCAGTGCAGTTGCGTTTCGATCAAAATAGCACTAGCATTGACAAAAATAGCGCTAAATAGCATTCATCCTTTCTGTCTACACATTTTTATCATGGTCCTTAATTTCAGAAAAAAAGTTAAGATTTTTTGTAGATGCTAAAAATACACGTGATGTTGGGTGGGGGGGGGTAGTCTTAAACCTCACCATATATCACCGTGGTGGGAGGGAGGGGTTAAAAAATGGTTAAAAAAGATCACGTGATTAATGGACAGCCCCTTAGACGGAAACCTAATTGCATGCACCTAAACTTGATCAGCGCGTCAAGAAATTACGTGAATTACCCTTTTTTTTCCCTGGGGGAAATCGTTTATAGTCCGCACTGTATGAGCGAAGGCGGGGGGTATGTGGGATTCCGACTGGGTTACCCGCACTAAAACCCCTGATGCTCCTTCGCGCATTTTGACCAGGGTGTGACGGGAGCCACAAGTGACACAACCGAGACATAAGTGAATCAACCTACTAATGAGTAATATTTTAAAACAATCTAACGCAGCCATTGAACTCTTTACCGGTGAGCACTTCCATTTGCTAAGTGTACCGTGGAGACGATAAGCGTTACTTTAGGTGACAACCTCGATAACGCTCCGGAAGTGAACTCACACGGTAAAAACTAGGCAACCATTATTAAATATTACTTTGGAAGGAAATAACTAACCCCGTATTAGTATTGGCTTAGATTTACGCGAATATCACACATTGAAACCCCGTATTCATAAACGTTTTATAAGCTCATTATAGCTAAAATCCCTACTAATATAATTAATGCGAAAGTAACTCTGTCTGTGTGTCTGTTACGCTTTCCCGCGTAAACCTCTCAACCGATTTTGATGAAACGTGGCACAGACAATCTTTAGACCCTGAGAAAGAACATTGGCTACCTTTTATTGCGAAAAAAACCGAAATCCACGGGGACGAAGTCGCGGACGGCCGCTAGTAGGTTTATAATTCGTTTGTCTTTGTCAGTCATCTTGACATTTGTACTAGTAAGAAAGAGACAAAGTCAATTAACTAAAGAGTCTTTTATAAGATTTTTATGGATATGACCGTAACTATGTAGGTGAGCTGTGTAAACGTTCCGATTGGGCACAGTATATGTGCCCGGTCGCGGGTTCGATTCCGTAATCTCCGAGATTCCGAAATCTTCTTGTAAAAACAAAAAATTGTTTCGATGTCTGGCTGGTTAAGGGACAACCCTCCACGCTTCGGAGAGAATGCTAACCGTCAGTCTCGATTGTCCTTTAAAACATCTATGACAATCGGTACAGGTAGTCAGAAGCGCAATATAATTTGAAACCTGGTCTTACAATCTCTCCTACTGGTTTCCTACGAGTGTCTGATGGCAGTCGCTCGTTTTCTCTTTATTCCCATGCAGACGAAGCAGTGGGCCGAAGCTAGTAAAACATAAAAATGAAATAAACCAATATTAATAAAATTTTTAAATAAACTCAATTCGCTCAATATTTATTTAAAAATTCACGAAATATCATAAAAACCACCCATTCTAAAAGTTTACCTAAAACGTTTTCAATTTATTGATCAATTCTGGTTCGAGACTCATAATAAAAAGTTTTAAATAAAATTTAAGTGATTGGTCTAAAATCTAAATAGAGCCATTTTAATACCGTCAAGATAAATAAATAAGAATAAAACACAAGGTGTGTTTTACTGTTATTAATAATAATAATAATATCTATATTTCGGATTCCTTTTTTATACATCCAAATTTAGTATTGTCTTAGATTTACGCGAATATCACACATTGAAATAAAACTACTTTTTAACGAATTCTATCGCGGTTTATTTTAGATTTTAGATCCCGACGTTTCAAAGTCTTTTCAGACTTCATTTTCACGGGTGGACTGAGGTATTTGACGTCCAAAAATATTTATCACAATTATTACTGAAAAAACAACAACAAAAAAAATAAACAATAAAAACAACTTAAATATTAATGTTTGAAGGTAGTCAGTAATAATTGTGATTAATATTTTTGGACGTCAAATACCTCAGTCCACCCGTGAACATGAAGTCTGAAAAGACTTTGAAACGTCGGCATCTAAAATCTAAAATAAACCGCGATAGAATCCGTTAAAAAGTAGTTTTATTTCAACATCCAAATTTGTTAGTGTGTTTGTAACAATTGAGCTTAATTCTAGTTAGTAGTGATAGTATTTTTTAACATTAAAATAAATTATAATTATATTAAAAACTACTTTTTGGGCCTAATGCCACCTCTACCCAGTGCCTCTGTATGGGATAGTCCGGTCTAGCAGCGATTACTTTCAGGATGCTATTTGTACTGTTATTATTATTACATTGTGTCGTCACATACTATGGCGTTTGAAATAAGAATAGGACTGGACTCGCAACTTCATATCAAAAACCAAGCAAAAGTAGCGTCCGCACAAAATATCAAACCACACATAATAATATTATATTAAAATCCGTGAAAAAGTGATTTAAGTAGAAAAGTATGTAGTTACCTAATTAAGTTACGCGGTAGGATACCACAAATTTGTACACATTTATTTAACGCATAACACTGTTTGGGACTAAGCCGCTGTAACACATACCTACATACTGGACATAGGCCTCTCCTAAAGATCCGCGGCTACTCACATCCAGCTCTCACCAGCCACCTTGCAGAGATCGTCACTCCACCTAGTCTGAGGACGTCCTACGCTACGTTTGCCAATCGGTGGTAGAACAAGAACTCGTTTACACCAACAAAACACTGATCAATTTTCATTTATTTATTTCTTGTAGAATTAAAGTTCTCAAACAAATAAAAACATATTGACTTTGACGCAAATTCTTCAGACTTTACTCCAGAGATCGCATAAATGGGAACGGGTTTGAAGGACAGTGTTCGTTGGGCCTCGAACCACTACCGTTTCTATTAACAGATTACATATCACTGTGTACCTACCATCTCCATCACTTCCCAAGAGAAGACAGAGGTGATATCAGTTACGTAAAATAAATCAAAACGGATATGCTAAATTTAAGCAAGTGTTTGATGTGGTAATTGCACCTGAAGTGGACCAATACGTCAGCCCTTGTACTCACAAGCGTGTAACCGCGGGAACGGCTAACTACGCAGCTAGGTGCTTTTCCATACAAACAAAAAAGTTTCAAATTAAAAAAATAAGAAATTTCAAATTTTTTTTTTCTTCTTTTTTAAAACCCGGAATTCATGGTTCGCTCATACAAGCGATCGATTTCAAGGAACTAATAAAGAGAGGCATCGTTATTTCCCATATTGTGCTAAACTAGGAAATAGCAAGCCTCCAGTAATACAATAGCACATAAATGGTTTATAACCATAGTTACAGAAGTATTGTAACCAGAAAAGTACCTACTCCGTACCTTTTGTTACGTTCGGAGTACTTTGAACTTTGAGAAATGTCGTTAATCAAATAAAACCCAACACTTCTTAAAGTTACCTACCCGAATATCAAACATTGAAATAAAACTACTTTATAACGGATTTTATCGCGGTTTACTTCAGATTTTATTTAAAAAAAGAATCCGAAAATGAAAAAAAAACGGAAAATTAAAAAAAATATATAAAAATAATATAATGTTTGTGGGCAGTCAGTAGGTAATAATTGTGAATAATAAGTTGGGACGTCAAATACTAATACACCCGTGACTATGAAGTCTGAAAAGACTGAAACGTCGGAATATAAAATCTAAAATAAACCACTATAAAATCCATGATAGAGTAGTTTTATTTCAAAACCCAATACTGTTCCTGTCAAAACTGAAAACGTGAAGTAAGTGTCAATTGAACAACCTTATGTGCCTTTAAATAAACATCATCATCATCACGCCTGCATTACCCGATAGTGTAAGCAAAGGCAAATATCACCCACTTTAGGGCGAATAATTTTAGGTCCCATACGTAATAGGAACGAGCATTGCCGTTCATCGGGCATCAAATAGCAACTCTTCACTACCGTCAAAGATCGTTCTTACACTTGATGCTAAACTTATTTTTGTTTCTATTTAAAACTTTTAGGCTTTACATAACATATTATTAAGTATGTGTGATATCGACCAATTCCTAAAGCGTAGATGGGAATCTTCGCCACCTTTTCTCAAATTCAAGTAAAACTTAAAAAAAATCGTAATATTTTATAATATTTACGAGAATGCTACACATCAAAATAAAAATTTAACAAAACCGCGATAAAATCCGTTACAAAGTAGTTTCATTTCAACCCCCTATAATAACTAAATGACACAAATTCAAAACCATTACACTGCGCACACGCTGATTAATACCGCGTTCTTGACCGAGTTCCCGTACGTCATTATGTAAGTATTGTCAAGTGCTGTCAAGTGTGATGTGAAGAAACGTTTGAGATTTATTCCCTTGAACGGGAAGTGAAGCTACTGCAGACAGCTCATTGTTAAGTGCAGAGTGATTTATTATTAAATCTCAAAACGTCTCTCTTTTACACTATGCGCAATAGGAAAAATAATTTCTCAACGGCTGGTTAGAAAACTGAATCTATGATCCATACATCCTAATTATTAGTAATGGATAGAAATAAATTTTGGATTATATTTTGCACCCTGTAATAATAAACAATAATAATAAATAAAAACTTTAATTTCGAAAGCTATCTATCTAGACTGGTATTTAAGATCTTTTTCATCCCAAACAATAGTTAACGTTTAAAAACATCATACATAAATGACGTGAGATTTTATGGCATACAAGAGGATCGGGCTAAGGAAAGTTAAGAAACAGCCCTTCATTTCACTATAGTTCACTAACTTTTATTTAAATCTGAAATAGGCTAATTTTAATTGTTAGTGTCATGATTTTTTAATATTAAGGACCTACGTGATTCAATTTTTTTAAATTTTCTTATTGATTCTAAAAAAAGCGCGCTTGCGCTTGACTACAACTTGCCAGATATTAAGCAATAATGTAGTCTAAGATGGGACGCGCCTGCCCAATATAGCGATTCACTCGTGATTAAAAATGATTTTCGGTGAGAACGTGGCGGTTAAATAAAGCTCTATATAGTTAGAAACCATAAAGGAGCAACAATTTGAAGAGTTAAGAAAATAAGATAGTGATGAACTTTTTCTATTTTACATGGATGAACAGAGAAGCTGAAAACTGAAAGCTGATGAAGATCTAGACGCACTAAATAATTAAGAAATACAAACAAACATACTAGTACTCTTAAATCCTGGTCTTCACTATTTAATGATTGAGCCACAAACACTCGGAACACACAACACAACACTGTAACTCTCTTCATAGTAATTCAACAGTTAAACATTGTAAATTACTTTTTTTAACTGTATTTAGGTCCACCTGACTGTTAACAGTTTTGTTCATAAAAACTAATAGAATATTTACACGAATTCGGGTTTTCGAATAATATAAAAAGACAAATAAGAACCCAAGGAATAAGAAAATAGCTGAACAATTTATTTATGAAGTTAAACTAACACAAAGTTAGACAAAAAATAACAAAAAGGAGATGAATAACTCGTAAGCAAAATAGAAAAGTTGAATTGTAAATTAAGTGCTATGTATCTATAGATAGAATGAAAATAATGATCGAAATCAAAGATGAAATCAATTAATAGAAACGCTAGACATAGAATCCGATGAACATCTTTGTGATTGTGGGTGTCGTAATTTTTAGGTATGTAATTTTCTTAGCAATCCTCAACTGAAAGGTTTTCAAAACTTGTTAATTTGACACAAGATTTCATTCACTGAAATTTCGTTCCGTGAAATTAACAATAACGTATTATCTCTAACATCTTCAGTATACCTGTATAGATGAGCTACTGAAAGCAGAACTACATCATATGATTGTTTGTTGTTTTAATTGTTTATATAAACATTTACTTTAGTTACTGTAACTCCATTGTTCAGAATAGCAAGCATGGTTTATTTTGTTTGTATATTTTCGAGGTCTAATCTTCAGAAGGTGTTATCTATAGGTAAAGTGATCAATGCACGTTGCATAAATTTTTACCTTGTTTCAAGTGTCGTCATTATCATCCTGTCTTAGTTTACAGACAAAAGTTATTACTATATGCATTTTCTCTTCTAAATTTGCATTGCATTTTCTCATCAGCCCGTTTTAGCTCAATGACATACGCATTCCCTGAAGTATGCCATTGGTGACGATTCTGTCATTCGCTTCCACCCTTTATGATGGCTACCAGATCGTAACTCCACCTAATTTGAGCGTGTATACCCTTGCTTGCTGATTGAGGAGCGATATTCATTTAACGAATTGTAAGTTTTCAATTTTATCAAGCAGTACATTATATATCACTATAGATATATCATTTATATTATTCTATGACCCGTAACAGGGTACAGCACGAATAACATTCATAGCTCCGGTCGATATTTGGTCATTTTCCGCTCTGTATAGTTTACTGTAATTATTTAGTTTTATTGCAACACTTCGACTATCAATAGCGTTTTAGAATATTAACATTTTGTTAAGAATTATAACCGACTCAGCATTCTACAGGTGAAATTTATAGGATCACATGTTATTTCATTATCATACTTCCTGTTATTAGAAATCATAAGATTTTAGAGGGAACAGACAGAAACGACAAGTTTAGTTAGACACTCACATACATTTGTATAATATATGGCAAAATAGATCTTTGAAATAATGAATTTCCAAAAAGTAACAACTTTTTTAAGGAACATATTATGTCAATTTATGTGTCAAACGCAACTTTTTTAAAACTTGTGAAATAACTGTAAAACGATCAGGTGAACCTTTTTAAATCGAATAAAATTAATTATTGTTTATCTTGAGCACAAAACACATCCTTCCACTGCCAATTTTGATTAAAAACTAACAAACAAATTCAAAAATCGAACACTGTATTATATTTTAAAAAAATAGCCGTTATTTTTTAAATATCAACCGCGAAACGGTTAACAATGGCAGTCCACGTATTGCACTGGCGAAGTAGAAGACTTACTGTTTTCAAAACAACTCCCTCAGATGTTGTGGCTAAAATGAACATTACGACTAACTCTAAAATGACTAGATAGACAATAGAGTTCGATGTGACACTTTGTAAACTAGTCTGTGAATGACATCTATTGAATGAATAAAATCACTGTCACTATCAATACAAAAAGTTCCTTTATAACATGGGTTTTATGTAATTACTCTTATCACTTCAGGCAATGTTGTGGCAGGCAATGAACGAATGTTTTCTAACTTTGTTCAGAAAAATCTCACAAGACAGCTCGGAGTAAAAATTTATGACGTTTATGTCTGGGTTTAAACACGCTGAAAAAATGAGGGTGCTATTATGAGCTATGCTATCTAAATCAACTGATATTAAAATATTTGTAATTGTGTTTATAATCAATAATGTCTAAAACCATATTTTAATAATTCTTTGACTAAAGGGCCGTCTCCACAAGCGAAAGTATCGCGCGAGACTATCGTCGTGCACTACACTCTGAATCGCGATTCTTTCGCTCGTCCCTCAAAGAATGATTCGTGGCACAACGATAATATCGCCGCGATTCTCTCACGCTTTTCAGACGGTTCTTATTTAAATACTACATTATCAACAGCATCACAAGTAACATAGGCTACCATTAGGACTACGTTACTTGTGAACTACCAAACTAACTAACTACTTATGAACTACCAAAAAAAATAACCAGTGCGCTATTTTTTTGGTAGTTCTGTAACAGTAATAGAACACATTTTTATTATTTGTTTAATACTTTTTTTTAAATAGTTTTATTCAACTTAAATCAGAAAATAATGACCTCGTGGTGATCTATTCGTAATAATATCCCGCGAGCGTACAGCTGATACGGGCCAGCGCGCGGGTAATGGGGGGTTCATTAGTTACGTGAGGCGTTTTTGAGAATTTTTCGCCCGAAAATAATTACGTGATATTTTCCAAAAGATACCCTTCCCCCTAAGTGAAATTTGGAAAGATTTAGCTTAACCCCCTCCCCCCAAGAACACCACACGTAATTAATGGACGCCCCCTAGCTATACAATCAGTATCGATTGTAGGTATCGACTGTGCGGAATTATATTGCACTGAAAGCGAAGCGACTGCGACTGTTAGTGTTTAATTTTAATAAGTAATATTTTTACAACTTAGCACCTTCCCGTCATTAACGACCTCTGCCACTGTCGATTTTAATTTATGTACTTACTTAATACTCCTTAGATGTTATATAACTTGTCTAATTAACATTCAAACAAAAATACACTCCATTGTATATGCATTTAAGTTCAAAATCGAGTAATACCACAAACAGATGATCGAAATTAAGATTCTTTTAAATTTAATCTAACCTCTTAGCAAATAAAGTAGCAATTTGCTTGTAGTTTTGTTTGTCTATTTTTTTGCAAATATAAATGTACGGTTATTTGAAATGAGACTTAATTGTGTTGATAATTAGGTGGTTATTGCATTGCGGTTAGTCGGAAGGTTATATGCGCACGCGACGTTCCGCCTGTGATTGCGTTTAGAAGGACAACCGTCTATGAAATTGATTCCACTCCATCTGTAATGGACCCCACCCTGTACCTCCTACTTGCTAGGTCAAGTGGGTTCCTTATACTCTAGGGTATGTGTCCCTAGAGTATATGATGATTGTTTGGTAGGTACCTAGACCTTCCTATATTCGCCGCTGGTGGCACCTACCCCACGCACCCCTAAATGCGTATATCCAGTGAAATAGGTACGGCACTTCTGGCCAACTAGAGAAACCCCGGTCTTGAAATGCAAACAACAATTTCTTCCAAAAATTACTTCTCGGTCTTGAGATCTCGAGATTTTTCCTTTTGTTGTTTACTCTTCGGCTCTTCATTTGCGACTGACCTGATGCGACTCTTCATTTGCGACTGACTATTTGCGACTGACTCGTTCCGGCAATACGACCGCCTTTTATACCGGCCGTTGTTACCGAAAAGAATCCGCGCGAATGTTCTCGAAAATTCGAGATCATTCTTACTATCTCGAGACCCCTTTTCCTTGAATTTCTCTTTATTTATTTAAGAAAACTGTACATATTATACCTTATTCTATGCGTTTTTACAATCTCTATAATATTATAAAAAGCTTATAAATGTACATCATCACAATAAAAATTTTCTAGAACAAAAACATACAAAAGTTCACATAAACAATATTGTTCATTCTAGAAAATCGTTCATAACTTCCTTATTTCTCATCGGATTTCCAAAATTCAAACTGTCCCATTCATTTTACATCCACGTCTTTAAAATTAAATCATTCTTATTAAAAAATCTCCATAAACAAAAAAGGTCATTTTCAAGTTACGTAATTTTAGTACTAACATTTTACTTTGCAAAAAACTATCTTAAAAATCACTTTAGAATGGAAATCCGATAACTTCAATCTAATTAGAATACACATTCAACAATTCCAATAAGAATCTAATTAGAAATTTACAATTAACAACAATTAAATTAACTAAGTTAAACCTTACATTTTGCACGTAATTGCGGAATCGCGATGCACAATATCTTTGTGCGGTCTAGTTATGATCTGGTCTCGTCGTCATCACCATCTGTGTAGATAGTTTACTTTGATGACTAGATTAATCCACCATAGAATGTTCCTAGTTCCTATCCAGACATCTAATGTGTTTTTTAATCCCCAACGAAAAATGGGGGTGTTAAAGTTTGACGTAGCGATGGTGCAGCGGTATCAGCCTCACTTTTGAAAAATAAGGTCGCGGGGTCGATCTCCGGTCACGCCCACACATCTTCGTGTGTGAATTGTTTCAACGCCGCTGCTCAACATTGGTGAAGGAAAACATCGCGTGAGGAAACCGGCATGTCTAAGAACTAATCATTCGAGGACATGTGACATCCACCAATCCGCACTTGGCCAGCGTGTGTGGATTAAAGCCTACAGTCCATCAAATCTAAGAAGTACCGTTTGACAGTTCTAAACGTAGTACACTTAGAATTTTATTTTTTGTATGAAATTTTGTTATGTTATGTTAAAATAAAAATAGCTTCATAATTCAATTATTTTACAGGAAAGCTAATAAAAATAGTGTGAATTACGCCTCTATAAAGCTAATTTAATAGAAAACAGTGTAACGTCAAACGGTACTTCTTAGATTTGATGGACTGTAAACTCTCTCAACTTGTAAGATAGTTAAGAGAAGAGCCATGCAGTAGAGGTGAACACCAAAAAAGATTTGAACTAAAGTGAAAACTTAACCCAGTTACTGGTGAAATACCAGGACCCTGATTCTCACGCTTTGGACATTCATCTCGAACTTGACATAAAATATAATGTCTATTGAAAACTAATGAAAAAGACATGATATAATACAAACCATATTTTATAAACCATTTATTTTGTTACACACTATAGGTACAATCACAGAAATCACACAAAAATATTGATCACAGCATTAGCGTGCAACACGGGATCCAACTTAGTAATTGCTGTACTAGCGCACAGCACTGATTTTCAGCTGGCCTCGGACATTTGTGACAACAACAATATATTATGTACGCACCAGAAACTCAAACCATAAATGTGGACTCTTTTAGTTCAAACTTCAAACAACAACAACTACTTGCTTATGAATTACCATTGCATGGAAGTTGATAGCCACAATGACACACGGCACTGCTACTATAATTTTTTTTTTAATGTCGATTGCTATAAACTACTCGTTGCATCTCGTGCGTTGAGTGGTAGACTTATCTCTAAAGTGACATTTTGAGAATATGAAAAGTAGTTTTCAATCGACATACGTCAGTTTTTACCAGATTGCGTCAGAAGGAGAGTTATGCTTTTAGAGTGCATGTGTCTCTGGAATGCTCTAAAGCCTTTAGTGCTTGTAGCATAAGCTTCGTATGTATCATTACATTCGTCTTACTCGTGAGAGTGACACTGGGTACATCAAAATTACGAAAAATAATCGCGCCAAATCAGTTCTCCATTGAATTGAGTTGGCAGATGTTAACGCTGTCGGGTTTTTGATTTTTTTAAATATTTATTTTCGCCATATTATGTCGCGTTGGAAACAAAGTTCTAAAACGAGGGAATCGGCGCTCTGAGCTACGAAGCCTCATTTTGTTATAAGGCCATAAGATTTCAAATATGTAACCAACAATTTGATTTACATCGCTTTGTCTTTACCGGGCCAATGTCACAGACTGAGATGTATGAAGGTTGTGAGAACTACATGACAAGTCACAATATGAGGGTCACGTGACCCTCGCATAATGTCCCCCCGCGTTATACCACAGAGAAGGCCACGTTAATTTCTGCATTTTTTTTTTTGTGTATACCAACATACATATTACACATCTTCTATTCTCCCAACTATCTTACGAGTTGAGAAAGTTGAGACCTTAATGCACACACGCTGGCCGAGTGCGGGTTTGTGGATGTCACATGTCCTCGAATGATTACTGAGACCTATCGCATTAAAAATAGTAAAAAAAAAGTTGAAGACTTATAATACGTATGGGACCTAAAAATAACCGGTGAAAAGTGGGTGGTTTTCACCTCTGCCTACACCTTCGGGTAATTAATAAAGGCGCTATGTATAAAAATAGTAAACGAGACAGATATATTTTCTTTAATAAATCATTAAGTAAGTAGGTTATTATTATATTATTATGTGAAAACTTAGTTAACACCTACAGAATACCGTGCGAATGGTGGAGGGACCTTCGCGGTCCGACTAACCGGCTAATTTATCGACTAGTCTGCTGCAGTTATGTAATATTATCTTTAGTTACTATTAAATAGGTATTCAAGAAACATTGATGTATTCATTGACAGTATACACGGCTATAGGCCGACCGTTTAACTCGCGTATCGCCATCTGAGCTCAGACCAAATTTTATTTGGTCTGAGCATCTAAGGTACAAAGTCATAAAACAATAATTAAATCACATAAAGAACTATTTAACCACAGATAAAAGTAATGTAAGACTATTCGTCACTAATATCCATATCGCTTGAATCATCATCACTGTCTGTGCAGCTTGAGGAGTCAAAATCTTGGCGATAGGCGATACGCGAGTTAAACGGTCGGCCTATACACATCAAGCTTTACAATTGCAGTATTACGCTAATTCACGTAATTAAAGAAGTTCAGTTGCAGTTAAGTTTCGACCAAAACAGCTCGTTACGTATGCTCGTAATTTTAACAACTGCTGTCAAAATTACAAAAAAAAAATACGATATACGCTCGCGTCGAGTCCGCATCACGCGAGCGCTTAGATTAGTGACAGCTAAATAATTACAAGAATACCATTTGGCACTAAGACGAAAACTTAATTGCAATTGCACTGCGACTTGATCGGCGCGTCAAAAAATTACGTGAATTATAGGATTTTCGTTCCGTTCAGTAGGCTGATTCACGTAATTAAATAAGTTCAGTTGCAGTTAAGTTGCGATGAAAACAGACCTTTTCGTATTCTCGTAATTTTGACAACCGCTGTCAGATACGCTCGCGTCAAGTTAACGTCACGCGAGCGCTTTAGATTAGATATGACAGCTAAACAATTTTAAGAATACCATTTTGCACAAAGACGAAAACTTACTTGCAACTGTACCTCAACTTGATCGGCGCTGCAAGAAATTACGTGAATTAGGGCACAGGTCAGAGGTCAGCTTTTACATAGCATATAGTTTTTTTTATGTGTAGCCGTGTGTGCATTTCAATGATTTTTAATGATTTTAGAGGATAAATTACCAGCGTCATCCGAGTAATGCACACACAATTTTAATTTCACACGTGGTAGCTTCAACCGTAGTTAGCACACCGCCGAGCGACTTTGCTTTGCTCCGGTGCGATATCTGGTCACACTATTAGAGAAGGTGGGTGGGAATCACTTCAAGCCTTTTTAGTATCCTACTGCTGAGTACGGTTCTTAACTTGACTATCTTACGAGTTGAGAGAGTTAATGCTATCTCCCGCTTTGCCTGGAGGGAACTGGACAATCCAAGTTTTATTCCAAAGTCTCGCTTGCCCACAACTTGCCTTAGGCTAAACATTGAAGCGATTATCCAGTAAAAACCGATCCACGATCACGAGTGATTTCCATTGAGGAGTTAAAAATGTAATGAGGTTCCATACGTTTGAACTTTACAAAGAGGCAACTATTTACCCACCCTGTATTTAACAGGACGAGGTGTCACAAGACATTGCACCAGAACACGGTTAAACACTTGCGGTGTAAAAAACCCCATTGAAAAGACCCATACACAAAAGGCATGCATAGTAGATATTCAGTTCGCCATCACGTCAAGCCGCCTGAGCACATAGCTTTGACAAATAATCGTCAATAAACAGTGTTCGACGCATCGGGCACAAGGCTGAACTGCTGGGTACCTACTAATAAAGGCAGATAGTGAAAAACCGAGAGTCAGTCTTGTTTCGTTGTTGCTAACTAGCCTTCCGCCAGAAACTTCGACCGGTTGGAAAACAACGTTTTGGAAAATGTAGCTTCCAAGTTTGCGTGTGCTGTGAACTACATTGTAAAATGAACACAGCTATCCTTTGGTAGTTATAGAAAATATTAGCAGAAATAATTCACAATAAAACTCCAAATATAATATGAAAGAGGACTGGGGAACTCCTAAATCAAAAGCGTTTGTGATGAGGACAATTTACAAATACAAATGAAAATATTGAAGTTTTTTTGGTAATTCTGTTCTGATACCAGCAAGGCTAACAAGAACACGATGAATATATCCATGGATCGTGCTCAAAGACGTGCTTTAGGAAAGATCTATTCAATGAATTAATAAAATTTTAATAACCTTTGTAATCATCACACCAGTTGGGGGGGTATAGAAAATACACCTCTATATTTTGTATTACTCTGTATTAATATTGTATGGATGCTAAACGCATCTGTATGACATCGGAACACTGTTTTAATTACCATCCGCGTGTCAATATAACCATGTAGGAGTTAGGACATCCACCTTTACGCCAAACATTGTCTTCCGACTGAATAGATAACCTCAGTTTGAACCATATGGTTGGTTTCTCATTAAAATTTGGTGTTTCTAAAAAATCTGACAACATCGTTTTAAAGCCTGTGAACCGCCGAACGGACTGACACTAAATCGGTAAATTTAAAAACATCAAAGTGGTCCAATAACTTCAACTTGCCAATAGGGTTTATCTTAGTATCTTAGCTTAGCTTGACGAACAGCTCCGATCCTTACGACGTATGGAATTCAAATACTCCATGGTTCTCTCTCACTCTCTCTCGACGCCCCCAGGCTGCTGATGATGATGATGAAATACAGGTACATTCTTTTTTTTTCGAAGATTTACTAAATTGGTACTTTTCTTTCCCCTACAGCAGACCTTGTCTAAATATGTGAACTAGTATACTATTAAAAAACACACAGCAGTCAGCACCTCACATAAGCCACAATAACCCTAAACAAAAAATGTTTCGCAACGAACTGGTGACACACAAAAGTCACTTCTGTAAGTTGCGCAAACATGGGACATCACGGTAACCGCAAGCACCATTGTACGTTGTACAACTTTACGTTACTTACTACTTATTCTTCAATGACTTTACTGATTACAAATAGTAATAGTTACCTCTACCTACCACACACGGCTTCGTTTGCATGAATAACCGAAAATATTATTTACTGGAATTAAAACTAGCATACACGGTGTGTGGCATAAAACCGAGTATAATATGAAACCAAAGACTCTAGTTAGAGTATTAGTAATTTTTCTAAATATATTCCAGTTAACCAAAACCTATACATTACCACGATATGTTAACAATTCATAACCAGTGCATTATTGCAAAACGATATTATTAAAACGTTGTTTTTTTTTATTCTGTGATAGGCTGGCGCTTGACTACAACTTGCCTGATATTAAACAATGATGTAGTCTACGATGGAACGCGCCAGCCTAGTATACCGATTCACTCGTGATTACGAATGATTATCGGTGAGAAGGTGGCAGTGGAATGAGCCTCCATATAGAGACCTTCAAGGACAACAATTCCGACCCACCCTCTCTTTACGGTGTCACCAGACATCGCACCGGAACACGGCAAGGCCGCTTGGCGGTGCGGCTTGGTCTGGTGGGTGGTCACTAACCACGGCCGAAACCTACCACCAGTTGGTTGTCACCTGATTTGCACCACCCGGGGACCACGTGTGAAGATTCAATTGAAGGTCTACACCCACGGACGAAGGTGACTCAGCAGTTAAAATTTTGTGGTACAGGGAATAAACGAACGAGCAATCGAGTCGAGTTGAGTCAATCAATCAAACGTAAGATTCGATTACCAGTGACCTATAGAACCTCTGTTTTTAATACTATCCTCGATTCCAGGCGATACACTGTATTGTATTCTAAATAATTATATCTGTATCAAACTTCTTTTAGAATTTTTCAGTAGGAACCTACCTATAACTGGACGTATTTGGAATTAGAAGCTAAGTCAATATTTAACATATTAACTTCAGATGCAAAAAATTTATAAATATGTTCCATGTGTGTCTTAAACCAGTAATCGCTTTAAAGATTGAAATCATTTAACCCATGGACCGCCTTTTAGATGGAAAAGATCTATGGACTGCTGGTTTCCGTATCACTGGTGAAGCTCTTTCAACGCACTATAAACGACCCAATTGTTTTGACAGACCCAACCTCTAGAACAAGTATAGAGTTACAGATGAGGTTACACCACCACTAAACACCAGGTTATAGGATACCTACTACATTTTGTGTGGATAATTCAAGATAACTTATAGTAAATGACTGGGAAAGATTAAACATAGAATTAATTAGGGCGTAACCATAAATAAACGGATAGTTAATACGTAAAACTTTGCAATGATTTCTTGAATTAGAAATACAAATTAATGCACACAATACACACAAACAAGTTGTTTAAGTTAAAGTACGTTGTCACAATGATATAAGCACCAATTTTGAGCAATAGGCGACCACATAGGATAAGGTGTAGTAGTAGTAGGTAGTGGAGTTTATTAGCTAAACTTAGTATCTACTATTCTCTATATTTAGCTATTGAATAACCTCATACCTTGTAATAACGAAACACAACATATGCTGTTAACATTGCAACTAAAGCGACAGAACACGACTATGATGTTTTAAATCAAATCAAAAAATTATTTGCAACAAAATATGGTTTCACAGTTATGGTGTTTAGCAACAACAGTTCGTGGAAGAGACTACATTTTTAATTCAAACCACACACCACACTGCTATCAATAAAAATAACTAACAGATACCAGAGCCTACCAATATGGTAATGGATAAAGAAAATCTGAACGTCACTGAAGGTCAGGTGGTGTTTGTACAAACAATTATCATGAGACTGATCCATTAAAACATGGTAGTAAAGAATCAGTTGATACGTCTACAACTACTCCTCACATGGAAGGTTTACAGACTTTTTATGGATTTAAACCATGACCACAAATAACTGATGCTCCTTTAAGCCTGCCCAAAGCGAAGCTTGATATGTAAAGCGGCACAACTTCTGTTGGATAGCCTATTTATCAAGGAAGGGTATAGGCCTATGACCAATGCAGACGAGTTGCGAGGGTCAGCTAGGGAAGGCTAACAGGAAGGACGTAAGACTAGGTGGAGGACTAAAAACTAAAATTAAGTCTTCTTATTTTATTTAGTGGATCGGATGATACTCTTAGGATAAGGATAAGAAGTACTTTTAATCCGTCCTATACCAAAAAAATGTTTTTATTTTACAAACAAACAAACTACATACTCGTACATACTAAAACACGAATATCACACATTGAAATAAAACTATTTTACAATGGATTTTATCGCGGTTTATTTTGGATTTTTTAATCCCAACGTTTCAAAGTCTTTTCAGACTTCATGGTCACGGGTGGTGGTGGTTCACCAATAAATTAAATCAAAAGCCGTGATACGCCAAACCTAAATTTTACTTAGTGATTACGTGATATGCCTTCACACAATCGACTTAAATGCGATTTAGCTATTTTTTTATGGTTTTCTAATTTTTCATACCATTTTCTAAGAAATTAAGCTAAAATTTTTACATTGATCTCATTTCCTTAGCACAGGACTAAACCACAATGAATTTCAAACAAAATAAATCAAACATGAAACGACACAGCGGTATAGACCATTCAACTTGCGCAGGCGCTGTGTAAACAAACCGTAGCCTAGCAACCGCCGCTATGCCTGTTGCGCAACCAGGACAGATATACTCAGCAGCTGGGAGTGCGAGTGAGACGGTGCTAGGGTTTGTTGAACGATAAAGCCTGCATGTAGAGGAGTAGTTTTATTAGGGAAATTATTACTTCCCAGTTAAATGGTATTGTTATGTAGCTTCCTGGTATGGTATGAAAATATTTGAACTTGTATTAAACATTAATAGTTTTTAGTAAACTAAGCTTAAACGCTTTTAAGCTACGAAAAAATCTAAAGAGAATTTTAAAACGGATTTTCAAAATTGTGGGTCCTAAAATTATCGCATATTTCATCAATTACTAGCGACCCGCCCCAGCTTCGCTCAGGAGCAATGTGTTATACATATAAACCTTCCTCTGGAATCAAAATCCGTTTCGTAGTTTTAAAGATCTAAGCATACATAGGGACATAGTGACATAGGGACAGAAAAAGCGACTTTGTTTTATACTATGTAGTGATAAGACCATTTAAAACCTAATTAAGCTATAATTTACTTTTTAAACATAGATAAAAGATTTTTTCAAAGAGACCGCTGCTATCTCACTGGGATCTTGCACCAAATCTCATGTAAATAATTTCAGCTTTTTAACTAGTTTTGATAGTAACTAACACTAAAGTCTGTGATATTCATATATTCTGAACATTATTGCAAGCTTCTAGGGCGATTTTACCACCAAAGTTATTCATAATGTAAATAAAGAGTCGCGAAATGTTTATCCTGCGTACCTTTCTTGGGGTATGCGTGGACGCAGGTATTTGTTCAGGCCAACCAATTGACATGTTGGGAGGTTTAGTTATAAAAACGATGTGTGTAAAATGGAGGTTTAATGCGAACTTTAAAGCTGAGGCTACACTGCTAAGATTTCGAATGATTTGATAACATAATCGGATGTCGAATATACCAATAGTATCTTAAGAAAACATACATATTAGCCACAGATGATCTGTTAGGGCGGGGCAGGCGATTGGCTGTTCTGCGATATTACCCTAATGTTAATTCAAGTACAAAATTTCATCGAAATAAGTTCAGCTATTATGTGGCGAAAGAGTAACAAACCTTCCAATTTATTATAGATGGTACAAATGAAAGTAAGTGCCTCTACATTCTGCACTTAATACGTGGCAATACAAAATTAACTATTATTAAAATTTAAATTTTATTCCTGACATCATTAAAAAAAAGTAGTATAAAATTTCATCATTTTACAATGTAAGATAGATGGACGAATAAGAGGATGGATATCCTTGCAAACTTTCATCACTACAGATTTGAATTATATTTTTAAATTTAAATGTAGATCGACCTGTACCCTTAGTACAAAACTGTACCGAAAACTTTTTTGTATTGACAACTCGTATTAAGGGTACTAGTTTCTCACCTAAACTTTCAAGTGAGCAACAAAAGTAAAATACAGACGAGAGCTATCCTCATAGACACAGATAGAATGTTACATCACTACTCCACAATATATTCGGTCTGTCTTGCGACACAAAATAACAATATAAGTAATTTGAATTTATTTAAATTACAATGACTTCGGTAAGTATTTACTTGGTAATATTCCTTTATTGTGAGGTTAAGGGGTTAGGTTACGAAATGGCGGCTGGCGCGACGACGACAGCGACGTTACACGCGGGAAAACTTCTGTGCATTTTTATTTTATCTGTGACATTGTCTTAGATTTACGCGAATATCACACATTGAAATAAAACTACTTTTAACGGGTAGTCCACCCGTGAACATGCAGTCTGAAAAGACTATGAAACGTCGGGATCTAAAATCTAAAATAAACCGCGATAAAATCCGTTAAAAGTAGTTTTATTTCAATTATCTGTGACACTCAAAAGAAGAACTATGTTTGGTATTTATTTATTTTTAATTTGCACAATGCACACACATAAAACAGATTAAAATAATGAAAAGATATTGGCCGTAAATTTATTAAGATGGACATTTTTGTACAATATTACTAACAGATGTAAAGTTTTATGCATTTTAAGTGCTTTATTAAATTAATTACCTAATTTAGTTATTATTATCGAGGTAGGTTTAATGAATACATGGAGGTACTTACTTTTTATTACGTGTTTTTTGGTTTGTTTTCGTTGGGAATTAACACAATATATTAAAACTCCTTAGTACCTAGTTGTCATTGCCACATTCTAAAATTCAAAGTATGAGAAATGTCTAAGACTGTTCATCGTATGGTAATAATTAACTGTTATTTTAGTTAACTCTCTGGGGTTCACACAGTAACTTAATAAGATAAGCGCGACTTTTGAATAGTAATAGTTTTTCTGGAACTATTCTCTGAAAAACTTACCCGCAAATTAAAACTATTTTTAATCTGGACCGATAAAAAAGGCCCCATGATTTTTTAATTCAAAAATGATTTTTCATCCGTCTGAAATTATAAAAAAAACTTAATATGGTCTATTAATTAAAAGTAAAACACTTGACAGGTGTTTAGGCGCGAAGCCCGCATTCTATTTTCAAAAATATATTGCGGGATGTCTCATTCTAGTCACGTTCGGTCAGCAACTAACTAGCCAGTATAACTAGAACTCTGGTGTTAACAAAATACTGTATGTTACATGAAGTCAAGCGGCCATTTTATGTTGGTTACATGTGACACAAGTTTAAACTATGCAGACGCGTACAGAATGAAGGCAGATGGTTAAATAGACGATTAGGGACATGATAATATGATATACATGGTTGTTGTACTTTCATGGTGTTTTTTTTTGTCATACTTTTACTCATTTGCATAGAATAAACTACTAAATTTATTTATGCTACTTATTTTAGTTGGACTTATGGGTTCTGCCAACACTACATTAGAACTTTTACGTATTTTTTTCGTCATCTTTTGTTTCAGTAGGTGAAATGAAATAATAACCTACTGTTTGAGTTTGAATTAGTTTCGATATTTCTAAAGAAAAAATTATTCAATTTTCTTTTTTTTTGGAAAGTGGGCAAGCGAGGTGAAGTGGTGCCCCACATGCATTTTGAAAGTATTTACACAGTTGTAGAGCGGTGCGCACGCGCAACACAAATTATGTGGCTTTGTTGTCTGGCCACCACACGAGAAGCAACCAATAAAAAAAATATTTTAAATTTGGAACTGGTTACTTAAAATAATAGGTACCTACAGCTAATTACAAGGCTAAAAATAGCAATACTTTTTTTTATTTGACTTTTTTAACTCTTTGTCTATGGCCGAGGTTATGTCATCAAACAATGTATGTACGATGCTGCAGAAAGACTTAAACGCACACTGCTAGAATACTCGACTTTTTTGTCGGGAAATAAATTTTAATTTAAACAAATTTAATTTTATTTATTTTTCACTTGGTCAAGTGTTAGTGAAACGTGATAGCACCATTTAAATACAAAATCCAACTTAAAACAATGAACTATAACAAAATATCGGTCAAAGTATACAAAATTCAGTGATTTGAAAATAAATATCGATTTACAATTCGTATGACGTCTGAAACTTATTGTTTTTGTAATCGATAGTTTTAAGCGATTAATCGATTTACACACGATTTACATATAATACGGGTCGGTGGACATTTTTGACCCTATTAGTACCTAGCGCCTAACTAATAAGTATACCTACATGGGGGTTAAAGTCAATATGTTAATGATTAAAAAGAAAAAAAATACTTGAAATACCATCTCAATTGTCTTTGGGGATAGAGTAATATTGTAAGTCCATACACTCCAGTATAATTAGGTAGAAGTTAGAGAGACCGGGTCTCCAGTGATATGTAACAAATCATTCTGGGAACATGGCGGCATGTTTGTGCGCAAGCGCATTGTTGAGCGCGGGGTGTTGTGTGTCGTGTATCGTTCTCACACAGTTATTATTGCTGGCTGTGCATAATTTTTAAATTAATATAAGATCATTTCTTACATAAAAAGGCTTTTGCTAAATATAACTTCGACTTCAGATTACTACAAATAAAAAACTAACGAAGACTTGCGAAAAATCGTGTCGATCAAATAGCTTTTACATTAAGAAAACTGCACTAAAACTAGTCCTTTCATTTAAGCGCTACGGAGCAACTAACTAATATATACCACTACATAACTAATTTTTTTTTACACCTTGGGTTACATTATCGAAGATTTCATACGGATCCCAAATTTTTTTCAGCATATAATGAACCTATGTTACTCGGTAAAGATGTAGCTTTATAATTGTGAAAGAATAAATCGGCCCAGTAGTTATGTAGTTAAATCGTAACAAACAAACAATCAAATCTTTCCTCTTTAGAATACAAATGTTTATATGCCACTCCTTTTTTTTAGAGGGTTTAAAAAGGTAAACTTCCGAGAGTGTGCGCTGGAATTATTATTATTATTCCCCCATCCCCGTTCTTTCATCGGACAAGTAGAGGTACAGCTATACTCGTATATACCGATATACGGTGGAAATTCCACGGGTACGCACAAAGCGCTTTGCATCCACTTTTATTGTGCGAACTAACAATTTGTAGAATTCGCTGCCGGCATCTCTGTTTCCTGATAGCTATAATCTGCCTGTATTCAAGTTTCGAGTGAATCGGTATTTATTGGATAAGCGTGTTCCCTGTTCCATCATGGACTACATCATTGCTTAACAAGCAAGGCAAGTGGTGATCAAGCGCAAATATTCTAAAAACCAAAATCTAAGTCAGGAGTCTTGAGTATTGACTCAACGAGACCCTACAATCCACGTGGCTCAACACGCACTTGGCTGACTTTCATACATACTGTGAAGAGATTAAAGATGTGTAAAATGTTGAAGTTAAAGCAACTATGTGTCTGTTTAAAGATAAACCTTATAGATATTGAGATTACGAAGAAATCTGTAAACGATGGTATCATAACATGACTGTAATTGAAAAGTCAAGTATTATATCAGACACTTAAAGATACCGATAAACGGCCTAGATTTAAAGCAAGGTTTTGAAAAACCTTTAAATCATATAAAGAATTTTGGGGACTGAGTCACCTTCGTCCGTGAGTATACCTACACCTTTAATTGAATCTCCACACGTGGTCCCCGGGTGGTGCAAATCAGGTGACAACCTTATAGTGGTAGGCTTCGGCCGTGGTTAGTAACCACCCACCAGACAAAGCCGCACTGCCAAGCGGCCATGCCGTGTTCCAGTGCGATGTCTGGTGACAACAAGCAGAGAGGGTGGATCGGAATTGTTGCTCCTTTAAGGTTTCTAACCATTTGGGACTCAATCCATTGCCACCTTCTCACCGATAATCATTCGTAATCACGACTGAATCGTATACCGATTCAGTCTGAGCTGGCGCGTTCCATCGTGGACTACATCATTGCTTAACATCAGGCAAGTTGTAGTCGAGCGCCAGCCTATTGAAGAATAAAAAAAAATGTTATTCGTAAGTCTTGCTAAAACTTGGTTATGGGTTTGTAAGATTCGGATAATTTTTATTTAGGATTGGTGATCTACCAACACACATTTGGCCACCGGGTGAGGCCTAAACTCCTTCAACTATCTTACGAGTACCCGCGACCAGCTGTGGGACATTCAGAATCAGAATCACAAATTGCATTTGCATAGAATAAAGGTATAATAAGACTTTAGATAAATTGTAAAACCAGCTAAAAATTGCCATTTAATAACACGCCACTATTGAGATAGTACAGATACACTAAATAAGGGTTTAAGTGATAGGGACTGTTTAAAAGCAAAAAAATTGGTACTTCAGATAATATTTCTCTTTGTTGAAAGCATGAGGGAGTTTGAGAAGTATGAAGCAGTAATGGCTACACGTAAAATAGGACTGTGACCGGGTAAGCCGGTACAGGAAGTAGGAATGACAGTAAGGTTCGAATGAGCACAATTATTGTAATATCTAAGGTCAAAAAACATCGCCAAAAATTATACAATACCAAAATAGAAGGCTCTGCTGGGAACGAACTCACTCTTAATACCACTAAATCTAAAAGATTTTCGCTGGATCCACGAAGAGAATCCTCTTGCTCAGTGTTCATTTACAATCCACCCATTATACCTACATTATTACAAAAGAATCTCAGATCACAAGACACAATTCCCAGAAATAAAGTAACAAAGTGACAAATGGAGTTATTATTTCCGAAATAATACTAAAACTTGTTCTTGAGGGGAAGTCATAGAACCGGTCTAAGATCGCATCTGTCCGTGTTATCCCTGGTGGTGACCATATTATAAGAAGCTAAAATGCAAGATGTACTGTGTGTACACACAGACCTTCAATCATTGCTCTTCCTATGAGCGAAAACTGTATCAAAATCTTCTAGAAATAGCTGAGAAAGACAAAGGCAACGACGTTGTTTCCTGATTTATTATGCAATAATGCTTTTTTTTTTCCTAAAAAATAGGCTTGCGCTTGCCCGCAACTTGCCTGATGTGAAACAATGAAGCTGTCTACGATGGAACACGCTTACCCAGTAAATACCGATTCATTCGTGACTTGAAGACCGGCAGATTATAGCTATCGGGAAACATAGAAAAAGAACAAAAATGGTTTTAAAAAGCTATAATGCAGTCCTAGAGAAACTTACGTAAAGACTACTTGCAAGAATCTTGAAGATCTCTCAAAATGATGAGTACCTAATTAAAAATAAAAGCCTGCTAATACTTAATATGTCCAGTACAAAAGAAAAACAAGTTTCGTCAGTCACGTAAAAATGATCTATGGAATAACGAATCCGAATAATTAACGTGACAAATATATTGCTAAGCAAGCACTTGTAACCACTGAACCAGCAGTAATTTAGGTGTTCATATGCGTCACTATCTGCGGCAGTGGATCGTGACGACGACAAGTGACTATATGCTAATGACGAACTTTGCGATAGTAGTGGAAAGTCATTAAACGCTGCTAAACATATATCTTTTGATAACTACAACGTTAGAAATAAAGAAATTAATGAAATTTAAGAGATGGTAAAACAGAATAACTTTTGGAATAATCTATCTAGAGGTAAATTAATACTTCCTGATGATTAACAGGACATGAACACAAAGATTAGCACACAGGAAAACGATGAAATACTTATCGCATGGGATGTGTTTTTCAATCAATTGAAAATCTCATTGTTCGTACCACCCACTACATTTAAAATCATAGAGGCAAGACTAGATAATTCAGCACAAAAACTATGGAACTTAATATTCATAACCTTTTAAAGTAAATTAACTAATTATAACCTCCACAGGTTGCTTTAATACTATGTATCTGGGCAGCGTCTTTGTCAGTTTCAATTAACCATACCATCAAACCTTCACAGAATACTAAGTAAATTCAAGTAGGTAATTAAGTTTTGTAATAATTACCTCATAAATTACTAAAAATATACATAAATATCACCCATCCGTTTTGGCAACACAAAAACGTGTGAAGTTAAAGAAATTATCAGAAATTATCGTTTAAAGTAACGCCTTGACGATGTTGTACAGATAACAATTCATGCCCGATAGCTAGAATAACGGTCATTTCCCGCCATTTTTACTGTCACGTTTACTTTATTATCTGTGGCGCAAATTCTATGATATATTTACTTATTTCCAGTTGCGTTCGAAATTTGTATTTCGTGATGCGTGATGTGTAAAGGAGGTTTAATAGCGCGATATAAAACTTGGAGGACGAATTAATGTCTTTTAACGATAAATAAGTGAATCGTTAATTGTTTGCCATGAATAATGTATGAACGGTCGGTAGCCGCCGGCGTTCCGGTGAATACTTTGAACAATTTGTCGCCAAATTTTATTTAACATAATGAAAATGTTTCTGAAGGTAACGACAGCGACGCCCGACGGTCTAACTTAATTAAACAAAAGATGTGTCCTTACTGGGTTCAAGTGGCAGCTTAAAACTAAATATTTCTCGTGAGTTTTTAACGTTCTTGGTAGAATTTTTATGATCACGTAACAAAAACTGTGTACTCGTATATCGTACGGTGGTGTTTTAAAACGTAGTTTATATAGGTAACGCTGTACGTGTGGTCACGATGTATGAATGAATCTGAATTATTTCATGGACTATGATTTGCTTTGTTAGCTTGCGTTAATAATAACCTACTGGGTGTCGGATGTTGATTCTCAGGTATTAAACGTTATTTACACCAACCCGCACTTGGCCAGCGTGAGTGGATTAAGGTCTAAACTCTCTCAACTCGTAAGATAGTTGGGAAAATACTTGTGCTACACTAAAAAGCAACCAGTGGGACACTAAAAAGGTTGGCGTGAAACGTTATATTCAACACTTTTCTGATAAAAAAACATGTTATTTTTTTTCAAAAAAATATTAGTCGCCAGTGGACTATGGACACACTTAACAGAGAAGATAATTAAAAGCCAACATCCATTAGATAGATGGAAATGGTGCTTTTAAATTAGTGCTACCTGACAGAGTTTGAAATCAGGATTCCCAATTTACCCAATGGGGTACCGTACTTCTAATAAATCAAGTGTTTCAAGACTACAGCCTGTTAGTTTTGCCTCCAATGCTCAACATTAGTAAAAAAAAAACCCAAGAAAATCGACACGTTTCAGAATAAAGTTCTAAGATATGAGACATATACCAACCAAAAATTAGGTGAGCCTGTGTGGCTCTGAACTCTGAAGTCTTGAAATACTATAGAGAAGACCCGTATCCATTAACAGGAAAGTATTGATTTCCTACGTGTAAGGTTCGAGGTACGAAGAAAAGTGTGAAATGAAGCAACAGCAGAGACAAGTACAAGATGACATTGAGCGAGGTAAATCGACGATTACTATTATAATCTGTCATTGGTCGAGCAGTTGTAATAAAATTACATATTGCATTGACATGCGACCGACGCCATTGTTCGCAATGGTCATGTGAAAAAATATCGTATGTCTTTAATTGTAGACGTTACGGAGGAAATTGCAGTTCTATCTGAACAACTTGACAGCAATCGATGTTACACGTGGTGATCAAAGGTAAGGCCAAGAAAAGCAAAGACAGAGAATAGAGAACAAGCAGTGAAAATAGCTTATACAAAGACCAAAGTCCCATTCCCATGACTTTGGAAAAAGTTAAGAATGTCGGGATGATGATATATGATGATGATATATTTTCTGAATTAGAACTGATATGCGAACTTGAAATTAAAATATAATTTTTGGCGTTCGTAAAATAAATATATGTATTTAGAAGGTTCAGCGAAGCGTTAATCAAAATTTATTTCAATGGCCACATTAGCTACTTGAAAACGGTTAAGGAAATAATGGTGAGAAAGCCATATCTTAGAATTCTACAAGTCAGTATGCGTAACTTCTTTAATCTAGGGCCTTGGATAATTAGTTTCTTAGTTTAGTTGAAAATCTTGGCTATTTAGACGGAAAGAATGGCACAGTCAAATGACTTGCTATATCGGCACTGGCCCCAGGATTAACCCAGCATTCTAAAGTCACGAACGCTAAGGCATATTTTGTATCGATGCCAAGGCTACACTTGAGCGTAATTAGTGGTAAGCCCACTCGTATCTACTAAGATTTAATTACGCGATCATTATCATCGCTGTTTGACAATATTGTTGTACTTAGAACTCTAAGAATATCTTCGATTCCTTTTTTTATTATCTATAGAGAGAATTCATTAAAAATGCTTTTGAATGGATTCATTTATTTAAATAAAAGCAAGATTACGATTTTTATTTATTTAACCACCGTTTTCTTTTTTTTTAAAGATCACACGTAATTATTTGGAAACATAAATTATTATATACCAAAAATAATGTTTAATTGTCTCGCCATGGGTCACGGAAAAAAATGATCACATTATAATAAAAACCACATTTGAATGAAAAAACTAAACGTTCGAATGGCGTCAATGTTATTATTACAAATGGTAATTATAATGTTAATAAATTACCGGAAGTATTATTATAAGCTGCTTAACTTGGTAAAGAAAGAAATATATTTACTGAGACCAACTATTAATTATAACAGCTAATGTCTGATAATAAAGTTTATCTTTTATAGGCATAATTGTAGCCTTTGCATTGATTTGGGTGCACCGTGCACCGCATTGTTGCCTGATGATAGAAAGAGTATCCTTAATGGTTTTGTCTATCATATAACAGGGATTTTTAGGAATCCAACTGATCATAAGTTTAGAGAAACGCGCTTAACAAACGAAAATTGATCAAGATATATTCCAGGTTTATTGGATTTTGTTGAAGGTCGATTTTCAACGATTTGGAAACTAAGTAAGAAGCATTTAAAATGTCTAATGAAACCATTACACTACATAGAACAAATTATGATAGCCATGAAAGAGGGTCATTTTTCAATTTCTTCCGTCGTCAACTTTCATATGTAGCAATTTTTGGGGCTGTTAAACAAAGCTCGGAAAATCACACATCTTCCAACAAAATAATTGCTTTTCATTGTTTGAAAATTCCTGAATTGAATACAGTCGAGTTAAATATTCATCTAAATATTCAACGCCTTTACAGCAATTCATAACTTTAACAATAAGTCGTTTTTTCTTAGTAATACTGCAAGAAAATGAATCATTACAGGTCACCTTCTTATCTTGGCTGTTAGTAATCTAGTGTTTGTAGATTTAAGGCTTGGCTCCAACATGTAATGTCGGTTTATCAACAAACGTCATAACTTGAAAACTATCCTCATATCAATTCCCGCCTTTCCCACTTCATATCTTTATCATTCTAATATCGCCGTCTAGTAAAATGGAAATCATATAAATATGAATCATTGTTTATCATATTACATCAGATAATAATCCTTTAACTGCTAAAATGAGCTGTAATTTGACATATTGTTACAAGAATTATCCAAAATGATGTCACTTGAAGTTGAGTAAAAATAATATTTGAAAAATTACGCTCTTGCTATGACCTATGCAACCGCAACAGAGCGTTAATCAAAGACAAACAAGAAAAGGTGGATCAACAAATGACAAAAAAGGCAAACATTACAAAACTTACCTCGCGCAGGCGCGGATATCCTACCCGCAAACAGAAACCGATAACCTTATTTGAACTCCGCCGTCACTTCATTTTTTGAATTTCGAACGTATACTGCAAAATGTTTGTTGAGTTGACACATCCGCGCGCGGCTGCGTCTACTTTACAACTGAGTTACGAGGCGGCGCTTGCGCAGCTTGAGATACGCCTACACCCACGTCATGTGAACACACACACACGTAGTATCGAATGAAGCCTGCGTGAAAAATGCAATGTGTTCTACCGTTCTACGAAATAAGGTGCAAGGTTCGAGCGATGCTTTTGATAAATACAGCTCTACATAAATGTCCATGTTTTATGTATGGCCGGGACCTTTAAACTTAATGAAAAATCTTTTGTAAACTAAAACAGGATATGCTAATGATTAGGAATTTCAATTAAATAGACCGTATGCACCTATTGACTGATAAAATAAACCGTAATTTTCTACGTAAATCAGAATGAATCGTCGAAATTTAGGTATGTACTCTTCTACTTCCGGTCGAGGGTTTAATTATTATAAACAGGACAAGATTTAAGTAACCTTAAAAAATGTCTATTATTAAATTCTAAATCGGGTAACATCGTTGGAAAACTAGCACGTCTTAAAACTAATCACCAACCCGCACTTGGCCAGCGAACTCTCTCAACTCGTAAGATAGTTGAGAGAAGACCCGTGCCGCACATTGGGACACTAGTAACTATTATTTAAAACACTCAAAAAAAGCGTGGAGCGCTTGATGTACAAAAAACATGGAAGAAAATGCCCCACTTTTTTTCACAGTAATTTTAGTATTTTTCATTCATTAAATTTATTTTAAAAATTAGGGGCGTCCATTAATGACGTTCTAGGGGGGAGGGGATCAAACTAAATCTTTCCAAATCTCACTTAGGGGGAGGGAGGGTCTTGGCAAATATCACGTAATTATTTATCTCGCAGGAAACGGTGTAAAATTGTGTGAAAAATTATTTCTAGAATAAAATATGGCCATATTTGAGACAATAGTAGTTGTCGTATTCGTCCGAACTTCGCAGAGCAGCGAAGTATCGCTCAATAGTAGCGTGACCAGATTTATTTAGTAGATATCTACTTCTAAAATAGAAGTTTTGAAAAATCTCGCGTGAGATTAGGGAAGGTGAAAAGGAGTTGAGGAACATTTGATGATATCTCACCAAGCGGGAGGGAGTGTCGATAATTTTTTTTACTCTTTAGTTTGACTATGCTATGAAAGTGTGTATTTTTAAGCTATTGCTTAGCTTCTATCGCGGGCCTTGAGCGTGGAGACCGAAATTCCGTAACGAAAATAACCTAACACCCCCCACTGCGACCGGCACAGCAGTGATACTTTTTAGTTTTGTCATCTATCGATGAATAGCAGGACTTTTAATGGCTTTTTGAAATATCACGCTCGTCTCTTTAGTTCAGCAACTCGCCTCTAGGTGGCATTGGTTGTATCGTTGTGTTAATAAAAGAAAAAAAATGTTTTCTTATCGGTCACCACGCTCAAAAAGTGTAACTTGAATTAATATCAAAGAAAAAAAAACAAAGGTAAAAAAATACTGCATAAATAAAATAAATAAATAATTATATTTATACAAATTGATAAAAAATGCTATGCAATAGCTTTACCGCGGCAGTCTCCGAGTGCCACACGTATTTTTTATATTACGTTTAATATACTAACATAACTAGAAATGAGATAAACATATGATATTATTGTAAGTGTAGATACAAAGTTTGAATTAAATCTGTCGCGTTTAAAGTGGGTCAAATGGAGTCCAATAGGCCGGTTACATTCATAGGGTTAAAGTGATTACACCGCTGACTATACTATCGAGTAAGCGTAAGCGCTGTTATACCTACACAAAGTATTTACCAGAGGACCACAACAATTTATTCAACACAGTTATGTTTATTGACAGGTTAAAGTTCCGCTCGTGTCAAGGAAACTATTGGTTTAGTTTCACTATGTATGTCCTAACATAGCGGTATTTAACTGCGTACTTAACTGATGTATACACCAGCAACCTCGCAGAATTAGATAGCCGACACCATAGGCAACTTTTTTTGCTGATGACCTAACCCAAGCGGCCGGAAAGGCCTCTATTGGTTCACCGGACTTCTTCGGTGACGGTCGACGGACGAACGGATACCATTTACTTCACTTTTTAAAAATATATGGCGTCTACCATCTTTGACAGTGATTCTGCCAACGTCACCCCTAGTTTCCACTTCACAGAAAACATGTTGCAAGCACTATCTCTAACGTTTTATCTAAATCCCCACACGTTGTCCCCGGGTGGTGCAAACCAGGTGAAAATCAATCAACTGGTTATTATGTTTACTGGTAATTAACTGGTGGTAGGCTTCGGCCGTGGTTAGTGACCACCCACCAGACAAAGCCGCACCGCCAAGCGGCCATGCCGTGTTCCGGTGCGATGTCTGGTGACAACATTTAGGAGGGTGGGTCCGAATTTGTGCTCGTTATGGTTTTTTGCCATCTTCTCACCGAAAATCATTCGTTATAATGAGTGAATCCGTATATTGGGCGGGCGCGTCCTATCATAGACTACATCATTGCTTAACATCAGGCAAGTTGTAGTCAAGCGCAAGCCTATTGCAAAATAAAAAATGAAAAGTTTGAAACTAATTATTACCTAATTAAATAGTTATATGAGCCTTCCTTATTGTCACGGAGTCATTGTCTGAGGTAAAGTGGTCGGTCACGGGCCGCTGGTTCCAAATAAACTATTAATACTTAACTAAATACGCCATTAATTCTGTTTAACATCAAAATAAATGATGGAAAAGGTTATGTAACTAGATGATTGTTGGAATTATTGCTGCTTGGGTGGGTAAAAGAAAGTGGGCCTAGGTTCTAATCCCAGGTCTCCCCCGCAACAAGGACAGGGACAAGACTTCGCCCCAAACGGGACTCGCCACTTTGCCGATGCAGGCGAAAGGCGCAGGCGGGGCGACCCGCTGGGCTGTATGGTGAATGCAGGAGCGAATCCCGCAGCCCGGCACAAAGGGAGTACGACGGAACACCGGCAGGTTTTACTGAGTCCGGGCCCAGCCGCTTGTAGCTGGGGACCCTATGAAGTCTCATTTGTCCGGGCCAATAACGGGAGTCCTACATAGGTACCCCTCGCCCTATGCCCATTTGGGGCGAGGGGATGCGTAAAGCATTTCCAAACACGGAACTAGTATTGCGCGCGTTCCCCTCTGCCGAGGTACATGTACAGTTTGTATGCATAAACTGTTCATGTTTCATGTTTGTGTGTAGCTGTTATTCACGTGTACATTTGTAAAGACGCTTCAACTTTTACATGTGTGCTGTACGTGGTTAACGCGCCTCCCCCAAAAACTTTAGAAACAATTAGGCCGACCGTTTAAGTCGCGTATCGCCATCTTAGATAATAATTAATAATAATTAAGCCTTTTTATTGATCCATGCACTATAACAAACAATGACAAAATATTACTTACATAATACTTATAATTATTCCTATTTAATGTAACTATTTTATTTTTATTTAACAAGATTATTATGATTTAATTATTTAATGATTAATGATTTTAATATTTATTATGTATTATGAATTATTTAATATTTATTTAATTTTTTTAGTCATGGCCCCATTTTTGGGTATAGGCCTCCTCCAAATGCTTCCAGTTATCTCTACTTTTTGCTATATTCATCCAATCCTTGCCATCTTAGATACAAAGTCATAAAACATTAATTAAATCTCATAAAGAACTATTTAACCACAGATAAAAGTAATGTAAGACTATTCGTCACTAATATCCATATCGCTTGAATGATCATCACTGTCTGTGCAGCTTGAGGAGTCAGAATCTTGGCGATAGGCGATACACGAGTTAAACGGTCGGCCTATAATACTAGAAATTGCGTATAACATCACCCGTGTTATAGGTTTGAGTACCTACTATAAGAGTTAATTGAGAATACAAAATTATACTTTACGTTCAAGCTATTTGCGCAGGTGTTCCGTCTCTAAACATACATACATTTATTTGCATTCAATATAAATAAGTCTAATTTATTCCGTTATATGAGGAAGCCAGCATGTCTAAGAACTAATCATTCGAAGACATGTCTCATTTACCAAACCGCACTTAGCCAGCGTGTGTGAATTAAGGCCTAAACTCTCTCAACTCGTAAGATAGTTGAGAGAAGACCCGTGCTTAGCCGTGGACACTAAAAAAGGGTTGAAGTGAATTTTTTTTAAGTATGTCGATAGTATGAACAATGCCATATTTAACTGGGTATATATTTATAATCCTGGTATTCTTATATTAATAAAAAAATTAAAATAAAAGTACATACCCAAAAATGCGTGCGCCCGCTCACGAACTTTATAAATAGACAAAAGTTCGCTTATCATCGCTTTTATATTGTACCCGTTATCAACCCCTGTGGTACACGATCAATACTTTTATCTTATATCTGAATACATGAACACCTACCTATCCTATGCTTGTGAAACTGTATGTGGGACACACGGATTGTACACATAAAAAGCGGCCAAGTGCGTGTCGTACATTCAACGCGCAATAAAATTTAAAAAAAGTTTACTATATGAACTATCTTTACATCTTATTTTTATTGTATAACTAGCGGACCCCGCTGACGTCGTCCTGCTCGGTAAAGCAGTGCCACCTACCGGGTCCGAAAATAGATTACGATCGATTCTCAGACCTACTGAATTTATTAATAAGTTTTCATAATAATCGGTCGAGCCGTTTCGGTGAAGTTTGTTCTTTTTTTTTTAATTTTCTCTGCGTAAGAACCATCAACCACCATTCAAGGAATATTCTAAAAAAAGAATTAGCGAAATCGGTTCAGCCGTTCTCGAGTTATGCGTTTACCAACACATTTTGCGATTCATTTTTATATTAAAGATGGGCTTGCGTTTGACCACAAGTTGCCTGTTGTGAAGCAACTTGCGCGAGACAGCCTAAAGGAACAGAGAGATTTAATTAGGCTCATCAAAATGGACCAATGTCATGTAATGTAATCTAAGATGACCAATAAGAGCTGGTTCCAGTTATAATTACGGCAAACGTTTAAACGCATCAAAATCAGCATTGGTTGCAACCAGATCAGTATAATGTACTGCCCCAAATAATGCTTGTAGATCAAATTAGGTAATAACTAAATTTGTTTTCTAGTGCAAAAAGACGGGCGGACATAGCGAAACTAATAAAGTAGATATATTAATCTTTCCAAACCCAATAACTCCCTGAAATGTTGCTGATAAACTCTGCCCACACCTTTGTGTAATACTGGTGTGGTCGCTATGTTACGTCTATTACCTTCCAAAAATAATACCGATTTTAGTGACGGTGCTAATTTCCGTACGTTCAGTCGATTTTGACGTGACAACGTCTTATAAATTGGTTTGCCGGGTGACACTTCAAGAAACTGCGTTACGCTCCGCTCATGTTATGCGCTCACAATGAGAGCGAGTGAGAGGCACGCGTCCCTTCCACTCGGGCATGGTTAGCCCGCCTAAGAGCGAGAGAGACAGACATAAAAAGTGAAAGGCACGCGTCCCTTCCACTCGAGCACAGTTAGCCCGCCTAAGAGCGAGATTCTTTGTATAAATTAATGTTTTAAATATAATTCTTTGTATAAATAAATGTTTTAAATTGTTACTATTATTTCATCCTTCTTCCTACTATACGAATGAATATTCACATTAAAATTATTTTACCACTCAAAGTCGTTGTCACGTAAAACTTTCGCCCGTATACCGACTTTACAGGCAACCAATTTTTTTTTCCATAAGTCACACATCACATCGAGTAGATAGACCCCTTTGGATTACAATACCCGTGGTGCTTAGTCCATTTTGGTGAGGCACAACCTAACTTTCCAACGCCCCATATTATCTTTCTGATTAAATTCGTATGGAATCCAAAACAAATTAAGTGTGTACTTAACAATCCCCTCTGTATCAACAGAGGGGATTGTAATGAGGCTCAGTTGGGCATGGCATTCAGTCAGGTATAGAATGGGGTTGGTTTAAAATAGCTATTGGAAAACACAGAATCGATTAGTACCATTGTTATTCAGACAGCCTTTTAAAATTTAGCTTCTTGAACCTAACATTGTTCAATTTATGTAAAGTATTATTTTACCTGACACATTGACGCACACATCCCGTGCCCTAAGGAACTTGCGATAAAATCACTTCATTACCATCTATTTTGTGACATTACCATTATTCCCGATTGATATTTATAGTTTCCTGTGACCGGCTGTAATTTTTGACTTCTTGACGACAATGGTTTTTACGGTATAAATAAAGTATAATGGATAAGGAATATTTAACCTGCTCAAACGCGGTGGAAAATTTCCCAAATCTATTCAGAAGCTAATGATGCTAGGATGCTATCGGCCGACAATCTATGGTTTTGGGATTCTGAAGCTGCGGTTAGATCCACAAGCAGATAACCTGGTAGATAAGAATAAGTAATGCTTTAATACCTACAAGAACAGCTAACCTGGCGTAAAAAGATGTCATCAAGCTTACTAGAAAGCCATCAATTCTCTTGCCTTTTCCCATTTGTGGTCGTCTTCTAGTCTAACCTCATGCGGCCAGCTACCAGTATTAAACGAGTGACGACCATGAGACCTCGATACCCGTAGGAAATTAGTAGCTGAAGTGGTTAGACCAGATATCAGATTATAAGCTTCTGACTACTTGTAACGATTGTCATCGATGGCTTAACGTGCTCTTCGAGGCACAAAGGGTAGTCCCTGAATCAACCAGATACCGTAACAAATATTTATGGTTACACAAAGATGGGAAACCTGCGACCTCCCGGGCACAGTATAGCCCGCTCGGTCTTACACCGCTCGATTACAGAGGTCGTCAAAAACAAACTAGAAAGTACAGAGCAAAAACTGTCTGTACAACGTTTGTGCTTAGGTCGACGCGAAATAGCTTTCTTCTCTCTAGCCACTAGCTACTAAAACGCAATGGGGTTCTTCATGGTTAAAAGACAACACGATTTATATTTGCTTAGATACTAGGTAAACATATTATATGTTTGTCAGATAAGTTTGTCATAAGGAATCGCCTATCTAATGTCCTTGTTTGGGATCTGATTCTGAAGAATGAGACGGATGATAGAGTAAAAGGAAAGAGGGAACTTACCTCAAGCTGCTGAGTAGCCTGCAGCTCTTCTACCAGCTTCTTGAGGGATGAAATCTGAAACAAAGTAACTGTCTTTTAGTATTTGATAAATCAATATCACTACATATTATAAATTAATATCTCCCGCCGCGTCTTTTTTTTTTTTTTTTTATTCTATAATAGGTTTGCGCTTGACCACAACTTGCCTGATCTGAAGCAATGTTGCAGTCTACGATGGAACGCGCCTACCTAATAAATACCGATTCACTCGTGACTTGAAGACAGGTAGATTATAGCTATCGGGAAACAGAGATGCCGGCAACGAATTCCACAACTTGGCGGTTCGCACAATAAAAGTGGAAGCAAAGCGCTTTGTGCGTGCCCGTGGAATTTCCACCATATAACGGTGGCGCATAGCCGCCTTCTGTCTGTATGCTAGCGATACTCTTGGTTTTTTAGGTTTGTAATTTTTAATTCTATCGACAGAGTGACTCGTTCATTCAATGGTCATATCATTAGCGAATGTTTAACGATATATCCATCAACGTTTGGCCATATCAATGCAGGTTTCCTTTACGTATCGCTCGTTCGTGTGACAAGTATAATTTAAGTATATTTCGTGTCTTCTATCTCCAATTGCCACAATATTATTAAGATTTTCGTCATGATAAATTGTCTACCATGGTGCACCATAAAAATAAAACAATAATCAGCGCCACTAATGGCGAAAACTGTAACAATTCTTAGACGGGCCATTAGCGCAGTGTTGCCAACAATATTTTTTAGAGGATCTTACTCTAAACTAAAAAGAATAATATTTTGGAATAATATTTTTATACGCAATGGAATTTCAATAAAACTACTTTTTTATTCATATTGAGCAGCGGCGATGAAACAATTCACACAAAGATGTGTAAGCACGACCAGGATTCGAAACCGCGACGTTACTTTTCTAAGGTGAGGCCGGTACCGCTGCGCCACCTCCAACTATATTAATATGGAGGCTCATTCCACTGCCACCTTCTCATCGAAAATCATTCGTAATCACTAGTGAATCGGTATCCTAGGCTGGCGCGTTCCATCGTAGGCTACATCACTACTTAACATCACGCAGGCTCATTCCACTGCGACCTTTTCACCGAAAATCATTCGTAATCACGAGTGAATTGGTATCCTAGGCTGGTGCGTTCCATAGTAGGCTACATCATTGTTTAACATCATTCCCCTTGCCTTTTTCCCATTTCTATTGGGATCGGCTCCCAGTCTAACCTGATGTGGCTAGCTACCAGAATTATACGAGCGACTGCCATCAGACCTCGAAACCCGTAGGGAACCAGTAGCCGAGACGGTTAGACCAGGTGTCAGATTATATTGGCTTCTGACTACATGTAACGATTGTCATAGATGTGTTAAATGAGAACCGGGACCGACGGCTTAACGTGCTCTCCGAGGCACGGAGGGTAGTCCCTCAACCAACCAGACACCGATACAAATTTTTGTTGTTACACAAATACTGTCCGGGGCGGGAGTCGAACCCGCGACCTCCCGGGCACAGTATAACCCCATCGGACGGCTTACGTCGCTACATCACTGTTTACCAGCACGTAAAAAAACAAAGAACCTTATTATTTGGTCTAACAGGATGAACGTCATCCATATATTTTAGTTAATATAAACACCCACTTCGTATTCCAATATATTCCACTTTGACCTATTGGCGACGCGCATTTACAATAATAGCAATTTGAATTACAAAACCAAAGCATTCTATTGGTCAGATATTTCAAGCGATGACAAGACACTTTATTGTTTTTACCAATATCCGGAGGGGATTCTATATTCAAATTCAAATTTTTAGGGTTCTGTATCTTAAAAAGAAATATCGCTATCCTTATCACAAACATCCGTCCACGGCTTCACCCGCGTGGTACTTATTGGGAGAACTGGTGGTAGGCTAACTGGCCGTGTTCCGGTGCGATGTCTGGTGACACCATAAAGAAAGGGTGGGTCGGAATTGTTGCTCCTTAAAGGTTTTTTAACCATATGGAGGCTCATTCCACTGCCAGCTCACCGATAATCATTCGTAATCACGTGTGAATCGATATATTAGGCTGGCGCGTTCCATCGTAGACTACCTCATTGCTTAACATCAGGAAGTTGTAGTCAAGCGCCAGCCTATCACAGAAAAAAAAATGAAAAGAACCCTATGTGTTAATACAGTCCATAATCTATCTACATCTATCTCTGTACTAAATTTAATCCTATTCAGTCTAGTAGATTTTGCGTGAAAGAGTAATAAACATCCATCATACCTCGAGCAGTGGTGGCGCAGAGGTACGGGCCTCGCCTTAGAAAAATAAGGTCGCGGGTTCGAATCCTGATCGTGCCCACACATCTTTGTGTGAATTGTTTCGTCACCGCTGCTCAATATCGGTGAAGAAAAACATCGTGAAGAAACCGACATATCTAAGAACTAATCATTCAAAGATATGTGACATCCACCAACCTGCACTTGGCCAGCGTGTGTGGATTAAGGCCTAAACTGCCTCAACTCATAAGATAGTTGAGAGAAGACCCGTGCCTAGTAGTGGGACACTAATAAGGGTTGAAGTGATACATCCTTAACTTTCGCGTTAATAATATTAGTAGGATTCGTGTCCGTATGTCCGCCTGTAAAAGCTATTCAACCTTCTGAACCGATCAAATTGAATTTAGCAAGTCGATAACCCAAGCACGTGGTGTACTAAGCTACTAATTAAACGTGTCTTGGCCTCCGATTTCGCCACTTTCCGAGATCCTTGGCATCTTCTCGCCAATTGCTGGCTTGAAGCTCCCTTGGGTCCTCCTTAACTACATCATTCCAGGGATATCTAGAGTGACGCCTAGTCGGTCGACCAAAAACGTAAAATAGGTAAAAATCAAGGTAAAAACTAATGGTCTTATTCATAAAAATCCTATGACTCTTTAGTTAAAATGGACTTTGTCTCTTTCTTACTAGTATAAATGTCAAGATGACAGACAAAGACAAACGAATCATAAACTTATTTTACCTATAATAAGCTTATAAGACGTCCAATTGCTTCCACTTTTATTGTTCGAACTGCCAAGTTGTGGAATTCGCTGCCGGCATCTCTGTTTCCCGATAGCTATAATCTGCCTGTCCTCAAGTCACGAGTGAATTCAGATCGGTATTTACTGGGTAAACGGGTTTCATCGTAAACTGCATCATTGCTTTACAACACGCAAGTTGTGGTCAAGCGCAAGCCTACTACAGAATTTAAAAATAAGACGTAAAAAAATCTATCTAAAAACCTGCGACTTAAATCAATTCCCAACCTTTTTTGGGTAAAAAAATAAACGAATTAACATACTTATGTATTATTAACATAAAAATAAAAAAAACAAAGCACAAAAACAAATCAAATCAATGAATTGTGTATTTTATTTAAAACAGTTTGCACATATATTTTTTATTGTAATAAATGATAATTTGAAAATAACTCAGGTGTTCATTGCTGTCAATAGGAAGGCGAAATGCGTCAGAACGCGACACATTTACATATCTGGGATGCATAACAATAATAACACTATTAAACGACCCCGACTTTGCTCTGGTTCACTACATCTTCTTCTCACTGCTGGACATAGGCCTCCTCTTTAGCATTTATCGGCTACCCGCAATTTTAATAATGTCATCAGCACACACATCTTTGTGTGAACTGTTTCATCGCCGCTACTCAATATCGTTGAAGAAAAACATCGTGAGGAAACCGGCATGTCTAAGAACTAATCATTCGAGGACATGTGACATCCTACAACCCGCACTTGGCCAGCGTATGTAGATTATGGCTTAAACTAAATTTTTATATCCTAATTATATAAAATAAAAAAATTGAATTTAAGCCTTGCGCTTGGCCACAACTTGCCTGTTGTGAAGCAATGATGCAATCCACGATGCAACGTGCTTACCCAGTAAATACCGGTTCACGCGTGGCTTGGAAACAGGCAGATTATAGCTATCGGGAAACAGATGCTGGCAGCGAATTCCACAACTTGGCAGTTCGCACAATAAAAGGGGATGCAAAACACTTTGTGCATACCCGTGGAATTTCCACCATATATCTATAGCGCATAGCCGTACCTCTACTTGTCTGACGAAAGAACGGGGATGGGGGAATAAGATTGTGTATTTCAACGCACACTCTCCGAAGCGTATCCGATAAAAGACCGAAAGACTAGCAACTATACGGCGATGCTCGAGGCTTTGCAATTTAGCCTTGACGAGGGATTCACTGCCAATAAGCCTCTTGGCTCGCCTTCTAATAGACTAATAAATAAATGTTCAAAGATGATGTCACTTCGCAACTGAACATTCACACAAACTCTCATATTTTTAGTAAGTAGTATTATTCTAAATAATTCTAATGCATCACTTAGATTCGACCCCACTTAGTCTGGGACAGTTCAGCAAGTCAAATGAGTAGCCTTCGAAATATTGAAATAAACGAAATTTTACTTCATCATCATAAAATATCAACATAAGTGATTCCTGATTGACAGATATAAATAAATGATCTAGATCTGAAAATTTTCCATTTTGTTATTCAGCAAAAACAACGTTTATTGCGAATCGGGTTTATAAACGAAGGACTCCGTACAATTTTAAATAAATAAATATAGTGGGACATTAACACACACGGTCATCTGATCTCAAACTAAGCAGAGCTTGTACTATGGAAACCAGAAAACTGGCAATATACTACATATAATACTTTTCTTTTGTAAATATATACTTAAATATAGATAATTACACCCAGACACAAGACAAACAGACATATTTAAACAAATGTTTGTCTCGGGTGGGAATCGAACCCACGACCTGCGGCGTGAAAAGCAAGTATCTTACCGACCACGCCACCGGCCCGCCATTTTATTTGTCAGTACCTTATTCAAAGTCAATATGTTTTCATATAATCTTTTCTTAGATTTACGCGAATATCACACATTGAAATAAAACTATTTTACGAGTATAAAGGATTTTATCGCAGTTTATTTTAGATTTTAGATCCCAACGTTTCAGTCTTCTCAGACTTCAGTAATGAACACAGGTGGTCCACCCGTGACCATGAAGTCTGAAAAGACTGAAACGTTATATTATCGTGCGATAAAATCTGTTACAAAATAGTTTTATTTCAATAGCAATAGGCCAAAAAAGTATTTTCAAATTCTTACATGATTAGACCTACCTATGTATTGCGAGAAGGCAAAGTGCGGTCTCAGTAAATATTGCGACGTCTGCCATGGCTTTGAAAGCGAAGTGACTGGTAGGGCGTATGTAAACACTAAACTTCTCTTGATCATGCACTTCCACAGACGAAGGTGGCTCAGCCCCCAACGATGTTTTCCTTTACCGATATTGAGCAGCGGTCTGCGCCACCGCTGCTCACTTTTGCCTAAACCATCGAGTAACAGAGGCGTGACGCTATATGTGCATTATCAGCGTCAATATAAGAGAATAGTAAAAGGTACAAACAATGTACGCTATTGGTATATAGGACAGGTTTAACCCAAAGCCCTAAAGCTACGAGTTATCTCGTATTATCAGAACAAATATTAACCTTATCGCCCTACCAACGGACATTTGGTGCTCAATACGTATATGCGGTTACGGTTAACTAGGTTACACACGCTTTCGTCTACACAATACAGGACATTTTTTTAAACAGCGTCCAATTTGATGTAATGTTTAACATCATGCAAGTTTAATTTTAATTTTATTTTTATTCTTCGATAGGCTGGCGCTTGACTACAACCTGCCTGATGTTAAACAACGATGTAGTCTACGTTGGAACGCGCCAGCCTAGTATACCGATTTACTCGTGATTTCGAATGATTATCGGTGAGAAGGTGGCAGTGGAATGAGGCTCCATGTGGTTAGAAACCTTAAAGGAGCAACAATTCCGACCCACCCTCTCTTTATGGTGTCACCAGAGATCGCACCTGAATATGGCAAGGCAGCTTGGCGGAGCGGCTTTGTCTGATGGGTGGTCACTAACCACGGCCGAAGCCTACCACCAATTGAAAAGTTGTATTTCAGCGCAAGCCTATTGAAGAATAAAAATAATCTACTGGTTAAACTACACTTGTTAATTTTTTTAACGGCAACGGAGTAGTCATGTTAATTTTTCTTATCACTTACTACCTTATGCCAATTAATTTGCTTATTAATTACTTCGCCTATTAGATAACTGTTCAACTTTCAGGTATTAGTGACAGGTCGGTGCAGTTCACCATAGTGCGGTGGCGTGGTCGGTAAGATACTTGCTTTTCACGCCGCAGGTCGTGGGTTCGATTCTCACCCAAGTCTGACATTTGTGTGATGAACATGTCTGTTTATGTTGAGTCCGGGTGTAATTATCTGTATGTATATAGTATATTACCAGTTATCTGGTTTCCATAGTACAAGCTCTGCTTAGTTTGGGATCAGATGACCGTGTGTGTGAGTGTTAATGTCCCACTATATTATTATTAGTCAAGCCTTCTCACTTACTTCATTAGCTAGCAAAATGTGTTATGGCGTCTAAATATTCCCTACTTTTTTATTTGCTTATTCTGAAATAGGCGCTTGACTAAAACTTACCAGATGTTAAGCAATGATGTAGTCTACGATGGGACGCGCCTACCCCATACACCGATTCACTTGTGATAACGAATGATTTTCGGTGAGAATGTGGCAGTGGAATGAGCCTCCATATTAATATAGTTGGCCGTGGCGCAGCAGTACGGGCTTCGCCTTAGCAATCGCGGGTTCGAATCCTGGTCGTGCCTACACATCTCTTTGTGTGAATTTTTTCATGAAGTTTCAGTGGACGTGTACTTAACGAAATTTTTGCCATCATTTTAGGGAGAATGATGACTTAATTTTAATTTGTAATCAATCTTGTAGATTAAAGATCGTAACACACATCATGTCAACTCGGAAACCATCGCCTTTCACATCGCCCTGCCGACCAGGGCTCCGATTCTCGCTCTTTCACTTCAACCCTTTTTACTGTCCCAAAGCTGGGTCTTCTCTCAATATCTTACGAGTTAAGAGAGTTGAGGCCTTAATCCACACACGCTGGTCAAGTGCGGGTTGGTGGATGTCACATGTCTGATTGATTAGTCTTAATAGATCTTAGATATGGCTTTCCTTACGATGTCTCCTTCACCTATAACTATTATGATATCAGAAAACAACTATACTATATTACACCTTTGAGTTAAGTTTTTCTAAAACCTCAGTAGTCGGCAACGTGCGACTGATTGAAATTGTCTGATCCCAAACAACAATTAAAGTAGAGCTACAATATCTAGGTGCTAATGTAGTCAGGCATTCATTCAGAATCGCCATTCTTTGTTTTTCGACATACTATGTCATGTACGATGCAAATCGTACATTACGAAGCGTTAGCTTACTCATTAAACACCATTTTAAATAATACCATCAGTATGTTCGGTAACAGCAAGGCAATCGTACGGGCTCACTATCATTAAAATCATTATCATTAATCAGTAGCAAGTTCAATAAATAGGTTAATTAAAATACTATATTATCATTTTATAATAGTATCATTTTATCAAGATCAATCAAACTAAAGATTGTTGCGGTTAATGGTCCTTCGATCCGGATTAATCAAGGACTGCCCATGTCTATTAGAAATAAATGTCTGTGCAAGAATCGGGACCCAGGCTAGATAGACCGTTACTATAGCCGTAGCAGAGTCGTCGACTAACATCTGAGGTACAAAGTCATAATTAATTAAATCTCCTAAAGAACTATTTAACCACAGATAAAAGTAATGTAAGGCTATTCGTCACTGATATCCATATCGCTTGAATCATCATCACTGTCTGTGCAGCTTGAGGAGTCAGAATCTTGGCGATAGGCGATACGCAAGTTAAACGGTCTATCTATAGGCGACGACGCCACGCTTACGGCTCGCCGACCGCTGGTTGACAGCTAGGCGGCAGCAGTTCAATAACAGTCTGTTCGCCAACGCAAACCTAAGAAGGGACGTGGATGAAGAAACGTAACCTAGGGTACGGAGAGACGTAAGCGCAGGAACTGCAAGTCGACGCACTGTACCGCAATACATGAGCTTGTCCCGAGGCGAGGCGGTTACATTACAATTTCGATTACAGTGCATTGCAGTAGGAAGTTTGACGGCAGGGTGCGGGCGCCGCGACGGATACGCGGCGCACACGCATTCACAAGCGACTACACCTTGGACCACCGCTCCGTACATAGGCGACGTTAAACTTAATACTAATTTTTTTTTTTTTTTTTTTTTTCCTCTAAGTGAATCTGCAATCAGTTCCATTTTACTTTTAGCAGATGTGTTGTATGCGTTGATTTCATGAAGAGCGTGGATCCATTGATTCATCTACTCCTATATTCAAGTTATATACATAAGTATTATGTATATATTTTTATTTTATTTTAAATATTGCTATAGAATATCATTCCGTTTCAGCCTTTTAGTGTAGCTTCTTGTTCTGAGAGCGACAGCCAATAGATTTGGATGCACCTCCAAGCGACTTTTGTATTTGTTGGTATGTTTTTGGATTTCAGATATGACTGTATCGATTTTAAGGAACTCGTGGATCTCAGCATTCTTGACAAACCAAGGAACTTCACTTATTGAGCGTAGTATACCGTTTTGGGCTCTTTGTATGATACTGATGTTAGATTTGGAGGCACTACCCCAGAGTTGGGCACCATACAGCCATACCGGTTTTAATATCGCTTTATATATTAAGAGTTTATTATCAAGACTCAGTCTGCTGTTTCGTCCCAAGATCCAGTGCAGGTTCTTGTACCGCATATTAAGCTCACATCTTTTCGTTTTTATATGGTGTTGCCAAGTCAGACGACGATCAAGGTGCAGTCCCAAATACCTTACGGTGTCTTGGTGTAGTAGGGTAATATTTTCTAGGGTAACTGGTGGACAGTTACCTTTTCTGAGCGCAAAAGTAATATGAATCGATTTGCTCGCGTTCGCTTTTATACGCCACTTTTGTAGCCAGGTTGTTATTTTATCCAGACTCTCCTGGAGCATGTTGGATGCTACGCCGGGATCTTTATGGCTTGCTAGCACCGCGGTATCATCGGCAAATGTTGCTGTGGTGACTCCTTCAGCTTGTGGTAAGTCAGCGGTGTACAAAGTAATACTAATTAATCAAAAAAAACCAGCGATGACTATCCGTTCCTAGTACCCATAACACAAGCAAATAATAATATAATTGCTTAAATTGGGCCTACGTGGTGCTGTGTGTAAAATATTAAAATATTAGAATATTATTATAATTATATATCACTCCTTGTATCTAGCTATATTTATGTCCTGTCTATTTCCACTTTACAAAGACAAAAGATGGATGTATGTAACAACAATGTGGGAAAGAGTAATTTTTGAAGTAGGTAATTATTTTGATTTGGTAAGAGACACAAGTAGCAAATCAGCTGATGCATGTATCAAATAACTTAGAGATGTTTTCCATGTCCAGTTTGTTGTTAAATGAATCTAGGTATACCTGTTTTAGATTTAAACTATGGAGACTAGATCCCACAGTCAAACCACTTATGTGGCTTTGTGGGACACAGATTTCATTTCATATAAACTGTTGTGATGATAATAAATGTGTATATATATTTTTTGTGGGAATCTAAAATCAGTACACAACTATAAGCAGATATTTTGTGAGCTTGTCAGGTCAAGTGCATCCTCCAGTGAGGATAGCTACTCCTTGTATACTAATATTTGCTATTACTATAGTATGTCATTACTTTTGAGATGTTTTTGGTAGCTGCGCTTAGACTAAAGGAGTTTATGGTCAGAGCTAATGCCACTTTTTTAGTTTCAAGCAAGAAAAGAGGTTTGTTAAGTTTCTTCTTCCTGAGGTTTCCCAGAGTTTCAAGGGATGAGTATGTATGTTTTTGTTTACATTTGACTTGTACATATTTTTAAGGCTGGGCACATCATAATAATTAATAAGTTTTTTAAATAAAACTCTATGTCTATGAGATGATATAACACAGATTAAAGTATAACAGTTGCTTCTTGAACTGTTGCAAAATGAACAACATTACATTATAGATGAAGTAACAATCAATATTATGCTCTGTTTGCTTACTACAAATAATACCTAAATAGTTTTTACAAAATGGTGAATGTTTTCTTTTATGTCCACACTATTATGTAATATTTGACTAATCTTCGACGGTTAATCGACATTTATATGATACTTTTTAGCGCAAAAATATAAAAATAAAATAAAAACATAACCTTCAAACGAACTGTCAGATGGTATTGTGTTTTTTAATTTAAACTCACCTCGAGCTCCTGACTGTGACATTTTTCTTCTAGTTCTTTTACAGAAGCATGCTGCCTTGTGTCCAGAGCACCTTCATCAGGGGAATCCTGCGCAGGAGCCTCTAATAAAACTTCGGAAGCAAAATTCGTAATCTGCCCTTTCAGACTGCTTAAACTCTGGTTCAGGTTAAGCCACGACATTTTTAACGTAATTAACAAACGTTACACATTACACTGAATAATTAAAAACAGTAATAATTGGAATTGATGTATGTAAACAATGAGAAAATTGCATTATTTTTGCGAATGACAGGGTTTGTCCAGTTGGCAAAACAAGTCGCTGTTGACAGTATTGACAAATGACATGTGATAGAATGTTTTGTTTGTTTGACATGGTTTGACGTCGATTTTTTATGCCTTTAATGGATAACAAAACGTTATTCTGGTTTTTCACAATTCAATTCACAATAATTTGTGAGTTTAATTAAAAGCTACTTACCAAGCTTTAATTTATTATTAAAAATCATGAATAAATGCGCAATTTCTGCTTTTCTTATATTCTAATAAACCCAATAGTGAAATCAACAACTGTTTTGCTATGGGTTTAAACAACATTAAAAAATGAGAGTAAAAACTAAACGTGAACCAGAAAATGTCAGAAAATGAAAAATGAAATCGAAAATGCCCTTTGAAATTTTGTCAATATTCAAAATATGAATTGATTTTTAAGTATATTTACAAGTTGATTGTGTAGTGTTTATCGTTGAAACTGTAGTATACATTCATATATATAGGTTAATATTATTACGTGATACATTTTTCTTTGAACCGGTGTAGGTTATGTAGCAAGAAATTGATCTTTATTATTTTCCTGAAAACTATATAGAGGTTATGAAATACTAAACAAATCGAAGGTTACGTAAACATGTCGCGAATTCTGCACAACCGTTTGAGGTAAGAATAGTTCTATCTGTTTTTGTAAAGCTTCTATAAATTGGCTAAAAAGGTACCTGTACATTTCCTAAATCAATTTGCAAATCTATTCACACACATTTATTAGATTTTTAACAGTCTGTTCATATCATAATGACCTAATATAAATCAAATTAGCTTAAAAAATGTATAAAATATATTGAAGATGTAAATTGACCTTGAGCAAATTTTAAGCTGTTTCTCATGACATCATAAGATTTACTACTTGGTGAACCATCTATTAAGTATATATTACTCCGTTGAGACAGCCAAATTATGTGAATGTGAAGAACTACTAATATGTAGCGTAGGACGCTCAAACTATGTGGAGTGATGATCTCAGCAGGCTGGCTGGCTGGCTGGCAAGAACTGGATGAATATAGATGCTGATCATGCTTAGTGGCGTACTTAGGAGAGCCCTATGTCCAGCTGTGGACTAGAATAGGCTGAATGTGATGATGCTATAGCAATTGAACTAAAATAAAATTCACATAATTCAGTATGAGCCTTCCACAATACTTTTCAAAAATTTATGATAAATAAATTCTTTATTGTAACATAAAAAACATCTTAACATAGCAATCAATTAAAAAAAAATCAACCAATTAGTTAAAACTGTGTCATATTTATTTACACCCACCTCCTGGAGAATCAGAGATTAACATTCCATGCATAGTATCACTTCAACCCTTTTTAGTGCCCTGCTGCTGGGCATGGGTCTTCTCGACTATCTTATGAGTTGAGAGAGTTAAGGCCTAAATTAAGGAGAGTTTAGATTGATGGATGTCACATATCCTCAAATTATTAATTCTTAGACATGCTAGTTTCCTCACTATCTTTCCCTTCACTGATATTGGGCAGAGGCAATGAAACAATTCACACAAAGATGTGGCACCACTGTGTCACTGCTGCTTACTCACACAATGCTATGTACTAAATTTTTCTTACTATCATGGAATTCCATCCAAAATAGTTCCAGTTTATCAGATAGTTTATCCAATTCTTTTGGCCATTTCTTATTATGAACAAAATTTATTCGCAGATCATTTAAAAAGCCCCAATGGAGCGTAGACAAGCGTGCAGTAGCATTCTCAATCTGGACTGGCCGACGAGTCCTACTCCACAAGCCTATAGATACATCACATGTGCAGCGGAGACAGTACGGCATGCTGGTAGCCAGGGTTGTGAGAGGAATGTTGAAGATACGGTACCTGGTGCTCGGAGGAGCTGTGGGGGGTGGGATGACATTGAATAAGGTTTGTGGGATTTTGAAATATTTCCTTTTTAATACATTCAAAACATATGTACTACTTTTATTTAATAAGTGGAAAGTGAGTATGTTTTGGCGAGTACCACACAAGCTTGGGGCGAGACACGTGCAAGGGACCTGGGCGCGCGCGCAGCCATCGCCACCTGCCCTCCCGCCATTACCATTACGCGCAAGACCATCGCGCCGCGCCTAAATACACACTCATATCCAGTTTCTATACTAAGTTTGTTATCAGAATCCTTTATTTATTTATTTATTTATTTATCATTAACAATTTACATTGTGTTTGATGTCCAACATACAAAATAAAATTAATAATATGAATTATAGAAAAGAAATATAATAACATGCAACAATTTACAGATATTATTCTAAATATTAATTATAAATAACATAGAATTTTAATTTAGTTATAACAATAATAATAATATTTTTTGATTTCATTTAAAGTTCCTCCACTGAATACAAGCTTCTATCCAATAAAAATGCTTTGAGCTTAGACTTAAAAGTGCTATGGTATAACAATGTTTTTAAATCGGCTGGCAGTCTATTAAATATTTGTACCGCTTGGTAGTGAGGGCTATGCTTAGTGACTTTTAAATGATGTGCAATCTCATTTTTAAAGTCCATTCTACGAGTCTTTTCCCTAGCTGTTCTTTCCTCGTTACACTCGAATTCATGTATATGTTTTTTAAAATTGACCAACAACACAAGTATGTATAAGCTGGGCAAAGTTAGAATATTTAAACTCTTAAAATGAGATCTACAGCTTTCTCTTTGTGAAATACCGACAATAGTACGTATTGCTCTTTTTTGTAGAATGAACGCTCGCTGAGAGTTATAACCGTAGCTATTTCCCCAAAACTGTATACTATATCGAAGTCTAGACTCAACCAGAGCATAATATACCAACTTTAGATGTTCCGTATTTATTTCATCTCTTAATTTCCTCAAGGCATAACACGCAGATGATATCATTGAATCTATGTGTGCTATTTCTTTTTTCCAGTTCAGCAACTCATCTAAATGAATACCTAGAAATTTAACATCTCTAACTAATTCTATTTTTTCATTATTAAGGGTTATAGTCATATTATCTTTATTTCGTGCCGTAGTACGAAACAACATAATGTTAGTTTTTTTTATATTTATCTTTAATTTATTTGTGCTAAACCAAAGCTGAAAAGTTGATAAAGTTATATTGACCTTGTCTATCAATTCACTAATACTATTTGCACCCAATACAGCATTTGTGTCGTCAGCAAAGACCACGAGATTAATATCAGGAATGATTTCTTTCATATAATTTATCAAGTCGTTTATGAAAATTATAAACAGAATGGGACCTAAAATGGAACCCTGGGGTACGCCAGTAGTAATATTGAACAAGGATGATTGGTATGTTTTCTTTTGTCCATTTTGCCCTATAGTGCTAGTTTCTACATACATTTTCCTGTTTCTTAAATACGATGTAAATAATTGCAGGGCTTTTCCTCTGACCCCATAATAACTTAATTTAGCTATAAGCAGATCGTGATCAATCGTATCAAATGCCGATGATAAATCTAGAAAAATCCCAGCTACTTTTAATTTACGATTTATTTTACCTAACACGTCATCTAAAAGTTTATAAATGGCATCTCCAGTGCTGGTTCCTTTCTGGTAACCGAACTGTCTATCATGTAGAACTTTATTTGAATAAAGATGGGTTAATAGCCGAGATTTCATAATTTTTTCAAAACATTTCGAGAGTGTAGGCAACAGAGAAATTGGTCTGTAGTTTTTAGGGTCTATTTTCGAGCCTTTTTTGTAAACTGGCACTACCTTTGCAATTTTTAATTGTTCCGGAAAAATACCCTGCTGAAGGCAGTTGTTAAAGAATGTAGAAAGTGGCACAGCCAATATTTTTATGTGCTCTTTAAGAATCGTAGTTGGGATCTCGTCATATCCACTAGAGTGCTTGTTAGCCAAGGTTTTAATAATTCGTGTCAGTTCTTTAGGTGTAGTAGGTTCCAATAACATATCGTTGACTACCCTTTCACAACTTGTTTCAAGAAGCAGTAAAGCCTCCGTCGTAGTTTCGCCTAAAACACAATTTTGGTTAAACTGCTTAGCTAATATGTTGACTACGGCAGTAGGCGAGTCTATTATTTGATCATCAAGTTTTAGTAAAAGTGGTTCCTGTTGAACTTTTTTTAATCTGTTTGTGCTGTTATTAATTACTTTCCAAACTTCTCTAGCTATATTTTTAGAGCTACTAAGTTTCTCCGCAACTGCTTTTTTTTTGCTTCGGTTAAGACTCTCCTATATATGCGAATGTATTTATTTTTATAATGAAGTACACTTTCATGTAAATGTTTTCCTGTATTTGTGCATAGCACTCTTTTCATTTTACTTGACGTTTTCACCCCTTTAGTCACCCATTTTAATCTTGATGCCCTTTTTAAATTGATTTTCAACTCTCGTTTTCTGTAGGTTTTTCGAAAAATATTATTAAAGGTTTTCAGAAAAGAATTAATTCCCATTAAACCCCAATTTTGTTGTAATATCCTGTCCCTAAAATACAAACTACTGCTTCGATTAAAAATTCTCTTATTAATGACTAAAAATTGATTATTTTTATTATCTATAGTTTCAAGTAAGAATTCAGCCAATTGTGCTCCATGTCCATCTCCTAACCCATTGTGGTCTATTTCACATTTTAATACCTGTTCTTCTTGTAAATTCGTTATAATGTTGTCTAAGCAGGAAAACGAATTATTTCGAATAAAAGTGGGGCTATCAAAAATACATCTAAAATTATAACATGCCAGGAGACTCAAAAACTCAGCACTTTTTTTGTTTTCCAGAAGCAAGTTGACATTAAAATCACCGCAGATTATGCATTTTTTATTGAATAAAAACTCAAGTAGCAGTTCCAATTTTTTCATAAAAATATCAAAATTCTTATCATTAGGATTACGATACACACAACATACATACACTCCAGTTGTAGTATCTTTAATGCAGCATACCTCAAAACTCTCTACTGCGTACAATCTTTCAATTGCTAAAACGTTCTCAACTTTCTTGTCTGCTTGGACTAATATTAAACTCCCTCCTCTCTTTTTCTTATTTCGAGTGTTATATGTGGCTAATTTGTAACCATTTAAGTTAAAAGAAGTTATCGACACACTATTTAAAAAATGCTCAGTCAAGCATAGGTAGTCTACCTTATCCCCAAGAGTTTGCATATAAGCCTCTAATTCGTTAATCTTGTTTGATATACCACATATATTCTGATGAAAAATGGTTATTGTTGTATAATTAATATTGACAGAGATGGTATTATTACTATTTTTTAGAGGTAAAACATTGTTAGTATTTTCGAAAACAATCAGATGGCAGTGTTAAATCATTTGTCTCAATAGCCGTATCAACTTCAGTATCTGTCTGAACCCCAATATGTTTGAAAAAAATTGTTTGTACATATGCATTTTTTACAGTCGGTTCACTACTCAGTCTAGCTAGATTATTAGTATAAGTTTGATAATTATATTTATAATTCATATGTAAAATCTGTCTATGTATTAATCTACATGCATGCAATTTATTAACATTAGATATGATCGCATCACTATGTAACGATAGGAAAGTTGAATTTGTACAGTTACCGCACACATATTGAAGTAGTTTATTTACACTGTTTACATTTAGAGAGTGTTGTTTATAAATTTGACCTACCAATACGTTAGTGTATTTTAATTGACGTATTGTATAATATAAATAAGTCTGAATGTCCATAGGGTTAGTGTCATTTGAGCCAGTTAATATTATAACAAAATCCCTTTTTGAAAGGTCTTTACACATACTTGCACAAGACTTCAAAACCTGCTCTGTAGTTGCGTCCGGCTTTATAAATGACGTCACGAAGAACTTTGTACCCAGATAGTTCTGCAGAATTTTACAAACACCATATCCAGTTTGATCAGCGAAGATCAGGACTCTTTGCGTAACTTCTTTATCAAAATACAGTCCACTATAGGCCGACCGTTTAACTCGCGTATCGCCATCTGAGGTACAAAGTCATAAAACATTAATTAAATCTCTTATAGAACTATTTAACCACAGATAAAAGTAATGTAAGACTATTTGTCACTAATATCCATATTGCTTGAATCATCATCACTGTCTGTGCAGCTCGAGGAGTCAAAATCAGAAGTTAAATGGTCAGCCTAAATCTTAAACAGTTTTTACTTTGTTCTACTAACATCATCATAATCATCATCATCAGCCTATCCTAGTCCACTGCTGGACATAGGTCTCTTTTATTTTCTCGCATTTTATCTTTACAGTACCCACATTTTTCACTCTGCTATATTAATCATTAGCTTCAGCCCACGGCTGCGCTTGCGTGATATTGGGATAAAAAGTAGCCCTGTGTTAATCCATTCTATAATCTATCTCTGTGCCAAATTTCATCCGATTCTATCATACCATAGAATAATAAAATTATGACTTTAAAAATTAATATGTTCTATAAAATGATTTCTACTCGCTAACATAGTTTGTAAGTATCAATTGTTACTAACCATTATGGATCATGTAATCTGAATAAATAAAAATAATTTAATTTAATCTACTTGCAGAAATATAGTGAATGGAAAGATGGCCTCCCAGACATGGGCTGGCTGAATGAACTACTGCCAGACAGTGATCAGTGGGACAAGTTTACTACCACACTCATCACTGCTAAGGAGACTATTGGGGACAAGCTGCAAATTGGTGAGTATCTCTATTCATCCTTTACTGATAAACATTGCATAGAAATCAGAGTCAATAGAAACATTTTGAATTTAAAGTAAAAATATTTACCTCATGATATTTATGCAAAGTTTGTGAGTAAATCTTTAAATTACTCAGATTATCAGTTGATTTTATGGCTTTTTGTGCACTGTTGTACTGTTTATATTGAAGTACTTTCCATTGTTCTTAATTGTTTCGTAGTGTAACTCATACTCAAAGCAAATCATTAAGTAATATTTGATTTAAAATGTGTTAGATATTTTGTTTTGTAGTGTTCAGTATTTTAGTATATATGTACTATTAATACAGTTTTTTTTTATCAAAAAATCTGTTTTGCTCATTAAATTTAATTCTTAAGAACTAGATGTTCCAGAAAGGGGCTATTCATAAATTACGTGAAGTATTTAAATTCATTATTACATATATTAGCGGTGTTAAACTATTGCAAAGATGGAGTCATTGGGTCCCACAACTTTAAGTATAACTTTGGCATATAGATATGGGGATATCCACAATATTTTGTCAATCATTTGAATACTAAAGAATCATAGTAATTCATGATCATTAATAATAATTATGGGGTGAATAGAGCCTTCGTAATTAATGAATGGCCTTACTGGCTATGCTAGGTGTCCCACTGACGCTGTCGGTGCAAATAGATCCGCGGCTGCGTGACGCTGGCGTGGCGCGAGCGGCAGAGCTGCGGGAGTGGCTCGCGCAACGGTACGAGGACGCGGTGGCTGCGGCAGCTGTCAATAACTCTGCTAGTCTTATGGGTACGTATCTTGTAATAATTACCAATATATTTCTATCTAGAATGTTCTACTCAAATGGGCCACGAATGATTCGCCACTGATTTTTGCCCCAATATGAGGAGTTTTTATTTACACGTATGTTTGTTCATCTGATCCCACGTATCTTCTGGTAGTCTTAACATAATTTTAATAATAATAATATAGTGGGACATTAACACACACGGTCATCTGATCCCAAACTAAGCAGAGCTTGTACTATGGAAACCAGATAACTGGTATTAAACTACATATAATACTTTGCATTTGTAAATACATACTTAAATATAAATAATTACACCCAGACACAAGACAAACAGACATGTTCATCACACAAATGTTTGACTTGGGTGGGAATCGAACCCACGGCCTGGCGCAAAGCAAGCATCTTACTGACCACGCCACCGGCAGTAATAATTATTGACATATAATAAATTACATATAACAAAAAGAAATAAATAAATTGTTGTTAGAAGCGTCATGATTGTCCGCTGGTTATATGCTATATGAAGTCAGATTAAATTAAATGGGTCGCTGTGAAGCCAAAACCTTCTAAAGTAGCACAAAAATATTTGTTATTCAGTTAAAATTTGGTATTTGTGTGTTTCTATTGCCCAAACACGAACATTTAGCGTAAATAAATATTGTTTCTACCTTTTAGATTGAGATTTTATCTTAAAAATGTATGAGTTTTAAAAAAATATCAGTGGCGAGTGGTTTGTGCCTGGTACGCGAGAGCCAGGATACCGTCAGCGACCGTTAAGGTAACAAACATAATACTTTTACGAAGCCAAGCAAATGTCGTAGAAATAGACACTATTAACACGTTAAACGTCCCCATACAAAATGTTTTCATTTCCTTGTGCGTCCCACATATAATTTCAATCTTTATTTATGCTGTTAGAAACGTAAATAATAATAAATGGGCTTGGAATCCAACATCAACAAGTCGATATTTTTTAAATAAATGATAATAAATGAATAAATGAAACAAATAAAAACAGTTCTTTACTGGAAATTCCTAGATATTTCATGTCAGTTGGTGCTTCAACAGAGACTTTTGCACTGAAATAAACTCTCACTACTAACTCACTACTTACCTTTGCTAAATTTGCCTAAGTGTACAGGTACCTGGTCGTTGCGTACTGACCCATTATATGGGGCACGGACGTGTGGAATATAGGCCGACCGTTTAACTCGCGTATCGCCATCTGAGGTACAAAGTCATAAAACATTAATTAAATCTCTTATAGAACTATTTAACCACAGATTAAAGTAATGTAAGACTATTCGTCACTAATATCCATATCGCTTGTATCATCATCACTGTCTGTGCAGCTTGAGGAGTCAGAATCTTGGCGATAGGCAATACGCGAGTTAAACGGTCGGCATATAGTTCATAGTGACCCCTATATGGGACATTGGACGTTGAACGTGTTAAGTGGACTTGGACTAGACTTTACAGTATTACTTAAAATGGTTTCATTAAGTAATTTTCTTTTATGCCAGAGCAAACTCCAAAGATTACGAACAATCTACAAAGTCGGCCTCAACCTCAACCAACTTCATCAACCAAAGAGGATACTTCTTCTACCTACGGTAAGAGAATGTTTGTTTTGTAGATATACTACTTTCACGGAAAAACGACTTAACATATGCGTACGACAGAGCGTAGGGTGTCATAGGGGTAGAGGCAGGGCAGGATGTATGCCATTCGTTGTACACTTCAAATGAGTCGGTCTGCGTACTCGGCGAACTGAGCCCACCTTTGCATTTCTAAAGTTTTTTATAAGTTACTAGCGACCCGCCCCAGCTTCGCACGGATGCAATGTGTAATCACTCTATCTATTAAAAAAAACCTCATCAAAATCCGTTGCGTAGTTTTAAAGATCTAAGCATAGATAGGGACAGAAAAAGCGACTTTGTTTTATACTATGTAGTGATTTTCGCTTCACAATAAAACCAGTTCTTCTAAAATCTTGTTTAACTCGAAAAATATCCTTTGTCCGCTACAGTATGTGGATAAAACTTTTACTGATACTGATTTTACCTTCACATTGGTCTCGGTAATATTTTGCTTTGCGATACTTTCCGTTTATTGCGCAAAGACAAAATGTTTGTAAATTACATTGAACAAAATATTTTAACTTAGTTTTTACTGGACATTATTACATATTCTTGTGTTGTATTAAAAAGTTGACTTCGTCAAACACAAACTGTCTTCGTAAATGCGACATTTCTTACAATGTGTCCTTTCGATTACATTTATAGAAAAACGCGTGCACGCGTTACAAGAGGAAGTGCTAGCACTGCAAGCTCGTTACCAGAGAGAATTACAGCGCTTGGAGCAAGAGAACCGCGAGTTGAGGCAGCAGAATATGTTGTTGAAGCAAGGCCGACAGCCTTCCACTAGGAAGATGAAGGTACCTATGACTTGATTTTGTTTACCTACCTTAATATATTCGTAACAAATCTTAACAAAAGCTGAATCTTCTAACAAATATACGAAGTAAAATAGCTTATTGAATAATAGAGTTCTTTATAGCAATTATAAAATATGTTGGAATTTGTAATGTAGGTATTAGTTAGTTAATAAGTAAATAATTAATCGGTGGAGGGTAGCTTAAGCTCACGACACTCAGTCGGAATAAACCTATGTCCATATGATAACGTGTGTTTCCTTTGGTTAGACTCTCGAACATTCTAGTATATTACAGATTTATAATAAATTAGCTTAGTATAACATCCATTATCCGCACAATAGAGTTTGAAGTATAATAACCATAAGGGTCCTTAGTATCCCACGGCTAAACTTGTTTCTTCTTTTACTATTTTAAGAGTTGAAGCAGTTTAAGCCGTAATCCATAAATATGCTAACGTGAAAATATTTTCTCAAATAATGATCTCGATAAAATATTTGTAAGTATTTACAAGTTTTTAGTTCAAATCCTCGTACGTGACTATTTTTTGTGTTATCCTATAATCTTTTTAAGGTGTTTACAAAAAAAAACTACCCTTGGTATGTTGAGGCATTCCTACACACCCCAGCCTCCGTACTAATGGTATCTATTGACCCTCCAGCGTTCCCTGATCGATATGTACTCGTCGGTACTGGACGAGCTATCAGGCTGGGACGCGGGCGAGACGGATCGTCTGCCGCGTGTGGTCGTGGTAGGTGACCAGTCGGCAGGGAAGACTTCGGTGCTGGAGATGATCGCGCAGGCGAGGATATTCCCGCGTGGCGCCGGGGAGATGTGTACTAGGTCAGTCCTGTGTAAACATACTGGGTTAGCATTTACCCCGAAAGTACATTTATATTAACCAGAAAAACATAACAATTTATTTGTTGTATAATATTACCAATACAACATTTTAGATTTTACTGTCTTAGATTTACGCGAATATCACACATTGAAATAAAACTACTTTTTAACGGATTTTGTCGCGGTTTATTTTAGATTCTTAATCCCGACGTTTAAAAAAATTAAAGATGTTGTAAATGTTGCGCGTTTCGTTTTTAGGTCTTCTAAACGGCGTATTTTAAAAGGATATACGGGGGAGCGGTAGGATTCTAAAACGAGGTAGTCAGTAATAATTGTGATTAATATTTTTGGACGTCAAATACCTCGGTCAACCCGTGAACATGAAGTCTGAAAAGAATTTGAAACGTCGGGATCTAAAATCTAAAATAAACCGCGATAAAATCCGTTAAAAAGTACTTTTATTTTAATTTTTGATTTTTATTATAACACATGAAGTCAGTTAAAAATAAACCGGCTTTGATGAATAAATGAATGATTCCTTTGTTTGAAAGCTGACGCGATCGAGATGGTGCTTGTTCGATATCTGGTCTTGACAGGTCCGATCATTTTTGGACACAATAGGCCCAATGCGATATATATTTGTAAACTTTATATACATTTTTGTTTGCCAGGGCTCCAGTAAAAGTGACATTGTCTGAAGGGCCGTATCATGTTGCCCAGTTCCGAGACTCTGCGCGAGAGTTCGACTTGAACAAGGAATCAGATTTAGCTGACTTGAGGAAGTAAGAAATGTTTTTGATGTTTTGGTTAAATTACACACTGTTCTTGAGATATGATTATCATTTGTATTCATAAATGTCAAAATTCTGTAAATAATTGTGATATTTTCACTCACGACATAACGATTATTTCTGCGCCAGCGTTCTTTTTTTATATTTTAGTGTGCTATTTTTACGCGTTACTCGCTGAACCGATTTAGATTAAATTCTACTCTACTTTAAACTTAACTTTTCAAACATTTCGTTTCTGTAAAATAACGCGTTATTATAACTGCTACTGTGAATAATAAATACCTCTTCTATATGTAATAGTTGTAGGACTTGATAGTTTTTTTTTTAATTTTACAGAGAGGTAGAGTTGCGTATGCGCAACAGTGTGCGTGGTGGTCGCACCGTGTCCACAGAAGTGATCTCTATGTCAGTGAAGGGTCCCGGGCTACATCGGATGGTGCTCGTCGACTTGCCCGGAGTTATATCGGTCAGTCGCTGTATTGTATCTATTCACCCCATCTTGTACCTTTTCAACCCCATCAAAGGATGTCATTAGGAACATTACCTGGTTATTTGTAAAATCATATATTTGTAGGAACCAAATTGTACTTATTCACCCTAATTCAGTTTAAATAACCGGCTTTAGATTTGATAGATTTTTTTAAAACTACAAAAATATACATGTCGCACGGTCAGGTATTTGGCCACTGCTCTTAGACATCTTGTGGGTAATCGGGCAAAATGAGGAAAACGTTTATAAAGTTAAAACATTGAATTTATTTCACATTATAGTCTATTTTAAATTGCAATAACTAAAGAAATCAACTTGTAACGCAACTCGAAACGATAAGGCAGTTCCGAGACGTCTTCACTCTATGGAGGTCGGGTAATGACTGCCAAACGAGCGACGACATCAAGACTCAGTCGGAAGTGCGCCGAAGTGAAGTCGCAACGAACTCCGAACGTTGCAATGGCACGCTTTCCGTGTCACTTGAGAGTCCGTAATTATGACCGGATACGACACATCTCTGTATTACGAATACCTCTATGTAATTTCTCGTCAAATAATTTTATGACGTGTTTTTCACAGACTCAAACCGTGGACATGGCGTCTGACACCCGCGATGCTATCAAGCAGATGACTAAACAATACATGGACAACCCGAATGCTATCATATTGTGTATTCAGGTAAATACTTTGGCTTTTTAGTAGCAAGCGGGTATTTTATGTACCTGTAGGCTAATTCACGTAATTTCTTGACGCGCCGATTAAGTTGCGGTGCAGTTGCAATCACGTTGCAGTTAAGTTTACGTCTCAGTACAAAATGGTATTCTTGTGATTGTCATACAAATAACATACACGCTAAAGCGCTCGCGTGACGCGAACTTGACGCGAGCGTATCTGACAGCGGTTGTCAAAATTACAACAGTACGAAATGGGCTGTTTTGATTGAAACTTTACTGCAACTAAACTTATTTAATTACGTGAATTAGCGTACTGGATTCGAGCAAAAAATGTTATTAGAATTTTACACAAAATATCAAAACCCCCTCCACTCTCTTTGTACTTTTTTGGGTATACTTCAAAACAAACAACATATCAATTTAGTATTAATTAAGTCGGATAGACACTTCCTCGAGCAGCACACTTACAGGGTGGATAAGAAACATTAACCTATTCTAAGGGCGATTTAGCCCTTTGTATATACAAATACAAAAAATAATAAATGCTTTGCATCTGAAGACGCGCGCAATACCACGCAGCGAGCGGCTGCGCCTGCGCACTGAACGTTCCACCGAACGGAGCGAGCGAGCGCACACATTGTTAAGCATCATTTAATTACAGTTTTTAATCTTTAAATAATCTTTTATTTATCTCATACGAGGCAGCATCTATCGTCGCTCAAACCAGCATGAAATCCAAGAGCATAATGTTATCGTGATGTATGTAGGATGGATCAGTGGACGCCGAGCGCAGCAACGTGACAGATCTAGTGTCGTCGTGCGATCCGTCAGGGAAGAGAACTATCTTTGTGCTGACCAAAGTCGATCTGGCTGAAGAGAATCTCGCTAATCCTAATAGGGTAAGATATTTTTATTCACCGACTGGCTGACCCAACAGACGTTGTCATCCGGTGTTTGAAACCCTAACTCTGATTAATTAGTTATGGGTTTCTAAATATAAAACAAAGTTTTATCTTTATGTATGTTTATTTTGTATAGGCCGACCGTTTAACTCGGGTATCGCCATCTGAGGTACAAAGTCATAAAACATTAATTAAATCTCTTAAAGAACTATTTAACCACAGATAAAAGTAATGTAACACTATTAGTCACTGATATCCATATCGCTTGAATCATCATCACTGTCTGTGTAGCTTGAGGAGTCAGAATCTTGGCGATAGGCGATACGCGAGTTAAACGGTCTATCTATAGTTGACATCACAATTAGTGAGTAAATGTGAGTTGTAACTCATAACTCATTTATTGGTAATATTACATTACAGGTCTAAATATACATTCTTATAAAAATTCATTCAAACTATACATTCAAATAGCTAAAACACAATTTAACATAATAAAATGTTAAGAAATTAAATAAAAAATAAATACCAAAATAAAATTCATTAAAAAATAATAACAATAATAATATTAATAATAATTTAAATTTATATAATTCGATTATCATAAATATGAAATAATTTAAAAACCATCATTAACTAATAATCTCAATATTATTAAAATCTTGTTACTAAATATTTATATTTACGAAATCTTTAATGTCGTAAAATGTTTGTGGTACTGCTGTCTACTTTTAAATTTTATTGATCAGAGCTGAAGATATAATTTTTACATACAATCAACCTTGAGAAAGTTATTAATTCAGGCAAAATATTACATAACTGTTTAGTTTATCTGGTGTTCGCCATAAATCCGAAACCTTGAAACTAACGGCTAGAATTTTAGTCGAATGAATGGCAGTAAGTATTAAAACTTATGTACATAATTTTTTTTTTATTCTTCGATAGGCTGGCGCTTGACTACAACTTGCCTGATGTTTAGCAATCATGTAGTCAACGATGGATCACACCAGCCAAGTATACCGATTCACTCGTGATTACGAATGATTATCGGTGAGAAGGCAGCAGTGGAATGAGCCTCCATATGGTTAGAAACCTTAAGGGAGCAACAATTCCGACCCACCCTCTCTGCATGATGTCACCAGACATCGCACCGGAACACGGCAAGGCCGCTTGGCGGTGCGGATTTATCTGGTGGTTGGCCGAAGCCTATCACCAATTGATTGTTACCTGATTTGCACCACCCGGGGACCACGTCTGGGGAGTCAATTAAAGGTGTACACCCACGGACGAAGGTGACCCGGCCCCCAAGTGATAGTTGACGAAATGTAGGTTCCATTCACGGCTCATCCCGATCGGGGAATTACATCTACCTTATAGACATCTATTTGACGGGCCGGTGCCTTAGTCGGTAAGATACTTGCTTTTCACGCCGCAGGTCGTGGGTTCGATTCCCACCCAAGACAAACATTTGTTTAAATATGTCTGTTTGTCTTGTGTCTGGGTGTAATTATCTATATTTAAGTATATATTTACAAAAGAAAAGTATTATATGTAGTATATTACCAGTTATCTGGTTTCCATAGTACAAGCTCTGCTTAGTTTGGGATCAGATGACCGTGTGTGTTAATGTCCCACTATATTATTATTATTATTATTATCTACCTATCTGTGTGTAATTATTATTAGTTGCGTTCCTAGTTGGGAGAAAGGTAGACAGTGACATCTAAAAAGTCGGCATTGTAAAGAGAATGCCGACTTGGTAGTACAAAAAAGGTTATTTTTTTTATGAATAGATCCGTCGCATCCTAGAAGGCAAATTGTTCCCGATGAAAGCTCTCGGGTATTACGCGGTGGTAACCGGCAAGAGTCGGAAAGATGACTCCATCCAAAGCATCCGGGAGTACGAGGAGAGGTTCTTTAGATCTTCCAAACTGTTCCGGTATGTGTACACTGATTTTGGTTCTATATTCGTATACGCGGCTTGGTTGACAATTGAAACTGCCTAGCTGATGTAGCTCATTCGTTTATTTATTAATGTTTCCAATATATTTGTGTAACAGAGACGGGCTAGTGACTCCATCCCAAGTGACGACTCGTAACTTATCCCTGGCGGTGGCCGAATGCTTCTGGCGGATGGTGCGAGCCTCAGTAGAACAGCAAGCTGACGCGTTCAAGGCGATGAGATTCAACTTGGAGACTGAGTGGAAGAACACCTTCCCTAGGTAAGTTTTTTTTTATCCTGTAATAGGCTTGCGCTTGATCACAACTTGCCTGATGTGAAGCAACGATGCAGTATACGATGGAACGCGCTTGCCCAGGAAATACCGATTCACTCGTGTCTTGAAGACAAGCAGATTATAGCTATCGGGGAACATAGATGCCGTCAACGAATTCCACAACTTGGCAGGTCGCACAATAAAAGTGGAAGCAAAGCGAGAATTGGGATATTTTTTTTTATGTTTTTGGGTTAGTTACCTAGAATGTTTCGGAGATTCAACTAATGGACTCGGGGTAGTTAGCCAAAGCAGTTTTCGGTGTTCATGCCCCTGAAACATGTGCAAAAATTATACTATATAGTAATATAAATATAAATGTTAATTCATCAAGCTCAAGCTAAGCAGAGCTTGTGTTATGGAAACCAGATAACTGGTATATATTACACATATAATACTTTTCTTTTGTAAATATATACTAATAATAGATATTTACGCCCAGACTCGACCCAAACACAAATGTAAATCACTAATTATCTCGGGTGGGAATCGAACCCACGACCTGCGGCGTGGAAAGCAAGTATCTTACCGATCACGTCACCGGCCCGTCAAAAAAAAATATTATTTAAATTGGAATTGAATTAAATAATAAAACAACTACTATATTATAATTCTTTTGTGTGTCTCGTTATAATTCGATGATTAGTCATTCAATAGCCGATTTTTTTAACATTAATAGACAACGTGAACTCGACCGAGACGAGCTATTCGAGCGAGCTCGAGCAGAACTCCTGGACCAGTCAGCTGAACTGTCGGCAGTACCAGCGGCCGCGTGGGAACAGCGGCTGCAGCATGCACTGTGGCAAGCTGCTGCTGAGAGGGTCTTCGGTACTATCTACTTACCTGCCGCTGCCTCTTCGCATTCTGATGTCGGTGAGTATAATCTAACTAAATTACTACTGATATATAAATTAAACTAGCCGTAAGAGCAGAAAAATATATTTCCATAACTTTATCTTTTGAATAAATAAAATCGCAACAAACGTGCCTAGAAACACACGTTATACAGGGGTAATAGCAAAAAAAATGTTTCGGTGCTTTCCAAAGATCTTTAACATACTTAGACGGATTTTAATATTTAACTAGCTATAGTATAGTTAAAATCTCGCTGCAGACTGTCATAAATCATAATCGGAGTAGGGATGTGCGCTAGTTGCGCGCGCGCAAGGTCATTATCGATTACAGTCCGATGTCTCCATTGAAAATTGCCAAAAATGTGTGGAACATGCAGAATTGCTGCTATATCAAGACTTAAAAAAGCACATTTATGCGAAGAGTTCATCATTCATGTGGATGATGATGACGATGACTCAGAAGAAGAATTTTAATTTTCTGTTCGTAGTTTTATATATACGTTCTTTTGTTTATTTATATATTTAATATGCTTTGTTGTAAATTTGGTAATAAAATAAAAAAAAAAAATTGGTTGCCTGTAAATTCGGTATACGGGCGAAAGTTTTACGTGACAACGACTTTGAGTGGTAAAATAATTTTAATGTGAATATTCATTCGTATAGTAGGAAGAAGGATGAAACATAGTTGAGTGGGAGAGAGACGCAAGGCATTCGGCGGGCCTCTCTCTCGTTCGGTGACTCATCGTAACGTTACCGAGCGTTACACTTTTTCATAAGTGCCTCCCAGCCGCAACCTAATTTAAGACGTTGTCACGTCAAAAAGAACGTTTTTGTTTCTTATTTCTATCGCCCATTTATATAAAACTATCGATATCACTCATCGACTGCAGTAATGCACAGGACTACGTGTGGGCGTGGCCTGCCCATAAGGACCGTAAGTGGGAAAGAGAGCGAAACACCCGAATGATTTATGACCGAGTCTGCAGTGAGATTTTAACTATACCATAGTAAGCTAGTTGGTGATCTTTTAAATTAACCAAAGTATGTTAAAACATCAATAATATTTTGACGGGCCGGTGGCGTGGTCGGTAAGATACTTGCTTTTCACGCCGCAGGTCGTGGGTTCGATTCCCACCCGAGACAAACATTAGTCGTGAACATTTGTTTGTGTCGAGTCTGGGTGTAAATATCTATTTTACGTACATATTTACAAAAGAAAAGTATTATATGTATAATATACACCAGATATCTGGTTTCCATAACACAAGCTCTGCTTAGCTTGGGACCATATGACCGTGTGTGTTAATGTCCCAGAATATTTATTTATTTATTTTTAACGAAATAATATTTTGGCCATAATGTTAATACCATCTATCCTTATTTCTAATCGCCCCTATCCTATCTGTAGCCTATGTGATGGTTCCACGACAAGTGAAATACAGTCACCCCGATGGATCCTCAACCTCCACAATATGGCTCGACCCTTATGATTTTGATTCTAGTAAGGATATAACACATTGTAGTAGATTTGCACTGTAAAACTATCATGTATGTGCGTAAAATTAGTAGTAGTCATTCAGTGCACAGTAGGAAAAATTGACGACTTTACACATGCATAAAAAATTAATTGACTGAATAAGCTTCTTGCGAGCTTAAAAAGCATAGTAATCGTCTATAAAAATATTTTGTTTTATGTTACAATTAAAATTTTCAAGTTGTATTGACCCCAATATCTTTATTCACCCCATTTTTGTGTTTTAGTTTATTTTTAGTTTTCATCCATCTCTTACGTGACTTACTTTTGATCTATACCTTCTCACCTTCATGTAATGTATAATTTAGTTTATTTTCCAATGAAATATTTACTATAAATAAGTAAACTGACTCGCCTTAGAAATATAAGGTCTCGGGTTCGAATCCCAGTCGTGCCCACACATCTTTGTGTGAATTGTTTCATCTCCGCTGCTTAATATCGGTGAAGGAAAACACGTGAGGAAACCGGCATGTCTAAGAACTAATCATTCAAGGACATGTGAAATCCACCAACCCGCACTTGGCCAGCGTGTGTGGATTAAGGCCTAAACTTTCTCAACTAGAAAGATAGTTGAGAGAAGACCCGCGCCCAGCAGTGGGACACTAAAAAGGGTTGAAGTGAAGTAAACTGAAATATTTTTTTAGACAAATTCAACACAGCGGTAGATATAAAGCTCCGAGAGTGGGCTGAAACAGAACTACCAACGGCTTCTATAAGAGCGGGGCGAGAGGCATTGAGGGCAGAGTGGGGGGAACTGATGCAGAGAGCGAGAGACTCTGATCCTGTCTATGAACCTGTTAAGAGGGAGGCTGTGGAGGAAGCACTGCGGAGACATCAGTGGGAGGAACGGGCCCAGGATGTGAGTACATAACAATATTTTCACACAAACACACAGCGCCATTTAGTCCCAAATTAAGAAATTGTATTTGCTGGTGTTATGGGTATTTAGGATACTACTTAAATACCAGAAGGTTTTTGAAGGTTTTAGACTAAAATATCAAGAAAGTTGTCTACTAACAACTTTAGGTAGGCGTGAATAATCGGGTAAGAAGACGGTATTTCAATAAAATAACTACGGCGAATATCACTTTACCCCACTCTCTGGATAGCACAATCATAAATTCTACCAGTTATTTACAGATCGTTAAGATTACGTTGGATTAAATCGTAACGTTCACCGAGCACGTTGTTGCATCTGCACTTTCCGACGACACAACGGTCCAACACGCAGTGTCAGCAATTCTAATATGGCCGCTTCACCCTGCTCGGTGTTCATTCATTCGTTCGTAATGACATTTTCGAGTGACAGCTGACTTCAAAGACGGACGCGATGACAGTATAAAATGACAGCTGATGCATTAAGAAGTAGATGTGCCAACATACTTAATTACCTTTTTCTAAATACACATATTATAAATAAATGACACCCAGACACTACAAACAATCAAGCTCATCACACAAGCAGATGTTCTGAGTGGGAATCAAACTCATGACCTCCAGCTTAGCTGTCAGGTTCACTAACCACTACGTCAACAGGGCAAAATAAACACTTAGTCCAGGAGTTTCATCACAGTACTGCGAGCTCTCCCCTCATCGTGAGGGTTCACTCGCTCTATGCTGTTTTTTTTTTATCTCTAAAAATAAAAATCAATGCCACTTTTCGTTGTAATTTTATAACTCAAAAACGGGCTTACCTATTCAAACCAAATGTTTAGGCATTGTTCGGACTATTTAGTAGATGGTTTATGTGAAGTTTTCATAGAATCGGTTGAGCTGTACTTCATTTATCGCATTTTTTGTAAATTGTTGAGTGGGCTAAAGCTACCCGTACGAAGCTGGGGCGGGCCGCTAGTTTTATATATGTTTTCAATTTCTCTGTCAGTCTGTATATCAATGAACGACGATAAATGGAGCCGCTCTATAGTTTAAAGCGAGCTTATTTTCCACAACTTTACGTCTCGTAAGTGCGCCTATTTTCACCCCAGCTCCAGAAGGAAATCCTAGCAGACTCTTAACGTTGCCGACGGCTTCCTGGAGTGTCCTCTGAACACTCCAGGATCTGAATAGTTACTATCACTTCAATCCTTTTTAGTGTCCCACTGCTGGGCACGGATCTTCTCTCAACTATCTTATGAGTCGATAGAGTTTAGGCCTTAATCCACACCCGCTGGCCAAGTGCGGATTGGTGGATGTCACATGTGCTCGAATGATTAGTTCTTAGACATGCCGGTTTCCTCACGATGTTTTCCTTCACCGATATTGAGCAGCGGCGATGAAACAATTCACACAAAGATGTGTGGGCACGACTGGGATTCGAACCAGCGACCTTATATTTTTCTAAGGCGAGGCCCGTACCGCTGCGCCACCGCTGCTAGTTACTATATTATCCAGGTACTGCGAGTTCTACAACTGAACGCTTTACAAGATCGGTGTGTGAGCAGTCGACAAGACTGGGACGCGGCTGTCTCCTTGATGGACTCCGCACTCAGGGACCAGCTAGATCATACATATAAAGAGATTAAGGAACTCACAGGTATGATACACGTAGTCACTAATATACATCAGAAAATAGGATGAATAGGGATTCAGGGTTAATAGGAAACGGGGGATTAAAGGTCCACAGTGGATTGGTGTGTCGGATAGGTTATTTACAATATTTTTCTATTCTGAAATAGAATAAAAAAATGATGCGGAGAGGGTGGGTCGGAATTGTTGCTCCTTTATGGTGCCCGACCATATTAAACTTCATGCCTTCTGCCACCTTCTCACCGAAATTCATTCGTAACCACGAATGAATCGGTATAGTGGGCAGGCGCGTCCCATCGTAGACTACATCCTTACTTAATATCGGGCAAGTTGTAGTCAAGCGCAGGCCTATTTCAGGATAAAAAAAAGAGATCGAACCTGTAACCTTATATTTCAAAGGCGAGGACGATACCTCTGCGGTACTATTGGTCTCTGCTGCTAGATTGTAGATTAAATATATTAATACTAGCTTTCCGACCGCGGCTCCTCAGCATACATCGGTTATTGCGTTAAACCAATAACCTCTTTTTGCGCAGTCGGTTAAAAACTATACTGTTTTTTCCCGGGTTTCAAACTATTTCCATACCCAATTTCAGTTAATTTGGTTTAGTAGTTTTGGCGTGAACGCGTGACAGATAGACTGAGTTAAGTTTCTCATTTATTTTTGTTTTTTTTTTTAACACGGTCATCTGATCCCAAACTAAGCAGAGCTTGTACTATGGAAACCAGATAACTGGTTATATTCTACTTAAAATACTTTTCTTTTGTAAATATAGTTAAATTTAGATAATATTAGTAAGGATTTAATGTATATAAATTTTCCAGGTCCAGGTCTAAAAGACCGTTGGCTGTACTGGCAGTACACGAGCGAGGAGCAGGCTCGACGGGCGGAGGTCCGTGCGGAGCTGGAGCGAGTGGGGGTTGCACGGCCTGTGCTCAGCTACGACGAGGTGGTCGCCGTCCGGGACAACCTCAGGAGGAAGGGGATCGAGGTCGATAACGATTACATTAGGGAGACGTGGAAACCGGTCTACTTGAAGTGAGTCGCTTTTATTATTAATCGTAAGTTATATAGGGTGACTGGTGATTAGTGTCCAATATGTTCAATTCGACCCATTTTTAGTGTTCCACAGCTGGGCACGGGTCTTCTCTCGACTATCTTTTTTATTATAACTTGCCTGATGTTAAGCAATGATATTGTCTACGATGGGACGTCCCTGACTTAGCTAAAAGTATAACGTTTACCGAGCATGTGGTTGCGTGCACACTTCCCGACGACGCAATGATCCAACACAAAGCGTCAGTTCTTCTAAGATGGCCGCTTCTGACGTCCGTGCTCGGTGTTTATTTGTTCGTTCATGTTGACATTTTAGAGTGACAGCTAACTCGAAAGGCGGACGCGATGACGTTAACATTGTAAAATACCAACATTATGTATGTTTTTTTCTTCTAGAAACTTCCTACAACGAGCACAAACCCGAGCGAGAGATTGTCGGAAGAGTTTCTATTTGTATAGTCAACAAAACGGGAACGGAGTAAGTTAATTATATTATTAACCAAATACGCTTTTAATTCAGCAGCATACTATAGACGACGATGTTATCAAGCTTCCTTACCATATTCCTTCCTCTTCACTTTACATTCCATTATCGTCGTCTGTACACCGTGGCTCAATATCTAATAATCTTCTAAATATATAAAAGAAGAAACTGACTGACTGACATATCAACACAGAGCCCAAACCACTGGGTCTGTAGACTCCAAATTTGGCACATAGGTTCCTTATGGGGTCTAAAGGTGCACTAAGAAAGGATTTTTCAAAACTCACCCTTTAAGGGGGTGAAACGGGGTTCCAAAGTTTGTATGGAGAAACAAGATAAGTGAAATAAATTTCGTGGGCGAAGCCGCGGGCGGCAGCTAGTATAATATAATGGGACATTAACACACTCGGCCATCTGATCCCAAACTAAGCAGAGCTTGTACTATGGAAACCAGATAACTGGTAATATACTACATATAACACTTTTCTTTTGTAAATACATACTTAAATATAGATAATTACACCCAGACACAAGACAAACATGTTGATCACACAAATGTTTGACTTGGGTGGGAATGGAACCCACGACCGGCGGCATGAAAAGCAAGCATCTTACCGAACACGCCACCGGCCCGTCTATAGTAATAATGATTAAGAAAATAATTGATAACCTGAATCATATATATGGGCTGATTACAATATTAAGTTATATAAAATTACTTGTTAATATTTATTACCTAACTAGCTGACCCGGCAGACTTTGTACTGCCTCAATCGACTGCCGTTTTTTTTCCCGGCAATTATTCAATTTTAAACCTTCCCTACACCTCCACGAACATTTAAAGACCAAGATAAGATAAATCCGTTCAGCCGTTCTTGAGTTTTAGCGATACTAACGAACAGCAATTGATTTTTATATATATAGATGATGTTTATACCTATCTCAAACTAGTACTTGACTTCGTAGTCTATGTCCTTAATAGGTGGAACTTTTAGCTACATACTTTTAAAGAAAATGTATTGGCTAGCCTGAGTTAGATTATATTTTGGGGTTAAGTCACTTTCGCCCGTGAGAGTGCATCTTTTATCTGGATCCCTACACGTGATCCCTGGGTAGTGTAAATCAGGTGACAATAACGGCCGTGGCTGGTGACAACCCACCAGACAAAGCCCGGTGCCATGTCTGGTGACGCCGTGCATAGAGGGTAACGAGAGATTGTTGCTCTTTTATGATTTCTAACCATAGGGAGCCACATTCCACTGCCACCTCACCGAAAATCATTCGCAATCACGAGTGAATCGGTATATTGGGCTAGCTTGTTCTATAGTTGATTACATCATTGCTTAACATCAGGTAAGTTGTAGTCAAGCGCAAGCCTATTTCTGATTTAAGAACAAATCACCTGTTTCAGGATAGCTCTCTAACTACTCCAAGTAGTCTACAAGCTATTTATTGTTCCAGAAGGAATGTTGCGAGGTGGTTATGTTCTGGCGAGTGCAGCAGACCCTGCGCACCACTGCCAACGCCCTGCGGCAACAGATCGGGAACAGGGAGGCGGCCAGGCTCGACAGGGAACTGAGAGAAGTCCTGGACGAGGTACTAGCTTTGTAATTTACACCTTTACTCCTAAACCTTTCTCATTGGTTAAAACTGCATGAAAATCCGTTCTGTAGTTTTTGAGCTTATCTCATGGTGACCGTACACGCTACGGTATACCCGAGAGGTATGCCATACAAGTGAGCTTGTATAAGTAGACCGAAGTGTGTGTGGTAACGACCTGTGCAGTTTTTTTATGAATATTTTCGTCGACTCCGTTCGGTACACCTGTGTGTTCCACACACACTACGACATACAGTCTACCTGCGCACACGTCCAGTAGATCGTAGCGTGTCATGTAGTTGTGGAGACTGTATGATCCGGAAAGATCCGGTGTCGCGGAAAGATCCGGGGTGATGACACAGACACCGGTCCGATTACGGTCGATTTGCGTATAAGATTGTTGTTTCTTTTTAAGTTTTTTTTACCTTTAATTTATTTTAATTTCCAGATGGCAGCTGACCCCGAGTTAAAAAAGAAATTGTTATCCGGTAGAAGAGTGGAATTAGCCGAAGAGTTAAGTAAGTATAAATATATATGATTAAATTTTACTGTAGCCCAATTGATCTTTCAGTATATTGAAATATGTCGACAAGATATCCTTAACTTTTCGCGCTCAGCGCACAATATCGTCAAAGTGTAATTGTTATAAGTCATTCTTAGACTACAGTCGGTTTAAGCGGACTACCCAGGTGCGTATGACATATTATAGTGCTTAATATTGTGCAGTTGAAATCTGTACCTAATATTATAAAAACTAACGGAATTGTAACGGATTTTATCCCGGTTTATTTTAGATTTTAGATCCCGACGTTTCAAAGCCTTTTCAGACTTCAAGTTCACGGGTGGACTGAGGTATTTGACGTCCAAAAATATTATTCACAATTATTACTGACTACCTACAAACATTAATATTTAAGTTGCGTTCCGATTTAAGCAAACTGAGCTCACAGTGTCTTGAATTTTCAGTTGATTTTTCTTTTTTTATTTCAATGTGTGATATTCGCGTATATCTAAGACAATGCTGAAGAGCTTGTTTGGTTTGTGGTGTATCAATGTGGTATGTGTAACATGATAGTGTATGCTGGCACTTTTGCTACCTTTCGTAGATGGACAGTTCACTCACGCCCATCTTGCATATTAGACGTAAATTAATTAAATATTGTAGTGTTACCTGACTTTAATTTGGACTCTCCCAATTAGGACCCGAGATAAAAGAACAATACAGGTTTTCAGCAATTTTAGAAAAATCTTGCACTGTTATATAGCCCATTTATTGAGGAAGGCTTCAGCTCTTTTTTATCCTTGTATGTACCATGCGGGGGAAGTGGCGGGCAGAAGTTAATATGTAATAATTACTCTTTTTTTTCAGAGAGAGTAAGACAAGTTCAAGAGAAGCTAGAAGAATTCATAGAGGCGCTTAACAAAGAGAAATAGTCACGTGTATATATAGCGCGGTTCACACGGAATTATTGTTTTGTTACATATATACACAGAAATAACTATAAAAGCCATGCTTTTATAGTTATTTGAGAAGCGTGAAAAGATTCCCACCCGAGACAAACATTTGTTTATATATGTATGTCTGTTTGTCTTGTTAATTATCTATATTTAAGTATGTGTTTACATAAGAAAAGTATTATATGTAGTATATTACCAGTTATCTGGTTGCCATAGTACAAGCTCTGCTTAGTTTGGGATCAGATCACCGTGTGTGTTAATATCGCACTATATCACTATATTTAAAACTTGCCTTGTCGCAATCGAGTGCGATGTTTGGTGACATCATTTAAGGGCGTGGGTCGAAATTGTTGCTCCTTTAGGGTATCTAACCGTGAGGAGCCTCATTCCGCTGCCACCATCTAACCGAAAATCATTCATAATCTCGAGTGAATCGTTATCTTGGACAGGCGCGTCCCATCGTAGACTATATCTTTGCTTAACATCAGGCGAGTCGTAGTCAAGCGCAAGCATTACAGTATACAAAAAAACTAAACTTGCAAAAATGTATGTCTATTAATTAAGCTTTTAAGTACAGAAAATTATACCGAAATCGGTTTATTTTGATCTGTTTATGTGACTAATGGCCGACTGTAGAAATGAGCGCTAGCGAGAAGTTCGTTGTAATGTGCCGCTGTTCCAAATGATGCATTTAAAGTCGATCGTAATTTCCAACCATTATAAATATCTAAATGATCCGTAACAGTGTATCAGTTCAGTAAAGAGTTACACACGCCTACTACAGTGAGTGTTGACGTAATGTGCCACTGTTCCAAATGATGCATTTGATGTCGAACGCAAGTTTCAATCATTACGAACATCTAAATTATTCGTAACAGTGAGTCGGTTCAGTAAAGAGATATACAGACCTAGTAGAATGAATGTTAACGTAATGTTCCATTGTTCCAAATTATGCTGTTGATGTCGAGAGCAAGTTCCAATCTTTGGGAACATCTAAATTATTCGTAACAGTAAGTCGGTTCAGTAAAGAGATATACAGATCTAGTACATTGAAAGTTAACGTAATGTTCCACTGTTCTAAATTATGCATTTGATGTTAACCCAAGTTCCAATCATTACGAACATCTAAATTATTCGTAACAGTGAGTCGGTTCAGTAAAGAGTTACACACGCCTAGTACAATGGTCAGGTGACGGCTATCTGAGGTATAAAGGTAGCGGTTTCTCTAGCTTTTGCTGTGTTAACAAATATTCCATTTTGACTGTCAAACGGTTAATATTATTTCGAAGACCTTATTTTCACCAAACTGCTAGTTGCGGGCGGCCGGCCAAGCACGATTCTTTTTTATTCAGAAAGACATATAGGTTATTATAGGTACCATACCATTCCTGTAGACATGGCCGCAATTGTAAAACATAACGCAACTCGAGTAAGCCATCCATTTTAAAAATTAGCTTGTATGATATATTGCTAATAATTTTCACAATCTGTACAGTAATATGTAACTCAAAAATCACTCCGTGTGAAATAGCATTTAGTAGTTTGTATGTATGTATACAAAGAGAATTACCAATGCAGGTATGAAAGTTTTTTCATTTTTATTTTGATAGGTACATTTATTTTATCCGTTTATTAGTGATTTTGTTTTCGGCTCATATGTTCTCTTAGCTCAAAAATTTTATATGTATTTTAGACAAATAAATTAAAAAAAAAACATTTAAATAAATTGCTGGGTTCTGTACCATAGTAAAATTATTTGGTCTGGCGGACGAATAGAAATAAAACATATCTTCTAACGTCGGGAAAATAGGAAAAAAATTGTTCTTTATAAAATAGTTTGATAGTAGTAATAATATAATTATTACAGTAATCCTTACTAATATTATAAATGCGAAAGTAACTCTGTCTGTCTGTCTGTGTTGCTTTCACGCCTAAACTACTGAACTGATTTGGATAAAATTGGGTATAGAGGTAGTTTGAGACCCGAGAAAGGACATAGAATGGCTTTTTTTCGACAAAAGAAGGTAATGTTTTGGCGCGATAACCGACATACACGCGGGCGAAGCCGCTGTCGGAAAGCTTGTATAAAAATAAAATTCAATACTCGCCACTGACGGCTCCCGGCTCAAAGTGTCCATCACACTCACCGGTGTATTACATCGGCTAGCCTCAGAATTAGTCGCTTTTGTGCTTTTTGTTTAATAATAGAATAACGGTCGTTAAAAATCATGAGACTTTAGTTAAAATGGACTTTGTCTCCTTTTTACTGATACAAATGTCAAGATGACAGACAAAGACAAACGAATTATAAAACTTTTAGTTATAATGAGCTTATGAGGCGTTTATTTTTAGTTTAATAATTTAGGGTTAATCGTTAGTTTGATTATAAAAATTGGTCATTATATCGATAGTAAAAATACTCTTAGCACTCTAAAATCATATAATTAAAAAATATCTATACTTAAAAATATCTACAGCTGAAGAGTTGCGTTTCTTTTAACGCGCTAATCTCAGAAACCACTTGTCCGATTTGAAAACTTCTTGCACTGTTAGAAAGCCCATTTGTTTAGGAAAGCTATAGGCTACTTTTTATCCCACTGCTGGGCATGATATGTAATTCACGCGGGCGTAGTCGCGACGGAAAGCTAGTTTCAAATAAGCTTTATGAGATACCGCCTAATGACTGATGGACAGACAGACAATTGAAGTTTACCTAGTACGTAAACAGCCCTTAGGTTCCTTTCAAATACGGAACCTTAAATAAAATTAAATTGACATTAACTGAGCCCATAACCTTTATTTTTATATTTATGAAATTTAAAATAAGAATACTCATACAAGTATTATTATCACTAGTATTTGGATGTTATGAAGTCCCCTGAAGCACAAATGACGTAAGTAGCGTTTTAACAAAATTGGAGATTGCTCTATAGAATATTTATCGATATAAGATTAGATTTATAAGAATAATGTAATTATTCGTTGTTTAGTTTAATGATTTAGTGCATTATTTGTGCTTCAAGGTTATATTGATCTTACAGAGACACACCTTATGAAATCTTCTATAATAAACTTTACAACGGGTCTTTTACTCTTGCAATGATGCTATAATCATGGTATAATGGTGTTTTAATGGTCTGATACTGATATATTTTTGGCACTATTGAACTTTATTTTTTTAGTTATTTGTAACAAAAAACAAAAAAAAAACTTTTTTGTTATTACTGACCATTAAGTTGCTCGTCCATTGCGATGTATCGAGGCTACAGAGCGGAGAAAAAATAACCAATACTCACAAACACAGATATTTTGGTTATTATTGTGAATGTTGTGTACAGTTGTCAGGTTCAACTTACTTTTTCTAAACTATCCTGTTATGTTCCACTGCCAGGCAGACTATTTTATTGAAGGGGAAATGCTTTAAGCATCCCCTCGTGCTAAATAGGCAGAGGGCGAAATATATGTGAGACTTCCGTTGTTGGCCCGGGCGAGCGAAACCCCATCGAGTCCCCAGCTACAAGCGGCCGAGCCCGGTTTACCCACTAAAACCTGGGAGCCTGCCCTCCCCTTCCTCTAGAGAAACGTCGCGCCATCTTTTCGGACTTGTTGATGCTAAGGTGGTGGGTTGTACTAGGCCTTCTATTTTCCCCCAACGTCTTTCATCTTGACGGGCCGGTGGCGTGATCGGTAAGATACTTGCTATTCACGCCGCAGGTCGTGGGTTCGATTCCCACCCGAGACAAACATTTGTTTATATATATGTCTGTTTGTCTTGTGTCTGGGTGTAATTATCTATATATATATGTATATATTTACAAAAGAAAAGTATTCTAAGTAGTATATTACCAGTTATCTGGTTTCCATAGTACAAGCTCTGCTTAGTTTGGGATCAGATGACCGTGTGTGTTAATGTCCCGCTGTATTATTATTATTATTATCATCGATCGTCCCGCCATCTTTATCTCGTTTCAGTACCTACTTAATAAAATAAATTAATATATATGTCGGAGAAGTCATTAGTACGGTAGCATACTTGACAGCGAGGCGGCAGCGCGTCGGGTCGACACGCTCGACAGAGTCTAGCCTGAGGTCCGCACGGGCGACGAGTGGGGATTGTCGCTACACGAACTGTGTGCCCCAGTTCTCTACAGACGTCCGTGCGACCAACATCGGTCTAGGAACTGTCTTACCACTCGTTGTATTAGTTTTACATTTCGTAACAAATTAATAGTGTGATTGAGATAACTTTGCTGCTCGCAACCACACCCACTCAATAAGTTTTCTGGCGATGACTATCCCTCTGATCGGCCCCCTGCACCGAAATCAGAAGCGGGATAAAGGAGCAGGCAAACCATCACCTAACTGAAACTACGCAACGCCGTGAAAAATAAAATGACGGGAGTGGTGACAGCTGGCGACGTGAACAAAAGGACACATCTTTACCCGGTGCCCTAATGGAAGTGGAGGTGTCGAGGTTTCACGCTGCAAGCGACACGTGAGGGTCGACGTGTGCGTGGTTGATCCACCGGGATGAACTTTTAAACATCAAGGTCAGTCGTTCTTTTTCTATTGAGATTCCGGTGCCGAGTGTTCACTTCGTTAAAGACAGTAAACGTAGTGGTAAAAGAGTACAAATGTTGTAACCTTAAAGGGTCAGTCAAGCATACTTGGCATTGTTTAAATTATTTGTTTTGTTGAAATCGATAATTTAATCGAGATTTTATTGTACGTTATGCCTGATGTAGTGATTTTATTTACGAAGTGATATGATATTAGGCCGCGAAGTATTGTTGCAAGGTTTTATGGTTAGTATGACCGCGACTCATTTTAAAATTTGAAAAGTTCTCGATATAACGATTGTAATTTACAATTATCAGTGAGTACCACCGAACTGTTTAATAATAATGATTTACCCTCGATAAATCGTTTTACCGTTGTTGACAATCACGTTTCGCGAGAACATAAATCGGGTATTGTCTATGTGTTGTCTCGTTATTTAGATTATTTAACAACTGGTATGTCGCTGATATGCGTAACTACAGGTGAGCTTGTTTTTTTTTCGCTTAGTTGAACCTTATTTGGTTGCTCAAAAATGACCGTATCGTTTTAGTGCGGAAGAAAGAAAAACGATCGTGAGCGAGATAGATGAGTTATTGCGTGCAAATATTATTTCACTGGGTAATTTAACTTTTCACTATAGCTAAGCTAAGACAGTTTATAGGCTTAGTCGCATACTTCAGACAGTTAGACTGCTGAGATCCAGTCTCTTAGGGAGGCTATGGTTGAGCGCTTCAACTTATCTCTCAAAGCTGTTTCCGACTAGGGTGACGCCAATCTAGTCAAGTGTAGTGTTGCTAAAACCCAGGCGTGTCTATTCTCTGCTAAAAAAAAATAATGCCATTTCAATTGGCTCTTACTTTTCAAGGTGTATCCGTGCCTATAACAGTCCACCTTGAGCTTCTTGGCGTTAATATGACTTCGACATTTAATTGGCCCGTACATTGAGCCCATGGCTCAACTTGCTGCCAAAAAGCTAGGTGTCCTCGCGAATACGTCAGTACTTCACGCCAAAACAGATGCTCAAGCTATATCAAGCACAAGTTCGCTCATGCATAGAGTACTGCTCGCATCTTTAGGATGGGTCAGCTAAATACCAACTCAAGGCATTGGAGTCTATAGAAAGGCGAGCCAAGAGGCTTATTAGAAACGAATCCCTCGTCAAGGCTAAATTGCAAAGCCTCTAGCATCGCCGCATGGTTGGTGGTCTTTCGGTCTTTTACCGGACACACTTCGGAAAGTGTGCATTGGGATTAAACAATCTTATTCCCCCATCCCCGTTCTTCCACTGGACAATTGGAGGTGTGGCTGTGCGCCGCCGTTATATGGTGGAAATTCCAGGGGTACGCACAAAGCGCTTTGTTTCCACTTTCACTGTGCGAACTGCCGGGTTGTGGGATTCGCTGCCGGCATCTATGTTTCTCGATAGCTATAGTCTGCCGGTCTTCAGGTCACGAGTGGATCGATATTTGCTGGGTGGGTGCGTTCCATCGTAGACTGCAGCATTGCTTCACATCAGGCAAGTTGTGGTCAAGCGCAAGCCTATTTTTAAGATATTAAAAAAAAAGAGTAAGTGCCTAATTTTGGACCAACAGCGCCACGAGTACATTAGGAAAGAAGTAATTCATGACGATTTACGCAATAATCTATATAGGGCCGCATTCTATGAAAACAAAGTAAATTCGACAAGATAAAGGTAAAGGTCAATAAATTTTCAATGGGAGAGTTTGTTTTGATTATGAACAAGTAGTGTGATCATACAAAGTTAGATCTCAAATTTAAAGGACCGTCCGAGGTCATAAAAGTTTTTGACAGTGACCGTTATAATTTAAAAGTACTACATTGTAACTGTACCTACAAATACGCATATGAAAGCTTGCAAAAAAAAAACCGGTATCAAAGTATAACTGACGAAATTGAGGTAGAGTAAAGTAGTCGTGATGACGACGACAAGATTGTTTAAGCTTGCATAATGATTGGACCGTACCGGAGGTTGTCGTGTAGCCGTAGCTCAGTAGAAATCGGCATCTACTACATTGTAGTAGTCCGTGAGTACGCGGTAGTGCAGTCAACTCCGGCAGAGGTCGGGTTTCTTGGGAAACCGTGAGCTCAGGGGAGACTCGGCGTTCCCGTGGGGGTTCGCATAAAGTTGAGTAACTGGAGGTTACTGGGCTATGTGTAGCCAATGGTCATATGCAGAGCTTAAATTAGTTTACTTATTGTAAGTGATTGTCTCTTGTGTGAGAGTGTAAGTTTTAGTAGTCAGTTTTGCTTTGAGTTTCTGATTTTGATATTGAAGCGATTTAACTGAATAAGTGATATTGATTGTTCATTGATTTTTAGTAAACAGGTTTCCTTAATTTAATAAAAACAAAATGAAGTTTAGAGTTCTATTAAATTTGGGGATTTCTGGAAATCTTTATCTTTATCTTTGTCTAAAGACAGGAACTTGTTCCTTCTAGATTAGTAGGCCAGGCGTGACTGAACTATGTGATACTGTGTGTTGAATATTGTTTCAGAATAACACACAGAGACGTGTGTCTCGCAGGATGGCCGTGTCGGAGAAGTCATTAGTACGGTAGCATACTTGACAGCGAGGCGGCAGCGCGTCGGGTCGACACGCTCGACAGAGTCTAGCCTGAGGTCCGCACGGGCGACGAGTGGGGATTGTCGCTACACGAACTGTGTGCCCCAGTTCTCTACAGACGTCCGTGCGACCAACATCGGTCTAGGAACTGTCTTACCACTCGTTGTATTAGTTTTACATTTCGTAACAAATTAATAGTGTGATTGAGATAACTTTGCTGCTCGCAACCACACCCACTCAATAAGTTTTCTGGCGATGACTATCCCTCTGATCGGCCCCCTGTACCGAAATATATTTCTCTGCTCTGCGGCTTCGCTGCGCTCCAACGGACAGATAGCTTTAAAACGCCTTTTTTATTATATCATTATTGCAATATGTAAAACCGTGATTATTCTTACTGATGGATTAATTATAATATATTTTAATAAGTCCGTTGATTTCTTAGACACCTTGTCGTCATCCCATTAAGACCAGTCTTTCAATCGTTAAATAAGTCTTAATCAAAAATCTTTTAATATGTTAACTTCAATTGTTAAGGTACATTTGTTAAAAATAAAAACTTGAAAAATTACCAACAGATTTCATTTATTTAACGATTGAATACGTAATATGTACTAACTATTAGCAGAATATTATGCTTTTAGTCTACTTTTACCTCTAGGAGAGGATAGGAAAATTGTAATGACGTCACAAATGTCAAATTGTGACATTGAGATGAAGTATCTACACGCCTGCATTGGTATTGATGAATGTTGTATTATTTTGTTATTTATAATTTAACGGCTTGATCTAAGTTATCTTTTAATAAAACGTTAAACTAAAACATATTAGTTTTATTTAGAATATATTTGGTTAAATAAGGAAAGTTATGTCCTTATGCCCAGGGTGTGTGTAAGACGAGTTAATAGTATGCATGTGAAAGTTTGTACGGATGTGTGTAGATGGATGTTTGTTATTCTTTCACGCAACAACTGTTGTATGAATTTGGATGAAAATGGGCACAGAGATAGATTGTAAGCTGGAACAGCATATATATATTTTTATCGTAATACTACGCGGGTAAAGCTGCGGGTAGAAGGATAGTATTATATAAAATCAACTAATAATGGTAAGTAATCGAATTGTGTCATTTCGTCCTAAATGCTATCATACATTTTTGGAGTTCAGAGCATCTAGAATAAATAATTCTACATCAGTTCCGTAACAATCGAAGGTATACTTACGATTATGACGTACCAACCCGAAATTATTTGACATCAGCTGTTTTCCAAAAATATTTTTGTGAGAGGATAGCTAATAGCTAGCGAATAGCTAACATAAATAAAGCTATGTTAGCTATTCTATTAAGATATTACAAGCTTGTACATTTATTTGAACTTGACACTAAAAAAAATGCGAAATTATTTCAGCAATGGTCATAAATAAAAAAATTCAAATCAAATCATTTATTCATAACATGTCGGGTACTAATACAAAATGATGTAAGGTCAAAAAATAGTATCACCAAAATCTGCCTAAAGAATCGTATGAATATTCTTTGATACATTAAATACTTTAGTGACACATTTTAATAATAAAAATGTCAGAGGGAAGATGCACTATATTTATCTTACTTTATTTTGAATGATTTTGATGTAGGATAGACCAGCAGTATATAAAAAAAATTAAATTCCTTATTGGCAAAAACTGCGATCTCTCAAAGTGACAGTTTAAATCCCGACAAAACTGTTTCAATCGACTGTCACTCGGGCCCATCACTGGCTTTTATACAAAGTGCCTAGTAACTATAGGTACCTAGACTAATGAATTTTAAACAAAAACATGGACATTTTATTATTTTTTTGGGCTAACTAAGAATTTTTTTTTCGGTGATTACGAGAATGGTCAATTATCGTCTATTTTCTCTAATAACTTTAAAACTACTTAACTATGAAACAAGCTCTTTGATTTGATACGTCACACATTGTAGTATAAAACTTGATTTTTTTTTATTTAGGTCAAACACTGGCCGATCAATCTCTTGAACGGCACCTTGTTTATCTCAGTATATTGTAGGTAGTTTACTATGAATGACGTCACTACAGCCTGAGCGTTGGAGCGATGTTTTGAAACACGTTCCGTTTCACAAAACTTTAAATTCGTATTTATTGTTAGAAATCAATATAACTAAAATGAAAACCTTGCAGTGGCTCATTATGTATGTTTATTCAACATTTTAGTCATAAAATCAATCAATAAAATTAATATTACTTATGCATCTTCCCTACTGTCAATAGTGTACGTTAATTAAGTACCAATATTAAATTAATGTCAATGGTAATATCAATTAGAATACATAAAAATCAATGCCACTTTTCATTGTAATTTTATAACTCAAAAACGGGCTTACCTATTCACCAAATGTTTAGGCATTGTTCGAACTATTTAGTAGATGGTTTATGTGAAGTTTGCACAAAATTGGTTGAGCGGTTCTTTGTTTATCACATTTTTTGTAAATTGTTGAGTGGGCTGAAGCTACCCGGGCGAAGCTGGGGCAGGCCGCTAGTACTCTATATAATAATGTCAAAATCGTTATATCATTTTTTAAATGCAAATAATTCATCAATGCGTAGTAGCTTTTTTAATTAATAGGAATTTCAGCTATTTTAATATATTTTTATTATGAGATATCATTATGTTTAGGACATAGAAAATATTAAGTGTATAATAAAAATGTATAATGTATAAATTTAACATAACGGGCAGCGGAGAGAGAGCTCTTTCGCTAGATCAGTTGCGACCACGGCCGGTGCCACCAGTGTCGAAACGTAAAGGTGTGCTATTAACTAACTAATTGCCCGATAAGTTAAATATAAATATGTATTAATAATGTAACGCAAAAATTTATAATATATGAATGTATATTACCTACAGAAATCCAAAGCTTTTGAAAATTTATAGTTTTTTACGTAAACTAAGCCTCAGACAGGTAATACATAAAAATAATTAATAAGACATTATATATAATCACAGTAAAGATACGCGTGTACAAACAATTTCAATCCCTCGTCCTTATCCATAGTTTCTACGAGATTTTTAACCGTAGCCTCGGTCAGACTATGTTGAAACTCCTTCAAAACATACACAGCTAATCTTCGCTCCGATTTTAGATCTGACATTATACCTTCCACTACCTTTCCTATCAATCGACCTCTAGATACCCCGTACGTGAAAATATCACTAAAGCAACTGCTTAATGCAGTCGCGTATAATTCTAAAATACTATTAAAATATTCAGAAATGAGAATCGACATTTCTGCAGCAATGTATTTTCCATAAATGTACCCAACAAAATCAACTCCTTCAGACAATTTTGTTTTGGGGTCTTCGAAAATTTTGGAATTTTTCACACCTTGTCTACAAGCTTTGAAATATAGCATAATTAAATGTACATAAACGTATTTTTTAAAATTCTCTTCGCGAGGAAAAAGAGTTCGGACCCAAGATAGTATTTTCTCAAAAACTGACAAACTTGATACGTAACTCGAATCGAAACAAACTTCGTTATATTTCATACTTTCCAAAGTCTGATCTAAAATTAAAACTTTCCTTCTATCCGAAATAGTATCAATACTCCGCACTTTAGTAACTAAATCAAAATACGGTTTCCCTATTCTATCCATTCTTTTCTCTTGTTCCTCTTTGGTTTTAGAAAGCAATAAATATCTAACAAATAATGCGGGGTATATAACATCTGGCACATTTTGTTCTGAAGGATTTTGTAACATCCGCATCAAAATATTTTCCATCAAATCTGGGCTTATTTTAGGAATCAAATCTGAGATATGGCACATAATACGATCGGTCTTGACATTGTAAATTTTGTCCAAAGACAAGTAAATAACAGCGCAATAATCAGGCCGAATGTCTGGCGGAATCTGTGACGTGTTCCGAAGTAGATTTCGGAGACGTTCTTTTGAAGAAAAGTCGCCGTTTAGTATTAACGGTTTTATGATGGTCCAAACTTGTTTCGTTGCCGCACTATTAGTTTTGAAGTGTAGTAAAGCTCCACGTATTGCTGCACTCGGTCTTCTCGCAGCCACTGCAATATAAACTTCAGGAACGATCGTAGAAAGGCTTTTACACAGTTGCAATGCTATACGACATGTTCGTCGCTCAGCAGCTAGAGTGAGCACGCGAGTTTGTACCTCTCTTGCTCGTGCACGGAATAATCGCGTCGCAATTGCCTTTACTCCAGCGAATTTCCAGCCCCAAGAAAGTATATCAGGGACTGGACGAGCAAGATGTGCGTTTGCACGTAGCGCTGAAGCAAAACGTTTGTATTCTTCACCTGAAGAGTCTATTTGGCGAATTTGGGCTTCCAAATCTCGGCTGTAAAGTATCGCTATAGAGCGCGCTAACCCTGCTGATGGTTTTTGAGTGATCATCTCCTTCGTTAGTATCCTAAGTTTATCCGCTACACCGTTCTCCTCTTCAAAATAAACTACCGTCTTCTTGGTGAATCGATCGAATTTTCCTGAACAAAGACTTTCGATAGTAACTTCTACGTTAATTGCACTGGCATCGTGACGCAATGCATTTAGCAGTGACTCTTCATTTTTACGGAACTTTAAGTTCAATGCAAACAGTTCACGTCGAGCGATGCGCATGTCATACAGCCGCTGGAGAAGGGAGCGTAACGATAAAGTGTCCTCTTGACCATCACTAGCTTCATTTGCACCTAGTCGGGTCACTGCTTCTACTAGTTTCAAGTGGTCGATACGAGATCGTTTATACGCCTGTATTACATCCAGATATTTATCAAGCAATTCGATTGCTGCTCGTGGTTCCGCCTGTTTCGCTCGTCCCAACAGTAAACTTTCCAATCCAGCGACCACTTGTCCCTTTTCCTTTAAATTCAAAGAATAGTCTTGAAGTGTTGAAAATTTATCCAAAAACGCATCTCCAATAGCACGATCACATTCTCCAGTCAACAGTTGACGTATGACGACTGCATGGAAACCTTCCCGACATTCTGCATCAGCTTGTACTCCATCTAAACCTAATCCTCTCGCGAATCCCAACAGCCTCTCCCAGTCTGTTGATGATAGACGCCAGGCAGCAGCTCTACGCACAAGGCTTCGAGTAACAGCTGCACGGATATGTTCTGGTTCGTGTTCATGCTTTTCTAATAGCTCCAGCAACGCATGAATACAATCTGGTCGCCCACCACTCTTGCTTACTAAAACTAGCAACATATCTCTTCTTGTTTCTATTGAACTAGTTGCAATAAGTCGTCGCTGTAACTCATACATTGCTCGTTCGAATCCCATAAATCGGAACTCATCAAATAGTCTACTTAACTCTGTTTTACATTCCGATTCCGTACAGACAATATCACATTGCCATGATGCATACTTGGCGGATCTTTTTTTGAGTGCGCATCTAGTAAAGCGTTCCACTGGTTGCGATAGAGGAATAGGTTCAAAGGTCGAGTCCTCGAATACATGCCAGTCGTGATCACTAGAAACTGTCGGGGCTTGGGGAATGTCGTAGGGCCAACACTCAACTCTTTCACCAATATCCTTGTCAATGAACACTTTCTTCTTAAGGGCCGTCCTTTTTTCTGGGGCCAGGCGTTTGATGAAGGGCTCTACCGATTTGTATTTAAACCAGTAGTGAAGATAATACGGCCTTGCTAGGGTTACTACCAAATCTTCACATTCAGAAACGCTTAGGTGCTTAGCTACAGTCGGTATATGTAAAAACTGAGCCACATATAACTCTGGCTTAGCAGTAAATCTGTGTCTATGGTATCTCATGATATAGTCTGTTAGATTAGAATTAAATCTCTTATCTAAATGATAATACTTTTCTGTAATATCTAAAAAAATGTCGGGTTCAGATTTTAAAACGCATTTAATACACTTGTAAAACTCCTCTTCAGATTTAAGATATATCTTTTTAAGATCATCGTTGGATTCCAAGGAATCATAGTAAAGTTTAGCCACTCTAGGACACATTTCACAAAGGAATTTTAAAATGTTTGGAGTTAATTCTACCAATATTTTAGGCACTTCGTCCAATATAAAATCATTTGAGCAGTGTCTAAGGAATTTAACGGCGTATGAGAATTTTTCTTCCTTATAGTATTTATAAAACTCTTCACAAGTACTAGGGTTTTTTAAATTGATATATAACCATTGTTTAAACTTGGTAACAGCTGGCTTAATCATATTCGGGAAGAGATTTTCTTCTAAAAACACTGGATTTACTATATCTCGTTCTAAAATCCATTTTGCTTTCAATGCTCTACTAACGTATAACATATCATTATCTTGTAAAGTAAGTATAATGTAGTCGAGATTCTTTTGTTTTACAGCTAGATCTATCTTGAACAGTCGGTCAACCGTTGATTGTTCCGGTAGTGCTTCAATGGTCTGGAAGAGGGTGCCTGAAGTAATGGCTCCTTGGACTAAAGAGTTTAGTTGGCGATGTCTTTGTCCCAGAGTATCTCCTGTTAATGTGATTGGCAAACATGGTGGCATCTGAAAAATAAATTAAGTAGGTAAAGTATTCCACCTAATTTATAATGGAAGATTTCAGTAGATGTATGATAGTTGGGTATCAACACAGACCGATGCCAATAGATGACGCATAGCTGGGTCCTGCTCACCTAACTTATCGTATGGCTACATATCCGGCGACAAAGTAATTTCGATTAGTTTGTTCAAGGACAAGAACAAACCAATCTAAATTAGCTATCTTCCTCTATACCCCGCCAATTTTTGATGATTACAAATTCATACAATATAAGGGGATGATGTCTACGTACAAAATAAATACCTAATTTAATGTTTTGGGTATTTAATTCTAGTCGGTGTATTAAATTAATAATACCTACGCAACAAATTATACCTAAGGGGCGTTCATTAATTTTGTTAGGTATTAAATTGGGAAGGGTCAATCCCAATCTCAATCTCACGATGAGATCTCACCATAAATTGCCAAAAACGCCTCACGTAATTTTCAACGGACGGTATGTATTTTAATAAAAAAACCGATTACTCGCTAAATCGGCATTCTCCGGAGATTCACCGGTTTTTCAGTCTCCGGAGCAAAGCTCTAGTTAGGTGCTTAAAAATAGGTAGGTATGACTTTTTTTTTCCTCCATTCAGCCCTACTTATGGAAATGCCCCCAAAATAAATGCAAAGAGACAGCTGCCCCATCCTCAAAATCAAAAACACTTGGCCGTAAGCACAATAAAGCCAAAAAATCGGGTTAGCAGCGCTTTTAGGTAAGGCAAGGCAAGGTACTGCTAAACATTTTTTATTGTGATAACAAACATATTCATCTATGTATCAACAAAACCTTCCGAGTTTCGACCGATCGATGAACATAACAATTAACAAAGACTCTAGAATAAGTATTAAGCTTACCTAACAATTAAATTAACTTGACAAGCCTACCTTAACAATAAATAAAATATAAATTTTCCAAAATGCCGGCTGGTGTCACATTCACAATCTCAACATTCTCAACGCACTTGTAATTCTCACAAGCCGTATATAAAACAGTGCCTAGTCCAGTCTCACTCGACCTTGTAGTTAAATCAATCGCGATGACTAATCGTGTACCTACATACCTACTTATTTCGTACACCGCGCTAAAATATTGTAGTATTTTTGTAAAAGAAATTACATGGAATTAAGCAAAATAAAATACATCTCTTTGAATGTTACTGCCATTCTGTGAACGTCTGTAATCTTTTCACGGCACAATTTTGGTATTCATACAAACCTATCACTCGACTGTGGCGTGCGATGCTATTTGATAATACTGATATTTGTTATTTTGGTAATGTTTTTAGAACGATAAATGGTCGTACGTTGTAAATCAACTTAATCAACATTAACTTAATTGCCCGTGACTGGTCCTTGGATACCCGAGGACGTTTTTTTTTAAAGAACTAATTAAATGTTTAGAGTATTTATTCGCTTCACTATCGTTAATTATTAAGACTAAACTTAACATGGTTAGGTACCTAATTAAAACTAAACTTATCATAGAAGTTTCTTGGCTTCACTTTAACCCCTTTTAGTGTCCCACTAGTGAGCACTGGTCTTCTCTCAACTACCTATCTAACGAGTTGAGAGAGTTCAGACCTTAATCCACATACGCTGCGCTGCCCAAGTGCGATTTTGTGTTTTACTTCACTGATATTGAGCAGCGGCGCGGCGATATGTTAGAATTCACACAAAGATGTTTGAGCACGACTGGGAATCAAACCCGGGACTATAAATCTAATACATGTTATAGTTACGTGGTTACTATTAATTAAATATTCTTGAAAACACGAGTAAGACAAGTTCAAGAGAAGTTAGAAGAATTCATAGAGGCGCTTAACAAAGAGAAATAGTCACGTGTGTATATAGCGCGGATATCAGATACATATTAAACCCGAAACGGAAAGGCTGTACTGTACTTTAAGCCAGACATTCTTTAGGTCAACACTAGTGACTATGTGAAGTCAGAAATTAATTTGCATTAAATTTTAATACGTTTTTAAAGTGCTAAGCTTTTGCAAATATTTCGCGTCGCTCAAATCGACCATCTTTGATCTAATAAGATGTGTCAAATAAATGACAAATTGAAATAGCGGTCTTCAAAAGTTGGGTTGCCCTAGAAAAGAAATTGAAAATAATATTTTTATTATGTACGGAATTTTCATTTTTTTTCTAATTGATTTATTAAAAATGTCACAAAGTATTTTAATTTTTTTTTAAATGTCACATCACTATTGCTTAAGGCTCTAATAATGTAGAACTTAAGGCACGATATAGCCTATTTGGTTCACGTATCCACAGAAATAATGACATAATATAGTAACTAATAACTATCAAGTAAATGTACATTTATTTTATATAGAATATATTTGGTACAAAATGCCTAAATATTTAACTCCTAATGTTTATTATTGTTTAATAAGTTACAAGAATATTTTTTTAGTTACATTACATCTAGAAGTGATTATTATTTGAAACATCAACTACCCGTAAGCGTTTATATATTCTTTGCAACTACCTACCACCGTACTATAAATGTAAAGTTGTTACGCTTTACGCATTCCTGTCCAATCCAAGATGGCGGCTTTTCAGTCCTGCTATGCGTTTCAAATAAGAATAGGACTGGACTTGCGACTAACTTCATACCAAAAACCATGCAAAAGTAGCGTCAGCACAAACTATCAAAGCACATACAATAATATTGTTTTAAAATGTATGGAAAAGTGATTTATGTAGAAAAAATTACTTAAATATGTAGCTACATTCAGCTACCTACTTAAGTCAATTAACGCGCTATCATGCCACAAACTTATGCACAAATACATATACAAGGATATAATAAACACAAGTGTTAACTTATAACACCGCTTTTTTTCGTCCGAAGTTAATAAAATATGTTCGTACATAAATATTCGATTCCAAATTTCCAATTTCACTAGAACGACATTATGATATACGAATTTAATTTTTTTCCATCTAGATGTGATTATTATATAAAACAAATATTTTTGCCCACCGTACTGAAAAATGTGAAGTTGTTGCGCATTCCGGTCCAAGATGGCGGCTTTCCAGTCCTATTCATTCAAAACGCATATTAGGCCCAATAAAGTCTAACAAACCGGGTGGGTAGCACTAATGAAAAAATACTTCACGATTCCAAATCAAATAAAAATAAATCATCCACTTTTAAAGCAAACCCAAACCAGCAGAACACTTATTAAAACAGGTTTCTGTAAATATTACTAAAAATGTATCGATAAAATATTATTATCAAGATTCAAACACATAATTACACTTACAAAACCTTCCGACCGATTGATGATGATCGATTAACAAATAAACAAATAGGCCTCTCGATTGAGTACCTACAATAGGCATATCTAACAATTAAATAATGTCACAAGCCTACCTTTACGTGCAATAAAATTGAAATGTTTTAAAATGCCAGCCGGAGTTACATAAACAACAACACTGTTCCTACTTGATATTCTTACAGCCGAATAAACATTAAACATTAATTATGAAAGAAAACAGCCGCCTAGTCCAGTCTCGACCTTGAGCACAACGTTAATCAACGTTTAGAGATGCTTAAGGTAATAATCGCGATTGCAATTCGATGACTTCGTGTATATATTTATTTTTCGTATAAAGCGTTAAATATTGTTGTAGTTACATTAATTTAACTTAGAATAGATGAGTAAGTGAATTTGTAGTACTAATCCTTTCATACATGCCCTAAAAAGTTTGTAATTTTATCAAATACGGCTGAGTGAGTTTCAAGTTAGTTAAAACCATAGATGACGATACAGGTCAATATTATAAATATAGACACTATTAATGTAAATACCCATGTTTGCAATGAAATAAATGAATTATGGATAAAATTATGCTATACATTTTTAAATTGTTGTTGAAATATTAGCAGAGCCAGATTTATTGTAAAGGTGAAAATGTTTGTACCTACCCAATTACAAGTCAAAAGGCAATTAGCTAGCTTTTAATATAGTATAGCAATTCAGTAATTTACTGAAAAATAAAATTAGTTTTAATTTTTAAAAACAAAGCTAAAAAAGTCAAATATTTGAAAAATATTAGTTATTAATTACGAATATTATAAAATTAAATAAATATTTTGTTCCTTTCCTGATTTTTCATGTCAGCCTCCTTGGTTTTTTTTATTAGGTATTTCCTGGATTTAGAATTTTTGGTCTGGCAACTACAGATTACCTACTACTGGCTACTACTACTCTACATTTATTGATGATAATTGACAATTGTCAATTTGACATGTAATTTATTTATCTACTCAATAGAAATGAAAAAACAGCCTTAGGTATACTTTGAAATAAAGAAGAACGCTCTAAAGCATTAAAATGGTGGTCGAAGACGCATCCCGAGCAGCATTCACCTACTTGATTGGCAAAACTCAACAAATTTGTAGGTTATGTTTATCTTATACAAAAGATAAATCTGTGTCACTAGACGAGGATATAAAGTTAAAGAAGGAATTCTTTGAAGAAACAATTCCTCTTTCGGACATTTTAAAGGACCTGTCGGTACGTGAATTATCTATGTACCTTGTTCATTTCTCTCTTCACTAGATATACGTTTAAAAACTTTGCCCTAGTTTTGCGCAATGGGGTAAATAAGTAATGTTTATCCATAAAGTTCAAACCATCTATACTTACTAAACTCTTCATACAAATTCAGGCAGTACTTATATGAAAAGTATTATTTTGCGTACTATCTTCCACCTATGGCTATTTTTTGTATCTATCTCAGTACAAAATTTCATCCAAATCCGTCCAACAGTTCTTGCATGACAATACATTTATAATATGACAGTAATATTTTTAGCCATTGAAAGATTTTCAACATATTATTTCAACTATTTCAGGTCTCTCAAGAAGACTGCTTACCTCTAATATTATGTACAGATTGTGCCAAGATGGCTACAACTTCATATTTGTTTAAAAAGCTATGCAAATTCTCCAGCTACACATGGAACTTTGCTGTTGAGAAGCTTTACATGAGACTGAACCAATACATAGCAGAGTCTAATATTGACTCAGCATATTTAATGATTAATGAAGACAAAAATGTTGAAGTTAAAAATATTAAACCTCACAAAAACAAGACAAAAAAATCTGCAAGCAAATTTAGTCGAACGAAAAAAGCCACATCTGTAAGAAAGAGCACAGCACCTTTAATTTGTGACGAGTGTGGGAAATCATTTAAATCTACAAGCCATTTAAGGAAACATGTGGTAACTCATAGCAAAGATTTGTTTACATGTACCGAGTGCTTCAAGGCATTCACTGCTAAGTTTAAACTTGACTACCACAGAGAAAGAGTGCACCTTCCTAAAACAATACATTGTCCTAAATGCCCAAAAATGTTTACTACCACATACTTCTTAAAAAAACATGATACAGATTTCCATCAAGCTGCTATATGCAAGTTTTGTTTCATACAACTCCCATCCAAACACCTATTACAAAAACATTTGAGTTCTCATGAAACTCATCAATGCCAACTGTGTAGCAAAACATTTTCTACCAAAGACAGTTTTAGATTGCACTTAAAAATTTGTGGTGTTGACCGACAACCAAACTTTTTTTGTGATATCTGTAACAAAGGATATGCTCGGAAAAATGGATTGCGAACTCATTTGAAAGTAGACCATGGATTCGGGAATGTTCTATCCTGTAAATGGTGCAATAAAAAATATGATTCTATTAGTCAGTTGAAAATTCATCAAGTCAAACATACAAAGGAGAAAAACTATTACTGTGAACATTGTGGTGGCAAGTTTGTTACACATGCAGCTTTAGTGTGTCATGTGAGGCTTCACACTGGAGAAAAACCGTATCAATGTGATCTCTGTGACGAAAGCTTTTTATCTGCTTCACGTAGAATGGATCACAAGAGAAGAAAACATTTCGCTCCTTCTAAAGAATGTGAAGTGTGCCATACTAAGTTTGTAACCAATTTCCAACTCAGGAAACATATGAAGTGTCATTTAAATCCAAAAAGCAAATTATTTGTACCTAATGCACTGTTACCGTTAAGTACCACACTACTTGATGAGAAAAAAGGTCAAGAGGATGATATTTATACATAAACTAGCTGTAATACCCGGCTTCGCTCGGGAGTTGATATGAGGTTACGTGGTAGTTGAAATAAAAAAATAAACTATGACGTAAAAAGTAAAAAATATATATATATTGAAAACATATATATTTACATGTATTTACATTATCATGGACATATATATTTACATGTATATTTAAACATATATATTTACATGTATTTACATTTTCTCATTATTTATACTACTTGTTTATAAACAACATTTTTCATTTTATTGTCCGGGGTATATATATATAAATTTTTCGAATTTCCTACTCTTGAGCAAGCTACATAAAGCTGACCGTGAGAGAAGCAGGATTCTTTGAGGTTGATGCCACAATATTTTAAAGTTTGCCCTTGCGCTTTGTTAATTGTGAAACTAAAGGCTAATTTAATTGGAAACTGCAATCTTTTAAATTGAAATGGCAATTCAGAAGAGATCAGTGGTATTCTAGGTATAAATACTGTGTGTCCTTTGTTCTTTCCAGAAATAAGTTCAGCTTCAATGATATTATTCGACAGCTGTTTTACGATCATCCTCGTTCCATTACATAGTTTTGGGGAGTTGAGATTTCTAAGTAGTATGATTGGAGATCTTTTTCTTCACTTCAAGATCATGAATTAATTAAACACACTATTAAAAATACTCACACGTGATACTTCAAAATAAAGGCTCACACAGGTAACTTCTTTCTTTTTCGTTTCGAAGTGGCTTGTTCCGCTGTTCAAATCGAATTAATTCTGGCGGGCGACACCGGGCTCTTATATATTCAGAAAGCTAGGCTCTAGGGTATTCCAGAAAGTTGGCTTTATGGAGACTATACACATGAAGTGTATAGTTGGCTCTAAGATATTCGAGAAAGATGGCTCTAGGATATTCAAGAAAGTTTGGGAATATTTACTTTCTCACACCTTCTAGGTATAGAATGTTCTCGACGTTATCGTTCGCCGTAACAATAGGTTCTGCAGCTGTAGCATACGCAGTAAAGGCGCGAAATTTAAAAACTTAAATTTTAAAATGTTTTCAGAAGTAATTTGAATAACTAAAATGATATCGCTTTAACTCCAACATATAAGTTAGCTACTGCTGTATAAATACACAAAATTTAATAACTTTATTATGGTAACAAATGTAATTTAAGACTTTATTGAAATGAGAATTTTAAATTTCGCGCCCCAAATAATCGTTCTTTTAAGTCCATATTGTGTACAATGAATGAAGTTCAACTATTTGACAACAGATGGCGCGACTACACTTACTTTCCAAGTTGAAGGGTTCTAGGTATAGAATGTTCTCGACGTTATCGTTCGCCGTAACAATAGGTTCTGCAGCTGTAGCATACGCAGTAAAGGCGCGAAATTTAAAAACTTAAATTTTAAAATGTTTTCAGAAGTAATTTGAATAACTAAAATGATATCGCTTTAACTCCAACATATAAGTTAGCTACTGCTGTATAAATACACAAAATTTAATAACTTTATTATGGTAACAAATGTAATTTAAGACTTTATTGAAATGAGAATTTTAAATTTCGCGCCCCAAATAATCGTTCTTTTAAGTCCATATTGTGTACAATGAATGAAGTTCAACTATTTGACAACAGATGGCGCGACTACACTTACTTTCCAAGTTGAAGGGTTGGAAAAGCCCTTATATCTTTAAAAACACACCCTTTAGGTTAAAACGGGAACTTTCTTGTTCGAGGGGGGATAAAGGGCTATCACACTATATAAGTCCCTTTATCGTGATGGGACTCCTTTTTAAGTTTTATCGGCACGCACATTTTATCAACTTAGTTTTATTATATATAATGATAATGGTATTAGAATTTATACATTTTTATTTACAATATACAAATATTTGGAAAGAAAATTTAAGCTCTTTATTTGATATTCATCAATAGCCGATGATAATAATGTGATAAATAAAATTAGATACCTAAGTTAGTGTAAAAGTATGTATCGATTAATTTTGATGATTTGATATAAATTACTGTCCCATCAGTTTAGTAAAAACTTATATATTTTCAAGGAATTTTTGTATAAAATTAACTAAATAACTAATTCTATTGGCTGCAACACCTTTGGCGTACATATCTTTACCATTCACCATTTTATTCAAATTGATATGAAATTAAATTGACTGAATTGTCAAGTTAAAATACACACACACACTACACTATTATTACACTTTTAACTTAACTTGGCCGGCAAGCTTTACTCTCATATTTTCCACAGCTGGCACATTAGCTGGTATATGACTTCTGTGAATATACAATTTATTTGCAGGGTCTTCATGTTTCCTCATGTGCGATTTCAAATTGTTATGAGTAAAGAATTTGCGAGAACAAAGCTCACACAAAAAACTGGGAGTTTTATGTTTGAACTTTATATGTTCAGCTCTTGCAGAACTATTAACGAATTTCTCATCACACATTGTACAACTGTATGGTTTCTCACCGGTATGCCTTCTTGTATGATACAACAGAGCTTCCTTTGTGACAAATTTCTTAGTACAAATATTACATTTGAAGTTCTTTTCTTGTGTGTGTGTCACCATGTGCATTTTTAAATAACTTGGGGCTGTAAATTGTTTATTACACAAATTACACACATGAGGCTTTGCACTACCATGAACAAATCTATTATGAACTCTGAGACCACCAAAAGTACTATATCCTTTACCACATTCTTGACAAATGTGGGTTTTCTTAATCTTACTCCTTTGTGGATGTGGATCAAGTTTGTCCTTTAGGCAAAGTTCAACATGGTTCAAAAAGAATTGTTTTGTGATGTAAGTCTTGCCACATTTGGGGCATTCACATTTGTCAATGTGTTTCTGCTCATGCATCTGAAGCTTGCTGATAGTAGGAAAATATTTTCCACAATTTTGACACACATGTGCCGTGTGTACTTCTTGATGTTTACGTAAACTCGTTTTGGTGCAACGTAACTCTGCACAATCTGGACATTGATATTCACGATTGTTGTGTTTAGCCAGTGTATTAAAATCTTTGACTGAGTCGTTACATTTTGTGCACAGGTATTCTTTATGAGCAGTAAGGTAATGCATTTTGAGATCTATTACATCTGTAAATTTTTGAAAACAATTGGAGCAGTGCAGGTTTTTATCAGCTACAGTATTATTTTTAGCAATTTTTTTCCCAATGAAAATCAGTTGAGCCTTATGTTCATTGACACTGACATATAAATTAGAATCTGAATCAAGGGTACCAAGATTCACAGTGGTAAGTTGGTTAGAAAGGTTATCAAATAAGTTGTGAAGGAGTTGAGTAGAATTGTTGCATTTTTCCTTGAATTTGATAATGTTAAGTACTTCTTCATAACATTCTTTGCATATCCCATCAATTCCTGCTATTTCTTCGCAAATCTGAAACAGTATATTCAATAAAACTTTGTCTAAAAAAAATCTCATGTTAAGTGTTTATCAGAACCTCTTCTAACCAATCTATATGATATTTTGTTTGTATATTGTAAATATGAAAATTAGCTGGACCATGTTGAGCAGAAATGATCCAACCCGCAATCTAGACAAAATATAAGGTACCAAATTTATGCTAAATTGTCCAAACACTATCATTTATTAAATTGAAAAGATTCCTACAATGATTACATTCTTAGAAGGAACGAGATAACATACATTTATTGATTGATTGACTCAAATTACAATATTGTATTCTTGTGGCTTGGAACATTTTTGCACAACGCGGTCCAGTTGTTGTTAATTACATTTCATCTGCTGACACCACATGTACTTACACCACCAGGTTCATTTATAATAAGCTAGTATCGAATTGACTTGTAAACCCTGGAATAGGGTCTAAACTCATGAAGCAGTTATTATTCATATTTAATTTATAACAATTACTTACATCTGCTCCTAATATTGATGAAGCCATTTCAGTCACCTCTGTAAATGTATGGTTGGAGTCATCGAGCGATAGCAAATCCTTAAATCGAACGTAGCTTTCCGAAATCAATTCTAAACAAATCCTGCAGTGGCTGTAACGATTTCCACCCAGGATATTAGATAAAAGTAAGTTTAAATGTGATTCTTCAACCATTTCTTAAATTTATAAGCAGTTAATATGCTCTTTTCAAGTAATAATATAAAACTCGCGCGTCAAAACTTTTCGTTCAAGAACAACGCTAGGAAACATGAATAATCAGCTTTTCTTCAAAACTAATTTAAAATGGCGGACAGCAATCGATCATATCACTCATAGTATTTAGTTGATATTCGATTTTGGTTTAGTCGATTATTTATTTTTAATCTGTAGTTCGTTGTTGAGATACGTTTTGTTGCATTATGAAATAGAGTCCATGCACAGATAATATAATACTATACTAGTGGTATAAGTTTACTTTTACCTACGCGCACCTGTAAAAAATTAAATAGACAATGAACTACAGACACAAATAAAAGTAGTATTTTGTTATTTTCAGCACAGAATTTTTAAAACAAAACGTATTTCCAGCGATCCCATAGCGATCCATTACAACCAATCAACAGAATTGATTTCAATAACTTCATGAGGATTGGTCAAAAACTTTATAGCATCTCTTTCTTTCTCGCCAGCAAGCAAAATGGCTGCTACTCGATGTTATTCGGCAGACGTGTATGAAATCTCACGTAATGTCGTGTGATAGTCGCCGTAAATAAACATTATTACCTATTATCGTGTCGCGACCTCTTTAGTGCTCTGTGCTAGTGCATGCTGTGTTTTTCCTAGTGCTCATCTTGTGATAAAACTTTCATGAGAATAGGTGTTTTGTCTGTGTTTGTGCCTTGTTTTCGTCAATAAATTCACCCTGACATCTGTTTTGGATTTATGTACCCTAAAATACGGTAAGTAACCATGTTCCATATTCTTTTGTAGAATTCACTTTGTTTGTTATCATTTATTTGTAAATAATTTTCGTAGATTGTACCAAACTTTTGAATGAAATGCAGTGGCGTAGCGTGCCTTGTCGGGGCCCCATATAAAAATTTTTTGGAGGCCCTTATATGGAGGTAAAGATTTTTCACAAAAGAAAAAAAATATTGTGAAAACAAATATTTATTTATCACATAATTTACCCATTTTACAAGTAAAAAAGGAATTGTTTTATAGAATTTTGTCATTTGTAAATAAAATAAATTAGAAAGTTTTTATTCTTTTTCCTTACATACTTTGGGGGCCCCCGTGGCCCGGGGCCCCGTATAATTGATACGGCAAATACGGCGGTAGCTACGCCCCTGATGAAATGTAAAGTAGGTACCCACTTACTTAGCACTTATATTTATCGTTTACTAAGAAGTCGTGATAGAGTGATAGTCTAGTCACTCGTTTCAAGAGGTGTATTGTGTTGTTATGGTTGCTAGTGACCTAAATACAATCGTCTTTGTAAATATTCTATCTTTGAGGTCCATTGAACTTCAGATATTAAAACTTTCTTTAATAATTTGCTTCTATTTGAGAGAATCACAATGTATTCATTCCTACACGAGACATTGGTCATGACCCTATTATTCAGTGCTTTGTGTATATATTATAAATGATACCAAATTCATGAATAAGTTCACACAAATATGTAGCCAGAGTGATAATTAATTTGACATTGTATGTTACAATAGTTTGACCAGAACTGTTGAGTCAGATTAAGCAGTATGGGACCAGTAACAAATTATAATGAAGACCCTTTTTCTCATATGGGTTAATAAGTATCAAATGATATATTTATTACTATTGCTAATATATTACAAACACACTAATTAACGTCTCATGTTACCTTTCCTGTGATCAATCCTGAATTATTTGAATACCATCCACATTTTATGTCTAGATGTCATGTAACAGAATCTATTATCATCATCAGCTTGGGGACTCCATGCTGGACATAGGTCTCTCTTGGTCACAGTGATTATATCCTGGCTGTCAGCATCTTCCTGCAATTTTAACAATGTCATCAGTCCACCTGCTAGTGGGCTAGCTGATACTGTGGCACCTATTGCGTGGTTTCCACTCAAGAATCTTTATTCTCCAGTAGATATCAGTATATAATAGAACCCAATTCAGTGTAATAACACGGACAGTAATAAAATGTGTGTCACTGGTATTAATGCTAACTGTACAAATCTCAAGCACTATATAAACATTCTCACCTCTATTTCCAGTCTAACCTTACCTTGACGACCTTGTCTTATTTTATTGTAACCATCAAGTACAGAAACGGTTAAAGGGTTTGATTCTGTTGTTGTAGTTACAAGACTAGACCAAAATGAGTGAATCATTATCTCTTACTAACTTGCAGCGCAAGAAGGTCTTTTATAGCTATATTCAGATTACATCTTGTGTTTCACATTGTTTTGGTAATGTGTAAAATTTAAAAAAAATAATATAACATAATAACTGAATAAAAAACTGACTGATTGACAAACTTCTCCATCTAGAGACTTTAAATTAGGCGTTTAGTGTACTAAGAAAAGATTTTTCAAAACTCACCTATGGGGGTGACATGGGGACCACACAGGTTATGATGCAGTCGGAATTTACTGTAGATTCTCTTATTTTGATTTGGCTTATTATAAGCAACAGACAGAATTAAGGTCTTTGTTGTTATCAATCTTCAATGAATAATAGTTATATAACAAGAAGTGATCTTGTGTGCAACATTACCCTATCAAGAATAAATAATAATTATTCTAATAGAATTAAAATATACAATCATACCTTTTTCCCATGAGAGTAGATAGAGACTATAAAGTGTCACAATCAAGTGTGCTACAATCTAAATACTTCCTTGACTTAATTTGTTATGCTCTTGTCAGTTTTGATGCCTTTGCATATTCCTTCTAGAGCATATGTATTGTGAGCGATAATGCCCCTGAGGTGTTGACTCTTTCCAGGTGGAGGTAAAAGACTCAGAGAAAATAAGGGCTCACGACCATTACAGGCTGGTTCTTACTTTGGTTAAAAGAGGAAGGGTTCTAGGCAAAAAACTGTGTTCGTCAAGTGAGTCGCATAATATTTAGATAAATACAGTCACCACTTGATATTTAAATCTTAATATAATATATTTAGGTAGTATTATCATACCACCGAATGCGTCATTCAAAATTTTAGTATTTAATAATTTTTTTAAGTGCGATAAACTGTTAAGCATACAGGTCCTGCTAAAGAAGTGATTGAAAAGGTAGGGGTCCTAGTAAACACAGTTATTGTTGTTGTCAAATGAGCTTAGGCTACTTACTATATTTGACCTAGCTACCCGCTGTTGACACGTGATCGTGTGGGTTCAAAAACATACTATTGATAGGCCCTGAAGTAAACTTTCAAGTTTTCCCCGTTTAATTATAAATCCTGGTACACGGTGAATAAATATTCATTTTTTTATTCTATTAATTTGAGGTTGAGACCCTTGTATGTGCAGCTGATGAATCTCTTTACATTTGGTTCGATCTAGAGCAGCTCCTTTCTCCTTCCTATAGACTATAGAAAATCATTGTTCCTTTATGTCTGCACGCCAACCTTTTCTTTTATTTAGTTTTGGTTGATGTAGCTTATCCTTGGCCTTCCTCTTCTACGCTTTCCTTCTATCTTTCCCTCTAAAATGTTTTTTTAAGTACTAGTAGCAAATATAAAAACCGCCAAACTATAACGTGTTATATTACAGTTAGAGAAACTAGTTTCCGTAGTTAATGCCCTTCAAGGCGTCTACACACGTTAGCGTGTTGTCCTTAGGGCCTGTGTGTATCGTATGACTTAGGTAAGTACTTGATAGCTTACAGCATTCCTACAAGTACTAAGTTCCGAGATGTGAATGTTAAGATCTGTTTCCACTTCCACTTTGATCTGGGCCCACGGCCATGGGATGTTACATACTTCTTTAACCTTTGTAGGGAGTAGGTAGGAATGGCTGTTCCTGTATGGTAATCAGACTCAAAGCAATTACAGAGAGTCAAGTCCTAGATTATCTGATCAAAGGTCCAAACAGGCTGTCTCAGAGGATGGAGGGTAATTTCGTACACCTAGACCTTAGTTATGGTATTGGTAACACAAAAACCCCAATACCTATGTGAAACGTGAGAGTGGATGGCTGAATGTATGTTTATAACTCACGCGGCAACTAGCCATTGAATTTCGATATAATTTGGCCTGCTAAGAGGTATAGATGGATTTGCAATACTGGTAATTACTATGTTGCCTGGGTGGATGTATTTGGACGTGAAAGAAGTCACTAGGAGCATCTAGTATTACTAAATGCTGTCTTTTAAACCTAAAATGTTCATTTTAGGTTTAAAAGACAGCATTTATTAGCTATGTTAATTGATTTCACCTCATCCAAAACTTGGAATTCTTTGAATTTTCAAATTCTACTACAGTCGCTAAATCGTTACATATTCACTATTATATGTGTATTCGGAGTTGTAATGCAACTTACAAAAAACAAACACGTAATGAATCAGTCTGGTTTTGATGACGCATTTTGCTATCAAACAGTCCTTTTATTAGATTCCCATATCACAAGATTGACGGTACCTTCGAAATATCTACGTAAGTACCTAATTCATATCGAAGCATATACCAGCGATAAAACTATGTAGTAGTAAAGATTTCTGAAAGTACCACAAACGAAACCATAAATAAAATGGATCAGATATACCTAATAGTGTTGCAAGAAGTAATTCTGTTTGTCTTGAATAGATTTTGTTAGCAGTAAGTTGTGGTTGAGTGTTTTCTGTCGTTAAATCTGGTATACGATAGCTGTAGATGGTCGGTTTCAATAGGGTACTCTGGTTCAAACTAGGTTTTTCAACACATTGGCCAGAGATCCGAACTAAGCACCACTACCATCCCATCACTACTGATCCTCTCTTAAGAGGTTTAGGCAAAAACCCTTGACAGTTTCACTCATAATTGAACTGTTATATTGAACTAGCTTTCGCCCGCGAAATTGATCTCACTAATCTTGTTTCTCCATACAAACTTTGGAACCCCGTTTCACCCCCATAAAGGGTGAGTTTTGAAAAATCCTTTCTTAGTACACCCCTAGAACCCATAAGGAACCTATGCTCCCAATTTAGAGTCTCCAGACCCAGCGGTTTGGGCTCTGCGTTGATATGTCAGTCAGTCAGTCAGTTTCTTCTTTTATAGATTTAAAGAAGATATTTAGAGAAGTTATGTAACTAGTTAAGATATCCTCTTCAAAGTGAGATAGGTATGTACAGAACTGCTGGTGACTAAACGCTTAACGTTTAGAAATATCTTTCTACCAAAATTTTTGTACCTATTGGGTACATTCCTATAGAGACTAAGTGTTGTTTTGTTAGTTGAATAAATGTTTTATAAGGCAACAATGGCACTTGTACGGAGCATTAACATCATCAAACTAATGACTGTTAATTGAGAGGAGAGCACCGCGCCGGAAGTCGTTTCTTAAATTGAGAGAAACTTTTGCTCTTTATGCGTGTTTTGCATATTTTATGTCTTTTACTACGAACCCTACAACATTATAAACTCGAAAGTTTGTGCGGATGGATGAATCTTTGTTAGTTTTTCACCTCTCGCAAATATCAATTTGTTTCAAGTTATTGATACGTCCTAGTACTCCCTACATTTTACCTACAGTGACATTTATCTAGAATTTAGACTAGACCCTTTGGATGGTTCTAGTATAACACTATAAATAATGAACGCCCTAGCAAAAACTGGATGCTTTTCTTTAGATTTACATTGCAATGCAATTCGAAAGTGTTATCAGAAAATATTTAGTATCACTTTTATAGGTTGGTTAATTATTACACGTTGATCCTCAGCTGATGATGACGTTTATCCAGACGGTCTACCATGTTTGTTCCTAATAAATTTCCAATACTTAGTTCTAAAAGACCCTTTCGTGCATACTTTTGCGTAATAAAATGAAGATAAAAACACTAACGATGGCTGCTTCTAATGCCCTTTATCCGCAGCCCCAGTTAAAGCCCATATTCACGCTCCGTGTGTGTTCGATGAATGAAATCGGACACTTGCGCCGGCGCACGTACATAATTGTCGCTATTGTGAGGGTGCCACCGTATGGCTTTATTGACGCTTTGTTGCCATGTAATTAGAGAGAGCTCGTGCGTTCCCCGTTGTTAAGATTTTGTGTTAACTTGAAATAGAATTCGGTTGACTGTCCGGAAATGGCTAAAATCACATAAGTGTCATTCTGTCTTGTCAATACGACGTTATAGAATTTCTATTGACCTTTCGTTCCAGATTGCGTTAAAATTGTTGATTACGTGTTACTATCGGATTCTCCTTTTTTGGGTATTCCCACATTGAAATGGAAAATTCATTTCAAACAAGACTGATAAAAAAACTCTGATATCAGATGAATAGCGAATGTTTGCATTTAAGCCTTACCGAATAATAATACCGAATAATACCAGGGAAGACATGATACCAGCTGTGGGTTGCTTGTTAAAAGCCGTTTAGCAATAAATGTAGAATTTGCCACTAGAAGTCATAAAACCGAAAGGTCATAACCGATAGTCAGCTTGTTAACGCTATCCAGTATAAATTACCAATAACGTCTAAAGGTTTAAAGAATAGTATAATTAAACGGTTGAATCCAATCAACGAAGAAGGTGAACATTCGATTCTTCAATGATTTCACACATTTGACGCTATTCCCTTGATTTGTTAGATTCTTAGTGGCGTCTTTGAACTAAAATAGTCAATGTAAACGTTCACAATCAAGACTGGAGGTCGTAATGACCTTTTGATTATTCTCAATAACGCACATCTAAAAATTATCTATGTCGTATATAATTGCCAAAATAATATTATACCTACAACAGTTTTTGTACAACATTTTTTCTATCAAATTCGTGATAATAGGGCGTAGGTACCTATCTCCGTAGATTGACTTACACGTACTGTTATCGTAGTACAAGCTACCCAGGAATCTACAACAATGTATATTGAAAAAAAAAAACGCGATACTGTGAGTCAAAGCTTGCCAGTGTTTCCGTAATCCCTTGTCCAGATCCCTGTCATGAAATAAGTACTTAGCAATAGTATACACCTAAATTTCAGCACAAATTAGGTTCCCGCCCGCGTGACCTATATTTTTATATCATGCCCAGCAGTGGGATAAAAAATAGCATATAACCTTCCTCAATAAATGGGTTATCTAAAAGTGCAAGAATTTTTCAAATCGGATCAGTAGTCCCTGAGATTAGCGCATTCATTCAAACAAACTCTTCAGCTTTATGATATTAGTAAGATTAGTAAAATGTAGGTTTATATCAGTCGAATCAAGAGACATAGCAACGGTTCTGTTGTACACAGTTATTATAAATCTTTTTTACCTTTGTATGATTCAAACGAACGAGATGTAAATATTATGTTTATGGATACAAGTGAAAGTTGAGGCATATCTTTTTAATCTGTTTCACGTGAAATATTCAATGTACTTATTTCGTACGATAGGCCTCGTATTGTTGCATAATTTAACTGTAATTACAAGGTATTTGATGTGTAATAGTACCACCCAAAACACGCAAAATATCTAATATATAAAATTCTCGTGTCACAGTTTTCGTTGCCATACTCCTCCGAAACGGCTCGACCGATTCTTATGAAATTTTTTATGCATATTCAGTAGGTCTGAGAATCGGCTACTATCTATTTTTCATACCCCTAAGTGTTTTTTTTTTTAATAAATATGCGGTACGAAGTTCGCTGGGGCAGCTAGCAGCCTATAAATATGGACTCTTAGAATTTTCTGAAAGGTTAGAACCTTATAAATGTTTTGAAATAGTCAAAACAATATAATGTGACCTAATGGTACAATAAAACAAGTATTACAACATGTATTTAAGAAATATATACGTTGGAGTAAATACATATCTGAATAGTATGCCTAAATACTTCAGAAGCATTAACTGCTTTTAACTAATTTTTACGACAATTCTTAGCATTAATACAAGAACCGTTGCGTTAGGCGTTGCGCAAACGTTGAAACAGTATAAATTAGCAACCTTTACCAAATGTACAAGTATTTTTGTATAAACATTGCTAACGAAACCGAATAATTCATGCATGCATTTTGTTTGTGTAATTGTTTCTGGTTCAAATTTTATCAAAGCAGGCAACGTCTAATTAAAGCAAAAGCTGAAGCGTTAAAAGACCATCAAAGTAAAGATTTTTGGTAAATAGAAGCCTGAAAACAATAAAAGAAGGCTTAAGATCAACCATGGCACTTGTTAAGCAAAACAACAACACACATTTGGTAGGTGAGAATACTACCATATAAACCATTTATTTTGTTACACACTATAGGTACAATCTAACACAAAATAAAATATTGATCACAGTATTAGCGTGCAACACTGGATCCAACTCAGTAATTGCTGTACTAGCGCACAGCACTGATTTTCAGCTGGCCTCGGACATTTGTGACAACAACAATATATTATGTACGCACCAGAAACTCAAACCATAAATGTGGACTATTTTAGTTCAAACAATAACAACTACTTGCTTATAACCATTGCATGGAAGTTGATAGCCACAATGACACACGGCACTGCTACAATATTTTTTGTTGGTTGAGAAATTCTCTATGCAAAAGTGTTTTCAAAGTCACTTGGAACACTTGGCTACGTTATTATTTGTCCAGTTACATTAAAAATGCATAAATTGATACTTTAATCTCCTTTCCAAATTATCCAATAAGTTGATGTTGTTAGTCGTCAATCATTTCCCTTTCGGTTTCAGTTCCGTGCGTTCAAAAAATTTTGCCATAATTATTTCTGGAAACAGCTAGAATAGGTCCCCTTGGATTTTCCAAAGTGCTTAGTTCATTTTGATGAGGTAATTTAAAGCTCTCTTTTCTCTATGTGCTGTCTCCCGCTTTGCCTGCAGGGAAGTGGACAATCTTACTTTCCAACTTTCTGACTAAATGCGTGCCGAAACAGTTTTAGGTGTCCCGGGACTTGGTCGGTTTCAAATCCCGAGTCTTTTCACGGAGTCGCTGTCGATCCTGGCTTACAGAAGTAGCAGTGGCGGGATTGCCGTGGAGAGTTAAGTCCCATACACAATCATTTCCTTTGCTTTCGCCCATTTCTTTTGAGGTCGCCTCCCAGTCTAATCGATGCGGCTAGCTTCCAGAATTAATGGGGCGACAATGAACCCGCGACCTCCAGGGCACTTTATAGCCCAATCGGAAAGCTTATACACCTCGAAGACAGAGGTTATCGTCAATAAACAATTAAAATTAGGATGAAAACTGAAAGTGTTTAACCTGTCGCTAGTTAATTCAAGGCCATCACCTTGATTCAATAGTTAGTCATAATGTTTATTTAACAGGTAGGTAGATGTAGTAACATCTAATGTGGTAAATAAACAAATATATGTGAACCGGTCGGCGATGAGCTAAGTCTGACGCAACCAGAGGCTGTACCATGAAGCTTGAAACTATTCAAATCCAATCGAACGACAGAGACATCGTTCTACAATGTGTATAACTTCATCTTTTTCTTTTGACGATGTTAGTTTATGTTAATCAAGATATAGTACGGTGACTGACGACTCGTTTGATGCATCGGCGTTGATATTCCTTTTAGCATTCCAGGTGGGAATTTATTGTTACATGAAATATGGATCTTATCTTTTAAACTTAAACTTAAAAAGGGCTATTCACCTCACCAACGCAATCCATGAATCAGAAAGGTAATAGGAGCTTCAGGTAAAGTAGGAGACTGCATACAGGAAAAAGAGAGGTTTAAATTACCTCATGAATATGGACTAAGCACCATGGGTAATGTAATCTAAGGGGACCTGTTAGAGCTGGTTCCAGTAATAATTATGGCAAAATCCTTTGAACGCACGGAAAATAGCACAGGTTGCAACAAGATTGGTATAATATATCGTCCTAGATACTGTTTGTACATTGTTAAGTATGTTACGTTCATTCTGCCAAAGACTACACTCGCACAAGATGTGATGTGCTAATTGTTATACTGATTGTCAGGAGTTAGTAGAACACTGACATAATGGAGATGTAACTAAGGTGAAAGAGTGTTGGCAACTCTGCCTACATTTTTATGTAGTGACAACATTTTAATATTTTCTTGCCTATGTTGGCACTTCCGAAAAGAAACCTCCCGGTTTAACTACATCCAAATTTTGTGCTTTTGTAAAATTCAAGTAAAATAGACGAATCGTGCAAAACAGTGTTTCTTTGGTTCAAACCACCAGCGTCCAACAAGCAAACATTACAGTCCACACCCGCTCAAAGAGAACAATTTACTTGTTGCCATATCTTGTGAGAATTATTTAAAATTTATTTATGACAGCTTTCTCTAGGTTATCAATAATTAGATAACCTTCAATTCTCTGTTCTAATTTCCGCGAATCCCTTATCACTAATTGCCCATGCCGTGCCTTCCTACGGCTGGCATCCAATTAGGTTAGTTAAACCTGCATTGCCAGCGGCGAGTCGGCTGCAAATTTTAATAACACAACGTGCTAAGGTCAAAATAATTGACCCACATACCGCAGCTCTGAAAGTGATGCATCCGCGTCGTTTTAGTGCCTTTTATGATAGTAATTAGGGTTTGCACTCAATTTTACTCATTATGGACATTACCATGAAAATAATAAAAGTTTATTTGCTTTCTTATTAGTTTTTTTCACTTAAAAGAAAGAACGAAGTCTTGAGAAGACTTCGTTCTTTCTTCATTATCATTATTAATTTGGGAGACGTGTGGTTCCAATATAAGAATCTTGAAATAGTAGTAATATTTGGCAGTAAAGATGTTAATGTACGTTTTGTTTAACCAGTGTATTGTAAAATATATTTAGTGTTCAATAAACTTGATTGTTGTACGCGATTAATCGAGCGATTCATATCGTTTGGTTATTACTGCTTAGACACGGAACATAGTAGCGAGCGACGCGACTGGCGATTATATTTTCATTGCGTATTCGCTTTAGCGTTTTATCAAACATTCATTATGGGCAGGTGTAAAACAAATAAATAAAAGTACAACCACTTTAGAGTCCCTGCTGAGCTTTGTTCAAATAACTGAATTGAAATAGAGCTTTATTCCACTTCCGCTGGCCAAACACGAGTTGGTGAATGTCACATATCCTTGTTTATTTAGATCTTAGATGGTTTCGCGATGTTTTTCTCCCCTGATATTGAGCTAGGGTGCTTAAACTATTCAAAGATCAGCGTGGGCAAACCTGTGACCTACATTTCAAAGCGTCTTCGCAGTGCCAACACTGCGGTAAAATTGAAAATAATAATAATAAATTCGCTAGTCGCTCCTCGTCATGCCAAAGTCAGGTCGTTATTGCCAACATTTCGATAAATGTTCGATATCGTTTGATTTCATAGTTAATTATTCAATAAGTTTATTTTGTAATTAATTGTTTGAGTAACCCCTAGTTTGCACAGGCGAAACATGCACAAGAAAACATGTTGTAAGCGCTATCTATCTCTATCGTTTAGAGATGAGTAGAAAGAGATAAGACTATGCTTGTATCATGTTTTGTTGTGCTTGTTTCCACTTTTAGAGTCCAAACTTCAAAGTGATGAACTCGTTGACAGCATCTCTGTTTCCTGATAGCTATAATCTATCTTCAAGTAAGGAGTAACCACATCATGGTCTCATATCAGACTAATTAATTTTAGACTACTAAAATTTTTCACAAAATTAGCTTTGCCGTTTGAATAGCATTTATTTAGGAGATGATTTTTGTATAATGTTTGTTTGTTGACTGGCCTGGTGGTGTAGTGGTTAGTGACCCTGACTGGTAAGCCGAAGGTCGTAGCCTCAATTCCCACCCAGGACAAATCTTTTTGTGATCAGCACGATTGTTTGGTCTGAGTGTAATTCATTTCAGATACATATGTACATATGTATTTATGTTGTATGTGTGAAATGTTATTAGTATTGATTTTTATTATTATTCCTTGAATATTATAATGCTGTTTTTGTTATTTATATAATCGGCCTTAATCCAAAACGCGTGCTCAATGAATAATTTGTTACAGTCAAAACTTGTGTCGTCTATTCAACATTTTAGGCACAAGGTCGCATTGCACAAAATGATTTATCACGATCAGAGGCTATACCAGACTTACTTTTATGCTTAACCCCCGACAAAAACGAGGGGTGTTATGTTTTCCGGGTGTATCTGTATGCCTGTGTATTATTTTATAGAGTATTAACTCACCACCGCAATCCCGGCACAGCTACTCTTGTACGCCAAGATCGACAGTAGGATACTCGGTATTTGAACCAGAAAGATTTGATTGGTATGTCTGTGTATCTGTGTACCAGTAGGGTATTATTTAGAAATCAAACTAGCTTACCTGTTAGCGACGTTCGATTGTAATTATTCTTCCGGATCGCCTCGCCAGAAAATAATAGAAAAGTACCTATAAATTAATGAATTAAGTAAGAAATAAATTAATTCATTAATTTATAGGTACTTTTCTATTATTGAGGGCGAGGCGATCGGGAAGTATAATAGTATTCGTGGTTATTTGAAAGCTGAAGAGTTCAAGATCTTCTTAGCTAGATCGGGGGTTCTAGTAGGTTTTTAATTTTAGTATAACTTAAAATTATAGATGGATGATGATTAAACGGTGTATCTGTATTGGAATTAAGTACGTTATTTCAGGGTAGGTACACTGCGCTTGGCGCATGGGAGTTAGATGGAAATAAGTTGAAGCCTCTTTTAATCTTAAACCACATTTTTATTAGCTATTTAGATTTTCTATACTAATATTGTAAACCTAAGAGTTTAATGAACGCGATGATCTCAGGTAACAACTGGTCCGATATGAAAAATTCTTGCACTGTTAGCTTATTTATTAAGAAAGGTTATAGACTACCTTTTATCCTACTGCTGCGGCGAGCCGCGGCACCAAAGCTAGTACTGTATAATTAGGTACATGGTCCAATCAAAAATACGGTGTACCAACAATATTGATGAAATATTGGTCAATAGATGACCATAACGTCATCTACGTTAAGGTTAATTCTAATAACTTCTTGTTAATCGAGTGTCTCAATGACGCGGTGGCGTAGTGGTAACCGTCTCGTCTCGCGGGTTCTATCCCCGGTCGTGCCCACACATTTTTGTGTGAATTGTCTCATCGCCGCTGCTCAATATTGGTTAAGGAAAACATTGGAAACCGGCAAGTCTAAGGACATGTGACATCCACCAACCCACACTTGGTCAGTGTCAGAACTCGTGAGAACTAGAAAGGGTTGAAGTGAATCGGGTGTCCCAAAGACTTTTCTCTCCATTTATTAATAATCCGTGTTTGAATTGAATAAATGGCCTGCGCGAAATCCAAGTTTCTTATCAGTTGAGTTTATTCATTATGTTGTATTCACTTCGTTAGCGATATTAAATAAAATTTCCGTGACGGATCAAATTGTACTAGAGACATAAATAGGCATGACGACATTTTTTTCTTCCGTCAGATGCTAAAAACCATCTAGATCAATTCAGCTTTCAAAAAAAGTAGTTCATTCGCTTAAGTGCTATAGTGCTACAGACACACGTCAAACTTAAACGTATCGTGTATTTTAACTCCTCGACGAAAAAGGCAATTTTTTTGTCTAAGTTAAATAAATGAATTGAATGATTGTTAAAAAAATACAATGTGCTTTGGAACTGTGATGATGTTTTGCGTCACTGTCCTGTATTAAGAATGTTCTGATCATATCAGTTTGACAAATTAACTTTTATTTAGAGATGTAATATAAAATCTTGGCAATGGTCTACTCGCGAATTAAAAAATGTAATAAATTCTAAAATATCTGTAGCCTAATTTTGTCCTATTCAATTATAAGTTTTAGCGTTGTCCCAAATCTATTTAATATTGGTTTTAAGCATATTTTTAGCCTGTGATCTATTTCGGCATCAATTTTAAATTATATGTGGGCATAATGAAGTTTATTTTGTAGTGAAAGTAAACACATTTTTTATACTTTAAAGATGTTAAACAAGCATTTGGCCTATCTAATAGCAAGAGGTCCACAAGCATAACTCGCGCATTGCCAACCGTTGTTGTCACCGGGCTACCCTACTCGCACAACCAACAATTATTGCACTGTGTGTATTCTGTATTATTATTTGAATATTAAATTGTAAACAAATCTTTTATTTTATGACTCTTAACATTTACACGTGTAGTAACGAATTTAAGGTATTTACGATTTCTAATGACAAAGGCGAATTTGGTTCTGATCCAAATATTTTATGACGGCTGCAACTGGTGCTCGTCGAATTCGCTAAGTACCTATTCCTAACTGCGAGTTAATTATAGTTTATTTTACCGAAATGACATATTTTCTTTTTTAAACATAAACTTATGTCTGCCTTATACCTATCTAAAAATGTGGCTCCAGCTAAAGTTCAGAACTTTATGTTTCATACGTAGTAAAAAGTAAACTTGTCTTTTATTGAGCGCAAATCTATTCTAAACAACGAAAAACTTTCAGTTTTTCCTTGCTTGAGCAGCTTCACATAGGCCGCCAAATTTGTAATCTGAAATTCAGTCAACTGAGACCACAAATCATCAGCGAAGGACGCACTAAGACTAGACAGAGTGAAAATCTCTGGAAGATGGCTGGAAGGACTGTATGAGACTTTATGGCTTATGTCCAGTTGTGGACTAAAATAGGCTGATTCAATATTATTTGCTCTAGATTCACAAGTCTAACATTGCCTTTAAAATCACTAATACAACAGCAATTCACTTGATCTATGTCGTCGTGGCTAAAGTTCACGACATTACTGTCGATGATCTCAGTCACGGTCGCCATATCGTCGCAATTATCCGATTTATTACGCTTTTATAATTATTTTACGATTTCCCTTCAGCTGAAACAACAATTTGACAAATTGGCACGTTCTGTTCTTACTGGTAATTAAATTGCTCGACAAGTTAACCAATTTTTAAAATTAACCAAATAGTAAGGAAACCGGCATGTCTTAGACCTAAATATTCGAGGATATGTCAACGTAATATGTCTCTTGGTCAACGTGTTTGGATAAACTCCTAAAGTTTCTTAGTTTATAAAACTAACTAATTAAATTAATAATGCGAAAAAAGGTCGCGTCACTAATGCATCGTGTGCTCGAAAGTAGAAATAGTGTCATATGAATACTAGGAGATAGATGATTCTGCTCTGCTCAGTAGATACATCGAACTTCATGTTACTCGGAGTCGGTGTGGCTACTGAGCTATGCTACTGAGCGATGTTCAGGTCAGAACAGTGCCTTGCAGTGTAGCTAATTCTAGATACTTCTGTTAATTATGTTTTGGTATTATCGCTCATAGTTTTGCTTGCTTGGATATTGGTTATGCTGGTAAAAAGTACCTCTATTCTTCCTATTTTTCTTTGAAAACTAACTGAGAACCATCGCATTCACTTCAGCTACTAAAAAAATATGCATCAAAATCGGCCTATTGTTAAAGCTCTACGATGCTACAAACTTGAATACAAATACATACGTACTTGGATTTATAACACTTCTCTTACTCCGTTAAAAACGTAAAACAATAGTTACTTTAAGCAGCATAGATGTATTTGTATAGTTCTTAACTCAATTATCTTTGTTAAGTAGCTAGCTATATTTATTTAACGTTTAGTTAAGAATTTGGAGTGTAGTTTGGTAAGACAATCCTTTGTAAACTTCAACCCGAGGCCAAGCAGTCTAAGATGATACTAATTAATATTTTGTGTGTTGATAACGTAATTCGTTGGTTGTCAGGCTCTTATCTTAGTTTCTGTAGTCATAACAAAGTGAATGTTTTGACGAAAATATGTAAAAATGCTTTACATAGGTAAATTCATACAATAAAAGGGTAAATAGTCAAAATGTTGCATATTATTATGTACATTTTATAAAAAAAATGGCTAGAACGCCCTCGACTATCTACTTTATAATTAAACCATCACACCATTTCTTTACTAGATAGAGGTAGACAGAAAAGGGTTTTAACTAGGTAGCAAAAAAGATGACCTTGTATTTAATTAACAAAAGCAGAAAAAAAATATTCTTATTTTCATTATCCATTTTTAGATGGTCCGAGGGCTTCTATGCCACCTCCTAGCCCCTAAGAAGACACTATAAACCACTGCAATGTAGATATAGAAAGAGAATGTAGAGTATCCTCTTCATTTCCTTAAACGTAGGCTCTAGATTCATGTAGGTTCATATTTTTGTATATAACTGTAGTTTAGTTAATTGTTTCAAATTAACATTGCGTTACAGCAAACAGCCTTGTTATTTTAGACTAAGCAATAACTAACGTTATAATTTATTGACCTGTTGTATTAAATAAACTGGTTATTGTTACCGTTTAGTATTTTGCTATATTTGGACAAATAGACTGTTCCATAGTAGCACAAAGCGTGCTGTGTAATGCGTGAATGTATTTTGTTAAACACTTTTCAATAAAAGGTACTTTAGTATTTTCATAAATCGACGCAAATACCACACATTACCTTACACGTACCTTATAACATTGCTAATCTAGTTTCAATCCTCGACTTCGCGTGGAAAACCAGAAACATCTCAAGGGAACATGTCGTCAAGATGATGAAACCTATGTAGACCATAATTTATCTTTTTACGAAATTTCATCTAGATCACCCCAGCCGTTCTGGCGTGATTAAAAAACATGCGTAGATCTATGCAATTTTTAGCATGTCTTCTAATAGTGCAATAATATCAATCTAGTACTCTGTAAACATGAGCGTTGAAACGCAATGCCACTTCGACCTACATCATTAAATCAATTATCCGACAAACGAGAAACGCAGTTAAGTAAACTCGATATGAACAAATATTTTGTTTGCTAATTACACGCCACCCAGGTTACAATGACATCGGCCATTCGTGTTGTATTACGTCAAACTTTTGAACGCGTTGGCTGAATAGCGAATAGCCTTGGTGTTTGACGACAAAAATTATAAAATAGTTTATAGTTATAAAAAAAGTAAGTATTCGCGTGTTCGATGTCATTCCGTCGCGATGAGTCACAGCGGACGGTTGTGTCTGTGTTCCACATGGACGACTTTGCCGGGTTATCGCCGGGTGATAATGATTTGTTTTTATTTCTCACAGCTTTGTAAAGCCGACTGTTGGTAATTGAATGACGAAATGTCAGATAAGTTAATGATGTTTTGCTAGTCTCGTTAAAGTGGAGAAAACAAACGAGCCTTATAAGCGGTTCCCTTTGATTTATCACAATCCTACTTCTAATGTATGGATAATTCATCCAATGTATGGATAATGAATGAATGGATGTATGAATTTGTATTACTCTATCAAACTACTAAACTGTCACTCTGTCTCTTATAATACAGGTTCCCCTAGTGTAAGAGGCAGGGTTTAAATTTTTTGCACATAGATTTAAGTATTTAAGACTATTTAATAGATTTAAGCATCACGGTTCTGTTAAACTACTATTACTACAACACTGTTTTCCTTTTGTTTCTTGTATCTATTTACGATTGGTGGCAAATAAATATTTTTTTTTATTAGATGATATTTGGTACAAAGATAGATTGTGGTCTGGATCAACATAAGCTACTTTTTAACTTAATAAGGACCACGCGGCCGAAGCCGTGGGCAGAAGCTAGTACAAAATATATACATTAAGCTTACACCAAAGTTATACCAAACCTGCTGTTATACCAAATTCAGCAGAAGTAAATCTAAACGTTCATTGATCGCAAATACTAAATAAATTGTCTCTGACTTAGTCTGTCTCTATCTTAAAATTGTTAACTTCATAATCATCTTTATGGCAATAGCGAAACTTAAGGAAAACTCGGTAGATATTAGTAATATCATACATAGTATAATAAACTTTAGTTAAATTTGCTACATAGATAATTCCAAGTGAAATTATGGAGTGGCTTAGAGGCAAAAATGCAAATTGATATGAGTCACAGTTAATTCATTCTTATAATCTCATCCCTTTGCTGTGCGATGCTAGGGCTGACGAAAGGTTAAGGCTAATAGAAGAAAATAAATAAACAAAGAAATAAAGTATTTGACACATAAAGGACACATCAACGAATAAAAATTTAAAAAAAAATGCACTCCGGGAGTGCCGGCAGAAGTGAAAACTTGATTATTAACGTTGAGCATGTTTGATATTTTGGAATGGTTAGGGAATAATTTTGCACCAATTGCTTTATCAGTATAAAAGTACTATCATTTATGTGGTAGAATACAATATTCATTTATTGCGCTATCGTACACAAACATGACAATTTATATTTATCATCCGTCTTACGCTTTTTCGATCAGGTCACGTGTCCTGACGCGAGTTTAAGATTTTATACCCATTACAGAAAAAGTGCTCAACGCCGCTAAAGAAGTTTTCACTTCAAAAACACATGAAATTTACGCGAATATCACACATTTAAATAAAACTACTTTATAACGGACTAGCGGACAACCACGGCTTCGACCGCGTAATACTTATTGGGATAAAAAGCAGCCTATATGTTATTCCACACCATAATCTATATCTGTGCCAAATTTTATCCAATTTGACGGGCCGGTGGCGTGATCGGTAATATACTTGCTTTTCACGCCGCAGGTCGTGGGTTCGATTCCCACTTGAGACAAACACTTGATTAAATATGTCTGTTTGTCTTGTGTCTGGGTGTAATTATCTATATTTCAGTATATATTTACAAAAGAAAAGTATTATATGTAGTATATTACCAGTTATCTGGTTTCCATAGTACAAGCTCTGCTTAGTTAGGGATCAGATGACCGTGTGTGATAATGTCCCACTATATTATTATTATTATAATTTCGTCCAGTAGTTTTTGCGTGAAAGAGTAACAAACATCCATACATTCTTACAAACTTTCGCGTTTGTAATATTAGTAGGACGATTTGTACCACTACAATCCCACCGCTGCTATTCCTGTAAGCGAGAATCGACAACGGTATTCTTTTAAGGCTTTGGTTTTTGAAGCCCGGTCAAGTTCCGGGACACCCAGCTTTACGTATCCCTGTAGAATTTACAGCACTATCAATAGTACAGCAAATTCTCTCACATTATTGTTTAGCTTAGCCCGCTCCTTCACTCGTGTAGTAGCGCAGTAGCACTTGTGCTATACTAGACTATAATTTATCTCTGTGCCAAATTTCATCTAATTCAGTCATATAATTTTTGAGTAACAAACATCTATACCATAATTACATCAATAATCTTCCGCATTTGTTAATAAGATATAAATGAGATGGGATGGGATTGTAAAATCAGCGGGATGCGCATGCGCAATTTTTTTTATCATTTCCAAAATCAAATCACAATCCCATTCGTCATCCCTGGAACAGTTCACAAATCCGTGGGAACGTGTTCTACATAATGTTTTCGATGCAGCATTTCTTGTGACTCACCAGCCTGCTTGTACATGATTCGAAATTGATTGATAGTGATGACATACCTCTGATTTAGTTATGTACGTGCTTTTACTAAGAACGAAGAATGCAACATTTCAGGGTTCTAGAAGATTATCAAATAATCTTAACATTTGTAATCAGCAAAATTATCAAGAAAGTTTAATTGCTAAACATTTATGAGCATAGATCGCAGTTATAGGAGCAGGTGACAACTTAGCAGCGGAATTGGCATTTGCTTTGAAATATCGGTCGTGGGTTGGAACCTAAGTAGTGTGTGAATTGTTTTATTACAGCTTCTAAATATCCATGGAAGAAAACATTGTGAGGAAACCGACATGTGTTAAAACAGTCTAGGACCTTGTGACATTCACCAATTTACACTAGGCCAGCATCTCAGTTCAAGCCTTGAACTCTCAACTCATAAGATAGTTGTTAGAAGACCCGTGCTCCAACCAGCTTGGGACACAAATGGGTCGTTAGTTATTTTTTTTTTTAGATAACCATTATGATGCCAGGGTTGACCAGAAAGTCTTTACTAGTATACTTATAGAATCTTAGTTGCAGCTAGAAGTTTGAAATTGTGCCCGATGAATGGCAATAACACCCCCCCCCCCCCCCCAATCACCTCTGCCTTCGAGTAATACGGGTGTGAAGCTATGTTATGTTTACCTAGAAGATGCCGGGAATATGCTTTACTCATTGTATTTTGTCTCTTTTAATAAATACAATCACAAATAGGACATAACAAGCTATCCATTCAGGTCAAGAATGATTGCCAATGCGAGCTATTCGAGTTGCGGGAATCTAGAGTTTAAATGCCGCATTGCGACAAATAGTCCAGACGGTTCCAACTTTAATATAACGGCTCTTGTTTGTCAGTAGCAATAAAAAGTTAAGTTACTGCTTTGACAAGTCTATACGATTTATGAAAATGCAGGGAGCTTGCCTATTTTAAAATGTTCGCTAAGTATTTTAAGTTTCATTAATTTCAATGAAAAAAAAATGTAAAATTAGCAAGCTCCCACAAACATGGCCATAAATTTTAAGTTGTAAAATCTGTTTAAATGACAACATATTTGTTGTTGAGTGAAAACGCTAAAAGAGAACACCTTAGAAAAACGTTTACTGATGATGGGTGATGTCCTTCAAAAGGGGCAAGTGCGTAGCAGGTTCAACAACCGCTCTGTGGTGCTAATGTGGTGTAATAAGAACCAAAAAAAAATATTCCAAAAAATACATGGTCTAACATGATTTTTGACACAGAGGTGGTCGAGTAAGATAGAAGATATTAGAATAACGATTTCCTTCGAAATTGTGTTGTTCACGCAAGTAATACCGTTGGCTAAAAGCTAGTAAGGAGACTGGTTGGTTCGTAAAAGTAAAATATCTAGAAATCTTCTACACCTTCTAAACATATATATTTTTGAAAAGCTTTTTAAAACTTGGCAAGTGAACAGCTTTGATCAGATACGCTAAGTAAAGCGAATAATTAAACTATTTCTGGCACGTAAAATATGCAATGGTCTAGGTGGCCACTGGACTTAATTACGCCATTGATGAAAGTACAAGATTATTGCAACATCTGTATTCAGGTGATGTAGTAACTTTCCACCACTTGAAAAGTGGAGAAAAGCTTTGAAAGGACTTTTTCCTCGTAATTTATACAGAGGTGTAGGTGATGTACTAAAAATTATTTAGATAATCAAGTATAATTACGCACTATTTGCCGGAGAATAAAATAGAGTTTAATTGAAGAGTTACGGTTTTACGTATGGCATCTGTTCATCTCAAGCTTCTGTGACACATTTTCCCGGAGAGTTTGCTCACACACTCCTTGCCTACAGGTAAAGAACATGACCTGAGATTTGAATGAGTTAAAATTCTTTCAAACACATATAATGCTTGGTTGGGGCCATAAGAAAAAATCCTCAAAGATCTAAAATTTCCGTAAAAATACATATTAAAAATCTCAAAGTCAAGGAAAAATCTGTGGCAGAACAACCAGTTAATACACAACAAACAACAGTTAGTCACACGAACATCCCATGAAATGTTCCACACAAAAAAGTTGCGGTGTCCAGTGCCGTGCACGGTGCGCAGATAAAATCTTTATTTAACGCCGGCGTCATTGCGTCTGCGACAATGGTTGCTCGTGTAGGAATTGTCTCGTTGTCTACTGGAGTATTGGAATACTGATAACTGGTAGTAAAGTTTTAAGCCGTTAAGTTGGTGTTGAAATTGTCTGAATTATACACTTCGATACACTATAAAGTTAACGGATTTGTTTTGAATGCTTTAAATCTAGCAGTGGGATTTGAAAGAACTCTTTGTATTAGTCGATGTACATTTTAAAGTAATTTTGGAACCCGTGGGTAGCCAGGGTAGGTTGCAAATAGCGAATAGTTTTGAGAAATTACTATTGAATTCATTGTTATCACTCTTAGCCTCTGAACAAGCTGATCTAAAAGTTCATAAATATTTCAATGTAAGTTCTTTCGGTAATCATTTTTTCTTAATTAAAAGCCTTTACTTGACAATAAAAGGTTATCTAACATTAAAAAAATTGTCTACTAGTATCTAGAGATAAAAATCCATTTTCTACAGTCAGTAATGTAGAACAAGCTTTTAAAAATTTAATTCTAATCCAACTTCATCAAATGCTTTTATTAAAGTCAATATTACCTATCAAGCTTATTGGATAAAGGAGTGTTGAAGACCATTGTGAAGAATTACGTTCTAACATTTGGAAATACGAGTCTCTGTTGATTCTGAAACGTAATTGTTTTAGTTTAGTAGTTATTATGGGAACTGTGTTTATTGTACCTAATTGTTATGAATGAGTAGTAGATTTGAGCTAGGAATTTTGCCTTTCTCGATTATTGAATTTGCTTTGACGCAATTAGTATTTTATTACCGCTATGCGATTATAATAAAGTTATAATGACATTACCAAGATACAAATGCGGTCAAATAATAATAGAACCTTAAAGTAAAATGATGGTAAGCCACGCAACTTAAGAGATATACTCGTACATTGAAGCAAAAGGCGAGATGAAAGCATTCCAACACCCGTGAAGAATGTCTGAAAAATAACTGTTAAATGTTTAGTTTTGAAATAAATAATATGACAGACTAACATAACAGTATCAACATTATATTAATAGGTTAAACAGGTTACGACACCCACGAGGCATCTTTTGCATCACCACGCGTCGTCTTCCGTAACCTTTGATGTTTACGTATTTATACTGTGCCATTAATTATATTAATTAATACGTCTGTGTTATCTATTACTATTGTTTTTTTTTTGTTAAACTGCTCATCTTGGTCAAGGTTGTCGTTTACTGCTTCCTTTCTCTTTATTTATAAAGCATCTACATTAGGCATTTGATTTATTTTATGAAATTTTTGCAATAGTAATGGAATTTTTGTATTTTTTTTATTATAATCTTTCAATGACCTCATACAAATCTCCTTAGAATTATGTATATAATTTTATGTAAATTGTATCTGGGCTCTTTATTTCCATCCAAATGGATTTTTAGGGTTTGAAGGGTTAGTAGGGTCCTCCAATTGTATCATCATTACCATCCGTCTCTCCCTATGTCTGTGTGTTCGTCTGTCTGAGCGTCCTTGTTGTCTGCCAGCGTTGTGTATCTCATACATTGCTAAAGCTATTTTTGAAATTTTCCCAAAAGCAACAAATACACCCCTTGTGGGTAATTCCGACTCGCACTTGACTGAATTATATTAACAATGCAGAAGAGCCTCGTAAACTGTAATAGTTTTCATATCTCTCGCATAATTATACACCGAATGCGCTATTTTTGGATGATGTCATTTATCATGACGCAGGTATTCTCTATAACGAGACGTGACTCCAGCATTTGGCACGGTCACAGAGCTGTCATTGTGGACGATGCGATCTGCGTTGTTTATGTTGGAAGCTATTCGTTTTAATACTGTATTAAAATATTGCTTTATTTTTATATCCACAGGAATTTGATAATTATGACTTTTGTCTCGGGAAGTTTGAGTTATAATCCTTTAGTGTTCTTATTTTTGGGATGCTCACAAAACCCTTTTAGTTACGTCATGTTGGTTTTCAATTCATATATGAAATCTGCCATTTTGCATGGATATATTTGACTAAGTGGTAAAATAAAAAAAACTAGAAAACCTAAGTCGGTAAGTTGATTACTCGGGTGTCAAGTTCTTACACAGCGTGTGCCCCGATACAAACTATATTATTGTTTTTTTTTTATTTCCCCAAGATTGCTTTCTGTCGCTATTAAAAAAAAATCATATGCATGCAAATGTTTTTAAGATAATAGTGTCTACCAATGTTTATAGTTAGTTTGCAAGTGGAACTGCAACCAAATTCACGGTAAATGATAATAAATGAAATCGCGTGCTGGCAGTTCATTAGCGTTGGGTTAGTTGACAATCGCAGTAGCGTGTTTGTACAAACTTCTGTGCGATTTACATAGTAGTAGTAGATATTTAACCAATACGCGATAATATTTTGATTTATATTACAATTGCATAGTTGTTACTCATTTCAAAGTGCCAAATTCCACTCCCTTAAAGTCAGTGGAGGGATGGAATTAAATGGTATGTTGTGTAGATAATATACTGTGTAAGATAAGCTGATCAGATGAAGCTGTCTTAAAATTTGCCTTGATTTAAAGAAAAGTATGTAGAACTCACCAGTTTCCATAGTCTGTGGTTACCTTTTGTTCTTTCACTGAAGCCGTAGATCGCTGACATCCATAATTTCAGCGGTCTGTCATCTGTCACTCATAGAAGTCTTCAAAACTCACCGGCAAGCACCTTGCTTTTACGTGACAAATTCTTAGGCAGAAGGATAACGATTACATCTTTCTTTATGAAATCGTAAAAATATGTCTGATTGATAAAACAGTTTGGGAAATAATATTAAGAATCATTATTATTACACGTAGGTAGTGTTGTTTTGAAAGATTTAACTAGATGAAGATTTATTTTGTTATGATTGCAAGTTTAACGAGTTACGTTTCCTCTGTCTGTGCGCTGCAGTCGCCATAGAGGTGCCAAAATGTACGCTTTCCTAGAAATATAGTGTCGGGTCGTCGTCACGCGTTATTTGTTGCCGTCAATTATTCTTGTGACAAGTTTCAGTTTACGTAACTTTTAATTGTGTTAGTTTTGTTTTGGTTGTTGTGTATTTTAAACCTGTTGTTATGTGTCTCACTTATCTCTGTCTGTGTCGTTAGTGATAATCTTTATCCACCAATGGTGTTAATAGAGATGAATAATAATAAATGCTTGGACTTAATTTAATATTCAGGGACGATTTAAGTATTAACTAGTGTGTGTGAATAATTTAACATGCGTGAACAGTAACTAAGTAAAAAATAACTTTAGATATAAACTCAAATAGAGCGTAAATAGAGGGAGTTGTTTATTGAACCAACAGTTTCCGACTAACTGACCCGGCCGCCCCCACTATTGTAAAATTAACCCTTGGCGACCTAGCTAATCTAGGCTACTGCTTGCTTGTAGGCTTTAGTAGTGCTGGTGATTGCAAACGAGAGTGTATTTTTAGCCGACTTTGAAATGAAAGTGGTTATAAATTTACCAGTTCTTAAGTCTGATTGGACATAACTCCGTCATTTGTGAAACAATTTGCAAAATTGTTTTCTTCTTTGAAAGACGTTTCTTCCGAAGTTTCTTGTGTAACGTGTTTGGGTATAGAAGAATGACTTTCATCCATAATCTCAAGGTTATTATCGGTAACAGGGTGAGTAGAATGTTCAAGAATAGTCTGAAACACGTAGAGTTCTGTTTTGGAAGTAAATTGAAGACAAGCAACAAAACATTTGGTATAATAAATGTTTCAGTAAAAGTTCATTCATAGTTTAAAGTTTTAAAGATAACATTGTTCGTCTGTCTTTATTCATCTTCGACATATACAGTAACATAACATAACATCTGAATGAACGAATTAAACAAACAGAACAAAACGTTACTACCATGTGGAAGTACATCGAGAACGATATTTACAAAATTGAACTGTAAAAATATGTTGTTATAGTCTATTCTTGTCTGTGTACAGAGTTCCTCGGTATCCTGTTTATGCAGGGAGTGAATTCACATTTTATCGTGAACGAAACTATATTTTACGGTAGTTCCTTTGATACGATCTTTAATGGTGTTTTGTTTATGATGGTATGGGTTGATGTTGCCTGCTTTACACAGATCGCGTGGATGCGATAGCAAATCATCTAAATAAAATTCAGTCATAACTCTTATGGCACGCTCTACTCGGAACGGAATGTAACCGCATTAACTCGAAACGTTAATATTCTTTGTATAAAACTCCACTGCACATTAGAATCACGATCACTGCGTTGCGTGGTCTACATGCTATCCCTGAGCTTCCTCCACGAATGATTGTTTCTTAGACATGCCGGAACCGAACCCGCGAACTATTTCTAATGCGAGGCCTGTACCGCTGCGCCACCACTGCGCACCGCTGCGCACAGCTGCTCCAATGTAATAGGTAGTACTTGAGGGTAATCAATATTAAGTTGTTTTTTTTATTCTTCGATAGGCTGGCGCTTGACTACAACTTCCCCGATGTTAAGCAATGATGTAGTTTACGATGGAATGCGCCAGCCCTGTATACCGATTCACTTTAGAAACCTTAAAGGAGCAACAATTCCGACCCACCTTCACTGCATGGTGTCACCAGACATCGCACCGGAACACGACAAGGCCGCTTGGCGGTGCGGCTTTGTCTGGTGGGTGGTCACTAACCACGGCCGAAGCCTACCACCAGTTGATTGTCACCTCATTTGCACCACCCGGGGACCACGTGTGGGGATTCAATTAAAGGTCTAAACCCACGGACAAAGGCGATTCAGCCCCCAGGTCTACTATTAGTTTGTGATGTAATTAGACGTCTTGTCATATAATTAATTTTAGCATGCCTCAAATCTCGTTTAGTCGTGAGTTGGGTGGTTTCAGATGATAAGGAAATTCTGAATCATACGGCTTCCTGTATGACTTGATGACTGTAACATGATGCTTCATTGGGTTTTCAATGCCGCTTTTAATACGCGTGGGGGATTCATTTTGCATTCTTATCTAGGTTTGAAGACAGATTTACATAATTATTGCAACTGCACCTTATTTGTATTTAAGTAGATCTCCGGGTGGTGCAAATCAGGTGACAATCAACTGGTAATTATGTTTCACTTCAACCCTTTTTAGTATCCCACTCCTGGGCACGGGTCTTCTCTCAACTATCTTACGATATGAGAGAATTTAAGTGCAGGTTAATCATTCAAGGTCCTTGAATGATTAATTGCTAGACATGCCGGATTCCTTACAATGTTTTCCTTCACCAATATTGAGCAGCGACGGGATTGGGAATCGAACCCGCGACCTTATATTTCAAAGGCGAGGCCAATACCACTGCGCTACCGCTGCTCGAATTATGTTTACTGGTAATTAACTGGTGGTAGGCTTCGTGCGTGGTTTTAGTAACCACCCATTAGATAAAGCCATGTTCCGGTGCGATGTCTGGTGACACCATTTAAGATGGTGGGTCGAAATTGTTGGTCCTTTATGGTTTTTAACCATATGGAATCTCATTCCACTGCCACCTTCTCACCTAAAATCATTCGTTATCACGAGAGTATCGGTAATTAGGCAAGCGTGTCGCATCGTAGACTACATCATTGCTTAACATAAAGCAAGTAGTTGTTGTAGTCAAGCGCAAGCCTATTTTAAAATAAAATAAAACTACCAAATGTAATTCTTCAGTAAACTCACAAATAGCGCTTAGTTTTTTTTTATTCGATAGGCTGGCGCTTTACTACAACGTGCCGGATGTTAAGCAATGATGTAGTTTACGATGGAACGCGCCTGCACAAAAAATAATATGCCTTTTTTGTTGCGGCCACATAATCCTGTGTAGCATTTGAAGTGTAACGTATGGTAGGGAACTCTGTTTCAAAACTTAAAGCGGTCTCAGTTTATTTTGTAGGTAGTTTAATACTTAGAGTAGTTAAATGTACTCTGAAGAATCTTAGGGTAGTCCGGACACAGATGAGCAATAAAACAGCGGCTTAGCTACACGACGTATATTTCCGAACTGGTTCTTTCGACACTACTATGGTAACAACAAATACACAAATACCCTCTTTAAACATATATTACATACTCTAATGTAGATTTTTGCTACAATTGATCCGTATTATGTCACGGCCATGATAATCACAGTTTGCGGTTGTGTACGTTGTGGTTGCCGCACGTCATTTCTTAATGTTTGTTACGAAACTGTAAAATTGTTTACGAAGTATTGTTGTTTGAAAATCTTATGTTACTATTAAACTATGAAGCTAATTTTCATCCTAACTATCCTTTCTAGTCCTTACTAATATTATAAATGCGAAAGTAACCTTGTCTGTCTGTCTTGCTTTCACGCCTAAACTACTGAACCGATTTGGATGAAATTGGGTATAAAGGTAGTTTGAGACCCGAGAAAGGACATAGGATAGTTTTTATCCGACTGCGCAAAAAGAAGGTAATGTTTTGGCGCGATAACCGACATACACGCGGGCGAAGCCGCTGTCGGAAAGCTAGTACTAAATAAATGTTACATAAATAAAATATTTAGTAGTCAAATCACACATAATTCATAATGGTCTTGCATCCGACATAAAACTGTGTAATAGTGCAAGATTTATTGACATTATTTTATTTTTCAACTGCCATCTACGCGGTTTACAAACTATCATTTACGCCTTTGTCTCATTCTTGTTCTTGTGATGATTAATTTTGTAACAATTGTCATTTATTTGTTGCAGGTGATGCTGGGCGGGGTGGGGTCGCCAGGCGGCGACGACTTTCTCACCGTCACCGTCATACGCGACGAGCATGGCTACGGAATGAAAGTATCAGGTAATGTCGCTCAGACATATTTTTTTTATCATATAATGGGCTTGCGCTTGACCACAACTTGCCTGATGTGAAGCAAGTTGCAGTCTACGGTAGAACGCGCTTACTCGTGATTTAAAGACGGGCAGATTATAAAGTTTATTAAAGCAGAGTTAGTGTTTTTTTCGATTGAAGCTAGTGAAGCTAGGTACCAATAGCTGTTTACTTAATGGCACCCAACTTCCTCCAGTATTTGGCACGGTTTATATTGTCTCAGTTGAGCCACAGTATCAAAGTTGGCGCCCAACTGGGGCGCTATTTTCTGTAAGAAATGATCCTCGCGACTCACTTCACACTGCAGATATTCGTCGCACTTGAACCGATAAGTGGATGTTTGCTCACGGGAAAACTTAATTTAATAACAATAGGTACTCTAGCTAAGGCAATTACGGGTAAACACATCTAACTTAAAACATTTATTCAAGCCGAATATTTTCCCTTGGGACCATCGATCGATCGTAAACGATTCACGCGTACGTAATCCTGGTAGTTAATAAATCAATTAGGTACTTACCTCTTTTGACCTTAACCGAATTATGTCTAGAAACTACACAGTAAATTAGGTTCACGTGTCAATCACAACGTGAAACATATTTCCCGTCGATTCATCTGATTGTTTCAATGGAGTTAACCGAACAGTTGACGTAAGCGTAATGATTATAAAGGTGCCTAATGAAATTGTCGATCTCAAGGAGACTTTGGCAACAAAGATACACTTTGATCTACGAGATTACAATCCGACTTTAATTCATTGTTTAATCTTGCTTTGTTATTTAGGATTTCAGCTGTTTCCCGTGTTTCAAAAACTGATTTCAATCTATTGCTGCTTTTAAAAAAATATCGAAATATGTTCTTAAATTGAAATACTCCGAGTATTTGCCTCTAGCCGTCGAGGTTTGATTTCCGCACAGGACCAAAAGATAGTCCGAAAGTAGAAAGAGATCCTACGTTGATCTTTCACCGGTTGAATCGGTTTACCCGACTCGCCTGACTCTGAAAGTGGGCTTTAGATAGCACACTAACTATTTATGCACAACCACTTGTGTACTATAATATCCCCTGCATCGGCGGCTAGTCAGTTTATGATTGACCGCTGTAGCCGAAATGCAAATTTCATTGTTACTTTCAATGCTACTGTGTAGACAAGTCACTATGAACTACCTTTTATCTGAATCCCCACACGTGGCTCCCGGGTGGTGCAAATCAGGTGCGAATCAACTGGTAATTAAGTTTACTTGTAATTAAATGGTGGTAGGTTTCGGCCGTGTTTAGTGACCACCCACCAGACAAAGCCGCACCGCCAAGCGGCCTTGCTGTGTTCCGGTGCGATGTCTGGTGACACCATTTAGGAGGGTGGGTCGAAATTGTTGCTCCTTTATGTTTTCTAACCATAAGGAGTGTAGGCCTATATCCGAATAAAAAAAAGTTAAGTAAGTAGATACTAAAAAGGCTAAAGTACTGCCTGATCAATTGTCTGTTCGTTGCAGTGAAAGCCTGGCTGTTGATTTATTCAAACGGCTGCGGCTCATGCCAAAATTGTTCGACAAAAGTACTGTGTGTGGAATGCATTATGCTTTTTAAATGCAGCGTGTGTTTGTGACAGAATGAAGTGTTTACCTATTGTAATGGTATAACGGTTGATATAGATTTCCTATAGATTTGATGTAATCCTGTCCTGATCTAACACGATTCTTCACAAAATTAGCTTATTAAATACAGAGAGTTTTACTTCCAGAAATTGGCGCAACAAGCAACCATTCTAAATTAATATAATAATATACGTAATTTGAAGTGGTGTACTTATGGCATATTACAAAATAGAAAAAGAAATGGACGATTTTATGTAGACACACGTCTCCGTCCGTCCGTCATTTGACTTTAACACTAATATTTTATGTTGTCTAGTATTCATAATTACTCGACTCTAAATTATTCTTATTATGATCACTTCCTATGTGCGCCAATCAATGCGCATTCACATTACTGCCATTTCGGAACATTATAGTTCCGCGTAATTTTGTTTAGTTATCCACTAAATGTTTTAGATAATCACTAGTTTCCGCCCGCGGCTTCGCCCGCGTGGTGTTAGAATAAAAATTAGCCAAGTGACAGATCTATAAGAACCCTTTATCATATTTTTTTATTTGTTATTGGTGGAACTCCGTCTCACCCCCTTAAAGGGTGAGTTTTGAAAAATCCTTTCTTAGTGCACCCCTAGACTCCTTAAGGACCCTATGTGCCAAATTTGGAGTCTCCAGACTCAGCGGTTTGGGCTCTGCGTTGATATGTCAGTCAGTCAGTCAGTCAGTCAGTCAGTCAGTTTCTTCTTTAATTTATTTAAGATAATAAATTGGAACAATATTTACACTAGCACGTAGCTAACATCATCGATATATTGTAGGTGACAATCCAGTGTACGTGCAGTCAGTGAAGGAGCACGGCGCGGCGTGGCGAGCTGGTCTCCGAGCGGGAGACAGGATTCTGCGAGTGGACGCTGTGCCTGTTCTCCATCACACACACCAACAAGTCGTGCATATGATACGAGGTATGCTAACTACATACAAACCATCCCAACTCCCCCCCCCCCAAAGTTTAATGAATAGATCATTAGTTAAGAGATCTACAGGGGCAGGAGTTTTGAATTTACATCTATACATGACTGAAAAAATACACTTTCACGGTTGTACCAGTATAAGTTTATCATTGTATTGTATAGAATTTCCGTACAACGAGAGGTTATTTATACTAGAAATGTCATAGCTTGATGTGTAGCCGTGTGTACCTTAAACAGAACCTAAGTATTTGGTAAAATGATTATCCACGATCAGTGGCGGGATTGCGGTGGTGGGTTAAGTCCAAAACAAAAGATAAAATGAAGTAGTCGGCGAAAGGTTTAAACAAATTGTTTTGAATATTCTAAACAATTTGTTTGAACCTAGAGATAAGGTGCTATTTGTCAAAATCGTCAAGTCGTTCATAGATTTAGCTAGATTTTTCTGCGGAATAATTTTGTGGATTTCTAAAAGCTACCAATGATCCTAATAGCATTAGTTAAGAATTACCAATCTAGACCTTATCCTAAATTAGTTAAGATTATTAATACTCTAAAAGTATGTTAATAATAAAAATCCCCGAATTCGTGTTATGCACGAAAACAAGACTTTCTTATAACTTTGTAACTTTCAACAATAATCAATTCTGTATCTCAAAAGCCAGTAAATTCTGGACAAATATTGTTTAGCGGAGTGAATCGATGCAAGAATGTTAATGGCAACGATTCGGCTTTAATAGCGCCATTAAACCGTAATTCTTCAACATGCCATCAATTTTTGCCGGTTACGAAAAGGGCGATATATTCCTCATTGATATGTAAAGATTTTAGGATTGTCTCGTTGGTCACAAGTCCTGAGGTCCTGGTTTCGAATCTAGTGCCGAGTAGTATATGCTATGAGCTTGGAGTTGTGCCCGATCAATGAGAATAACTTTTACTTCTATTACGTTTGACTAAAAAAACGAATGTGCGTCATCGTGATATTCACCTCTGCCTATACCATCGGATATAGGTATGAGTTATGTTACTTTTGTTTCATTGTATGTTTATATTGTGTTCCAGCAAACCCAACGACAGTGTTAACAGTACAACAGAACACTTCAAGATTAAAAACTCCTATAACAGCTCCAGTTCCCGTTAATGTAAGTTTAACTTAATGTTAACAATTATCATCATTGTCATCATCATCACCATCTGCATCATAGGTATCTTCATCATTATCATTAGCCTAAATCAGGAAATGACTACTGCAGTGGCGAAGAGTCCGTAACATTCCTTAAGGGAAGCCGGTGGGAACCGGCTTCCCTTAAGGAATTAGTCAATATGACGTTCTTAACTACTTTAAGATTACGTAACACCTAAAAGTTTTAATTAGCATCAAAAATGGCGTCCGTGACCCAACAATTCTTGTCATTTCATTTGTACAGTCTTCCCTTTTTCAATTTTTCACCCTTCGCCACTGGACTACTGACAACCACAGACATTCCTGCTACTCTCACTCATCCGGGTTTACCAGCTTTAGATCGATACGATGATTAGGTACCGTTGAAAATCTTGTACTAACAGAATCTTTGTCGAGAGTGAATCTCAAACTCCATGAATCATATGAGATCGTGAGAAAACCCTATTAAAAAAAAAACAAAAGACCCTCAATACATTAATGTATAACTGACGTATGTACTATTTTCTATAAATAGTTTTAAGAGAAGACTCGAAACACAATAACCGTGTAATGTTAGACCTTCAATATCATAAGATGGGGGAAACAACACAAATAGTAATTATATTACAGCTGATCGTAAATGAGTTGCACCGGCCTTGTGTAATATGTTATCAGCATGAGAAATTATTTAAGTGTTCAAATATATGGACAAGGTCGTATTTGTACTATTTTACGGACTTAACCTCCATAAGTGTGTATAAAAAATATTCCGTTCGCGATTTCATCCACGTTGGATACAGAAAGCGTTCCAGTTTAGCATAGTACGTGGATAAAAATGTAATCTATTCGATGGTGCATCTATTTACCTGTGTATTTTAAGCTTATAAATCAGGTATTTTTGTGATATTTTTTTCATGAAATAGAAAGATAGACATAGATTCGTCCATCTGTCTCATACCTTTAACATAACCGGAGATGGACAGGGTTGATGTATACGATTAGCAAGCTGAAGTGGCAATAGGCTTGCTATAGCAGAAACGATAACCGTAACGGTGCATCCACACCGCAGTTACTTTTTGTTGAGCAACATTTCCAAATGTTACTGAGCAACTCTCGATAGCAATAAGTTATTCAATGTTAGCAAATGTTGTCGTGTTTATCAATGTTGCTTTAACAATCGATAACATTGTTAGATAGATAATGTTACCTCAACAATGCGTCTATATATGTCGTGCTCAATTGATGTCGAAAGTGGTTCTTTGTTATCTTTTGTTGAGCACTCAACAATTAGTAACAACTAGTCTCAAAAGTTAGAGATTGTTATTTAATGTTATCTTGTTGCAAATTTTGCTCAACAAAAAGTAACTGCAGTGTGGGTGCACCGTAAGGGTAACGATCACTACAAGGTGATTGGTGAGAGCTAAATGAAAGTAACTGAAGTTTGTTTTAGAAGATGTCTATTTCCAACTGTTGAATTAAATAGTTTGATCATGATGATACCTTAGTAGGGTATGTTAATGATTGAGGTAACGATTATGAGTGTTAAATTGAGTATTTAAATGTTTCAGCCTGAGAAACAAAGACAGTTAGAGGTGTCCAAAGTACACACGATGCGACTCATGTTGGAGAAGGAGCAGAAATTTATTAGGGATTTAAGAAGTACGTTTCTTTTTACTACTCTTTTTTCATAGGACAAATTCTTACAATTCCCGCACACGGACGAGTTTTGTGACCATTTTGTGACATACTCAACGCGTGGCCTTGAGTTTTGTATTGAGTAGCACGAAATCGGACATAATAATCGTTGAAAAAATTTACCGTGGGCGGGCAGCCTTAATTTGTATTTCTGTAATCTGAGTGTTGGTAGCTTGTGTGATAGTATTGACTTTGAGTACCATTCATTGGTGTGTTGAGTTATTTAGTCTATCAGGAATTGTAGTTAAGAAACCCGTGTATATTATTTATACCTTGTAGAAAAAAATGCATTGCCTTTCGAAATCACAAGAATAGCTGGATTGTTATGCATTAAACAATTGTTGTTTATGCCAATACAAGATTTGTTTCTTTACTAAATTACACGAGGGCGAAGCCTTTGACCGCGTGGTCCCCGTTTTAAGTTCTCTCACACAACATAATATAAATTTTATGTGCAAATTTGGAGTCTATGGACTCAGTGGTTTGAGCAGTGCGCTGAAATGTCAGTCAGTCAGTTTTTTCTTTTGTATTTAGATTTAATATTTATTACTGTATTATTCCAGACGAGCTCACAAAAGTACCAGATGTAAGAAAACAAGCTCAATTAGATTCCGCCGAGCAAAGATGCTCAAAACTCCAACACGAAATCGACACGATCATGGCTGCTCAGGTAAAAATTGACCTTAATGTTACTGCAATACACTTTATTTTGCAATATTCAACTTTGTCACATACTACTTTGGCAAACTATTTTGCTGCTAGTTTCCAATTTTTATTGTATAGTTTATCTCATTTAAGCGTCCTCCTCTTTATTTTATTAGCAACACGTCAGACAAAATACACGGGAGACAAAATGCTCCCTTGAGGGACGCCTAAATGAAATGCGCTATATTTTATTACTTACTTCACATTTTTGATTATTCTATGTGTTTTTAGTTGCGATTGTGGGTAGATAGATGTTATATTTAATGTGTTTTGTTGCACAAGCTAAATTAGTTATGAATCAAGCATTTTGATAGTAGTAAGTATTTTGAATGTACAAGTTTTAAGTAACGGCCATAAAAATGAAGTTATAGTAATGTAATTTAAAGTAATTAATACCCTATTCCTAGTAATTTTTAAAGATACAGAAAGTATGCGTAAGGTAAAGATTATTTCTGTAAATAAACGATCGACCAGCATTTATGATATTTGATATCTAGATAGATAATCCATCCATCCAGCGAAGTGACTGTTGCATTGCATTACTTTAACTCTTTTTAGTATCCCACTGCTGGGCACGGGTCTTCTCTCAATTATCTTACGAGTTGAGAGAGTTCAGGCTTTAATCCACACAAGGCCTTATTACTTGAATGTGTAGCCAGAAGCGAATATCGCCCACTTTTCATGTATGTTTAGGTTCCATGCGTAATAGAGGGTAAGCCTGTTGCCGCATATCGGCCACAATTCTAAACTTCGAGCTGCGATTACGACTTTTTAAATGATTAGAAAAGCCTTTTTGTTTGAGCCGGGAATCGAACACGCTTACCACTGGACCAACGAGGTAGTTTTAAGTGACTGTTAATTAATAAAAAGCATAAACGTCTTATAAGCTCACACTATTTTGGGGGCTGAGTCACCCTTGTCCGTGGGTGTATACCTTTAATTGAATCCCCACACTTGGTCCCCCCGGGTTGTAGTAAAGCGCCAGATTATCCCAGAATAAAAAAATAGCTAAAATAGGTTTATAATTCGTTTGTCTATGTCATCTTGACATTTATACTAGTAAGGATGAGATAAAGTCTATTATTACTAGTGTTTTTTAAGATTTTTATATATACAACAGCTTTCCGACAGCGGTTTCGCCCGCGTGTATGTCGGTTATCGCGCCAAAACACTACCTTCTTTTTGCGCAGTCGGATAAAAGCTATTCTATGTTCTTTCTCGGGTCTCAAACTACCTCCATACCCAATTTCATCCAAATTGGTTCAGTAGTTTAAGCGGGAAAGCGTAACAGACAGACAGACAGAGTTACTTTCGCATTTATAATATAAGTCGGTACTAGCTTTCCGACAGCGGCTTCGCCCGCGTGTATGTCGGTTATCGCGCCGAAACGTTACCTTATTTTTGCGCAGTCGGATAAAACTATTCTATGTCCTTTCTCGGGTCTCGAACTACCTCCATACCCAATTTCATCCAAATCGGTTCAGTAGTTTAAGCGGGAAAGCGTAACAGACAGACAGACAGAGTTACTTTCGCATTTATAATGTTAGTAGGGATGAACAAAGTAGTAGACAAGCGTTGTGTATGTCTGTCAACTCCCAAGGGCAGTAACACAATGAATCCCAAGTGGCTTAGACTAAATATTGTGTTTACTATAATGTGTTTACATTAAGTACTGTAGCAAGTGTAGTAGGGTGACCTCCCACATTGTATTGTCTATGGGTCTGTTATTATTACGCGTTTGTGGAAATAATAAACTGCCTGTCTTCAAGTCACCAGTGGATCGGTATTTACTGGGTGAGCGCGTTTCATCGTAGGTGACTTTATGGCTTTACAACAGGCAAATTGTGGTCAAGCGCAAGCCTATTACAGAATAAGAATAAGATGACCCTACTACTGCTCATTATCAATATGCAAGTTTTTTTTTCCGGCAACATTATTGTGCTGAATTCAGGCTCATTAGATCAAAGTAGCCAGAGCCCGGTTGCTTGATTAAAAATATATATATTTGTCAATATTTAAGTTTTTTAAAAAACATCCTAATTTTAATAGAGAAAATGGTTGGAATATACCACCAGCTTGGGACTCAGTGCTTAATTTACTTGTACCAAAACCCAAGCAAAATCAACTCAGAATTCAAGACACTGTGAGCTCCGTTTGCTTAAATCGAAACGCAACATAAATATTAATGTTTGAAGGTAGTCAGTAATAATTGTGATTAATATTTTTGGACATCAAATATCTCAGTCCACCCGTGAACATGAAGTCTGAAAAGACTTTGAAACGTCGGGATCTAAAATCTAAAATAAACCGCGATAAAATCCGTTAAAAAGTAGTTTTATTTCAACATGTAGTACGTACATAATAATAATTTACAAAATCGTTTAGAGTACAGAAGAATACAATGTACATTACATTGTATGCTGTCAAAACGCAGAATTTTGTTTAAAAAACATAGTTACAACAGGCCCTAAGGGCTACTGTAACAACTCACACATTTATTATTCAAAGCACCTACTAAAACTAGTAAATAATTTCTGTGACCTATAAACGGGTTCTTATTTGAATAATAATATAAATTACACTTCATCGTACTTTAGACGAATTATTATGAAATGTCTAATGAGTAATTGCTTAAATGTTACATTCAGTAGAATAAATATTTGTTAGTGTAGCAATCTTCATGTGTAGCTTTAGGACTTCTCGCGCTTTAGATATTTATCTCGAACGCGACATAATAATACGTCGAAAAAAAATGAGGGATGTCACCTTTCCTTATCGATACTGGGCAGCGGCGATGTAACAATTCACACAAAGATGTGTGGGCGCGACTGGGTATCGTACCCGCGACCTTATATTTCTAAGGCCTCTGCCTCGAATCTTGCGGGCAGCGGGGCGGCAGCGGCGGCGGCGCGGGCAACGCTGACCCGTTCTCAAAAGCAGCGGGCAGGTCGCGTGGCATTATAGCGGCGTAGTGTTGTGTTCGTGTTTGTGTCGTTGAGATATTTGTTTTTATTCGCGAACGAAATATTGCACACACAACACTGCAATGTAGACGCGCGGGCGGTAACCGCTTGACTGGAGTGCACCGCTCGTTCCCCGCTCCCGCACCGCTGCGGAGCCGCTGTTTTCGAGGGTCGTCGGTCCATTTGATTTTACACATTTGAACTTGCCGTTCCGCGCCGCCGCCGCCGCCGCCCCGCTGCCCGCAAGATTCGAGGCAGAGGCCTAAAGGCAACGCCCGTACCGCTGCGCCACCGCTGCTCCAAAGACGCGATCAGGATTAAAATTTTGACAGAATTTTATTTATAGCTTTAGCAACAAATAATAAAATATTATAGAACCACATATGTGTGGGTTCGACTTGCAACAGGTTTTCTTGTACAAGACATAATTTATAGTACCTGGATGACCTAGCTTTGCTCGGTTTTTTTTTAAGTGAAAACTTCTTTAGCGGCGTTGAGCACTTTTTCTGTAATGGGTATAAAATCTTAAACTCGCGTCAGGACACGTGACCCTGATCGAAAAAGTCGGAAAAAGCGTAAGACGGACGCAGGGCGCTTGCGCGTGTATGTTACAGCGTGCCACGCGCATCCATGGATGGTGACAGCTGATGGCTCGACCGTCTGTGTAGTGATCACATTGTTGTGTATTCGTAAAGTTGATTTTTCGGAGAGATAAACTTTTTAATGTAAAATAATTGTAATAGTTTTAAAGTGTTAAATTTTTAATGTAATATAAATTGTCATGTTTGTGTACGATAGCGCAATAAATGAATATTGTATTCTACCACATAAATGATAGTACTTTTATACTGATAAAGCAATTGGTGCAAAATTATTCCCTAACCATTCCAAAATATCAAACATGCTCAACGTTAATAATCAAGTTTTCACTTCTGCCGGCACTCCCGGAGTGCAACCCGTCGTTTTTTTAAATGACATTTTCTAAAAATGATTCCTAGCTGGATCGATTTATCGCCCCCGAAACCCCCTATATACTAAATTTTATGAAAATCGTTGGAGCCGATTCAGAGATTCCAATTATAGGAATACAAGAATTGCTCGTTTAAAGATATATATTAAGGTACCCACAATCGCAACGCGTTCGAGGCGAAAGTAAGAACGGCGTCATCGCAATAAAATCTGCAATAAAACAACATTGTAACCGTAATGGTTCTATCGGAGATATCTGGTTTTATTTATGTTTGTGCTTATTATTCCTTTATGTCTTCATATTCCTGCAAACGAAGCCATAAGTAGTGTTCGTGATGACCACAAGAAAATACTTGGGTTTATTGATTACTAGTTTTGCGTGTATGTCGGTTATCGCGCTAAAACATTACCTTCTTTTTGCGCAGTCAGATAAAAACTATCCTATGTCCTTTCTCGGGTCTCAAACTACCTCCATACCCAATTTCATCCAAATCGGTTCAGTAGTTTAGGCGTGAAAGCGTAACAGACAGACAGACATAGTTACTTTCGCATTTATGATATTAAGTAGGGATTGGACAAGGATAACAAATAGTGACTTTACTTTGTGTAGTGTTCGTATTAGTGTGTAGTGTGGGGGTGGCCGATAGAGGCGCTGGTGTAGAATGTATGTGGAGTGTTGAGATTGGTGGAGTGTATGGCTGGCGCTTGACTACAACTTACCTGATGTTAAGCAATGTTGTAGTCTACGATGGGACGCGCCAGCCCAATGCACCGATTCACTAGTGAGAATGACTTTCGGTGAGAAGGTGGCAGTGAAATGAGGCTCCTTAAGGTTGAAACCATAAAGGAGCAACAATTCGACCCACCCTCTTAAATGGTGTCTCCACACATCGCACTAACCACGGCCGAAGCCTACCAGTTAATTACCAGTAAACATAATAGAAACTAGTAACTAGTTTAGATAGCACTTTAGCAAAGGTGCTAAGGTCAATGGTGCGGAAATCTGGCGTCGACAAGTAGTTTCCCCTTTAAAGACTTGCAAATAACTACTGGTGGTCCGAAACAGTGTCATGTAGGTAATGTCCATTTGAGAAAACCTTAAAAAGACAGTTTTCAAAAAGATTTGGTTATAAAAGTACTGGATTATGAATCTAAGAGCCTACTACTGTTTTTGCATTCGTTCGGGCAATTTTACTGAATTCGACATCTAAAATATTGACTAAATATTTTTAGAAGGTTACTGCAAACTCCTTAAACTTCCGTGCCCAGTTGTGGCGCGTTATATGCCCCATATCTAGGACTTAGCAAACTATGCTTCAAGTACCTATAAACTAGTTAAATAGCCCATAAAAGTCAGTAGCATACATAGGACCCATTAAGCAATAGGGTTCGACATTTATTTGTTTTACCAAGCACTACAATTTTATCAGTTTGTCTGTTTTTCAAAATTGGAAAGCAATAACTCTTTATAATTAGGTAAAAGCGCAAATATAAATGAAGATTATCTCCGCCTAGAACTTTGCCACTAACAATCTAACCCGGGACTAAGCGGGTAACAATGTGCCGTCTGCTTCCAGCATGCTTCACTTCTGTGACGTCATGGACTATGTTTGTTTTCTTTTTGTTCTTTTTTTAATTATCCGAGGTTTCGTAACGTGTGATACTGGTTTGATGTAGAGTTGGAGATTTGCTATTGAGGTTTGATTCAATGTTTAGAATAAGAATGAAAATTAATTTTAATGGGCTGCATTATAAATTTACTAAATAATGTTAAAAATGTAGATAAACTATAAATGTCATAAATAAATAAATAAAAGTTGATTTAAGACTTCTGTTTGATTAGTGAGTAAGTATGCAGATGTGACTAAACTGTTTTTATTTTTGGATTGTAACTAACAACATTAAATAAGTGTAAGTACTTAATAATAATTTTATTACAAAATATAAAAAAAGAAACTAAGATAAATAAAGTGAAACAAACATATACCACGATATCAAGTGTAAAGCACAAAGTTAGAAATAGATAATTTACTTTCGTCTCACTCACGGGAAGGGTTGTATAAACACACTTTTTCACTCGTGAGTTTGTTTCGAAATTTGTTACAGTAGTAGAGCTCAAGTGGCTCACAAATATATAAAAAAAAAGTTCTGTCGATAAGCAAATACAAAAATTAAAATAGAACATTAAACAGTCGCGTACCTCATTTACGAATCGTGCCGCTCGACGGAACAACCCGGAAGTCCCGCTAGTCTGACCCGTACGTTCCGTAGCCGGAGCCCCCGAGCACGCCCCGCGCGGCCCGCAAGCCGAGCGCCAGCAGCGCCGGCTTCCTGTCGGGGCTGCCGCGCTCGCTGTCCAACCTCACCGGACAGTCGCTCCGCGGACTGCGACAGGCCCGACGCCCCGAAGAAGCTCCCCCCCTCCTCCGACAGAGCTCGGACGAAGTCCGGAGACACGCACACAATAACACGGTGCCTCTGATACCTACGACTTGTCTGGACAATCTGACGCCGCCGCCGTTGCCTCCGAGGTCTTCAGAGAGGCCTCGTACGGGCCCTCCGGCGGATCACGTGCGGTCTGTTCGGCCTTGTGTGTCCCCTGACGGGCCCGGAGTGCATCCTATGCATCGTTCGATGCCGGCGTACTGTGAGGAAAGGTTTCGACGATCGTCGAGGTCGTTGGATGGCGAACTGGAAGGACCCCAACCGAATTCTATTGCGTTGCAGATGAACTATCCGTTAGTTAACGCACCGCCGCCACCGTTACAGGTAAATGACACAGAACATTGAATTAATTCTCTAAAGATGGCATTTATCAATAAAACTCGTGCCTTATATACCAATTTCAAAGTAAAAACTACCATTTTAGCATTTGTATGAAAATTTTTAATATGTCATCTATAATGAGTGCAATGTATTTGCTGTTCTGTGGTAATTATGGGAGAGTTTGTGGAACTTGGACCTTACGGCTGTTAAAATTAAGGCTAGTTTTGTGTAAATGTATTGATATTGAGCACTTTTTGCACTGTAATTTATTTAGTTTTGTCTCACGTTCTTTATCAAACAATATCAATAATCTAATATAGTAACATTTTATAACAATGACAGGTATAACATTTAGCAAAATCACAATTTTGAAATCTTTACGTCTAAAACTGTGAGGTTAGAATGTACAACAAATCTCATAAAGCGGGCGATCCTTCTTGTCGTGGCGTCCGCACGAACGCGCGCATCGTTTCGAGTGATGATAGTATGACGTCACTCGAGATATTAACATGACAACGATACGATTAATCGTGTCGTTGTCAACTATCATTCGTAGCGTATTTTAACATCGTCGCGCAATTATTTAAAATAGTATTATTTAAGTGGCAGTGTTATAAAATGGAACTAATATCGAAAACTTAATAATTTTCCAACTGTGTACATTCTTAAAGTCTAAAGTTCCACAAACTCTTATTATTTTAATCTTAGGTGATGGATGTTTTATAAAACTTACTACATACCTCGTTTATTTTCTTAATCTTTCATTGGCTATGCTTTTACTTGTCACTTTTACGCTTTTAAATATTCTTTATAGTGTAATTGTATGTTATTAATTCTATAACGTTAACTTAAAATATGTTTGTATTCTTCATTCCGTCGTTAATTCTTTCAGAGTGAAAATCAAACATAGTTTAAGTTAACTATATATAATAGGGCGAAGTCAAAGTTTTTGCCAATAACATGAAATATGTTAATTTTAAGCATTACTTACACGTTTAACTTTCGATCGTGACTAACAAATTCAGTGTTTCAATTACGCTTTTGTATGTATTACTTAATACATACAGTACTCGTATTATTTAAAATCAAAATATATATCAGTAAATTTTTATGTATTAGATTTAAACAAAAACCCAGTGCAGTTAGAATATACAAAAAATAAGTCCAATCCCCCCGATCGTTTGACACGACGAGATTGATATAAGTTAAATTCATGGTGAGAATACTTTAAATTAAACGACGCGACGAATCGTGTCGTGTGTTATTATTAATGCTAATGGCTCCTACCGAATTATGACGAGAATTGGTTGGTTGCCAAGCTAAATTAAACGACGCGACGAATCGTGTCGTTTGTTATTATTTATGCTAATGCCTCCTACTGAATATTTGAACCTAAAGTTTAAAGTACTAGACAGGATCATAATTATCAAGTGGGTGATCAATTTAACTGTGTATTCTATATAGCAATGAGCTATATTATTTGTATGTTTCCAGACTGATGATAGAACGGGAGTACCAGTTCTTCACGTGAGGAGTAGATCATCTCCCGAGCAGCTAGATCATGATCTAGTAAAGCGTGAGTGTTTGCTTTTGTTTCTTTTGTTCCTCTGGGAAGTTTCGGCACACTGATTATTGTCGTGTATGCTGTGACAGGAGGCGACACAATTGTGATTTCTGATTCTTACTTTCCTGGTGTGAAAGCACGTAATATAGGGTGACTGTTAATTGGACGATGGTCATCTCTCTTGGGCGACTGTTAAAAATATTAAATCCTATTAAAAACAAAATAAAATTTAATGAAAGAGGTAAATATATTTTTCAAGCCAATTATATTAATTTATCATAATAATTATTGTAGTAATTAATGTTCTTGTTATGTTTCCAGCGGAACGTGCACGACCTCCCGGCACTCCGCCTCCACCATACAGGAGTACACAGGTAAATGAATGAAAATTAAGGAATGAATGAAATGAACGACTACCATAATAGACTGTTACAATAATAGGTTCCTATCCATTTCAATATAAGATTAGTGATTGCTAATTTTGAATACCGGATCGAATAGAATTGCTATTGCAAAAAAATGTCACGAGAGTAGTTTCGGATGTGCAATACGGACACCTATTACGTATAGTTGGTTAAAGATAGTTCCCAGTCTCCTCTGTCTACACTTTCCAATAATAGCAGTGATTTCATTTTTTGTGTACTTACTAGCTGTCTGTCCATAGCTCCGCTCGACCGTATATTTTTTATCGCCCTAACATATCACCCTAATTTTACTTTATGGGGTAAAAAGTAGCCTATGTAAGTTTTCAGTGTCCAAACTGTTTCTATACGAAGTTTCGTATAGAAACAGTTTAGTCCTAAAAGGACTTTAGGTTTAGTCCTAAAAAGGTGACAGATAAACAAAGTGACCTTCCGCTCGCGGCTTCACCTGCATGGTACTTTTTACCCTATTAAGAGGTAAATTTTGAAAAAACCCTTTCTTAGTGCAACCCTAGACCGTTTACGGAACCTATGCGCCAAATTTTCAGTCTCTAGACCCAGTGGTTTGTCAGTAAGTCAGTCAATTTCTTGTTATATACAATGAAGGAAGGTTTATATTTATTAAGTAAGATGCAATTAATTATGAATAGGATGTACTAGGTTCGCTGAAGAAGCTAGTCTATATATATAAAAATGAAACCCGTTTTCCGTTGTCACGACATCACGCGTGAACGGCTGGACCGATTACGCTAATTCTTTTTTTTAAATATTCCTTTAAGTACGAGGATGGTTCTTACGCAGAGAAAAAAAAAAGAAAAATTTAGAAAGCGAAGAAGTGCCGAAAACCGGGTTAGATACCTATTATTTATTATTGGTTATATTCGGTAGGTCTGAGACCCGGTAGATGGCACTGCTTTGCCGGGCAGAACGACGTCTGCCGGGTCCGCTAGTTTATAATAAAAGTATTGATGATAATGTACTAAAATTGTTATTTCTACTTTCAGCCGTGCGTAGACCCGCAAAGAGCTATCATATCTATGGAAGAAGACGATTCACCCGCTTCTGTAAGTATTCAAACATCATAACCACTGAAATACATTACGTAAGCAGTATAAAAAAAATCAAATTCTAGCCCTTCTTGCGCACGCGCCTGTGTGTAAGGAATAGCAAAAGTAGCACAATTTAATCGAATTTGTAAGCTCAGCATGTAATATTTTTTTTATATTTTTGCGTTTTAAACGAACAGCTAGGGAAATGGTTAAATGTATCTATATTTTAACTTCGGGTATAACCGGCATGAGTTGTTATCTGTATTCGAGTGCTCGAGTGTTTTAACTATACCTAAATGTGTATTTCAATACCTAAATGGTTGTTTGACAGGACAACTCAACATATTCGGGTTTATTCTCGAATCTGAGATCTGTGAGAGAGTCGAAAGCAAGGACTGCTGTATTGCTCAACTGGTTACTTGGAGAGAGGAGGTAATATTTATACTAGTATTATTATTACTAGAGCAATGGTATCCGCTTCTATGATATATAAAATTGCGGGTTCGATCCTGGTTGCACATATCTTTGTGTGAAAAAGAGGAAATCTAATGTCTAAGAACAATCATTTGAACACATGTGACACCCACAAACCGTCACTTGGTCAGCGTGTGTGAATTAAGGCTAAACTCTTTCAATTCGTAATATATTTGGGAGAAGATTCGTGCCCAGCAGTGGGACACTGAAAAGGGTTGAAGTTATGTGGTAAACGCCTAATAATTGCCAGGTCGAGCAAAATTACTTTTTTCATTTAGTTAGAAAATGTTAGCAGCCGCTCGAAGTTTTTTTTTACTATGTAATAGGCTTGCGTTTGACTACAACTTGCCTGTTGTAAAGCAATGATGAAGTCTACGATGAAACGCGCTTACCCAGAAAATACCGATTCACAGCTATAGGGAAAGAAAGATGCCGGTAGCGAACTCCACAACTTTGCAGTTCGTACAGTAAAAAGTATAAATAAGTTTCGAAAAGTGTCCGATGAACGGTCCCCTTTGGTAATGGGTCGACGAAATTACGCTCGCCTCTGTCTATACTGGCTTGCAGGAGTAGAAGTGGCCGGAATGGTTATTATCTTGATTAATATAAGAAACTTTTTTAACCAGGGTGAAAAATTTAAGAAAATAAACTGAAACAAATTTTAATAAACACGTATTTTTTGCTTTGATATAACTAGTATTAAAAAATGTAGTAACCGTTAACGACAGAGGTTTACATTTGAAACTGTTTGTACGGTCGCCCTCGCGCCGCCGCGCCGTATCAGTTTCCGCTCGCTAGGGTCACTGACCGTTAATCTTATGCCGCGTGCTTTCATTGGTATTAGTAGGAATAGATCGTCTGTAATTTGCTGATTCTAAGTTCAATAATTAAATGGAAACAATTGAATTGAATTCTATAACTGAAACAAAATCATTAAAAAAAAATTGCGCATTGATTAAAAAGTTTTCTTCTACATAATTTGTTTTTCATTTATTCTGTTTGTTTGTTTGTTCCCATGAGATATTTTCAGATGTTTACAACCTGAACCGGAAAGGCTATACTATACTTGAAACCAGTTATTCTTCAGGTCATTAGTAATGACAGTTGCTCAGACATTTTAATAGACATGAATTGTTACATAAGAAACAGTTCGGGTTTACCAAAGGTTGCTCAACCGTTGATGCAGGTGTTGAATTATTAAAAAGTATCTATGCTGCTTGGGAGAATTCGCAGGATGCCTTGGGTATATTTTGCGACTTGTCCAAAGCCTTTGACTGTGTGCAACATGAAACTCTTGTAAGGAAATTACACCACTATGGTATTAAGAATAAAGCTCTTGAATTTATCATATCTTATCTGAGTGATAGAATTCAAAAAGTCGATGTCAATGGAATTAAGTCCTCAGGGTCAAGAGTCACCATGGGTGTACCTCAAGGATCGATTCTCGGCCCTTTTCTGTTCCTAGTTTATATTAATGACTTACCTTATTATGTTAATGATAGCCATGAGATTGTGTTGTTTGCCGATGATACTTCATTGACATTTAAAATTAATCGACAATTAAGCAATTATGACGAAGTAAACAACGCACTCTCTAAGGTGGTCTATTGGTTTAGTGTGAATAATCTTTTACTCAATGATAAAAAAACTAAAGTGATAAAGTTTTCCATGCCTACTGTAAGACAGGCAAATACAAATGTTAAAATTAATGGTAATGAGGTGGACCCTGTTAAGTCATCTGTTTTTTTAGGCATCACACTAGATTCCAAATTACAGTGGCTTCCTCATATAGATAAACTGTCCGGAAAATTAAGTTCTGCTGCGTATGCAGTCAAAACAATTAGACGGCTCACTGATGAGGATACTGCTAGAATTGTTTATTTTAGTTATTTTCATAGTATCATGTCTTATGGAATTCTTCTTTGGGGAAATGCGGCTGACATAGAAACCATTTTTATTTTACAAAAAAGAGCTATAAGAGCTATCTACAAACTAGGAAGCCGTGTTTCTCTAAGAGAGAAATTCAGAGACATAAATATTTTGACTGTCGCTTCTCAATATATTTATGAAAATTTATTGTATGTGCATAAAAATATTACAAAATTTAGAAAAATAAGCGACACACATAATTTAAATACTAGAAATAAGAACGATCTTGTAGCACATCATACTCGACTCCACAAAATCAGTAACTCTTTTATGGGGCAGTGTATACGTTTCTACAATAAACTTCCAAATAATATTAGGGAAATGACTATTAACAAATTTAAAATAACTATAAAATCTACGTTATGTAAGAAAGCGTATTATAAAATTTCAGACTATGTAACGGATAAAAACGCTTGGAATTAAGTCGCTCTAATTCAACACAATAAACAAACAAAATGTAATAGATATAAGTACTTCATTTAAAAAAGAAAAAAAGCCTACTGAGTTTTTTGGCAGTGTTTCTCAGTAGTTGCCAGTCATTCACTGCACGGTAGGAAAAGAAATTGGACTATTTTTAAGTAGACTCGCGTCTCAAAAAAAATAAAGCATATTTTCATTTCATTTCATTTCATTTCATTTCATTTCATTTCATTTCATTTCATTTCATTATGTGAAGTCAGAAACTAATTTGAATTATATATTGATACGGTTTTGATGAGTTAAATTTTTGCAATAATTTCGCATCGGCCAAGGCTAATAGCTGTTTTGCTTTTTGACCTAATAAAAGATGTGACAAATTAATGACAATAGGCGGATTCAAAAGTCAGGGTTGTCTAAGAAAATAAGTTAGTAAATTAGTTTTCTCTAATGGGTTTATCAAAATTTAAACGTCACAATACCATTGCGTATGTCTCAGATAACGTAGAATTGAAGTCACGCTATACCCTTTCCGATGGTCGTTGTATAAGGTTGTGTCTGTCGCCAGATGCGCGTGCGCGTGCCTGCTGCTGGTGCTGACGGACGGTTACCGCGGCGCGAGCGCAGTGCCGCTACACACGCTGCGGCGCTGGGCCTACGAGATACACTCCACCTTCCTCGTGCCCGACGCGGTCAGTATGCTGCCTGATACTTATATATGTGCTGACGGACGGTTACCGCGGCGCGATTGAACACAATAACACCACTGAAAGCTACTCCCTAATTACAAATATTTAGATATTTGGATGGAAATGGAATTCCTTTTGTTAGATAAATTTTCTTTACACACACCACATGCTCACAGATTTGGCCCTCTCCTGTAACACTTATAATTACTGACAAGCAACCTAATCATCTTTGATATTCCGTTTACGGCGGCCAGACTAAGCGGACTTGCCTGGTACGCATTAGACATTATATTGCACAACTTGTTTGTGACATACAAGTTCACTGATCTCGACACACTGGAGTCTAATGAGACGTGTAAACCGTCTCGACCGGTGAGAAGCTTGAGAGCAAGACCGATGGTTTGACATACATGGCTTTAGTAAACTTGAGCAATTGTAAAAAACTTGTTAAACTTGTTCTTTGGTAAAAAGAACTATTCGTTCCAGGGACCTTAGACAAAGTGAAATAGCGAAGTCATAACGAAAGATCGAAAAATCCAAATAGACAATCTTATGTCAATCCCGTACATGTACATTATGTACTTTTTCATCCTGTAATAGGCTTGCGCTTGACCTCAACTTACCTGATGTGAAGTCTACGATGGAACACACTTACCCAGTACCTAAATACCGATTCACTCGTGACTTGAAGACAGGCAGATTATAACTATCGGGAAACATAAGCCTGCAGCAAATTCCATAACTTGGCATTTCGCACAATAAAAGTGGAAGTGAAGCGCTTCCTTTCGTTTTTGTATCTTTCGTTATCGCTTACCAATGTAATTTGTCTAGGGCTCCTAGACATCCATTATGTCTATAGAAATTAAAATTGACAATAGGAACGTAAAATAAATTATAACGATAGCAAATAATCGTTGCATAATTTTCAAAATTTTAATTTTTTATAATAGTATGTAGATGTAGTAGTATGTAGAGAGACGTCCTGTATGCAGATACCACAAAGGCAAAGTAGTGTGTATCCTCTGTTGGAAGCCCTAAATAAATAAATAAATAAATAAAATAAATAAATAATAGTTATTTTATTTATTTATTTAATTTCATAATTGTAATTTTATATAGTTTTAATTTTATAGTTGTGAGTTCATACCTGAAATAAATAACAATTCAATTTAATTTTTTTATTTAAAAATAAGTTCAATTCATATTTTTATGTCAAATTTAGACTTAACAATGTACTATGTAATGTATTTGATTACAGACATTACAACTAACCGGTGCAGATGAGAACATGGCGAATGAAATAGAACATGTTTTAGTTAATGGTGAGATTTGAATCATTTATTACATTATTTATATCCATCATCATCATTTATATCATAAATACAGATCTTAGTCTTTTATATAATAAGGCTGACATTTGTCAAATTGACATTAACAACATTATTAACTCCGACATTTTAATCAATTCCCTCAAATTATTTAATGTTAAACTGTGCCATATCTTTGTGTCTCTATGAACTTTAACGTGTATGTTCTAGTTAGAGTTATTTGGTTAATTTTTCAGTGATGCTTGTAATGTAATTTAAATTTAAGTTAACAGTGACTTGTACGCCACACGGCAGAACGCAGTAGGACATTATTTATTTTGTATCATATTATTTACCTGTGTTTCACAAGAATAAATTGAAATTGAAATTGAAAATTAATTAGAGTTTGAACATTTTTTCTTTTAGTTAGAAATCTATCAGATAGTGTCCAGATTCTGTGTTCATTGTGTCTCAAAAGCCTTGGTTCTAAATTATTTGTATATTTGTTTCTGTCTATAACTTGAAAATAAACTTAAATTCGCAACATTTAATAAGGACAATTTTTTTTTGTCGAAAATATTGATTCCAGATTTCTCTGCATCACTTCACTTCACTTCAACCCTTTTTAGTGTCCCACTGCTGGGCACTAATGTCTTCTCTCAATTAGTTTATGAGTTGAGAGAGTTTAGGTCTTAATCCACACACGCTTGCCAAGTGCGGGTTGGTGGACGTCACATCTCCTCGAATTTTTTTGCATATAGCTCTCAAATTGGACTTAGAATTGGCAATAGCCAAATAAGTGCACTTAAACTCTAAATCTCTCTCCGGGATACATTTTCTTGAATATTATTGGGAACAAATCGTCGCGATTTATAAAACCGTTCGCCCTTAAACAGGTTTTGTCCAAAATTTTAACTCCCGTATTCATAAACGTATTTTAAGCTGATTACAGCTAAAATAGGTTCGTTTTTATCATCTTGACATTTAATTTACTAAAGAGTCATAACTTTTTTATGAATAAGGCTGTGAGTGTGTCAGTATCGTCAATATTTATGTTCGGTTACGTGTGATCATATATTATTTATGTCGTTTTTAGAATTTGACAAGGAAGAAATTCTTCGCAACGTATTCCGCAAAGCTCGTCAGAAGGCAAAAGACGAACTGAGCCAACAGCTGACGGAGTTCCAGGTGAAGAGACAGGTCGGGCTCGGCACCCTGTACGGACCGGAGGACAGCGTCATCGTCAAATGCGACGCCGACAAGGCGCAGGTTAGTCAAACTCACCACCGACATCTCAGAATATACAACCGTTAGAGTCCCAGACGAAGAGACAACTCCTGAGGATTGGTATTCCTACGCGTATGTATCTGTGTGTACAGGAGCTGGTGGTGGTGGAGCAGCTGCTGTGCGCACGCATCCGCAGCGCGGCGGGCGGCGCGGGCTGCGCCACGCACGCGCGCCCCGACGCTGCGCCCGCGCACCTCGCCGCGCTGCTGGCCGCCGCGCTCTGTCTGCACTGCCGGTCAGTCGCATTCTATCATCAAATACATTTTAAATAGCATCAAAAATAATTATACGTACGAACGGCGGGACGTAGTGACCGATGAGCTCCACCTTTGTTCGGCGGAGTTCACGGCGAACGTCTCGTCTCTTTCGTTTCCCTACCGAGCGAACTAAGTCTGTCTCGCTTTAAACACCTGTGCTCTTAATGTAAATGAGTTTACGTAGCCAAATAAGGTGGTATTTTTCGTGTCACATAATAATTTTATAATACGAATGTACTTAAAAAAAGGTGGGTTATTTATGTATCATTTACAATTTTGTTCAACTTTGCGATTGCATTAAAGTGATATAATTAATTTAAATTAGTGATTAATACAATTAATCACATTAAAACATTTCTTGATGAAATATTTCATTTTCATTACTTTCGTAGACTACATCATTGCTAAACATCAGGCAAATTGTAGTCAAACGCAAACCAATTACAGAATAAAAAAAATTATATGATTATTAGAATAAAATTCTAATATTTCATTCCTATTTAGGTATTCTGTTGACGTCTGTTGTTATTCGTTGATGTTCGTCATTACGTTATTGGAATTTGACTAAAACTTTTTACCTAAAATGGTTTTGGGTTTGTGTGTTTAAGTTGTTCAATGTTTAATAAAGTGTGAAGTATTGGAGCACTGTTTTTTAAATGTGAAGGTGAAGGTTCACCATACAAGCCTCGGTGACGGTAGTGAAGAGATATTATTTCCTGAAATAAAAACGTTTTGGCTACCTCTTCCGTTTTTCAGATCTTAATCCTTCCCCACTGACATACAGTCAAGAGATTATGTTTACTTTTACAAATACTTTCCTACGAAAATCTTTGACTTTATTTACCCTAATTTTCTTTGACACGTAAATAGAATCGAACCAATACCGACTGATGTTAAATTCCTGTGTCATTGGGCGAAATATGTGTCAATACCTTTAATTTTGTTTATGTTTAAATTTCTACATCTATAACTAACTACGAGTATTAAGTTTTAAATTAATAAAATTTATGTTATGATTACAAATAGTAAAATGAAAATAAAATGATAGTTTATGGGTTTCGTGATTAGTAACCACACAATAAGAAACAAGGCAAATTAAATGACTCAATAACAATATAAATAGTTACAAATATTCTAAATAGACATGATTTCCTCGTACGTTTCCTGTTCAAACCCACAAATTAACAGTAGTGTCACATACACCATGGTTAATATACTAAAATTAACTGAAATCACTGAGGTCGAGGCGTTGGAAGTGAAACGCAAATGGTGGCAATCGCCGAAATCTGTGAAAAAAGTTAAAAAGTTGAAACCCAAGTGAGTTTACAAAATACATATTTGTGTAAACCGTAGGGCGTGTCAAAAATCTCAAAAATAGTCTCATGAATGTCTGACTTGTGTGGGAACCGAACCCACGCCACCGGCCCGTCAAGATAAGTAGCTTGGGTATAGTTTTGTTCACTGTTAAAATTAGAAAAACTTATTGTAGACCATAGAGCAACACGGACCACAGACGCGGCTCGGAGGATTTCTTCTCTGCCAAAATATAACTGCGAGTGCATCTATGCCGTGTTGTAATGTATTTTGCTGCAAAAAGAGATCAAATTCACAAAATAACGTCGATACATTTCATACGTAAGTAAATTTTTACCGACTACTGAAAAAGGCGGTGGTTGTATGTTCGGTTGTATGTGTGTTTCCGTCAGCAGAACTCTTGATAGAATCAAAATAAAATCATCGCGAAGTGTAGTTTAGCTTTGTTTATATGTGTAGTCGGTGGTGAACTAACATAGGGGCAGAAGGATGTTTTGAATTTTGAAGTTATACTTCTTTAGGCGCGTTATGAAAAAATTATGAGAGTGAAATTTTAAGATGCGCGCGCATCTGTGACACAAAATTAACAGTATGAAGCTGTCTGCTTATTTAATGATGCCAAAGAAGTATAACTTCTCACGCGCGTACATAAGTACACGCACCCATTTTTTTTTATCCCACTGGTACGTATAGTTAGTGGTAGGCGGTTGGGGAGTTCTAATGTATATCATAGCTTTTCAGAATCCCCCAGTATTACTTTGAATAATCTACAAAAATCTATAACCGTATCTACTACTCTCTATTCTCTTTTTTATCTTAAAATAGGCTTGCGCTTGACCACAACTTGCCTGATGTGAAGCAATGATGCAGTCTACGATGGAACGCGCTAACCCAGTAAATATCGATTCACTCGTGACTCCTCCTACTTGCCGTGATTACCGTGTACCTTATTATCGTGTGTGGTATCATTTTTAATGGAATTTACAAGAGTTTGCGGAATGTATGAAGTGCACCACTAAAAAATGTGAAATAAAAATTTATAGAATTCAATTAAAGTAGTTCTTTATTCACTTCAATTTACAGTAATTTTAATTGAAGTCAGCGCCAAATCCCAAGTAATAAGACGCATGGTGCACCCATTATTGCAGAATTTTTGTATTAGAATGAAATACTCAAGCCCATCCGATTTGCACCGGTGTCCCGTGTTGCTCTACGTTATTTGAAGATGAATGGGCCTGAAATCAAATAACCTTTCTTTTATAACCAGTAATAACCAGTATCCTTTCATTTAGCTTTACATATTGACACGGCCTTCACCGGTCGAATGAGCCGTTAATAGAATTGTTATTAACCCCCTTTATTCATCAAAATCTTGTTAAATGATTTTTGTCTTTTGCTTCACTACATAGTATAAAACAAAGTCGCTTTTTCTGTCCCTATGTTCTTATGTTTGCTTAGATCTTTAAAACTACGCAACGGATTTTGATGCGGTTGTTTTTTAATAGATAGAGTGATTCCAGAGGAAGGTTTAAAAGTATAACACATTGCACCCGTGCGAAGCTGGGGCGGGTCGCTTGTACTACTATAAATGACAGTGACGAAGGGTGGTAGTTTAAAAAAGGGAAGCCGGAGCAAAAAGTTCTTATCCTAACAAATAATATCTCTTCTGTACCGTCATCGATCGTTCTTACATTTGGTATACTTATTTTTGTTGCTATTTAAAACTTTATAAAATGAAAAATAAAATCAAAATAGCCTTTATTCCTACTACAGTTCAACTTTAAAATATCTACAAACTCTAAAAAAATATATATACTTACGCTACGTTAGCAGTCGCCTCTGCGGCGTAGGCCTCTCCTAAACCTTTCCACACCTCTCTTTCACGTGCCTTACGTATCCATAAGGATCCACACCTCTGGCTAAATATGTCCCTCCATCTTTTGTTTGGTCTACCTTTTTTCCTTTTGCCTTCTCTTGGTATCCACTCAGTTAATCTTTTAGTCCATCTATTGTTGTGCATCCTACAAATTAAAACTTTTAAAAAATTTAAAACTTTAGGAGTTTTAAAATATATTATTAAGTACGTGTGATATTGACAACTACTGAAGGGAAGCCAATGGGAATCGGCTTGTATGGACTCTTCGTCATTGGTAAATGACAAGATGACAAATAAAGATAAACAAAATTATAAACCTCTTTTAACCGTTACAAGCTTGGAAGTTTATGAATAAGGCGAATAAGCTTTTACTTCTACCATTTGAAGCAAAACCTTCAATATTCTGGAAGAGTGTTAGTAGAAACTATTTATTTTAAGTATAATTATTACCTATTTTTTTTTATTGGTACGTCGTACACTTCAATATGAGTAGATAGGGTTGGATACAGCTTTAGTAATAATTATTCATATAGATGAGCTAGTTACAATATAAAGCTAAATATAATTACATTTAGCTATTTTTTTTCTATGAAATCTATCTTTAATCTACGAGTATACGACTATGTTCTACGTATATTAGTGGCTCAGCGGTACGGGCCTCGCCTTAGAAAAATAAGGTCACGGGTTCGAATGCTGGTCGTGCCCACACATCTTTGTGTGAATTGCTTCATCACCGCTGCTCAATATCGGTGAAGGAAAACATCGTGAGGAAACCGGCATGTCTAAGAACTAATCATTCGAGGACATGTGACATCCACCACCCGCACTTGGCCAGCGTGTGTGGATTAAGGCCTAAACTTTCTCAACTTGTAAGATAGTTGAGAGAAGACCCGTGCCCAGCAGTGGGACACTATAAAAAAAGGGTTGAAGTGTAACTATGTACTTCTAAAGAAGAGGTGTCGGTTAGCCTGAGTAAGAATAATATAAATAAAATGAAGGAAATGTTCGCAGATGTATATATACCTAGTAAGTATGTGTGTATGTGTGTGCAGGCCGGCGGCAGTGGTGGCAGCGTGCGGCGCCAGTCGCGCCAGCTTCCTGCAGCGCGACAAGCTGTACAAGCAGCGGCTCAAGCAGCTCGCCAAGCACACACCACAACCGGTCTGTTATTATAACAAATACTAACAATATTAACGAATGTGCATTTTTTTAACAGTTCTGTATCATTACAAGAACACATACCGTGAACGCGATAATCTCAGGAAATTGAAATAAAACTATTTTATGACGACTTTGATGGCGGTTTATGTTAGATTTTAAATCCCTACGTTTCAAAGATTTTTCGGACTTCATAGTCACGGGTGGACGGAGGTATTAGTTTTCCAAAATTATTAATCACAATTGTTACCACGAACCGGAGACATGGTCGGTAAGATACTTGCTTTTCACGCCGCAGGTCGTGGATTCGATTCCCACCCAAGTCAGACATTTGTTTAATGAATACGTCTGTTTGTCTTGAGTCTGGGTGTAATTATCTATATTTATGTATGTAATTACAAAAGAAAAGTATTATATGTAGTATATTACCAGTTATCTGGTTTCCATAACACAAGCTCTGCTTAGTTTGGTATCAGATGACCGTGTGCGTTAATGTCCCACTATATTATTATTATTATTACTGACTACCTACAATTATTATTATTTATGTTGCGTTAAAATTAAAATTCGTTATAAAATAGTTTTATTTCAATGTGTAATATTCCCGTAAACTTAATAAAACATTTATTCTTGCACTGTTAGATAGCACATTCATTGAAGAAGGTTATAGAGTACTTTTTAACCGATTTAAATAAAATAAGTTTCTCAATTCGATTGTATTTTTGTTTGTTTGTTTGATACGTGATAATTTCGCCAATTATAGATCGATTTTAATCATCTTTTTTTGTTTATAAAGGTTATACTTTCCAAGTAATGAATGCCATTTAAATTTTATCAAAACCGGTTCAGCGAGTATTGAGTTATTGTTAAAATATTAAAGTCGGTTCTCTTAAAAAAAACCTACTACCCCACTGCTAGGCAAGATATAAATATATGTAACATGGGTGGAAGGCTAGTGTAACTTCAAGTACACATTCCAGCTGGTAGTCCGCGGTCACCACCTGCAGCTGACGGCACTGACAGCTGGCGCGGACTGTCACCACTGTCACCACACTCTCGCTGGACTTGCGCCACAGGCTTATGTCTGTACCGGTGAGTGCTACACTTAATGATATTGTGTAAAACATCCCAAATAGAATGCTAATTTTTTATCCGACTTTAAAATTCTCAATTTGAATTTTAAATTACTTTTTTTTATTTTATTTTTTTTATATTCTCTATTTTACGTTTTCTTTGGTATGTATGTTATTCAATAATTCTGCCAATTATAAAAATGATTTTAATAATTCTTTTTCTGTTTCAAAGGGTATAATTTCCACGTCGTCCCATTTAAGGATTATCAAAATAGCTTCAATAGGTTTTGCGTTATTGTTAAAGCATTGTAGTCGATTCGTATTTTCTTAAAAGCAATTCTACCGAGTATATAAACTATGTGTGTTTTGCTAGGAAATGGAGTTAAACCCCTTTCCTATGATTTCTAATTATTACGATCATCAGATACAACCACTTCATGCATCTCGATGGGACATAAAAAAACACCAAAGACAGCTAATGAACATCTTTGTGAATGATTCTAGCAAATCTCTAATTACAAAACTCACAAAATGTTTGTATAGAAACGGATACCTTTTTGTGAGATGAAATTTGGTTTGCACACATCGTGTACTCATCAATTTTAACCCACCTCACAGATGTTGTCCCCTGAGGTAACAATGGCAATCACAGACAAGCAACCTGAGTGACATTGACGTCTTGTGAGTTTGACTAGTGACAGGCTAAATGCTATCACAATTGACTGAAGTAACATCTCACCGTCTGTTTAGACAACAGTTTACCACGTTTATAGGTTTCACGCTGCGACATAGATTTATTAAATAAAAATAATGTTTGTTTGTTAGATTGTAAACTGCACGTGCACCGCGACTGCGCCCGCGTTGTGGAAGAGGGATGTTGTCTCGACGGTGAACATCACAACAATAGAATATCTAGGTTCATGGAGAGGATACACCATAATAATCAAATTACAAGTAAGTACATCATGATTTTAGGGTTCCTTATCACAGTAAAAAGTAAGAAATCCCTACAGGCTTTCACTTCAACCCTTTTTAGTGTCCTACTGCTGGTCACGGGTCCTCTGTCAACTATCTTACGAGTTGAGAGAGTTTAGGCCTTAATCCACACACGCTGGCCGGATTGGTGGATGGCACATGTCCTTGAATGATTAATTAATAGACATGTCGGTTTCCATCGCCAATAATGAGCAGCGGTGATAAAACAATCCACACAAAGTTATGTTGGCAAGACTGGGGTTGAATCCGCGACCTTAATTTTTTAAATTATTTTTATGGGTCGACGTTATGTGCAAAAACTTTTTTTTAAATATTTCAAAGGTGAGCTGTCCTACTGACATATACTATAACAAATTAACCAATCATATTTCCTACAGATCAAGACACGAATGAAAAGAAATTGAGGAAAGCGTCGGCTGCGACGCACTTTCTCAACAGTAAGTATTATAATTCATAGCCGTTGTCACGCCAGACAAGAACAAAAATGGTATTATAGGGAAGCGTGTTCCATCGTAGATCACATAATAGTTAAACACGAGAAATTATAGCCAAGCGCAAGGCTATCTTGTAATAAAAAATAGTTAGTAACCTTTCGCTTAATAACCGCGAGGTCTCGGGTCGAGTAAAAAGACTTATAACTCGCCCCCTGTTACGGATCTAAACATAGCCGGCGAAAAGTGGATGATATTCACCTCTTCCTACACTTTCTAGTAAAACAGGCGTGACGCTATATTTTATGTTTAATATCCTCCCGAAATGTATTCCTTATTTCACATAGACGAACTGTTATAAATGGCCCATATACACTAGTTTTGCCTAACTTTCCCCTAATTATCCTAAACCTCAGCATTACTGATTTATGTCATGTCAGCATATCATCCCAGAGCATGCCTCCCCGCTACTCGAGACTTGAGTCAGTCTTCTACCAACCTCCGTTTCGGGACGCAGCGCAAGTCGCGTGGCTGTGTATGCCCTCCTTCTATTTTCTATTTCTTTTATTGTTCAAAGTTGTTGGTGAAATCTAAATTTAAGCTATTCGTTACAGTTTTAGTTCTGTGTTTGCTTTTTAAAAAGTGATTCTAAAGTTCCTGTATAACAGAACGAAAAGTAGTTTTATTTTAATAGAAAGTAGAAATTTAAATGAGTATAACTTTCAGTGGAACGAAGTTTTCGAAAAGCGGAGGACGAGCCACCTTGGGACCAGACTCTCACACCCACAGTCACAGGTATGTCATAATAATAATTATACTTATGTCCTAAGATTATACAGGATACAGATTATACAGGGTGAACCGGAAAGGCTATATCATATATTAAATTCTACGCTTTTTGAGCCACATAGTTTTGTGACATTTACATTTTAATAATGCCTGCTACAAAATAAAAATATGTCAGCGAACCCGTTGCGATCATCAGATAAATAAAAAATATATATAGTGGGACATTAACACACACAGTCATCTGATCCCAAACTAAGCAGAGCTTGTACTATGGAAACCAGATAACTATTAATATACTACATAGTACATATAATACTTTTCTTTTGTAAATATATACTGTTTGTCTCGGATGGGAATCGAACCCACGACCTGCGGCATAAAAAGCAAGTATCTTACCGACCACGCCACCGGCCCGTCTTAAAATAAAATAAAACCACAGAATATCTTTGTTAATGAAGTCAAAGATATAGAGATTAATTATTCCAGACATTTTGTGCATATTTGTTATAATATTCACAAAATGTTTGGATGGATACGGATGGTTTTTTTGTGAGTTCAAATTTGGTTTGCACGCACCATGTGCTTCCCAAAAGACATTATAGACGTTTTCCTATGATGTAACAATGACAATCATATACAAGCAACTTGAGTGACATTGACGTCTTGTGAGTTTGGCAACTCACGGGCTGAATGCTATCACAAGTGACTGAAGTGATCTCTAACATTCTGTTTAGGCAACAGCTTGCCACGTTTGTAGGTTATACGCTGCGACAAATCTTAATATATATATTTCTTGTGTGCGTATGTGACTGAACTCCTCCTAAACGACTGGACCGATTTTGATGAAATTTTTTGTGTGTGTTCAAGGGGATCTGGGAATGGTTTAGATTCACAATTTTGCGCGGTACGAAGTTCGCTGGGGCAGCTAGTATTATTATACATTTTTTGTATTATGTCATATTATTAATATTATTATCTATTAATTCGCGGAATTTTAGCGAAAACTTAGCACATCAAAAACCGTATCAAAATGGACTTCACATAGTCATTAGTAATGACTGGTTTAAAGTATGGAATAGCCTTTCCGGTTGCGGTTTTATAGTAGTATTAGCAGTTAAATATTTGGCGAATTTGACAAAAAAGTGAATTCGCTTCAGATTTTTTTATTGTTGTGAATAAGATGTTTTCATTGAGAAGTCATATTTATGAAAATTGTTTTTGTGTTGTCAATAATTAATATGAAACTTACTCACTTAACTGTCGCAATCTGTATTACGATTGACAATTACCGCTTTATTTTTTGCTGATGACCTAACCCAATTAACCGGAAGGGCCTTTATTGGTTCACCGGACTTTTTCGGTGAGCCGTCCGAGGACGGTCGAACCGATGACAATTACACCTTCACGTAAAGCGTTTTATAGTACGAGGAATGCAGTGGTTTTCAAGACCAAGGTCGCTTTTTTAATTTTTGACGAATTTCATACTTTATTCTTTGTTTTTTGAAGTGAAAACTTCTTTAGCGGCGTTGAGCACTTTTTCTGTAATGGGTATAAAATCTTAAACTCGCGTCAGGACACGTGACCTGATCGAAAAAGCGTAAGACGGATGGAGAGTAGACAGCTATCCCCTCTCTACGGCGCGGCGAAAATGTATGCCTGGGCCTACTGTTTCGTTTAGGCAGCGCAGGGCGCTTGCGCGAATGTTCGTGTATGTTTCATAAACTTTTTAATGTAAAATAATTGTAATAGTTTTAAAGTGTTAAATTTTTAATGTAATATAAATTGTCATGTTTGTGTACGATAGCGCAATAAATGAATATTGTATTCTACCACATAAATGATAGTACTTTTATACTGATAAAGCAATTGGTGCAAAATTATTCCCTAACCATTCCAAAATATCAAACATGCTCAACGTTAATAATCAAGTTTTCACTTCTGCCGGCACTCCCGGAGTGCAACCCGTCTTTTTTTTTTATAAAGAGTACATTTATTAAAAACCAAACCATTTTTACTGACGAGACAAAACCTGAGTATATAGAAAAAAAAAGTTTAGTCACTGTGGCTTTACAAACCTAAGTCCACTCAAGAGACATTACGCTATAAAAATCTTGAAACACACCAACAAAGTTAATTTTTTTAGGGGATAACCTAACCCAATCGGCCGGAAGGGCCTTTATTGGTTAACCGGACTTTTTTGGTGTACCGTCCGAGGACGGTCGATCCGATCACAAGCAAAGGTTCGACGATTCTCATTTATGCTAGGTTAATGGGGGACCGCAGTTGCAGGGCATCACTCCTCACCCGGCCGGAAGATGAAAATCTTCCGGCCCTTACACTGGAGGGTCACTACCACCCGAACCTTCAGTCTCCACAGTTATTTATGACTAATAATGAATCCTATGCAAAGATGTTATAAGCAATATAAATGGGTCTAGCTTTTTCTATTATTCGGAAATAGGTTTGTGCTTGAGTACAACTTGCCTGATGTTAAGCAATGATGTAGTCTACGATAGGACACGCGCCTGCCCAATATAACGATTTACTCGTGAATACGAATCTCCATATATTTAGAAACCATAAAGAAGAACAATTTCGACTCACCTTCTTAAATGGTGTCACCAGATATCGCACCGGAACACGGCAAGGCCGCTTGGTGGTGCGACTTTGTTTGGTGGGTTGTCACTAACCACGGCTGAAGCCTACCACCAGTTAATTGCCAGTAAACATAATTTGAACCACCCATGGACCACGTGTGGGGATTCAGATAAAAGGTGCACTCCCACGGACGAAGGTGACTCAGCCCCCAAATGCTTTGGCCGTGACTACATACATCCCGTGATACGTCGAAACTAATCCTTTGATTTTTGATTCCGACAACTAGATTTTTTTAAATTTACAACTTGAATTCGATGAAGTTTAACATGTTAACAATTTTTATTTAATTTTGTACTCGAATGGGAAGATGTAATCATGTCACCAATCATACTAGGGATAGTATGAAGGGATAATGGAATTTGGGTGTCGTTTGGGATCTCATTACACCCACGAAATAGTTTTGAATAAGTATGCATACCTAGTAGACACCTTGTATAAAACTTAACAAGAGTAGGTAGTATTGTCTTAGATTTACGCGAATATCATACATTGAAATAAAACTACTTTTTAACGGATTTTATCGCGGTTTTAAATTATTTTTAAATTTAAATTTTATATCCCGACGTTTCTTTTTCCCCAGTTCTTAATTTACTTGTATCAAAACCCAAGCAAAATCAACTAGAATTCAAGACACTGTGAGCTCATTTTGCTTAAATCGGAACGCAACTTAAATATTAATGTTTGGAGGTAGTCAGTAATAATTGTGATTAGTATTTTTGGACGTCAAATACCTCAGTCCACCCGTGAACATGAAGTCTGAAAAGACTTTGAAACGTCGGGATCTAAAATCTAAAATAAACCGCGATAAAATCCGTTAAAAAGTAGTTTTATTTCAAGAGTAGGTAATACTACTTCCCAGTTGCGAAGGGTTCCCACCAGGGTTCGTAAAAAAAGGATTAAATTATTTTATAGTTTTTTTTATTGAGAGTTGCAATTATAAAGTATTACGCTAAACGCGCCAGGATTACAAGGCGTCCGAAAGAATGGCGACCGATTATTTAACAATCATAAATGTACATCTATTTAACGCTTAAAATTACAAGTATAGACCTACCCCCACATTCAGAAACGTCTTTTAAATTTAAACTAGATAAAATAAGTAATTCGTTGGTCTTTGCCTGTCATCTTGACATTTTCACAAGTAAGAAAGAGACAAAATCCATTTTAGTTATTAAAATTCCAGTCTTAGCTATCGATTTAATTCGATTAACAATAGTAGTAGTAGTAGTAGTAGTAGTAGTAGTAGTAGTAGTAGTAGTAGTAGTAGTAGTAGTAGTAGTAGTAGTAGTAGTAGTAGTAGTAGTAGTAGTAGTAGTAGTAGTAGTAGTAGTAGTAGTAGTATAGTGGGACATAAACACACACGGTCATCTGATCCCAAACTAAGCAGAGCTTGTACTATGGAAACCAGATAAATGGTAATATACTACATATAATACTTTTCTTTTGTAAATATATACTTAAATATAGATAATTACACAATATGTTACGTTTGCAATTATTACCTAAACATAAAAAACATAGTTAAGTTTGCAAATTTAAAAAGCAATCTTATCATATCTTCGTGACCTATCAACCTTTTCCCAATCACTTATACTCAACCTTAACACATTTTAAGCTCCGACACAGCTATGGCTATGAAAGCTCAAAGCTCCCTCTCTGTAACTGAAAGCTCGAGTCTGAAACAAACCGCCGCGCCGTACGGTCGTGTGTTACGTAACGAACAATTTTCACACAACATTCTCGCGCCAAATATTCGAACGACCTATTACAAAGTTGATGATCACTGCAAAAATTTGATTTTTACTTTTTTGTTTTGTTTTTGGAACGTTTTTTATTTAAATTTTTGTTATTGTCATTTGTTTTAAAAAGTGGTTATGAATTTTAAATGTTCCATTTTGCGTGATTCGAATTTTGTGTTCTATTTTTGAATGTCAATAGTGAAGTGAAATTGTGGTCATATTCGGATGGTCTATTTTATTATAGTTTAAATCGATTCATCGTATGTAAGTTTGGCGAATATTTTATAGGTTAAATATTGTATTATTACTTATCATTTAATGATAAGAAGGTCATGCTATCATGCGGTATTGATAGCGATTCGAGTATTTTGTTTTTCTAAGTTTTAACTGGTAATTGGGTCGCGAATATTATCAATTGACATTAATAATGTTATAATATTGTATACCTATGTTTTAAGAGAATCCATTGTGGTATAACGTTTCCTTTGTTTATTAATCAGAGCCTGTAACTCAATAATAATATTTCAATTGCTCATGTAACTTATAATATTACCCCCGTATCCATAAACGTATTTTTAGCATATTGTAGCTAAAATAGGTTTTTAATTCTTTTGTCTTTGTCTGTCATCTTGACATTTATACTAGTAATAAAGATACAAAGTCCATTTCAACTAAAGAGTTAATCTCAAAATATTTTTTTTATCGTACGAATTAATTTTACTACAATTTATTATAGGAACTGCCAAAATACTTCTATCGAATACTTAAGGCAGAATAAACTAGCTTTTGTCCGCGACTTTATCAGCGTGTTGTAGTTGTAAGAGATGTAATCCAAGGATTATTACCCTATAATGTTAATTTAAGTGGTCAATTACACGTTTCATCCTATTTGAGATACATCTAGATTCCTATCCATCAGATACATCTTCACGCATTTTTTTTTTACACACACACGGTCATCTGATCCCAAACTAAGCAGAGCTTGTACTATGGAAACCAGATAACTGGTAATATACTACATAATATTAGTATTAAAAATATAAGATTATTAGTAATACTATTTGTTACCGATATAAAAATGTTACCCTATTTCTATAAAATATTTCTTAGACAGAGAAAATGAGTAACGCAGCAGAGAAAATTAGAAATATTTGGGGAAATTGCCTGCAGTAATTACGTAACAACGAATAACCTTAGTAGTAACTACTTTAATCGAATGATTTGTAGTAAAGATTTCCGCAAACAGCCCTACCCTATCCCCTTGTTTGTGACGTCACCGGGATCGGTCGCTGTTTGCCGACCTTGGGTAGGCTTCTTGTCTTAGTTTTGTAAACATACCATAATATATCTACCATCCAACCCGCGGTTTTATCTGTCCGTGTTTCTTATAACAACCAAAAATATTACCTTCCTTTTGCGCAGTTGGTGAAAAGTAGTTTATAGCGTTCTCTAGAGTTTAAACTATTTTCATACCAAGCGTCATCTAAATCACTTCAGCAGTTTCCGCATGAGAAACTAACAAGCTGATACAGTTATTTATAGTATACTAGCGGCCGCCCGCGACTTCGTCCGCGTGGATTTCTTTTTTTTTCGCAATAAAAGGTAGCCTATGTTCTTTCTCAGGGTCTAAAGATTGTCTGTGCCAAGTTTCATCAAAATCGGTTGAGAGGTTTAAGCGGGAAAGCGTAACAGACAGACAGAGTTACTTTCGCATTTATAATATTAGTAGGGATTTATGTACCTACTAGCTTTTCGACCGCGGCTCCGCCCGGGTGCATGTCGGTTATCGCGCTAAACCGTTAACCTCTTTTCCTATTTCCTTTCCCGGGTCACAAACTATTTCCATACAAAATTTCATTCAAATCGTTTCAATAGTTTTGGCGCGAAAGCGTGACAAACAGACAGAGTTACTTAGTCTCTTCACGACGCCGTTGTCGATCCTGACTTACAGGAGTAGCAATGGCGGGATTGCGTTAGTAGGATAAGTCGTAAATAATGACATATTATGTAACTGCAGCGTAATGTTAAATCGATACTCTGATTAACCTTAACGAGATAATCTCAACACAACATTAGTTAACGTAATGGGTGACACTGCGAAGATGGTTAACCTAATTATTGACAGTCTGTTGCTTTGTCTACTTACTACTAATATTGTAAACGCGAATGTTTGTAAGAATGTGTGGATGTTTGTTACTCTTTCACGGAAGCAGCGGTGGCGCAGCGGTACGGGCCTCGCCTTGGAAAAATAGGGTCGTGGGTTCGAATCCTGGTCGTGCATTTTGCACTTAATTGCAACTGCATAGCAACTTGATCGGCACATGATTGTGCGTTAATGTCCCACTATTATTATTATTATTATTATTATTATTATTACATCAAGAAATTACGTGTATTAGTCTGCTGAAATAGCATTAAAGATATTTTTATAATCTAACTAGCTGCCCCGGCGCACTTCATACCGCGTATTTCTCACTATTTATACTATCCTTAGACTTGTTTGAATACTTTAAGAACAAAATTAGTCAAATCAGTCCCGTTCTAGAGTTATAGCGAGACTAACATACAACAATTGATTGTTATATATAAGATGTTTCTCACCTTTTAAACCTTCCCTAGAACTTCACGAACATTTCAATACCAAGATAATGGTAGAAAATCCGAACCTATATCGACCTTCACCGAGCTGATAATAGAACGAAACATATGTTATCATGAATTTAGTATATTAGAAAACATATTAAAAATGGGTTCGCTACAAAAATCCTGGGCAGACTATTTATAATAATTAAAAAATATATATTTTTAATTAAATGTTGCAACATTAGGATAATAAAAACATTTTGTCCTGACTGAAAGTATAAAACGTATAGAATGTGCAGCCGTTGGGTTGTAAATAGTAGACAACCCAACGGCTGCACATTCTATACGTTTTATACTTTCAGTCAGGACAAAATGTTTTTATTATCCTAATGTTGCAACATTTAATTAAAAATCATTTTTTTTTTAATTATTAAAAGTAGCTCGGGATTTTTGTAGCGAACCCATTTTTAATATGTTTTCTAATATACTAAATTCATGATAAAATATGTTTCGTTCTATTATCAGCTCGGCGAAGGTCGATATAGGTTCGGATCTTAGACTATAAGGTAAATCCGTTCATCGGTTCTCGAGTTTTAGCGAGACTAACGAACAGCAATTGATTTTTATTTAAATAGATAGATAGAAGAAGATACTACGCAAGCGAAGCTCTGTGACGAAGCTGGTTACACAATACCCGCGCCCTTGACATGTTGTCGCAATGTCAAGTTCAGTAAACAAACAGTGCGACCTAGGCCTGACAGTTTAAAGATAACCAACTATGTGTATACGGAGAAAATGTGTTTTTTACTAGTTAGCTAGAAAACATACACAGACCACTTAATGGTGAACGTTCAGTGTAGCTATCGACCCCTTTGAAATACCTATACGGTCGCGGGTTCGATCCCCGGTCGTGCTAACACATCTTTGTGTGAATCGTTACATCGCCGCTGCTCAATATCGGCGAAGGAAAACATCGCGAGGAAACCGGCATTTATAAGAATTCCACCAAACCCGCACTTGACCATGCAGCAGGTGTATTAAGGCCTAAAGTCCCTCAACTCGTAAGATAGTTGAGAAAACACCTGTGCCCAGCTGTATGACACTAAAAGTGCTAGTATAAATAAAAGTATAACCTTTTTACTTCTAACATTGAAACATCTTGTGTAAACAGATCTTAAAGCTAAATACTTGGACATGGTATCCACCAGCCTGCACTTGGCCGACGTGTGTGAATGAAGGTCCTTGTTCTCTTAACTCTTAAGACAGTTGACGTTTCGTGGTTTAATTTGCTTAAATAAGAAGTAGTTCTGTTATTACATCGCTTAATAATAAATAATAATAATTATCGTAATATGTGATATGGAATTTCACCTCTGCCTCCTCCTCGCATCGTTTCTGAGGGTCGTGATCCGCCAAGCATGTGTAATAAAACTAGCAGCAACTGGGACCCTGTTCTTTGTTGCATTCGCTAGACACGACAGTACTTCTTCCACTTTGCCTGTTACTATCAGTTCTTCGAGGTTATGTCCATCCTGCCTGGCTGTATGACCAAAAACTCCTTGCCTACATTTCCCCATTGAAATACTTGAACCCTTTCACTTCTAGTTATTCTGATAACCTATTCCTTTTGTAATAACTTCCACTTTCATTAACTTCTATAAATGATTGAGATTCAAATTCATTAGTACAAAGTTTTCGAGAAACTTTGACGAACTAGGAGATGAATAAATCAGTTTCATATAAAGTTCAATAAAGCTCTGAATGGAATCTACGATTGTGTCTGCACCACCGACCATATACATAAAGTGTATTCCTCAACTTGATAAGTACCGACAACGGTACATCTGATTGTACATTTGTGCTCGGGCTCGCCTTGTCTTACCACCAGGTACCAGGGGCGAAGAGTCCGTACAAGCCGTTTCCCATCGGCTTCCCTTTAGGAATTGGTCAATATCACACGTACTTAATAATATATTATGTAACGCCTAAAAGTTTTAAATAGCAACAAAAATAAGTATAGCATCAAGTGTAAGAATGATCGGTGACGGTATTGAAGAAGTGTTATTTTCCAAGTGAGAACTTTTTGGTCCGGTTTTTTTTTATTCTTGAATAGGCTGGCGCTTGACTACTACTTATCTGATGTTAAGCAATGAAGTAGTCTACGATGGGACGCGCCAGCCCAATGTACCGACTCACTCGTGATTACGAATGACTTTCGGTAAGAAGGTGGCAGTGAAATGAGGCTGCTTAAGGTTGAAAACATAAAGGGGCAACAATTTCGACCCACCCTCTTAAATGGTGTCACCAGACATCGCACCGGAACACGGCAAGGCCGCTTGGCGGTGTGGCTTAATCTGATGGGTGGTCACTAACCACGGCCGAAGCCTACCACCAGTTAATTACCAGTTGATTGTCACCTGATTAGCACCACCCGGGGACCACGTGTGGGGATTCAGATAAAAGGTGCACTCCCACGGACGAAGGTGACTCAGCTCGGCTTCCCTTTTTAAAGCCTACACCCTTCCCCACTGCTGGTTACCACAAGTTAATTTTGATTGGTTTGTTCTTGGTCAAGAACTTAAAAGGAACAAATCAAATTTAATTTCATACAATATTTGAACATGTGGCGTCTTGTTGATATCCAGTCGGTGGCCTGTACTAACTGTATACAGGCATTTCGATTCTTTTTATATCAATATCTGATCACACATATCGATTAGTTGGTGTGACTGGATGTCGTGTAAATAACCTTTGGTAATATAAACACCAGTATCAATAAAGTGCGGATTGTATTGCTTGTAATTTCTATGTAAATATTATGGGATTTGTTTCCAATACAATAAAATATTCGGTTTAAGTAAATTTGTTATGTCAGCAGATATGCGTTGTATTGCCATCAGATTTTATTTACATAGCGTTCACGTCTTTATTACCCGATGTTGTAGGCAGAGGTGAATATCACTCACATTTCGCCGGCTATGTTTTCCGGTGAGATTTCGCTTGGACGTATCGCCGTAATCTTTAATCACACAAAAAAAATAGTTATAATAAGTCCAATATTTTTGGAACGAAGTTCCTTATCTCTCGTTTTGAAAGGGGGCTAGACGGAAAAAATTCTTACGAAAAGTTGCCACGACACTTTTTGCTATAGTAAGCTATTGTAAACTGTGCGGCGTGCGCATGTTTCTCCGTCTGTCTGTCTGTCTCTCTATCTCATTATAACTTAAAAAAAAAAAAAATATTACAATTCCTTCACAAATTAATCCCTGTGTCCCTTGACACCTCTCAAGTTTTTATTCATGTATCTCGCAGACAAAACAGTAAAAAATGAAGGCACCCCTATTCAGTTCAGCATTAGAGATTTCTACGGGACATTTTCAAAAACAAACAACATCTCTCGTATTATGTTGTTGATCATAATACGAGAGATCATTTGTATGTTAAACAAAATATTTATTGTAGCCCGTAACTGTTATATGGAATGTTTGCCTTCATGTTATATCTAACGGGGCCAGGTGGCAGATTTGTGAATTTTATGAAACATTTGCGACCCGCCCCGACTTTGCACGGATACAAATTATACAACTAAACCTTCCTCATGGATCATTCTGTCTATCGGTGAAAACCTTATGAAAATCCTTTCAGTATTGAAATAAAACTACTTTTTAACGGATTTTATCGCGGTTTATGTTAGATTTTAGATCCCGACGTTTCAAAGTCTTTTCAGATTTCATGTTCACGGGTGGACTGAGGTATTTGAGGTATTTATTTTTATTTCAATGTGTGAAATTCGCGTCAATCTAAGACTATATCAAAAATCGTACTTATCAATATATTATGCAAATTAATTTCCGACTTTGTATTGTCATTACTAATAAATGACGTGAAGAATGTCTGGTTTCAATTATCGTATAGTTTTTCTTGTACAGGTAACTACGCGAATTTGGGTACTAGCTAATATATTTTAAAGACTAGTATATTGTCAGTTAATGAGTGAAATGTGTATAATATTTATCAGCAGTGGATGTGACAATCACATCCTGCGAGAGATAGGTGATGCGCGGGTGGGTGTCAGTACCTATACTCTAATGTACCTACTAATATTAATGAGGTACAAATTTAGTTTGAACGTATTTAAGGTGGCTATTCAATAAGGTTCTCATAGAGAGCTATATTATATAGGGTGACTGGTTCTTCTTCTTCGCGTTAAACTCTTGACAGAGTGGTAATAATAATGATAATAATAATAATCTGGGACATTAACACACACGGTCATCTAGTCCCAAGCTAAGCAGAGCTTGTGTTATGGAAACCAGATAACTGGTATATACTATACATAAAATACTTTTCTTTTGTAAATAAATACTTAAAATAGATATTTACACCCAGACTTGACACAAACACAAATGTTCATCACTAATGTTTGTCTCGGGTGGGAATCGAACCCACAACCTGCGGCGTGAAATGCAAGTACCTTGCCAAACACGCCACCGTGGTTGTGATCGTCATGTTGTATTGCTCTCCCTGCTTGAGGACATCCTATTGCAGACATTTTAAAAGACACACAGAATTTTCGTGTGTTCAGACGGTTTTGCCATAATTATTACTGGAACCAGCTCGAATAGATCCCCTTAGATTACATTATCCGTGATGCTTATTCCATATTGATGAGGTTGCATTTTAATTTTGTGCTGTCTTCTACTTTGCCTGGAGGGATGTGGACAATCTTACTTTCCAAATCCTCCTATTATCCTTCTGATTTAATTCGTGCGGGATCCAAGACAGTTTTAGGTGTCCCGGGACTTGGCCGGGTTCTAATCCCGAGTCTCTTTACGGCGCTGTTGTCGATCCTGGCTTACAGAAGTAGCAGTGGCGGGATTGCGGTGGTGGGTTAAGTCCCACACATTTGTGGGACCTCCCACAGCAAACTTGATTTAGTCGGTCCACCGCATGGGCGACCTACCGCGCGATCTGGTGCCTTCCACCCTTCCTTGCACTGTAAGGTTGACAGTTACAGTAAAATACTTAATAATTTGGTGTGCTCATGATTATAAACAATTTTTCTAAAGAAACTTTTTTGGAACATGTTTTTTTAATTTCCTGTTTAATATTTAGCTGCACAGTAGAGACGAAGACGATCTTTACCAAGGCGGGTCGCCTTGTTCTTACTACGCTACTCTCCTTTACTGTCGTCCCTGTGTTTCGGTGCTTGAGCTCAATTGAGGTGAACATGAGAGGCGCCGCTGGCTTATACACAAATAGGCTTGTGTTAGTACATCTACTCACTGCTTGTTAAGAAGCAAGCTTTCATGGAACGGTACTACCTACATTTAAATATAATCTGTGCGGTCGGGAATGATTTTTAGTACCGTGACAGTCCGAATGAGTTGTTTGTCAGCAGTTGCGAGCTACATGTTTATGAGACCCTGATTCTCTTCATATGTCAAAAAAATGTCAAATGAATACAATTTTCGTATTCTTAGAATTCTTCAAAACTGGGAAGTAGAAATCTATTAAATCTGGTCACGCTACTTTCGATATAGCTAAATAAAAGAGCTCTACTTCGCTGCTCTGCGAAGTTCGGACAAGTACGACAAACACTATTGTCTCAGATTTGGCCATATTTTATTTTAGAAATGTTTTTTCAAGCAACTTTACAACGTTTTCTGTTAGAAAAATAATTACGTGATATTTGTCAAGAACCCTAAATGAAATTTGAATAGATTTACCTTGATCCCCTCTCTCCCCAGAACACCTCACGTAAACCTTTTGACCGCCACGCCGCCATATCGGCATCTCCGTGCTCTGTACGCCAGGCCCGAAAAAAGTCAGTTCTAAGATGTACCAATAAAATTCGTAAAAGCAATGATATAATTTGATTATTTTGTATTTTTCTATGACCTGTTTTTTATCGGGTATAAACGTCATTGGCGCACAGGACACACGTGCACTTGTCGTGTATAGCCGTCATTGGCGTTCAAAAGGTTAACCTCCTCCCATAACATGCAGACATACTTAAATTACAAACATATAGGTATATTGAATGATAGAGGAAGAAAACGAGTGGGAAACGTCGCGTTCCATCGCCTGGGACGCTTTTTCGTTATCAGCCGACTGTTGCCAATTCTCTCTACTGTGAGAAATATCGAAGAGAACTAACATTTTTGCAGACGGTTAAAAATAAATCTATAATCCCTCCCTAGAGTTCAAACCGTCACCATACTAAATGATTATGAAGTGTTACTATCCCATTAATAATAATAATTAACATTCCACGCGCGGCTTCACTTAGTTTTGTAACTGTTTCAGTTAAACTATGTATTTACTGTTATACCACTAACAACTGACGAGTAAGTGTGAAACATGTAACACCCCCGGTACCCACACATTGGGTGTACACGTGCCTCGAGCGTACCACAGACAAGACTAATAGACATTGCATAGCGGTTTAGTTTATCTAATAGCTGAAGTGGTCAAGATGGTTTTTAAACGTAGAGCTTTTAATGAATATTTTAATATTGTAGGCTGTACGTAAAATATTTAATGTTTGAATTTATTATCTGAGATTTGTGTAGATTTTACAATTAATTTCAGTAAAGCACTTGTTTTTAAGTACCAAGCTATACTGAATTTAAATTGTAATTTATTTTTTTCTAATAAAATACTATTTAAAAAATAATATTTTCTGAATCTAATCTAGGTAAGTGACAATTGATGGCTGAGCTCAAAGCTTCAAAGTAAGCCCCCATTTAGGAATAAATTAAATTTCCAAGAAAATCTTATTTAATACGCACTCATCAAGTTCTCAGAAACAGATATTGGATTTATGAATGATTTCTCTTTTCTATAAAATTTGCTTAATTTATAATCTCGTGATTTATATTTTTCAACCGACTTCAAAAAGAAGGAGGTTCTCAATTCGACTGTATGTTTTTTATGTTAGTTACCTAATATCTTTGTTATACGTGAACCGATTTCTATGATTCTTTTTTTGTTGGCAAGTAAATGCTTCCGTGTGGTCCCATTTAAATTTGATCAAGATCTGACCAGTAGTTATTGAGCTATGTCGAAAGAAGCGTCATTGTTTACGCTAAGCGCGCAGCCTTCCAAAATTATTAGTGCAATCGCCCTAAACGCATAATTCTAGGTACCTACAATTGAAGTCGGTTTTGTGTTGTTGTTGCAAAAAGAATTATTGTGCGTTGTGACCTATGTATCTTAAGTCCTGCGGTTTCAGGTGCGATTAAATAATATTATTTCATTATATAATTAAACATTAAGAATCTTAATTCGGTTATATTCTAACGGTCTTATTCATAAAAATCTTATAAGAAATCTTTAGTTAAAATGGACGTCCCTTTCGTCCTAGTAGATATGTTAAGATGACAGACAAAGATAAACGAATTATAAACCTATTTCAGCTGTAATTAGCTTATAAGACGTTTATGCATACTGGAGTTATTTTTTAATTCTAATATTAGTTGGGATCATATCTCTTTCTTTTGACACTTGAGACCTAGCTAAAAATTATCACGATTACTTCAGCTTTCGAATAAAAAAAATAATAAATCACATCATTAGTTGTCTCTTCATTTAGGCGGTATAATGCTATAGCCACGGGAGTTGGCGTCGCGTCGGGCGGCGCGTTTTGCGATTTCATCGTTCATTGCGTATTTGCTTTAGAAGTGTCTAAAGACAAGTGAATGCGACTGGGCAATGAACTACAAAATCGCCAGTCGCACCGCCCGACGCAGTGTCCCGTGGCCACGGCGCACAACAACCCTTGAACACGGACATACAGTACATGTTTCAAACAATAACGTTAATAAAATCTTATATTTAAGTGAAAATAACTTTGATTAGAAATAAGAATGATATTTTGAAACACAGCGCCATCTATTTGAAATTAAGCAAATTATATTTGCGTGTGTTATGGGGATTGCACAGGTATCTTTATAAATACGTACATATTATAGATAAATTACATCCAGACACAGAACTAAAATTCATGGTCATTACACAAAGAATGAATTTATCGATATTTATATTATCGGCTTAGCAGTCAGGTTCACCCACTACGCTAAACGCCAGTCAACATGTTTGTGTCGACAACTCCTTGAACCTACGTAGTTACGTATCTGTGGTGATACAAATGTAACAATTTTATAACAGTTTTATTGTCTGTCTGACGCAATGATTATATCTGGATACATATCAATCTTTCTTCTAGTTATCAACTGTAACGTTTCAATATTTATTTATGACTATAAGTACACACGGCTACACATATATACACTACAAGCTATACGGGTCGGTGGCGTGGTCGGTAAGATACTTGCTTTTCACGCCGCAGGTCGTCGGTTCGATTCCCACCCGAGACAAACATTAGTGTGATGAACATTTGTGTTTGTGTCGAGTCTGGGTGTAAATATCTATAAGAATATATTTACAAAAGAAAAGTATTATATGTATAGTATATACCAGTTATGTGGTTTCCATAACACAAGCTCTGCTTAGCTTGGGACCAGATGACTGTGTGTGTTAATGTCCCGGAATATTTATTTATATTTATACATTTCCAGTGTAAGCTTTTTTAGTTAAGTGTTGTGCACTTCTACCCATTCCACAATTTTGCACTGCTTACAGTTTGCTGGTAATAAAATCAAATTTGTGTTAAGCTCGCCTGTGTACGTATGTTGTTTCCTATTTATAAATTGTCTAGATGTGTTTTGTGTAGACACGGCTACACATTAAGCTGCAAGATCTAGTAGAAGCTGATCCCGTATTGTATAAGGTTTCCGTACAACGATAGGCCAGATTATACTGGATATGTATGTATAGATATTTGCATATATATGTATACATATTTCTTAACCAATAATCATTCGTAATCACGAGTGAATCGCTATACTAGGCTGGCGCGTTCCATCGTAGACTACATCATTGCTTAATATCAGGCAAGTTGTAGTCAAGCGCCAGCCTATCGCAGAATAAAAAAAAAGTTAATATTTACTTAAATCTCAAAGCCGAGGACGATATCGCTGCGCCACCGCTGCTCTGATCTACTAAACATTATTCAAAGGTCACTCGTATAAAAAACCTATTTTCCAAGTAGAGAAGACAAACATTACCTACAAGCACGACCTTCACCATCTCAAGGGCTCATTAGTATTCCCTCTCAACAACATATACAAGCATGTAACATAAAATAGTGTAAGTGTATATGGACGATGTATTTGTAGTATGGAAATATATGAAAATTAGGAAAAAACAATTTTACTCAGATACGATACATGGGAGGACTTTAATAATATTGTGGTTTTGTAGACCGGAAAATATTTTTGATCACTTGAGCCCTTTTTAGTGTCCCACTGCTGGGCAAGGGTCTTGTGTCAACTGTCTTACGAGTTGATAGAGTTTAGGCTTTAATTAACACACGCTGGCCAAGTGCGGGTTGGTGGACGTCACATGTCTCGTTCTTACACGTGCCGATTTCCTCGCGATGTTTTCCTTCAGTGACGATGAAACAAGTCACATAAAGATGTGTAGGCTCGACTGGGGAATCGAACCCGCGACCTTATATTTCTAAGGTGAGGCCCGTACCTTCCGCTGTATTACCGCGGCTCAAGTCAAATTAAAGTATAAAAAAAATTCTCTCGATTCTCAAGATAGTTTGAAATTATCTTTTGTCTAGAAATATACAACTATATTGTGACCATGGTAATGAAAAGCAGCGGTAGAGCGGCGATCGATCGTTCCCCGGTCGTGCCCACGCATCTTTGTGGGAATTGTTTCATCCTTAAATCGGTGAAAGAATACATCGTGAAAACAACTACAAGAACTAATCAATTGAATATATGTGACATCTAACACCCCCTTGACCTGCTTGTATGGATTAAGGCCTAAACTCTCTCAACTCGTAATATAGTTGAGAGAAGACCCGTGCCCAGCAGCGGGACATAAAAGGGTTGAAGTGACAGCGAATACGCTTAAGATTAAACCGACTGTCAACTTTCTTTCTTTGTAATACAAGGAGTATCATCACAAAAAGACAACACACGCGATCGATGACCGAGGAAATCCCTCCCTCTGTATTTTTTATTCGTGTCGTCAATCAAACCATTCCTGACTAGTAATTAATGGAAAAACCTCTTGTTCTATAACGTGATTGGATTTCTGTTATGGATTTATGATATAACAGAAATGATTATTTTGTAAAATTAATATGGGATTACGGAAAGGGTAATCGTAAGGTTTTTTTATGATGATGATAATTAAATGATGTGGTCTACGATGAAACACGCATCCCTAATAAATGCCAATTCACTCGTGACTTGAAGATAGGTAGATTATAGCTATAAAACAGCTGCCGAGGGGCCGTTCAAATATTACGTAAGCAGATTTATTACAATCATTTACCCCCCCATCTCCCTTGTCAGCAAAAGTAAGCAAAGCTCTTACCCCCTCCTCCCATGCTTACGTAAACATTTTTCAATTATAAATGTATTTTTTTTATATTGTAATTATAATGTTATAATTATAATTTTAAAAATAAGAAAATAGGATTAGGATAAGGATTAGATTTTACTGATACAGTATTCAACATAGAGTAACGGACAAAAATATTATATTCTTACGAACATAACAAACTTATTTTAAAGTTTTGGTACCTACACATATTAAATTCAAATTAACAGTCTTCAGTCCATGAAACCCGAATCAATCCATGATTCTAAGTTTTCGATGACATTGGATTGCTGCTCAGTGTTGTGAGTCTGCTCACTTTCATCCGATTTTGGTATGTAATCGGTATGTAATTCCCCTAATCGGTTCTAAAGCGAGTGCCTAAACGTATGCATTATTTGCGGGAATTTTTAGCGTTTCGTTTTCAAGCATAGACAATGTGAGGGTTGCCATTTGTGTAAAAAAGTAAATAACTACCGATGACGTAATCATCATCTAGACTCCCCTACCCCCCATGTCATCCAAAATAAGCAAAAAAAAGACCCCCCACCCCCCATAGTGCTTACGTAATACTTGAACGGCCCCCGACCGAGAATTCCGCAAGTCACAACTTGGCGATTCACTCGATAAAAGTGGAAGGAAAGCGCTTAGTGCGTACCCGCGTGGGATTTCCACCATATATCGATGGCGCATAGCCGTACCTCTACTTGTCCGATGATAGAACAGGAAGGGGGGAATAGGATTATGTAATTCATACGCACACTGCGAAATGTGTCTGATAGGAAACCACAAAATTAAAAAGAAATATATAGTTTGACCATTTTAATAAACGTGGTTAATAGCTAAACTGGGTTTTAGACTGACGAAATTTCCTTACCATAATCCTCTGGCTGCATTTTTTGCTAATTGTTCAGTTCTGATAGTTTGAGGTAAAATCTAGTTGGTTATACCAGTGACGTCTATGAACTGCGTTAGGTTAGAGTTTGTGAAACAAGTATTTCTTCCCTGTTTACTTCCATGGTTAGTGTTCCAGTTTAAACTCACGACATAGTTTATGACATTAATCTCTAAGAGACATTTGTGAAACAAAAATTTGCTATTTCTTTTGTTTTTCAATGACACCCGCCATTTTTCGACATTTGTCTGTTAAAGACAAATGTCTAATGCGCGCAAATGTCGCAAAAAAATGGTGGTTGTCATTGAAAAAAAAAATCGCCATTTTTGTTTGACAAATGTTTAATACAGCTAAATATATAGGCGCGAGAATCGGGGCACAGGTTTATAAGCGTTGCACAGGAACCATTGTAAGCATTAGGTTCGCGTGTGTAAATAAGGATGAAATTAAAGATTTTGAAAATTTGTGATTAAAGATTACGGCGATACGTCCAAACGAAATCTTGAATGACTAGGTAAGTTTAATACAGTATGACGTGTGAACAAAAATAGCACCGCTTTTTACCAAATATGATCCGATGCCATAGGAGAATGTCGCGCCTTTGCAAAGCCAGGACGGGTCCTGTTCCTCGTAATAATTATGAAATATGTTTCATAAAGAAGTCCCTTACAATCCCTACCCTCTGTCGAGTGCTTCGGACACGTGCCTGTACCAGGGTCGCATGTTAAGCACCCACTTTGTGATAACACCTTGGAACTTGAACTTGGGGTATACGTGTTTGGACTCTTGGATACCTTTTTTGTAATTTGGGTTCATTTCATCGTATACAAAATCCCGGAAATTACTTGATTTAAGAAGATTAAAGTTTGGCGAGGAGGAAAAAAAGATTTTAGGGAAGGGCCATAATGCAGGAATTTTCTATAATATTAAAGTTCCTACGCGAGCGAAGCCGCTGCTGGCGAAAGGCTAGTAGATGTAGTTAAAACTGTAATAGTAGTAAAGCTATAAAGTTTATCAATATTGACAATGTAAACTAATAGCTATGCCACACTTTTTGTTGCGTGTGGAATATGAAGATTATTTTGTTTTCCATAAGATAGGGGATAGGGCTTAAGATAGGGAATCAGATCAAGACATGTTGACAATCATTAAACGTTTTTGATTTTGAAACAATGGTTTGCAATGATATTCAATTGTGACCTTTGGAATTTGCTGAAACACGCTAGTCTGTTCAATATGTAGATTTTATTTAGGGTTTGTTATTTGATATTCAGCCGGTCAAAATATATTTTTAATAATTGGATAGTCTGAGTAAATATCAGATTGGCTGACATAGAGGAATGTCACGTAGTTTAATTTTAGATGCATTGGAATATTTGGCAGTACTTGATATTTTTATTTCGCAAGCAAACCGGCGATGAATTTTTCCAAAACCAATAGATCCATTGAAATTGCTAGATGAAGTGCTAGAAGTATGCTGAGGTGTGAAGTTTCCGTGTTGTTTTGATTTAAACATCATTATATTAGTGTAAGTGGTGTCACACACTTCACTTCAACCCTTTTTAGTGTCCCACTGCTGGGCACGGGTCTTCTCTCAACTATCTTATGAGTTGAGAGAGTTTAGGCCTTAATCCACACACGCTGGCCAAGTGTGGGTTGGTGGATGTCACATGTCCTTGAATGATTAGTTCTTGGACATGCCGGTTTCCTCACGATGTTTTCCTTCACCGATATTGAGCAGCGGAGATGAAACAATTCACACAAAGATGTGTGGGCACGACCAGGATTCGAACCCACGACCTTATTTTTCTAAGGTGAGCCCCGTACCGCTGTGCCACCGCTGCTCTAAGTAAGTGGTGTAGCGGTATTATTCTCGGCTTTGAAATTTGAATGACAACACATCAACAGCAGCATGTCTGGTAGTTTTCTGTTTCAAAATATGTTGAGGGTTTTCAGTGATGTCCAACATAACGCTGCACGTATTGCACGCTCGCGGAAGTTCGCAAATAGATCGCTGAGGCAGCTGTACCCGTTTTATAGTTTCCTGCTCTTGCGCAGGATTTACAGGAATGTCAACCTTACTTTTTGAGTCATTTCATCAGTTAAGATTTTAATGGGTTCACAATAAAAGTAAATAAAAAAAAACACTAGGGTTCTTAACCTTAGTGTTTTTGGCCTTTTATCAACTACCTTAAGAGTTGAGACAGTTTAGGCCTTAATCCACGCTCTGTTATAGTAATACCTTGTAATTATATATAACCACATATTGTAAGTTTTTGGACAGCAGCGATAAAACTCTATTCACATAAATATGTGTGAGTACGACTGGGGATTAAATCTTCGACCTTTATTTCAAAGCCGAAAGTTTGACCGCTGAGTCTACAGTAAAATTCAAGCTATGAAATAGTAAATCCATTAGTAAATCTACGCCATGGCAAGATTTATCTAATTATGATACTCTAATAGCATTTACATCTGAATAGAAAATTGTGAATACTCGACGTGACTAAACTAAAGCGATTGTCCAACGAACAACCTCAGATGTGAAGCGAATTTCGTTACTGACCGCACTACAGTGTTAATTAAGTTGCCGATGTCAGCGCGCACTGAAATAGGAGAGTTTCTGAACATGGAAACTACCAACTTGATGTGTTTCACAATTTAGATGCAGTTTCATTGATAAACGCCAATCGTAACACCTTGTTAGCATTCGCGTAACATGCACAAGAATACATGTTGCTAACATTGCTATCTCCACCGCTAAGGTATAAGTGGAAAGAAATACTGTACTCGTACGTAAGGCACAAATAAATAAGTTAGGACCCGTTACTACTTAGACGAACCGAGATAAGAAGGGCACAGGACAGAGACAAGAGATGTTCACATTTAGAAATGAACGGATTAGGGTTTTTAGAGAGACGTTTTGACATTTGGAAGTAGTTAAAAAACTTTGATTCATCATTTCTAATTCACCCATTAATTTTTCAAATATTTCTGCTGAAAATCTTTCTCGTAGAATAGGATGCACCCAATGTTTTCTTTTACTTGTTCTTAAATACCACCACAACATTGGAATGACGTCGTCGTCGTCGTCCATTGTGTACGAACACTTCAGTGTTCTTCAGCGAAAATTGATCAGAGCCGGCTCTAGCAAGTGTGAGGACATACGTCCTGCCGTCGTCTTTCGTTTAAATGGTTTGTATACATGGAAATGGGCCCTAACATATTCCTTCGTGCAGTGCAATTTTGCTGCATGCTAATGCAGATACACTTGATTTATTGAAATTGACGTGCATATCGTGTACAAATCAGAGACAAATTAATTAAAGAGTATCTTTAGGTGCTATGTTATGTTCGGTATAGTTTTGATTGCACCTTTCAGAATAGAGAAACGAAATGAGTGAGGCTATTAGATAAAATCTTGGTTGATTATTTTAATACCCAAAATGAAGTTAACAATGTAGGTTTCATTTACCAGCTTTCGCGATAATATTAATATTGATATTAATATTCCAGACTCGTGTTCGACACAAAGATACAGCATTTTATTTCCTTGTTGTGAATGGACGGCATTCCTTTGCGAGGCAATCATATTTCCCTTTACAATAGGCGTTACCCATAACGTTTTAAGAGTTCTAAACACTGACGTTAAAGATGATTATGAAACATATTTTGAAGTACAATTTCGTATACAATTCATAAACGTCTGCAGAAAAATGTCCTCGCGTCAAATATTACAAAAGTTGAGCAATTTGTGAATTACGCGAATGCTGGGCTGGAAGCCAAATAACTGAATAATGTTGGTCCAAAGATAGGACCTTGTGAGACGCTTCCTGAGTTTTGTTTACTCGTACACTAAGTGGTTTAGCTCGTTTAACAAATAGATTTCATCTTGTACGTAATTAACGTAAGCTAGGGTCTATAGTTGTTTTATGACAATTTCTAATTCCTCTTAGCTTTTTCTAATAAGATAAATTGAAGCTACCTTTATTGTAAAGTATTAGGTAAGTAGTTATATCGATCGTGAAAGAATTGTATAAAATATGTAATCGTAGAAAAGTTTTGGGGGCTGAGTCACCTTCGTTCGTGGAAGTGCACCTTTTATCAGAATCTGAACCCCCTACACTTGGTCCCCGGGTGGTCCAAATTATGAAAATTATTACTTAATTATTATGTGACAATCAACTGGTAATTGTGGTTACTGGTAATTAACTGGTAGTAGGTTTCGGTCGTGTTTAGTGACCACCCACCAGACAAATCCGCAGCGCCAAGCGGTCTTGCTGTGTTCCGGTGCGATGTTTGGTGACACCATTTAAGAGGGTGGGTCGAAATTGCAGCTGCTTGATGGTTTCTAACCATATGGAGCCACATTCCACTACCACCTTCTCACCGAAAATCATTTGTAATCACGAATGAATCGGTATATTAAGCAAGCGCGTCTCACCGTAGACTACATCATTGCTTAACATTAGGCAAGTTGTAGTCAAGTACAAGCCATATGAAATGAAAAGAAAAAGCATTGCCACAAGTAGTTTTACTAGCTTCCGATCTGCGTGAGAAATTCCAATGAAATTTCAAGCATCCCGAGGACGTTTATTACCGGAAAAATTAACTGTTCTACGAGTTAACCTAGGTTCTCCATTTGTCAAACGGCCAAATAAAAAATCGTTATAAAGTAGTTTGATTTTAATGTATGATATTCGCGTAAATTTAAGATAATATTAGACGAAACTCCATACGAAATTTTGCGTCTGAAATAAGAGTATAATTCCTTAATCTTACCTGCAACTAACTAATGACCATACCAACAGCTTATAACGTAGGAATGCAGCCCAGTTGAAATAATTCGGGTATTATGTTGTATATATCCGACACGTGCTTGTACTGGCTGCAAACAATTTTTTTATTTCTTGGCATCTATATATTTGTTTTGGCAATGTCATCTTACTCATCTCGTTGAGAAAAAAATTAGTGAGCGTGAGCTATTTCCATTTATTGTTTATGTTGTTTAGCTATGGGTGCAATATTTGTCCCTTCACGTCGTCGTAACTTTAAGTTATGTAGCCTACTAACTTCCTACAGCACGGTGTTAGGATAAAAAGTAGTTAGTTTAGTTACTAGTTTGTCCTTTCATAGACTCTAGACTATCTCTGTACCATTTTTTTTAAATCGGTTCCATTGTTTAGCCATGAACGTGTAACAAACAGACAGCCAGACAGTTACTTTTTCACTTATAACATTAGTAGGGAATTAGAGGTAATGGAGCATTCTATTAGTGATTTCTTTTTTAATTAATTTTGTGATTTCTTCATCATGTTTAGTAATTATATCACGGTTAGTTCCAATTTTATTTTCTATCGGTACACAATACGATCGGCCCGCTCATTTCCGGCGTCGATTGGGCTCGCATCGAACTACAAACATTACTATTTCTGTATGCTCCCGTGTCATATACACCTCGAGTATGTTTGTTATTGATTGAATACTTGGTAACAACCCATTAGTGGTCCACTGGTGTTTCTCTTAAATATCTTAAGAGTTGAGGGGGTATAGATATTAGGTAATCCTGCCTGGTGGTTGGTAAAACATCTCCTCGAATATTTAGTTGTAAGACATTTCGGTTTTCTCATATTGTTTCTGGTAGCACATACCACAATCGTCATTCCCCTTGCTTTTTTCCCATTTCTATTGTGGTCGGCTCCCAGTCTAACCTGATGCGGCTAGCTACCAAAATTATACGAGCACATAACACAATATGGAAGAAAAATTTGTCAACCTAGGAAAAATTTAGCTATGAACCCAGCTAGAATTAGGTATGTTTTCAAGAAGAGATTTTTTTTTCTTATAATAATTTATCTAAACACGAGTAGCATCTATATATTTAAATATTTGACCGTGAAAACCTATTAGATTCTCAAATTGTGTCAATTTATCAAAGGTGTTTTGGCGAAGCTTATAATTTCAAGCTGGGATGAGAGATGTAATTAGAAACTAAGGTGATGTCAAGCAAGCATGCCATATTAAGCACTGTAACAGCCAATATATGCACGCCCAAGTCATGGGGAGTCAATAATGGAATCCTGTGCTACTGTGTCTTTTATTAAAATTAAATTCTTTGTCAATTTGTCATCGTTTTGTAGAAGTTTCTTTAGTTACCCCTTTTAGTTCGATACGTGGGAGAAATTGCAATGATTTCCAGCTAAAGCAAAATTTGTAACTACTAAAAAAACACCCACTTGCACTGTCCAGAATGTCACACGATGACATTAATCAGACAACATTCCAACATCATCACCAACAACTGGTGAATCAGAGGGGAACCCTGGTGACTCAGTTGGCAAATGTCCACGTTTCGTACAAAGTAGTTCAAGTTTATCCAAAACGACCACTCGCGCATTGACAGTTGCGTAAATATGGGTTAAATGTAGTGAGGGTCACTTGAAGACCCAGGCTAAAGTTCTAACAGACAGATCTATACTAATGTATGTCTAAGTTTGTTAGTAATAATATTGGTAGATGTTTCCTCTGAATGGATTTGAGTGATTTTTTTACAGGTATAGTTATTATTATCTCCTAGCATAAATGCGCGCTCAGGAGGCGTTTCTATACTAATCAAAGTCCATGATATTACTATGACGTGACTTGCCTTTCAACAGGTTCCTCCTTTACCTAAATACACGTAAAAGTGATTCTTCTGATTGGTCGTACACATGCCTGTTGGACGTGGTTTTCGTGTGTAATTTGTGCTAATCCTTCTTTATTCTTTATCTTGTGCCATTTTTATTGATGCTTACCTAGTGGCCCTTGTCTTGTAGTGAGTGAGTGTCCTTCGTATCGATGAATGACCTTGATTCTCCTTTGGGCTCCTGATAATAATCTAAGTCATCGGTATTGCGAATTCCTCACCTACTAGCTTATATAGCCAAATATCAACAACCAATGTTGTTCAGTGTATTTCCACAGCCGTGTTATTGGCCATACGTACGAACAGAATAACAAATGTAGCCACACCTACGCACAATCTAAACGAAAGCTTTCCTAAGTCAACCTTTGCATTCTATTTGTACACTCCTTTCTAACGAAGCCTTAATTTTTCTTTTATTAAAATAAATAAATATAAATAAATAAATATTTTTGGGACATCAACACACACGGTCATCTGGTCCCAAGCTAAGCAGAGCCTGTGTTATGGAAACCAGATAACTGGTATATACTATACATATAATACTTTTCTTTTGTAAATATATACTTATAATAGATATTTACACCCAGACTCGACACAAACAGAAATGTTCATCACTAATGTTTGTCTCGGGTAGGAATCGAACCCACGACCTGCGGCGTGAAAAGCAAGTATTATACCGACCACGCCTATTCTTTATTCTTTCATTACTGATAACAATTTGAAGACTCATATGCTGAGCAATAAATTATTATTCTATTCACTATCTCGTTCTAATAAAAGTATAATTGTCAAAAAATTCGAGGACCTGGAGTCAAATTCTGGTTAAGCAGAAACCAATTGTCCTAAAAGATTAAAAATTTTACTAACAGCAAAAGTCCGCTCATCCGACCGCGGTTGTGTGTGCACTTGACCATCTTAAAATTGACACAATTTAAATGTTCTGAGACGCATAAAGCATTGTTGGTTAATCCGAAATTACAAAGTTCTGAATATCCTGTGTATGATTAAGTCAGGATAATTTTCCTAAGTCTATTTCTTGTATTATAAAGACTGAAGTTAATGGATAGTAAACACTTTTTTGGTGTAATATAAGGCTATTATGTTACCCCCGTCTAGACGGTCCCCCTTTGTATGCCTATGACGCGGGACCTGAAAGCGATTTGTTTTCCACAGGCACTGAGTATAACAATACTCATCCTACTTACTAGCAATGATGTTACATTGTCATACAAATCTAGAGCCGTTTGATTGAAGTGATTATTATTCAATGTACGACTGTCGATTTTTGTAATAAGCTTTTCTAAATTTTCACTCGGTATTGTATTGACTCTGTCATCTTAATCGTAGATAAAATTTGCTTTTATTCGATGTTTTGTCAATATTGTACGTAATAAAAGATTTTCATGCTCTGTTTTGCGTTGTAGCAACTTGATTAAGTCATGTTTATTCATATCCTTGGTTGAGTTGTTAATACATTGGTTTATAAGGTAGCTGTAGTATTATTAAATACTGTGTACACATTTCTTGTGCCAATAATTTCTGTCAATAGGAGTTTCGTTTGTTGATATTACATACGAAATATTTCCGCGAGTTTGAGATAATACAGAAACATAATTATTTAGTTAAAACAAATATGTAGTATTGATCAAGGAAGGTGGAACTGGAAGTTTGTTCATTTAATTGTTTGTTGTTCAAGCTGTTTATTGAAGGCAGATATTTTTAGAAAGAAGCGACTTAGTATTATATCCTTAGAAAGTACCTTACATTTCTTTAGTTCTTTTATCGGAAAACTTAAGTTCGGCTTTCGTCGGGTTCCTCTCGATCTAACAGTATTCTTATTTATTGTTTCTGCTAATTTATATATCAGTTTGTTCTTTTGTAGTTGTAAACCCAGGGTTAAAAAATGAAAGTGTAATAAAAATGAGAACAGAAACCAGTGGTTAAAAGGTTAATCAGAGGTATCGAGTGTTTGTGTGTAAATCACAGTAATTTATAATGGTAACTTATAACCTGGGCTTCACCTTGACCGCTTGGCTCCAAGCCAGGGATTGACACAGTCTGGAAACACCAGTCGGACCATGGTATATTAGTTGACAGGCTGTTAGAAACAGTGTTATATAACTATACGGATAATAATGTTTTTCTGATCATGTTATTTATAAGTACCCTTTCACTTCTCACTGAAATTATGAAATCACATGGATAAAGAAAACTCATTCATTTTTTTTAGAGTTGAATCGCCATATCTTAATTTTACATGCGCGCTTTAGACTTTTACCATTCAGTTTCATTCGAATTCTTAAGGCGTTAAAAAGTACCATGAATTGTTTTTATCCATATTTGTTCCAGATTAGATAGATTTCTTTTGGATTTGTGTTCTATTAATTAAATAAGCCTAATGAAGATAAAACTAATCCCAAATAACTTTAAATTTTGTTCAACTGACATTTTTAGACTGTACCCTATAACAATAATAAATTATTGACCGAAATCCGGACTGTATTATTCTGTCAGTTATTATGTTGTCGACTGTTTGTATTATATAGATAGGTCTTACATTTGATTCCCATATCAGGTAAAGATACAATCAAGGTATTGAACAGAACACTTCCCACTTCCCGTATCAACGGGAATAATAAATTTTTGTGCTCATCAGGGACGAAGTATATAATGATTCGTAGGCTCTTGATTTTTCTAGTCGAAAATATAATTAGGTACGGGAAGATTATTATTAATGTCTTGTCTCTTCTTTCAATATATGGATCTGTCATGTAACGCATTGGTACATGCCACAAGATTTCAACGATCATAGAGCAGTAAAATAAGTTTGGAATCAGCGCTAATTGTCTGGCTTCTCGCCAGAGGGCGCCGCGTACATTACTCACAACGAGCTTTCGTTCATAGCCTTTGTGTTAGAATTCTTCATTTTGGTCGTTGATCAAAAGGAATTGGTTGTTATCAATATTAGTAAGGTAAACTAGATTCTTTTTTGATTTGATTCTTCTATTAGCTGGGCTAGTGTTTCCTAATTAGTGGTATCCAAACCCCTCGAGGCCGTCTCGAGGAGCATGAGAATCGCAGCGATATTTTCGTAGTGTCACGTATTTTTTCTATACAATCTTTGAATCGCGATTCTCGTGGAGACAATCCCTCAGAGATTGTATAAGTGTGAGAGTGTATATGTGAAATAAGTGTCACGACTATAATATTGCTGCTATTCTCTCGCTTGTGGAGATGGCTACTAGGTGAGTTTGCATCAAGGCTATCAAGAGGATCCACTAATATTTTTTCTATACTTACCTGTTTTTTTTAGAGTGTTTACCGATGTAAACTAATTGGAAAACACTGATCTAGCGCATAGTATACAAGTGCTGGGTAAAATGATCCTCAATTGCTGAAAGAACAAAATTAAATAGTCTTGCTACTCAAATCATGCTAAGATAAACGAGTTCGTGATTGAAGACCTCGGATAATATGTAGCGTAGGACTCGCTCTTATTGGATGAAACGACCATTGGCTGAAAGGGGCCAAAATATGGTCTTAATGATGATAATGATGAATGAGCACGTGTACCCTTTACTTTTATCCTTGTTCCCTCTTTTAGAACATAATTTTGAATTCCTGTATCAAAGTACAATAAGCTTTTCTAATTTACCATAACTTATTTTAGTCACTTCATAAAAACCTTGCAAACTTCATACCGCCTAACAGGCTGTTGAAGTACAAATTGACTTTTAAGTATTATTCCGAATTGTTTGTAGAACATTGTTTTTTTAGACATTTTCAGGCATTTTTTTTACGTAAGAACCATCATAAAATAATAAGCGATATCGGTTCACCCGTTTTTGAGTTTTGCGCTTAGCAAAAAATTAAGTGATTCATTTTTATTATATAGAAGATACTTTCAGACCTGCCAGACTATGGTTTAGAACTATTTCAAGTCCAAGGGCAATAAGTACATTGCTTAGGCTTCCTGGTTCACGCATTTCTACGAAGCCGTTTTATGAGTGTGTTATTGCTAGTATTTGAGTACTTTTACAGTAATAAAGATGGGTAGTGAGTTTAACGATTGTCTATTTTGGTGATAGGAAGGGTAGTAGTCGGTTTGGTCTTATTTGGCTAGAAATTCGTATTAGTACTACTTATCTACTTCTTAAATTTCTTTAGAGAATACCAACTCGAAAGGCAGGTGGAATCAATAAATTAAAAATAGTGACACCATATGATTTTGATGCTTTAAAAAACTTTCTAGGTGGTATAAATAATCTGGGAAATCATGAAAATGAAATCTATTCGTTCTTACATCTACCTCTTCAGACATTTATTTCAGTACAAATGGGTTTTTTAAGGCACTATTGGTTTAGGTTTATCAGAGTAACAGTAGTATGTAGAATTACTGTGTTATTAAAATTCCTAAATATGAATTCAACCAAAATTCGAGATTAAGTCAAAATGTTTTAAACAGTTCGCATACCTAAGTTGTAAATGTTATTTTTAGAAGTTTGCGCTGTTATTGTCTTCATTACTTCACTTTATGTGCACTAACGTCGTCATCTGTTCAAGTGGGCGTTCTGTTGATCTATCTATCGTTAACTATCGTTTTATTCTTGAACTTCTCGTTAACTGTCTAATCAGTCATACGCAGATTGTCATAAACTGGCTAACGCTGTTTCTGAATTATCTCATCGAAATCTTTACACGACCGTAGAGAAATTCTATCATTCAGTAAGAGTTTTAATTGTTTACTTCATTTGAATCTGTATAAGCTTTCTGGAATTGAATGGAAATACAACTAAGCCGTAGATTATGATTCTAACGGGTCTACATTCCCTTTGTAAGTGGATTTTGCTTTGTAATTACTGGCTTTTGATGGATAACGTTTAGTAGCATTACTTAGATTTATTGGTTTCATCATTATTTCCGATTATATCTCAATATGAATGGTATCTTGGCATTTAGCAGCTGTGGTTTAATCTTTATGTGGATATTTCTCTATGTTTCTATCATTTAAATACAGGGTGGTCCAGTCACAGTGTTCGAATAAATATTTTATGATTTTCGCAGAACAAGTGAGTCATTGGGATGTCAACCCACTAAAAAAATCTTTAGGCAAATTACATGGGCGAACCTGTTCCAAATATTTGACTATTAATAGTGCTTCAATTATATAAGTTATTAGTTTAATAAACCTAACTATGGATTTGTTCAAGTTTGTTTACTACCAGTTTCTTCTTATCTAAGTTTTCATCGTAAAGAATTAAGTAAAAATAAAATTCAATTAAATCCTAACAATGTGTTGTATCTAGGTTGATACAGGTACTGTTATGTCCATTTCTTGTATCCCTATTGTGTACAAACGTTGACAGTTGAACGGAGTTGTCTCTTGATATAGGTTTATATGGACGACGTGTTCATTTGTGTTAGTTATTTCATTGAACAATGGTTTCTAGTTCTAACATACAACCCTGACATAACTGATACAATAGTTTATCAGATCATATTGAACACCTACTAGTGTGTCGCCTGTGACTTCGTTTGCGGTTTATTTTTTACGAATTTACTATTCGTCTTTACCTGTTGTTCAAATACTACCATTAATTCTTCTATTTGTGTGAATTTGAATTTTTCCTAATTAACCGATTTAATCAAGGATCAATTATTATTATATTTTCTATGATTGTTCAGCCTTAACTCTGCTGACGCAAAAAGTTGACGCTTTTTTCGATAATGCGTATCTTTCTTTAATGAGATATGTAAGGAATTTCCATTTGCTAGTTATGTAAGGTGTTGTTATAGGTAACGGTGTGTTAGTTTAACTCTTATTTGATGGGTCGTAACTTTTGGTGTAATCGATATTTGAGAAGTTTGTTTGCTTTGCTTTATTGTTTTACAGAGGTTGTTTGGATTTTGAACTTTATTACTCATTGGAATTAGGAATAGAATTGATGATCACGACACGTCATGCAGTCACCATATTTTATCTAGTAACTATTTATTTTGAGTTCTTAATTTAATCTTTGCATTTTAATTCGATTTTTTTGAATAAAAAAATCGGCTATTAATACTAGATTTTGTTTTGATTGGGTACTTGATACTGACAATTCAATTCCACATCATACATAGAGAAATTGAAAATGAAACATGTCAGGTTAAGAAATCAACAAAACGCAATATTGTATTCAGTAATATTAAGACGTGGTGGATAATATATTGAAATAGGTGAATATGTCGTTACCAAAACTATAAAGATAAGGTTTAAAAAGAACCCCATGTGTTTTTCTAGGGTATTAAAATACTTCCATATCAAGTGCGAAAAAGTCACGTGCAGACGAACATAGTTCTTTTTCTGTATAATATTTGGATTAAAACAATTTAGTAACTGAATAAAGATGTTTAGCATAATATTTAGGTACGCCGCTCGGGTCATCGCCCTCATGGGGTGTGGGTGCAAACCTTTCGTCCGTGAGATCAAAGCACGTTGCACCTGACCGAGCTTAAATCCAGCTTACTATAGGTAGCCTAAGTATAACCTGGGGTTTTAATTAACGAACAATATAATTGTTATAGAGCATCGGTGGCGCAGCGGTACGGGCGTCGCGTTAGAAATATATGGTCGCGGGTTCGATTCCTTATCGTGTCTACACATCTTTGTATGACTTGTCCCATGGCCTCTGCTTAATATCGGTAAAGGAAAACATCGTGAGAAAACACCCATGTATAAAAACTAATCATTCGAGGACATGTGAGATCCACCAATCCGCACTTGGCTGGCATGTGTCGATTAGTGGCTAAACTCTCTCAACTCGTACGGTAGTCAAGAGTTAACCCGTGCCCAGCTGTGGGACACTAAAGAAAGAGTTTAAGTTTTAACTTTTTTTAAAATTCTTAATGCACTCCTTTAATATGGGTATCAGAATAAAGGACAAAAATTTAGAAAATTTTCTAGAAACCTAGATTTACTTGGTCTTTGTAACTTGGAGTACACTACTCTTTGACGGGCCGGTCGGTATGATACTTGCTTTTCACGCCGCCGGTCGTGGGTTCGATTCCCACCCGAGACAAACATTAGTGATGAACACTTCTGTTTGTGTCGAGTCTGGGTGTAAATATCTATTAAAAGTATATATTTACAAAAGAAAAGTATTCTATGTATAGTATATACCAGTTATCTGGTTTCCATAACACAAGCTCTGCTTAGCTTGGGACCAGATGACCGTGTGTGTTGATGTCCCAGAATATTTATTTTTATTTTTTTATTAAAGGGGTTAATTTCGAATGTTTAATTCACAAATATTGAGTTACCAACGCAGCAATGCTGCTAGGGGGCTGAGTAACCTTTGTCCGTGGGAGAGCTTCTTTGATCTGAATTCCTACACTTGGTCCCCGGGTGGTGCAAATCAGGTGACGACAAATTGGTGGTAGCCATAGCTACTGATCACCCACCAGACAAAGCCGCACCGCGAAGCGGCCTTGCCGTCTTCCGTTGCGATGTCTAGTGACACCACGTGGAGAGGATGCATCATTTTACTGCCACCTTCTCACCTATTATTGGGCAGACGCGTTCCATCGTGAACTACATCATTGCTTGACATAAGGCAAGTTGTAGTCAAGCCCAAGCCTATTGCAGAATATAAAATAAGGTTTCTGGGTACGTTTCCGGAAGATAACGACGCAATTTCAAGCATTAGTTTAGGTTAAGCATTAGTTAGTTTAGTTCTTTATGTAGGTTAGTGTTAAGATTGTCATTCAGTTAGATCATTTTTCTTGTCCAATTGTATCTTTACGTTACCATTATATTGATAATTTTAAATATAATTAAATTTAACCTCTAAATAATTAACGTATTCACGCTTACAAAACAGGAACTGATTGTTTATTTTGGCGCCCAACTGTGACATCACCGAACATCGGTTTTACGACATCGTCTTCCTAGACATGAATCATACACCTTGTTGTTATAAATCAGTTTTGGATAAGCGCGCTCTATAGTAGACCACATCATCGCGTAACAAAAAGCAAATTATGGTCAAGCGCAAGCCAAGAAAAGGAAGCAAGAATTCATTATTTTTATAATGTGTTAAGACTGTTTGTTAATATAAAGCAAGCAAGCACTTTGTTGTCATTTAAATATCTATGTGTCAGTTGTCATACCGTGGTTTGACCTATTTATATTATGTCTGCGACCGCGCCTGACCTTTCACGTTGACATTTTTAAGAACCATTATCATAATAACATTGCTTTGCTATTTTGATATAGATAGTTAAAAACCCACTGATATTTTTCTTCATAAACATTAACACCCGTATTCATAAACGTATTTTATAACTAAAATTTGTCTGATATCTTGACATATATACTAGTAAGAATGAGACAAACTCAATTTGAACTAAAGAGTCTTAAAACCTTTTTTATGGATAAGGCCGTTTGTTTTTAATTTTGTCATGAATTTTTTTTATTTACTTTTGTCTATTACTTGAAAATTCAGGTATTTATGAAACTGCTTAGCAATAGTAAACGTCACTTAACTGTCGTAATCTGTATGATAGCTGTCGCTTATCACTACAGGCATTGTGTTTTGTGGTACTAGGTTCGCAATGTTTGACGGGCACAAGTCTTCTATTTGTTTGATTGAAGCTTTCCTTAATATCTGCAAATGGACTAGATCACCAGATTCGGCTAACCATCCTTCTTGGAACAATTGTCTGTCTCAAAATTTGAAGTAATTTCAGTCCAGTATCTACCAGACAGTCTTCGTCCTCTCCTAACCCCCAGTTTGCACTAGCGAAACATGCACAAGAAAATATGTTAGTCCGTTACAGACGGACAGCATTTCAACTGCAACCCAGAAACAGAAAAACTCTTTGAAACGTCGGGATTTTAAATTTAAAATAAACCGCGATAAAATTAGTTATGAAATAGTTTTATTTCAACGTGTGATATTCGCGTAAATTTAAGAAATTACTGTGCAACCCAGCTGTGCAGTCCGCTTACAGTTGTCGTGCAGTCCTCTCAACCTCACCCCAACTGCAAGTTGTCTGCATGGTCGTAATGCAGTCGTATTGCAGTTGAAGCAACTGCAATACTACTGCAATAGAACTGCTCATAATGTGTGCAGTAAGTGGTGGAAGTAAATGAGTGCAGTTATATTGCAGTCCTTCCAACTGCAATACGCCTGCATTACGACCGTGTAGCCCGCTTGCAGTTGGTGTGCAATTGACAGGATTGCACGACAGCTGCAAGTGAACTGCACAGTCGGTTTGCCTACTGGAACTGCTACTTTGCAGCTAGGTTGCAGTTGGAATGCTATACCGACACTTACAACCACTCTCTATCCCTATTACTCAGAGACGAATGAAAAGAGACGCATTTGTTGAGCAGTGGAAACACGTTGTAAAGCACGCCAATAAACATGCTTTTTCTGCTATTACCCAACTTTAGTCAGCAAAACTGGTAGTTAGATAAATGGTATTATTTTATCTACTTAAAAAAATAAACACTTTTATGTTGGCTACCGTACCTTTGTTATACGTGAACCGATTTTTCTCTTTATTTTTTTGTTTGAAAGTTGGTGCTTCTTGTGTAGCCCCTTTTAAATATGATCAAGATCTGATCAGTAGTTTTTGAGCTATGTCGAAAGAAGCGTCATTGTTTACGCTAAACGCCTGCGACCTGACAAGATTATAAGATCAATTGTACTAAACGTATAATTCTATAAACCTACGTTTGCAGTCGGTTTTGTGTTTTTATTGCAAAAGGATATATTCATAGACTTTGGTGGTTTTACAAGCCAGATATATACCTATTTATAAAGCCAATCAAGTGCTGAATGGACTCGAAAACAACGGATTCCGTTTTCCTAGAACGTTTAAACCACATGTCTAATACTGGATACATAGTTAAAATAGAATATAATTTTTTTGTGGCCTGTATCGGTTTCCATATTTGTCTAGAAACCTTCAAATTTTGTACGCTACGTTTGTGTTAACTTAGTAATACGTGGACTGCACCCTCAGGTGTCCCACCCTCTTGATTGATATCCCTGAAACACGTTTCTTAGTAAACCGGGGGAAAACTAACCAAATTCGAGTTGCATTCGAAGGGAAATCGATATTGTGACTTCTTTACTGATAGTGTACCCTTTGGTAGTTTTATTCATGCCTGTTATATTAGTAGAAGGTATGCTTAGAGGTGAATGTGTGAATTACTTTCTATAGCTACGTGATAGTATAATATATTATTATTCCGAGCTTCCACTGCAATGATATTTCCATATTATAGAATCTGGAATATTTCTGCATAAAACATTAATAAAAAAAGGTATCCGAATATGACCACAAAAAACCATTTTTTTTACCATAAATAAGTGAGTGAACATAAAATGTGTATTTACGTAAGTGATAATGAGTGGTATCCAAAATGAGTTCCCCGGATGACGCTTGCGGCGTGCGACGCCGGCGCAGCATCAAGCGACTCTTGCGCAGCCTCACTGCGGACAAACTACCAACAGGTATACATTTAGTGTAGGACATCACGACATTATCATCAGCCTAGTTATCAATCCACTAAGGCACATTTGACTGGGCTGTTGGCGTAGTGGTTAGTGACCCTAACTGCTGAGCCAGAGGTCGTGGGTTCGATTCCCACGCAGGACAAATCTTTGTATGATGAGCATGATTGTTTGTTGTGTCTTAGTGTAATTCATCTATTATATGTATGTATTTACAAAAAATCATGTATTTACGTAGTATATTAGTTATCCTAGTATATCACAAGCAAATATAATTGCTTAATTTGGGACTAGATGGCGCTGTGTGCATGAAAAAAGCAGTACCTAAACTGTATTTGAATTTCTCAATACAGGTTCGAAGCTTGAATTTTTGGAATTATCTATCACTACGTCGTTCTCGGGAGAACTTTCTATATCTCTAGACCCCAGTAGGTATTCTATAAATCCTTGCCATGATTCACATACGTTTACTATAGGCCGACCGTTTAACTCGCGTATCGTCATCTGAGGTACAAAGTCATAAAACATTAATTAAATCTCATATAGAACTATTTAACCACAGAAAAAAGTAATGTAAATCTATTCGTCACTAATATCCATATCGCTTGAATCATCATCACTGTCTGTGTCTGTGCAGCTGGAGGAGTCAGAATCTTGGCGATGGGCGATACGCGAGTTAAACGGTCGGCCTATAACTATATTTGATGGGCAACGAGTACGCATCGTTGTTGCGAAACTCGCATAAAGTTGTTATAAAATACACAAGCGCGATCTGTTTACGCGTTGTGATCTTGTAATATTCCATCAAACGTCCGCGTTTCAGGGAAGTACTAACAAAACACCTTGTTTGTCATAGTAATGTGTGTACCGTCTCGTCTATTAGTGCCGAAAATTATTAATATTAATTTTCAAACATACAAACAACGCCATCTAGTCCCAAAGCGCTTTGCTGCTACTTTTATTTCGTTTGAATTCGTTTCGTTCGTTTCGTTTGAATTCGTTGCCGGCATCTCTGTTTCCCGATAGCTATATTCTACCTGTCTTCAAGTCACGAGTGAATCGGTATTTATTAGGTAAGCGCGTTCCATCGTAGACTGCAACATTGCTTCACATCAGGCAAGTTGTTATCAAGCGCAAACCTATTATAGGATAAAAAAATAAAATAAAAAATCTATATTTAGATTAGACTAGCTTCCGCCCACGGCTTCGCCCGTGTGGTACTTGTTGCGATAAAAAGTAGCTTATGTGTAAATCCAGACAATAATCTCTGTGCCAAGTTTCGCCCAATTCTATCAAGTAGTTTTCGCGTGATACAGTAACCAACATCTATACATTCTTACAAACTTTCGCGTTTATAATATTACTAGGATAAATTACCCCTGGCACTGAACAAACAATTGTGTTCATCACACAAATATTTGTCCTGGGTGGGAATCGAACTTACGACCTCCGGCTTAGCAGTCAGGGTCACTAACCACTACCACCAGGCCAGTCAAATTGACCCGGTAGGTGGCACTGCTTTACCGGGCAGGACGACGTCTGCGGGGTCCGCTGGTTCTTTACAAAACTCAATAGAACACTATAATAATTATAATAAGATGTAATTGTAGCGAATTCGCGATAGCTCAGTTGTTAACTCCGCGCCGCCCCGTAACTATTATTAACAATATCAAATGTGTAGTGTAAATTTCTGTAATTAATATATCATAATTTTTCTATTATCATTTTATCTTTCATTTTACAAACTCAACCGTACAGTATGCATCAGAAGCCATTAGTTTCCATCGTCGATTCTCCTCCAGGTGGTGACCTACAACCTTTATTACACCACGGAACTGCGGATACTATATTTAGTATACCACGTGGCTTTACTCAATCAGTTACACATGCTTTTAGAACAGTTGTGCCGATGTATTTGTTTTATGACTTTTAAATCCTATGTTGGTGTAAGAAAACCCTAATATAACTTAATTGAGTTGATTATACATATTCGGCTTTATTCATAAAAAATATATAAGACTCTACTTAAAATGGACTTTGTCTCTTTCTTACAAGTGTAAATGTTAAGATGACAGACAAAGACAAACTAATTATAAACCTATTTAGATATAATAAGCTTAAAATACTTTTATAAATACGTGGGCTTCTCCTCACCTTGCTTCGCATAGTACCCAGTTTCAGACACATTCTCTTTCATTAACTTGTAAATTTCACTTTAGACCTTGTCCTAGCAAAACCCAAAGAATTATTTATTTATTTATTTTTTATAAAGTACGACGATACCAAACAAAACAAACCTACGACTTTCGGCTTAGCAGTGAGGGTCAATAACCACTACGCTACCAGGCCAGTCATATATCATATACGTATAATATTAGTGAGTATAAATAAAAGGTTGGGGTAATTTAAACCAAACGCTAGATTAAAATTTTCAGACAAAATATTGAAGAAAGCGCCATCTGTATTTCATATTAAGAGTTTGAGTTCATAATGTTTTTCCAAAATACTTTTCATAGCTGACTTCGTTTAACGTTTAATTTTCTAATAAATATGAGTATTTGTTAGAAAATAAGTAATATGTCACCTTAGTATAATAAAATTTATCTATGTTTTTTTTTATTTATAGGTAATTTGCATGTTTGCTGAACACACTTAAATTGGTAAGTTAATTTAGAGGTAGTTGCGATACAGCGCCATCTAGCGAAAATATGTGGTACTATTTACAACTACAGTTTAGTTCTGCTACTCGCCGCTTGATGGAGGTGATTGTCTTGAATTTTCGTTACCGTGAGATAATTTAATAAGAAGTTAATAAGGCTGGAAGCGAGTGATTAGACGTTTAATGAAAAAATTATGAACTGACTAGGTTAGGTACTTAGAGCAGCGGTGGTGCAGAGACGTGGTAGCGCAGCGGGACGGGCCTCGCCTTAAATATATTAGGTCGCGGGTTCGTTTCTCGGTGGTGCCAACACATCCTTGTGTGAATTGTTTCATCGCCGCTGCTCAATATCGGTGAAGGAAACATCGTGAGGAAATCGGTATGTCTAAGGACTAATCATTCGAGGACATGTGGCGTCCACCTACCCGCAAGTCGCATTTGGCCAGCATGTGTGGATTAAGGCCTAGAACTTTAGAAGACCCGTGCCTGGGCACGCACTGCAGGCAATGGGACACTTAAAAGGGTTGAATTGAAGTGATTGAAAGTGAAAAAGTTAGGTATTTAGATGAGGTGTCATTAATTATAATCTGATACATCTAAGCAATGTAAACCTACCAGTAGCGAAAAGTAGGTACATACAAGCTGATTCCCATCGGCTTCCCACACTTGTGACATCCAACCAACCCGCACTCCGCCAGCGTGTGTGGATTGAGGTCTAAACTCTCTCAACTCGTTAGATAGTTGAGAGAGTTGCCCAGCAGTGGGACACTAAAAGAGCTGACCTGAATATTATTAAAGAAATAAAGAGCAACATACAAATAGATCCATTCGTTTAAACGCTACGGCTTCACATACTTGTACACATACATACATACACACCTCAAATTAACAACATCCCTGTTTTTCGTTAAGGGTTAAAGAGTAGACAAAACATCTAAGCAATTCTATGTATGGCAACACATATGTACTTACCTATCAAAGGTCACCTTATTCCCGCGTATAATGATGAATGCAAAAAGGTGCATACAGTGACGTCACCGCAACATATGGTCGTCGCTGCGCACGAGTTGATTTGCACATTACTTTTTGTACTGTTCATGTTCTAGCTGTGTTCAGATCCTTCGCAACTTACCTACTACTATTATATTGAAGTAACTCTGTCCGTTTGTTACCCCTGTGTGGTATATCAGTGTACAATAATTTACCAAGTTTGGTCATGATTACAAACAACTCTCCCAAATAAACTTGTGTTTTGCAGCTACTTTTTTTTAAATTAATACTGCTATTACCAAAGTGACGCGAGAAGCTCGGCGCGCGCCACCATAGCTTGTTACTTCCTCCCTACTTTACGCTCCATTACCTACAGTCGTGTCTACTGTGCGGCTCAGTACTAAAAATAGCAAATTTAACTAAAAAATGGCATAATAAACTTTTTTTATGCAATTTGTGCAAAATCAGGAGCCTACCACGTGGTAAAGTATTTTGCATTAATTACCAGTCACCCTATACTTAAACAAAATAACCACTATACAAAATTCATACTTAAGGACATCGGTCCAAGATTTGGTTAGTTCAGATAAAAGTCCATATAAATCGTTGAACAAGGAAACAGGTGTTACAGATTCGGCCGGCAGATGGCGATAAGAACAGGTGCGTCTGCGCACGCACTGATACTGTATGCAGTTTTTGTTTTGTTGTTTTTTTTTTGGGAGTTATTATTGCAAAAGATACTCTTTATTTTAATACCTACCATTTTTAAAACGGTTAAAAGTTATGTGAAAGATGTTAATTAATATTTTTTTTGAAGATTTGAATTTTTAATAATCACTAGCTTCCGCCAGCGGCTTCGCCCGCGAAATTGGTCTCACTAATCTTGTTACTTGGAACCCCGTTTCACCCCCTTAAAGGGTGAGTTTTGAAAAATCCTTTCTTAGTGCACCCTTAGACCCCATAAGGAACCTATGTGCCAAATTTAGAGTCTCCAGACCCAGCGGTTTGGGCTCTGCGTTGATATGTCAGTCAGTTAGTTTCTTCTTTTATATATTTAGATTATAACTGTTGACAAGAGGAAGGCGATAGTAGTAATAAGTATATTCCACATTTTGCAAGAATTACTAAATGAGGATAAACGTGTAATTCAGTTTCTTGTCTTTTTGGGTTGTTGTCTAAATTACTATGTAGGCAGAGTTTAATATTATGTCTATTAACTTTTCTTTTTTTTAACCCACCACCGCAATCCTGCCATTGCTATTCATGCAAGCCAGGATCGACAACGGCGCCGTGAAGAGACTCGGGATTTGAACCCGGCCAAGTCCCGGGACACCTAAACTGTCTTGGATCCCGCATGAATTTAATCAGAAAAATAATAGGAGGAGTTAAATGATATGATAAATATACACTTCAACCCTTTTTAGTGTCCCACTACTGGGCACGGGTCTTCTCTCAACTATCTTAAAGAGAGTTTAGCCCTTAGTCCACACACGATGGCCATTTGCGGGTTGGTGGATGTCACATGTCCTCGAATGATTAGTTGTTAGACATGCCGGTTTCCTCACGATGTTTACCTTCCCGATATTGAGCAGCGGCGATATATCAATTCACACAAAGATATGAGGGCGCGACTGGGAATCGAACCCGCGACCTTATATTTTTAACTGCTGCTCTAATAATTAGTAGTAAACCCAAATTTTGCTAAAATTACACATAAACTCTAATTATACATAGAACTATGGTAATAAGTCGGAGAACATGAATGAACACTCTACTCTAATAAATATTAATAATTATTAAAAACTAAACGTTTTGGGTACATGCCAAACTGTGTACTTACTACTGACCGATTTCTTTGTATACGCGATGTGGGATGAACGTCAATCGGGATTTCTACGTAGTTACTCTTGTTATTGTTAAAAATATAGCAAGCTTTCCTCTGGAATCGTGAATAATTCTTTTTGCAACTAAACACGAAACCGACTTCATACGTAGGTACCTAGAATTATGCGTTTAGGACAATTTCCTCTTGTAATTTTATCAGGCTGCAGGCGTTTAGCGTAAACAATAATTAAAAAATAAATAAATATTCTGGGACATTAACACACACGGTCATATGGTCCCAAGCTAAGCAGAGTTTGTGTTATGGAAACCAGATAACTGGATAATAGATATTTACACCCAGACTCGACACAAACACAAATGTTCATCACTAATGTTTGTCTCGGGTGGGAATCGAACCCACGACCTGCGGCGTGAAAAGCAAGTATCTTACCGACCACGCCACCGGCCTGTCAACAATGATGCTTCTTTCGACATAGATCAAAAACTACCGATCAGATCTTGATCATGTAAATGAGACCACACGAGAAGCACTAGATTTAAACAATAAAGAATCATAGAAATCAAACATCCTAATTTTAACAGAGAAAATGGTTGGAATATACCACCAGCTTGAGACCCAGTGCTTAATTTATTAGTACCAAAACCCAAGCAAAATCAACTCAGAATTCAAGACACAAAAAAATATGTCCACATGGGAATCGAACTCGCGATAATGCTCACGTGCTAGTGTCGTCACCTAGTTGTATAATGTTATTTGGATATTGTTTTTATAACCCACACATCGGCAGCAGTCATAAAACTCGCGTGTGCTAAATATACACGAGCAGTGTACAGACTTTTTATATCTGCTCATACTCTCTACAACTGGAAAATCATGGTGAGGAATATTGTTTTAACTAGAAACTCTAGATTTTTACAATATCGCCGTACTTAGGTACCTTACCTTTACATTTTTTCGCATGCCTATTTCAGAATAAAAAGAATCTATCCCCCATCGCTGGGCACCTGCATTACATGTTAGCTGAATTCCCATTTTAATTATTTACGAAGAGCATCCCTGAAACCTTTCTTCAATGTTAAAGCCCACATAAATTCTTGCAATGTATTTTTTCCTACCGTAAATGACGTATCAGCTGTTAAGAACATTCGCGGAATCTCTAGCGGCATCTTAGCGGACCTTACTTATAATACCTGTAAGCCAATACTCAATACTCAATCATTTATTGCATTTCCATAATGTGTACATAGGTGGTAAATTACATTGTATTAGATCATTATGGACCCTGTCGGGCACAGCAAAATAGGCGTGAACAATGTTAGAGAGGCGAGTACAATTTTAAATTGTTGTGGTTGCACTAACGTAATAATTCTACAATACAATATTAGGATTATTAGCCAATTCCTGAGATGAGGACAAAATAAGTGTATCTCTGTCTGTATAAAGGTACTTACTATTAACACGACTCCTCCAACACCACTCCCACCCAACCACAGACTACTAAGAGAACCTAGCGGTTCACCCAACATAGCCCTAAACTAAGGCGACTCCTTACCGTCCACACGGCGACAGCTACCAGGCACCCAACTGTCCGCGAACCGACCGCTTTCGCTTTTTACTATAGACATAGGCAGAGTTTCCATTGAGGCAACTCATATTTTTGGAGACATATCTCGATTGAGTAGTCAGCGCGCGGACGTCGCAGCAGACTACTTGCAAGCTAAGCAAGCTGTCTGATAATTGATGTTGCCAATGTAAGGTATATCTAAAGAGCAAAATAAAGCCTATATTTAAACTATCTTCTTTTTGCTGGAGAGTCGTGTAAGACCTTTATAATCTCCTGCGTACTACAGCTGACTAGAGCACAGTGTGGCAGCTGTAATAAGTAAAAATTATTTATCGCTATAGGTGACTTCTTTGCTTCGGGACTCAATGAACATTAATGAAGCAGAATTATTTAATAACAGACTGCGGTTTCCATTGGTTATCTGATTTAGCTTCAGTTACCAAACAAGCTATATCGATTACAACTAATAGATTCTGAGAAGAACAACTGAGTGGTTTGTATTGTATTTTTGTATTCTTCTAAGAACTGAATAGTGTTAGGAGTTGGGGTTACTGGAGATTATTTTGGTGTTACTGTTAATATACCTTGAAAAACTTAAGGTGAAATATGAATTATATCATTTTGTTTGTTACCATCGCGTGGGAATCAGTGTGAGTCACAGGATTACCAGGGTGGAGCAAAGTGGTATCTTTACGGTTAAAGAATTCTTAATTATGGTCGGAAAATGTAGCGTGAGATGGACTCAGAAAGGGTGGAGGTAATACTGGCAAGGTGGCTTTTAGTAAAGACTCCTTTTTAACCGACTTCTAAAAGGAGTAGGTTATCAATTCGACTGTATGTTTTTTTATGTTTGTTACCTCAGAACTTTCGAATGGGTGAACCGATTTTGATAATTGTTTTTTTAATTGAAAGCTGATGCTTCCCGTGTGGTCCCATTTCAGTTTGGTTAAGTTCTGAGAATGGCATCCATGAAGTCGGTTTTTTTTGTTAATATATTAATGATATTTTATAAGCCAAGATTGACAGCAGTACCTTTGTATTGGCTTAGGATATTGTCAAGCAAGGCAAGTTCCGGAACACCTGAACTGTCTTAGATCACCAGAAAGACAGTCGAAAGAGTTTGAATATTGCAAGATAGCTGACAATAACTGGATGAGAGTACCTAACCGCGGATATTTCTCAGTGGCATGGTTCTATTCGAATGTTACCCCTTTTTGAAATCAGTACATAGTCTTAAATAAGGATTAACTTGAGAATTGTATCTTAAACTTCTATAGACAGACAGACGTATCACTTTGTTCATTAAACTCATTGGCCTAACGACGCGGGAGAGACAGATGTTCAGCAGATATGTTTAATGGTCGCCATTTTAGTTGATGCGGATTTGGGGCCGTGAGTCATTGATCGCTTGATAAAGACTTAGGAACTGCACTAAACACGTTTTTAAAATACTGAATAAGGATATTAATGACTCCTTTTTGGATTCGGGATTGTACTGCATAAGGACTAATGTATTTCTATGTGTGTATTATACATATTTACTTAAGATTGAAGGTACATGTGAACAGCGGTGGCGCAGCGGTACGGGCCGCGCCTTAGAAAAATAAGGTCGATGGTTCGAATCCTGGTCGCGCCCACACATCTTTGTGTGAATTGTTTCGTCTCCGCTGCTCAATATCGGTGAATGAAAACATCGTGAGGAAACCGGTATGTCTAAGAACTAATCATTCGAGGACATGTGACATCCACCAACCCGCACTTTGCCAGCGTGTGTGGATTAAGACCAAAACTCTCTCAATTCATAAGATAGTTCAGAGAAGCTCGTGCCCAGCAGTGGGACACTAAAAAGGGTTGAAGTGAAGTGTAGGTACATATCATTGGCGAAAGGTGAAAATCTGGAAAAGGGAAGCCAGAGCAAAACAGTTCTTACTTATGAAAAAATAAGACCTCTTCACTACCGTCACTGATGTTTCTATGGCGTCCACCACCTTTATATTATAGGTAGTCATAGTATTCTCTTAGATTTACGCGAATATCACACATTGAAATAATATTACTTTTTAAAGGATTTTATCGCGGGTTATTTTAGATTTTAGATCCCGACGTTTCAAAGTCTTTTCAGACTTCTTCTTTTCAGACTTCAGACTACTTAAATATTAATGTTTGGAGGTAGTCAGTTATAATTGTATTTAATATTTTTGGACGTCAAATACCTCAGTCCACCCGTGAACATGAAGTCTGAAAAGACTTTGAAACGTCGGGATCTAAAATCTAAAATAAACCCCGATAAAATCCGTTAAAAAGTAGTTTTATTTCAATAGGTAGTCATTTTTGATGCTATTTAAAACTTAGACGTTACATAATATTTAATGAAGCACTTGATATTGACCAATTCGTATAGGGAAGCCGATTGGAATCGGTTTGTATGGACTATTCGTTACTGGTACATATAGTTAGTGGTGGGCGGTTAGTGAGTTCTAATGTATATCACAGCTTTTCAGAATCTTCCATTATTTCTTCGAATAATCTACAAAAATCTATAACCGTATCTAATACTCTCTTTCTATTCTCACCAGCATTTCGCGGAGTTTTTCGCTCCACCTAGTTTGAACGCATCATACTTAAGGTTTTCCATCCGTGGTCTCCATTAAGCTTTTGGGTTTCCAATCAGCCCGCCAACGAAATCAGTACTACGAAATTACTCCTTAAGCACATGTCCACTCCAATCATCAACTCTGCATGTGATGAAGCGCAAATGTTTGATTGTAATTGAACCCGCGACCCACCGCCAGAGCGGCCTCAACGTTTCAATATATAAACGTCCTTACATCTCACCTGTTTTATCTCTCTTTAATAATCACAGAATGAGTTATTACTGTGAATCATGTTCCGACCATCTTCAATATCCTTCGCAATTGAAACGAACAACAGTCTATGGAAGAATCAAAACGGACATTCCATAAATTATGCTTTTTATTACTGCTAGAATAACTGCCATAAGGCTCAAGCGAGGTTCAGGATTTGAATTTCCAGCCAAGCTAACAATTTATTGTAGCAGCTCAGAGTTATTACAGAAACTATACCATCTTGTATACACGTCAACACTTTTAGTGTCCCACTGCTGGGCACGAGTCTTCTCTCAATTATCTAAACACTTGAACTTCTTTGTTTGTTTAATTTTATTTTTGTTTTGCTGTAACTTTGTTGCAAGTACCTACCAACCGGTCTATCATTTGTACTGTATTTATCTCAACTTTTGTTTATTATTGTGATCGACGTAGACTTAATGCTTAGCATAATTATAAACCTTAGTGGCTTTCTTATGTTAAGTTACATACATACAATGTTATATAAGACTTTTTAAGTGATAATAAAGGAAAAAAAAAACTATATAAACAAGAGAATTGGTACTATAATACACATAATACATGTTGTTTTGTAAACAGATACTTCAATTCAACCCTATTTAATGTCACACTACTGGGCACGTGTCTCCTCTCAACTATCTTACGAGTTGATAGAGTTTAGGCCTTAATCCACACATGCTGGCCAAGTGTGGGCTGGTGGATGTCACATGTCCTAGAATGATTAGTTTTTAGACATGCCGGTTTCCTCACGTTGCTTTCGTTCACATTATTAATAGGTACCATAGTTATTCTCCGCTAAAAACGCCAGACGGTATATGAAATCTATTGTATTTTTTGTCCCTCAATATGTAAATTAATATTTGCACTCAAAATACGACCTAGACCTGTAGCCCACGCGAATCTGAGTATGATATCACCACCTAAATTTATGCAGATTACTGTAGTGCTCTTGAGCACCCTGAAGTGTGGTGTCATATGAGATAAATCTATTCGATCATACTAATCTACACAGCTTTAAAAATAATTGTTGCCAATGTCAAAAATACATTTAACATAACATAAAACATATTTAACATGGCGTTTACGTCTGTATTACTCCATGTTGAATTTCACGTCTATTAGATACGTTTCGTGTTCAAAATAATCGCCAACTTACTCTATTTTACTGTACGGGACTAGCCAAAGCAATTGTAACTTTGAGCTTAATATATACTTACATTTCAATTCACGCAAAAGGAGGCTTTTATTCCAAATTCTACATCTTCACATCTGCAGCAACACCCCAACGTAGTGTAGAGGTGAATATAACATAACATTAACATTTCGCGGGCTATGGTGCCAATATTTCGATTTATTATTGTAATTGTAATGGTAATTATTACATTGTTATTATTCAATTAATGTGTGTTTGTGAATGTTAATTCTGTTATAAAATTTTGGCAAGTTGGAGTTATAAGGTTAATCTATCTTTATATATATAATTCTTCTGTGAGTGTGTATGTCACTGAACTTCTCTCAAACGACTGGACCGATTTTGATGAAATTTTTTGTGTGTGTTCAAGGGGATCTGGGAATGGTTTAGATTCACAATTTTGTCCGCTGGCGGTACGAAGTTCGCTGGGGCAGCTAGTATATATAAAAATGAAACCCGTTAGCCGTTGTCACGACATCACGCGTGAGCGGCTGGGCCGATTTCGCTAATTCTTTTTTTAAATATTCCTTTAAGTACGAGGATGGTTCTTACGCAGAGAAAAAAAAAAATTTTGAAAGCGATGGTTTGCCGCAAACCGGGTTAGATACCTATTATTTATTATTGGTTATATTCGGTAGGTCTGAGACCCGGTAGATGGCACTGCTTTACCGGGCAGAACGACGAATAGATCTGTAGCATGCTGTGGTTTCGTATAATTGGGAAAGCATAGGGGACGAGAACGGTTGTATGCTGGTATATGTAATGAGATATGTACTTCTTGTTAGAATCCCTAATGAAATAAATAAATAAATACGTAATAGTAGGCGAATCTGTTGATGTTTGTCGGGCACAAGTTTTAAGTTCTCACTGTTACTAAATTTTTTCTAAGTATAACACAACCTAATTTTGCTTGACACTGCATTCGAACTTAGGACCTCTATCTTATCGAACGCTTACAACTGACTTGTGTAGTAGGAAGTAAAATGGTATGTCATGCATGATATATCGCCTTCGATATAGGGTAGGAAACTCCTCGGGTACGCACAAAACGCTTTGCTTCCACTTTTATTGTGCGAACTGCCATGTTGTGGAATTCGTTGCCGGCATCTATGTTTCCCGATAACTATAATCTGCCTGTCTTTAAGTCACAAGTGAATTGGTATTTACTCGGTAAGCGCGTTTCATCGTAGCCTGCATCATTTCCTAACAGCAGGCAAGTTGTAGTTACAGAATTTAAAAAAATATGTAGGTAACGATTTACCGATAGCTTTCAAAAAATTACGATTTAATTATTAACTATTCTGTAAATTTAGTTAGTAATGCTGGCGATTGGAATCCGGCCAGTACCTAGTCGTCGTCACCGGGCAAACAATGATGGCACACACATTGTCTCGACAAACATACAAACAACAGTACAATGATCTGTATTATTAAGTCATCGCTTGCTACTCTTTTCCACTTCGAGAAATGTCTTTAACTACATTTGAGCAATTTGAGGCAAAAGTGTGATAGTACACAACTGTATATAAAATATTTTTTTTATCCTCTAATAGGCTTGCGCTAACCACAACTGGCCTGTTGTTAAGCGATGACGTAGTTTACGATGGCACACGCTTGCCCAGTAAACTTCTGACAGTGACTTAGACAGGGGCACTATAGGTATCGGGAAACAGAAAAGCCGGCAGCGAATTTCACAACTTGGCAGTTCGCACAATAAAAGTGGACGCGAAGCGCTGTGTGCGTACCCGTAGAATACCACCAATCATACATTAAATTGTTAAATATAGGTAACTAGGTTCCGCCCGCGACTTCGCCCGCGAAATTGATCTCACTAATCTTGTTTCTCCATACAAACTTTGGAACCCCGTTTCACGCCTTTAGTTTTGAAAAATCCTTTCTTAGTGCACCCCTAGACCCCACAAGGAACCTATATGCCAAATTTAGAGGCTCCAGACCCAGCGGTTTGGGATGTCAGTCAGTCAGTTTCTTCTTTTATATATTTAGATATTTATTGTTTAAACACGTTCGTATAACATGACTTCTGCCATCAGTCTCATCTTAAAAGACTTGAGTAAAAGAAAACCCATGTACTACTTACGGATTTTGGATCGAGCAAAAAGTGCTATTTCATTTTTCTAGGTATAACAGAAAAATCTTGGTAGCAGCCAAGATTAAGCAGAAAAATTGTGCCGGATCAATGGCACCAAAGAACTTTAACTCTTATGGCACTAGGCTCGCCTTTTTAACCGACTTCTAAAAGGAGGATGTTATCAATTCGACTGTATGTTTTTTTATGTTTGTTACCTCAGAACTTTCGAATGGGTGAACCGATTTTGATTTTTTTTTTAATTGAAAGCTGATGCTTCCCTTATGGTCCCATTTCAGTTTGGTTTAGTTCTGAGAATGGCATCCATGAAGTCGGTTTTATTTGTTAAATTTTAACTTAATATTATTTATACTCATAGGACCTTACCATAGCTGGTGAAGTGTGGATGATATTTAAAATGGCTTACACCATTATATTAGGTAAGTCGAGAGTGTAGCATGTTATGAAATATTTTTAAATCATACGAATATTCAAAGATCTGCATATAATACTTTTGTATCAATGCTCTCTTAAATTCAATCGGTAGCAAAGGAAATGTTAGAAATGACAAAGATCGTGTTAATATCCTTCAGAACTACGTAGAACATTCCATTTTTCTTACTTTACTGATAAATTGCTATGGTTTACCTTTTCTAATTCTCAAAATTTTCCATTAGACAGTTTCTCGCTAGGCGGGAAAACTAAAACCCAGTATATGTTTACAAGTGATCTCTTGCTTGCTCTAAAATAATCGATAAATCAATGATTTACTGTTTTTGTTATCGATAGTTTCTGTTTCCATTCATGAAAATTCTTGTTATGATTTATGTATTTGTATCGATTTATCGATGAATATCTTTATTGAATGTATACTCTGACGTAGATGGCTTGCATATTATTGGTTTAACACTTTTTACCTGCTATTTCTACCTACATATATGACTAGCTTTCCGACAGCGGCTTCGCCCACGTTCATGTCGGTTATCGCGCCAAAACATTACCTTCTTTTTGCGCAGTCGAATAAAAACTATCCTATGTCCTTTCTCGGGTCTCAAACTACCTCCATACCCAATTTCATCCAAATCGGTTCAGTAGTTTAAGCGGAAAAGCGTAACAGACAGACAGACAGATAGTTACTTTCGCATTTATAATATTAGTAGGGATTATTGTAAATGCTCGTATTATATGCCGTATCTGTTGGGCATATGGTGTCTCCAACTTCTTACCCCTGCCCAGTCTATTTAGAAAGCATCCAGATTGCCCTTTATAATTTTTCTGGGTCAGCCACGATGAAATCACGACAAGGCGTTAGTCTTGCAGCAGAACACATCGAGTGGATTGAAACCCTTCTCGGGTATTTTTTTAATTCTAAGTAGTGTATTTATGTACTTACCTATCTTAATTTTCCTTGTGATCATCAATACAGGAAAAGGTTCTCAGAATATCGTTTAGTGAGAATCACGTTCAGGGTTACGTTAAATATTGAGTTTTGGTTAAGGCGCCTCTTGTCAATGTTTATTTTACGTTTCTCGTCGGCTACCGATTGATTCTTGTAACTGATGCTCGTGAGATTATTTTCGACTAGCGGCACCCGTGACTTACACTAGGTTAAGCTCTTTGATTATTTCCACACAATTTTTGTCGATAAATATCTTGTGTTAATAGAAATTAGGTCAAAAGTTTATGCATCAAAGGGGTCGTGTAATGGTGATGTGAGAAAAGAGAGAAGAGGAGGGGTTATATTATCAAAATATTTTATTCATTTTAATTAATATCTGTTAATAATGAGCGGTAGCTATTTATAATGATGTGTAATGAGCTACCGAAGAACAAAATGTATAAAAACAAATTAAGAAAGTATGTAATAGACAATATATTTGAATAATGATCTCCTAATGATAAGTACTTACTAATACTCATTATATGTAGACCTATGTCTTTTATATCCCAAATCCTAATAGGCTTATGTAGACAGTATTCATTTTAGCCTATACGATACAAAAAACAAAATGTAGCATTTGGCGCTGACGTAAATTATGAATTGAAATCGATTTTTTTTTCCACTACTGAGTTGGTGTTGCAGCAGATGCTATACGGTTTTTTTATCTTAGATTTATTTTTTACCCGATAGACTACCAATACCTTGTATAACCAAATGGTTGCATTTATAATAGCTACCTAGTAATATGAAGACTTTCCATTCAGTCATAACAGCACGTAAATTATTACAATGACATCAGACCGCAGCACTAGGTAAATTGTTTTTGACTTGACTCGTGCGTGTGTCACTGTGATTTTCCAACTGAAAAATATTACGAAAACGTTATCAATGATGACCTGATCTTAATTATAATAATAATGTAGCATCACATAGCGTCTCGCCTGTATTACAGTCAGTATTATAACAGCCTTTTTGCTCGACCCGGGAATCGGACCCGGGCTCTCGCGGGTTATTAAGCGAACACGCTTAACATTACACTTATACCGAGTACATATTAAAGCAATCAATATTTCACAAATCCACGAAACGTAGTTAAATACAACTCGACCAGTCGTCAATTAGTTCTAGTTGAAACAATAGCAAAATTCTTACTTATTGTTCGCTCAGCCACGCCATGGAATTTGGCGGACACAACTACCTAGCCATATGTTGACCCTGGGTATAAACATATATCTCCAACTTTACAAGACACAACTTTAAATCACCACAATAAAGTTCAATTTTAATCTTCATGTTGTTAATCTTACTACGTTTTGTACTTCGGTAGTATGATTACCGAGTGTGTTGCTGTCTCTTTCTAATGTTCTTAGTTTTGTGGTGATAGCACACTCGTGAGTCTGGTATTGATAACTCGGTATCGAAGTTGAGCTCAAGCCTCTTGGTGGTTTAAATGAATTACCTGTACCCTTACAGTCCATCAAATCTAAGAAGTACCGTTTGATAGTTCGAAACGTAGTACATCTAAAATTTTATTTTTCGTATGAAAATTGTTTATGTTATGTTAAAATAAAAATAGCTTCATAATTCTATTATTTTACAGGAAAGCTAATAAAAATAGTGTGAATTATGCCTCTATAAAGCTAATTTAATAGAAAACAGTGAAACGTCAAACGGTACTTCTTAGATTTGATGGACTGTACTACAAGTTGTCAATACAAAAAATGTTTTTGAATACTATCAGTGTTAATAAGTTAAAATTCATATAAATCTACAAACTATTTTACCTATTCTGTTGCCAATCCATTTTATTCTATTTCTAGAAATTCTACTTTCTTTTTAACTAATGTTTTGAACAAAAGAAATGAATTTGAAAACGCATTTTGACAAGTTCATGATAGTATTTGAAAACTTTTATCGTAGTATTGTACTCGTACTGAGAAGGGAAAACTGCAAGTGCTTATAGATTATAAAATTTGAATGTTTAAATTTCTTATAGCATTCTGACCTGTGCTGCTAACTTACAGAAGCAGCTGCACCATGACACTGTAGTGTTTTGTTGCGTATGAAAGAGAAGATGCTCTACACATTGTATAGCGGCATTCCTCTTCCGCAAAATATGATGGTGTTTAGTAAAAACTAGCGTGTTCTATTTGTATCGATAAATTAGCATTTTTCTAATGCTCGTTAGAGTTTTCGAAGCATATTAATGCTTCGAAACGAAACGAATATTTTAACATAGGTTTCTGTGTTTCATACCTCAATTAACTTTTTTCTATAATTTTTCAATACCTTCATTAAAAACCTTTGCAAGTAACGTTTCTCAGCGAATTAAGGCTTTTCCTAAGTTCTGTACTGCGGGTTTTTCGGTAGAAAAATGTTAAAGATTTTCTTTGTTAATGTTTTTCGTTTCGGTCTTTAAAATTAACAAAAAATAAAAGACCCGTTTTAACATTTGAGAAAGACCTTAGAATTTAACTTGGAAAGAAACAATAAAGTAATAATTAATTATGTAAAGTGTTTTTAACAAAACATCTTTTTTTTGGCTCGTTATATATGATATGATATGAATTATGATAGAATGTCAAAACGGATCTTAATTTTTTTTTAAATTTGTATTTTTCGACGCGGGCTAATGTGTGGTGACCATTATTACCCGCTCGTTTCGCAGACCATTCATTAGAAGTGCACAGGTGCAATGTGTAGCCATCTCGCTCGCACGCGTTGTTTATGTCTCGCGGTGTTCAGGTCAGTCGCGCGACGTACTTTGTGTGCTATCGACGTGTGTCACTACTTTGGAAATGATTTTGTGTTTTTTTTGTAAAGCTTTAGTGTAATGGGCGATGACATTAGTGTTGTGTACATATAGTGAAGTGCATTAAGTGTTTTAGTGACGTTTTTGGCATTTGGATATTCTTTTGTTCGGATTCGTATCCGGTTTCGGGTATTTTTTTGTTTTTTTTTAACTTAAGTTTAGCATGGTCAATGATGTTAAAATACCGATAATTATTTTATTTATTTATAGCAAAATTTGTGTTATGCGAGATAACGAATACAACGTGGAAACTAAGTTATGTGTAAGTTATCAAAACTTGACACAATCGCGTTGACTCGTGACTGGTACGGGCATTTTGATTTAACTGTTAGCACTTGTATTAAGTCATTATATCTACCCGTCCCTGCTTGGCGCGGGTAAAAATTATATGGAAAAATTTGGCATGTTTATAGCTCTTTCAATTAGTGAAAACTGTATCAAAATCTGTTACGTAGTTTAAAAGTTAGTTTTTTACAAAATAGACGAATAGGTAGTCTTTAGAAATGTACTTAGGTTTCAGTTATTTAAATAAATAAATCTATTTACAGATTGATTATTAAGTCTTAGTAATACCAAAACCTGAACTTGTAGCAAGACTTGTTGAAAAATGTGGGTGATGTTTACCTCTGTCTACACTTTTGAGTGTCGATTAGTTTGTTATTTGATTAGTCCTTGAACAGTTGTTATAATTTATTAGTCACTTAACACACTATTAATGACGTCAATAATTGGACTCACCCTGTATTATCCTGGTTTACCTATATCTAACGTTAAGTCATTACAAGGACATCTTATTGAATAAATTTAATAAGTAATTTATTTATCTTACAAGCTAACAGTAATATTAACATCCAAAACAACAAGATTAGTTAAGAAGTAGGTATGTGGTTCAAAATTATTCGAAATTTACTAATTATCTGTCCTAATGCACCGGCAAAAAAGTCCAAGTCTTAGTGCTAAAATATTGACTATAGAAGTAAATAATAAAATTATACAAATACTAGCTTTCCGACAGCGGCTTCGCCCGCGTGTATGTCGGTTATCGCGCCAAAACATTACCGTCTTTTTGCAGCATTTAAACAAATGTTTGTCTCGGGTGGGAATCGAATCCACGAACTGCGGCGTGAAAAGCAAGTATCTTACCGACCACGCCACCGGCCCGTCCCGGAATTGTTTGCTCCCAAGCAAACCATAGACTATGTTTATTAAAGCTGTCACTGGCTCGTGGTAGGCCATAGATTCTAACCTATACAAACTAACTCAACTGCCGAGTTGAGGGAGTTTTGGCCTTAATTCACACATGCTGATCAAGTGCGGGTGGGTGGATGTCACACGTCTTCGGATGATTTGATCTTAAACATGCCGGTTTCCCCACGATGTTTTCCTTCACCGATATTATACCGACCTCCTTCACCGATAGCGGAGATGAAAAAATTCATTCATGTGTCGGCATGACTGGGAATCGAACCCAAGAACTTATATTTTATTTCATTACATGATGTAATGATGCATAATTTTTGTCTATGTGCAACTTTAAAAGGGGAATGATGCTAATTGCAAAGTTACTGAGAAGTAATAGCAATAGATATCACGTGAACAACGATTTTCCAGTAACGTCACACATTTATCGTCAGGCTTTTATTCAGTAAATAATTATTTCCATAAATTAAATGACGGTCCCACGTGAAACCCACCGACAGTAAAATATTTTGTCATTTCCTGCCAATATTTATGCGGAGAAAGTAGTTTTGGATGAATTATTGACGATTAATTAGATTTAATGCTTTAGATCAATCAGTCGCTTCATTTTATTTCGATAATTTGTGTAGAATTTTGATTTTTGTTAATATTTTTGGAACACAAAAATATGAAGGTACTCAGATATAAATAAAGTATTCTGTTATCCTGCAAAATGATCCAAGTCATGAATGAGTTTAAATTTAATTTAATCTTCAGTAAATCAGTAAGAAAATAACAGCCAACTATCTGAGACACTTATCCATTCGGAAAATGTATACAAGCTCTTTATTTTGACGAGTTATATCTATACTTACTAGGTTTTTAATGTTATAGAACAATATATAGTATAGTCATTCCTTACAAAGATCTGTTTAAATGTAGTCATTTCCGCCATATGTACAGCAATTCTCAGGAATTCGTAACTGAAGTATAACAATAAAATTATCAGTGTGTGAATTATGTAAAAATATTTATTTCGTTTTGCCATTTGCTCATCTTGTTACGACATTTATTACATAGACTGTTATTTAAGTAGATACTTTAACTTAATACTTGATGCCGTCATTAACAACAGCATACCATGAATGTGATATTGTTAGATTTACATAATATTCGTATAGATCAGTTTACATGGGTTTCTCCACATGTATGCCAAATTTTGTAATTATATCTATTATGTATGATTGTCTACGTGTAGTTCGAAAATTAGCCATCTTATCGCTAGCAAATTTTGGCGCAAGTTGAAATCAAATGCCGCCTTTGAATTCCGGGACAGCACCGTGTAACTTATATGTCATTAATAGTAAAAAAGTGATACTAGAGTCAAATTAGCCACTGTTAATAATGTATAAATATAAACGTGATTTAGTTTAAAACAAGTATCAATGACACATCGTCAAATAAAACCACAAACGATTCTCAATAATTCAGCATGACCGCACAATACAACCAGTTTAACTAGATATGTGTCAACTTGAACTTGTAATTCAAGTTGTTTGACATAAACTCAAGTGTACAGGTCAAGTTAACTTGGTCATTTTATGTGGTATGATCTCATACTTATTTGTGTGAAACCTGGTATAAAACGTGAGGTTTCTTCCTTATTTTCTTTTTTAATACCTTCAAAAGGAGACCTTTCTTTCGGATTTACATAAAAAGTTACTAAATGCGAATCAAACCTTTTATAATTGTTAAGCGTAGTGTATGCCCTCCAGCTAAATGGAGTGGCGATTAGCTAAACGTCGCTAGTAGTTGGAAGAGGAAAGTTGAAATGTGATAACTAATAAAAAAAATAAGCAATCTCATCCAACTAAGAAACAGTTCGATCACTAATTGAGCTATGGCACTTCACCTACAACTGCATAAAAATTCGTTCAAAGGCTACGAGGCTACGCACTTACACAAACACGCATGTATAAAACAGAGTAAAATTTAGAGTGCGCTAGACAAATACATAGTCTGGTCTAGTCAGGTGTAATGATTGAGAACCTCTTGCTCTACTGGTCATATTCTTTAAACATATTATTATTGTCATATCTTGGGAGTTATACTCCCAATTCTCAAACAATAATCGGTCACAATTCCTGTGATCCTCCTACACATTATCATTATACGCCTACACGTACAAATGTTACGTTTTAACTTCCCGTTCCATCCATTTGTTCATCGGATTCATGATAAGGACCACAGGCGTTTGACCAAATCTATTTACGATTGTTGGATTGTTCGTAGTAGGCTTTTTGTTTTCATCTTCTTTCTTAACTTAAGTTTTAGAATTGATCGGTTGGATTTCTTTTCTTTGATTTGGTTATAAAGGTGATTCCTTTTTGGATAGTACAATTTTGTTTATATGTATATTGTCCAAACGAATGACGACTTTGTATTCAGTTGAATTATCTCACCTCCCACCGTCCTATGGGTTCTTGTAAGCCGCTAATGGACGTTATTGTTTTGGGCTGTCTCCGCTTACCTGGATGACATTATTCTTTTTGCTTGTCAACAACAACATTGTAACAAACTATCTCATTTATCTTAGGAACCAATGTCACACGTCTTTGAATTACGTCGAGGCCACGAAGGACCTGATCATGCCCGGTAGCTGGTTGCTAGATATGGCTATGTTAAAAAAATGCGTGGTGATATTAATTTAGAAATTAAGACTAACACAAGGTCTAGCACCTTTTATAGTGGTATAGTATTATGATATGTGTGTCGTAATAAGTCAGACGGTTGATTTTAATGAACATTATTATATGAACAGCTGTTGATATACGAAATTTTAAGACATTTGTGTTTTTTATGTTTCGTATTCAACTATCTCTCTGTCATGTATTTTGCTAAGGTTATTTTATTAGAGTCAGTACCGTTATATTATGCCCAGTCTAAGTATCTAATGTTAAATTCGTATGTAATTATTTCTTTCCTTGATAAATTTCTTATGTGCAAAAAATTAAACCGAAAGTAATATGTTATTGTTCTAAGTCATAAATATGTGAGTTTATTAAATCTTTGATGTTCTTTGTTTTAAGTTAATTATGACAACTCTTGTTTTATGTAGCTGATGAAGTTTTAATTATTTTCACAATTAGAGAGGTGCGGGATATTACATTTCAATTCAAATGTTTTTGATTACGTTTAAATAAAAAAAGTGTTATTTGTTATTTTATTACACACGACGATGGATCGGCTTGATAGAGTAACAGTTTTAACTATACGTCTTCCCATATAAGAGCAAATATTCCCTTAAACCATTAGCTTTGACTGATTGATAATAAATATATGACATGAAGTCATTTAACGGCGACTAAATAGCTTCTTTCATAGTATTGTCTTAGATTTACGCGAATATCACACATTGAAATAAAACTACTTTTTTACTTTTTTTTTAGCTTCTTTCAGTTTTTTTTTAATAGCCTGTAGTGCCTTGCTAATGCCCCATTGTTGGGCAAAAGCCTCCCTCATAGCCTTCCAACTGTCCCTATTGCTAGTTTCTTCCGTCCAAGTCACGACAAACGATCGTAAATCATCGCATTTCTCATCATCCTATTTCTCAGTTTACTCTTCGTTTATTAGTTTAGAGAGATAGTATAAAATAGAGACCGCTATTATTGTATTTTTAAGCAGGTGCCTATATATCATCTGGACTAATGTGTTTCTAAATAGTGTTCACCATTTACAAGTTTTTCCACTATCGGTCTATCGGAGACCTAAATAACTTAACCAACATCGATGTAGATGATTCGAAGCGACCACTTAACGTAAATGTAGTTATGTGTCAGGAAGTATCAGACGGTGAATGCTATTGATGGTGCTTTTTAGTACCTATCTGCTCCAGATAGCTTTAGAACTAATGTTTTTTATCTATTGTAACAGCATTTTATTGAAAAATTCAAATTGGTCACTAAGATTTGTTTTGAGGATTTCTTCTAATTCAGGCTTAGACATAACTAATTACGAGAGGAGTTTGGTGGTCTTTGCACCGTCTTGATCAAAACTTCGTACACTCTAAAGCTTCTACTGGACGCTTTCGCTATTATGATAAATATATAAATCCAAGCTACCTTCAGATTTTGTGCCTAGTGTTTAAAAGGATTTTATTTTTTTAATTCTTCTTTTATGTTTAGTGTTGCTAGCGTTTGCTGAGCAATGTCCACGTTTGACACTGACGGAACACAACATTTTATTTTTGTATTTCTTTATCATTTAGTTCTAATATGTTTTTACTCAAGCTTTGTTGTTATTGACGTTAATTGATTGTTTGTGTCATTTTTGTGTCAAATAATAGAGATATTTTTTTTTCTTATCAATTTTAGAAAGAAGTTAATGAGATCTGTTACAGTTTTGTTTATTAAAAGTTTTTTTTACTTGGAAGAGAATGAAATTATTAGACTAGTTAGTAATTATTTATCGTCTATGTCTAGGTATTCTATTGTGTTACCTCCTTCCTACGCTTTAACTTTAGGATTTTTTTTAACAGTGGCTTGTCAATAATCACACCTACCTTATATGCTAAACCTAAAAACTAATGTAAACACAAGCATTTTTTCTTGTCAATCATCAGGTTTTTATTCAGAATTTAATAAAAGTTTTCGCACCTCGAGTCTGTATTGCCAATTGCTTGAAAGCCGCTGTCACGGCCAACAAGGTCGAGGTATTCTCATCTCTGATTCACGCGATCAAAACAATTAGTGTTTGTCGATGTTTCTATCTTTGTAGACGATAAGTAGTCTATTACTAACTAGTAGATAGTGCCCGAGAAACTATAAACTACTGTAGTAATACAAAAACTACTATACATGATAAGACTTCTAACTAAGCAAATGTCGTAAATATATGGCCACTAGTATTGATCGTGTAGAAACAATTTAAATAGTAAGGCCAAATTAAGTCAAGTAAGTCCAAAGAGTAGTAGTTCCTCAAGTAGATAGACTGCTGGTACTTTTTAACGTTGCCGTCTCTGTTTATCCTATGCTAGCTATTTATCTATAAAATCTGTTCCTTCTCCTAGTTACTCGTATGTTTATTTAGCAGCAAAATAAACTGCTTCCTTATTCAATACAGCTGAGGCAATTCGTCTAGTCACATAATATTCAATCATAATTTTATGATAATTTTCGTGGCATTACCGAATATTGCGTCGTAAATGTTGTTGACTTATAATACTCGTGCATTAACATAGCAAAGTGGTTTTTATTTAAGTAATTGTTGTTCTTAAAATACAAACGCGTTCTTGTATGACTTTGTAAATGGTTTGAAACAAATTATGCATTCTCATGATTTTAAATACATCCGCCATTTGTGTTGCTACATATCCTTTGAATCTAGATTTTCTATATTATTTTGAAACTCGTTTACGTATTGATTGGTGGTACATTATTAATTGAAAATATCATAATGTTACTAATTGACATTTTAAACTTGTATTTTATACCTCCATAGACGACTTAATAATTAGGGGTACTAAAATTAATTGTTCCAGCTTACAAAATATAAGTGACTACCGTAAAATTATTAATTAATCTATTTGTAAATAATGCAATAATTAATACTGTTAGTTCTAAACCTGTTTAATTTGTATAAAGTTTTAGCAAACGAATGGTCCTGTTTTTCAAATCTTCCGCATTGTCAATTGGCAATTTGTTAACAATTATAATAATAATAGTTATTATCTCTTTCATGCCACAGTCAAGTCATGAAGTCATCGACAGTTATAGCTATAAAACGTAAATGCTGGTGTTAATTTTATAACTAGTGTTTCGCGAAGTTTTTGCAGAGGTCATAGTTTAATACTTTATCGTCAGTGGCCATTCATTTTGATAGTAACATCTCCATAATATATCAAGGTCTATTGATATACATTTATTGAGTGTTTATGTTAAATTTCAAGAACTGGATATCTTTAAGTAACGAAGCCGTCTTGTTATATAACTTTACAATTATGTATTCTCCACCATTGGCCTATTGTATACCCAATAAACGCTATTTCAGCCTGGCTCCCGCTTCTCGCACCATCAATAGTAAATACTATCTATTGCTGTGATAACATCATTTAAAATAATAGATAAAAATTACAATATATACATTAGCAAGTTCATTCAGCCAGTTTTATACAGTTACCGTCGTTATGTTTATTGTTGGATTATCTGTACATCTGTTTTGTTTCGTGTTATCTTTATTGGTAGTTTTTGTATACGTAAACTGTTTACATAAGTGATTTCATTTGAAACTTTTCTATAAAAGCGTATTGTGTGTAAGGACAGCCTCGCGCTCGTTATTCATTCAGATGCATCCTTGGATCAAAATTCCATCAAAAGTAGGTACACTGAAGGAATCTTTTGATTTTCATGGCAGAAAACAGACGCGTTAAAAGCTCGGTCATTAAATTTCTGCTTCTCACGCAAAGATAACTTATTAAAATAATTAGGTTAATAAAATCGAACTGCAAGTGGTTACACCACATAGTAAAACTCACTCGCAACATACCATCAAAAATTTCAAGTGTTGCCAAATTTAAATGAGATCTAAATTAATGTTCTAATTTGGTGCTCTGCGTGTGTAACCTCTTTAAAGTTTAATAGCTCCAAGAAACAAGCGTTCTAGAATCTTGCTAGTAATGACCTATTTCCTATATTTAGATCTTTCGCACATTAAGACAAATAAACGTAGTTTTCAAAATTTTCATTGTAACCAGCCAGTACTTTGTGTCCAGATTGTTCATATTCTACTGCTTCTGTGTAGATTTCTTTATGCTCAAGCTAGTATTCCCGAATTTCCTACTGATTTATTTTGTTTGCATTACCTCTCCAATGTGTTTCTGTACTACATTTGGTTATAGCTTTATTTAGTAGGTATTTTATTGGTTTACTCTCCAGATCTTTAGATTTTTAAAATTTTTTGTGGGTTAGTTTCTTTACGCTCATATAGGTTACTCGGTTTATTGTATTTTGTTTTCTTTCTGTTCAACTAAATTCTTTACTTTATAAATTTTGTTTTACGTATCTTAGAAACTGTTCTTTTAATTTACATACATTGCTCAGCAAACTTTCGGCCTTAGTACTAATTTATTACATGTGATTCCTAATATTTTTAAAGTAACTATAATATCTACTTAATGTACGTACTTTCTATTTCAAAGTTATAGTGATTGCGCCCAATTTTCTATAAAGCTATTAATGTTTATAATTTGATGGTTTAATATCTTTATTAGGTATTAATAAACGCTTATTTTCTTCTCTGTACGTGTATGATGTGGTGTTGTGGTTTCTCTATGAAATTGAATGATGTTTGCGCCAATTTAACGAGTGAATCATTACTGATGATGACGCAGTTGTAGTAATTAAACCTTTGTGGTGTTTTTCAAAAATGTTGGGAACTGTTGATATTGTAGCAGATGGATTTTGTGAAGAAATATTATTATGGACTTTTAGTTGGTAGTATTAAATACTATTATCATTCTTTATTGACTCAAAACAGGTCTGCTCATCGCTTTATTTGAGTACTAGAAGTTTGGAGTAATTTAATGTAACAATGATTATTCTACTCACTATATTTCTTTCTGCTTTAATTTAGAATTTGTATCTGCTTCATTAGGTTTATTGGAAGATATTTCAAACATTATCCAGTAGAAACAATTCGTGCTTTTGTAAACATAATAAGATTTATAAAAAAAGTATAGAGTTCAGATTGTACAGTACGAATATTACAATACATCAATATCAAAGCGGCAATATGAATTATAGTTAATTAAAACAAACCTCCCGACGCAAGTAAACACAAATATATTACACTGTTATCTTTAATGAGCACTTTAGTTTATAGTTGCTATATCGGTAGCAGACGTGATAGAATGCTGCCTTGCGGCACTCCACCATGCACAACGCCATAAGCATTAAGTGTAAGACTGGCCTCGGCGTGTACTAAAAGGATTTGGTATTGAACGTCCTTATTGTACGTTGAACAATAGACTACAAAGCGTAGACAATGAAAAGAAATTGTAAAATCGTGGATTTTTTACTTAAAGGCGTTCCCATTACTGCTATTTATCGGTTTTTAACAATATTCACTTGAGCTTGATAATTTTAAAAGGAAATGGCATTATAAACGACTTGACAGTGTGATGACCAAATCCTGATCATAATCTGAGAGAAAGACTTCTAGTAGTGGATTCTAAAATACCTACTTTTCCGTGAAATCATAAAGTTGACAATAGTTATTACAGATGTAAGATTTTGGCAATGCTTTTGATTACTTTCCAGAATTATTGAAATGTTATAATATTTATATATATATTATATATATATAAATATTATATAAATGTTATAATATTTATATATATATTTAATATAAATGTTATAAAAAGTGTTATAATATTTCCGCTATATTACGATGACACATTCTATTATTCGCTTCAAATCTTCCTCTTCAATTCTCGGATCTTATAAGATTACGGAAATTTGCTGAACCACTATATTAAAGCTTTCCGCACACAAGCAGCAGTCTTCGACGATTTGGGCGACTATGCTACTAAGAATTCACATAAAAAGGCATAAAATTTAAAAGATCTGTTTGCCATTTTACATTCATATATTGTAGCAAGCTTCCCAAACTATTTAGAATACATATAAGAGCTTAGAAACATGATTTATATTAAGAATTAGGAAAGACAAGCTCTTCTAAGTCAACAAGGATCAAGGCATGGCGACTTGCGTAAAGTTATGTAAGAAAGACCTTACGCGTAGGCCTAATCTGATCAGAACATCTCCCCCATTGAGTAGAAGATCAAAGCCAATGTGTATTGCATCTAACCGTGATAGTATACAAAACAGACGCCTGTTTACAACTAACGACCTTGCACTGAAATAGTTTGCGATAATCGCGGGAGTTTAGTTTAAATTCTTTTATGTAGGAAGAATCTTGATCTAAAACTATAATTAGTAAATACAAAGCCTCACTCAGATATTTAAAATCTATTCCTGTCGGGCACTACTTATGGCCAGACATCAGCATGTTACCACTTCAACAAGCTTGTATTTAGTTTTTATTTCTACTTCCGAACATAGTTTCTCCAAAGGCATGCTCTCATCACTCTTTTACTCTTTATTATTCCCTTGTTCTTGCCATCTTGTCATAATTCGCCCCTTCACCAAGCTTTAAGTAGCTAGCTTCACTAACCTATATGAGTGTGTTACAAAGGCTAATAATAATAATAATAATATAGTGGGACATTAACACACACGGTCATCTGATCCCAAACTAAGCAGAGCTTGTACTATGGAAACCAGATAACTCGTAATATACTACATGTAATACTTTTCTTTTGTAAATATATACTTAAATATAGATAATTACACCCAGACACAAGACAAACAGACATATTTAAAGAAATGTTTGTCTCGGGTGGGAATCGAACCCACGACCTGCGGCGTGAAAAGCAAGTATCTTACCGACCACGCCACCGGCCCGTCAATACAATCATTCTTGTCAGATTCTATATTTTTCTATATTATCTTTAAGTTTTAATTTCCCATCCTCTAACTGAATGAATGCTAAGATGCTCCCGTGCGACAGCCCCCTTGCTAAATATAGACGAAACGTGCGTAATGTTGGGAGGAATGGCTTCCATATTTGGTTGATTGCTAGCGACATTTCCGGAGTTTGCAGACTATGTCTCCGTCAAGATTGGAATAGATTTTGGAAATGTTGGGTCAACTCAACTAACCTGTTGTGTTATTCTATCATTTCTAAAGACTGTTTCAAGATTCACAAAAATTTAGCATATTATTATGCCTACGCAGTAATTTTTACCGGTTATGTTTAGGAGCATAACAGGGTCGACTGTTATGCTATTGTCATTAATTAATTGGAAGATTTTTCTATTATAAAAAATCAAATTGAAGAGCACTATTTACTTATTTCTGGATAATTTAAGAAAACCAAAATTATAACACACATAAATACAGAAATTCCCATTTGCCGGCATCAGACTAAGTTTAACTCATATCTCGGGCCTCAGCCCTCCCCGCCTGCTCTGTCTGCGTTTAATGCAGTTGTGCGTTTTTTTGCCGCCGTCTGGCGCACGAGGGTTGAAGTGGAGGTAAATTAAAAAACTGTTTTTAATTTACCGTTGCCGTCATGTTTTTGATGGGTTCTTTTGGTTGAATTTGTTTGGGTAATGTAGAAGGAATAAATATTTCAAAGGGCATTTTATTTGTTAGAAACAATTTGTTTATGCAACTAGTTATTGGTGAAGTTTTCTAGATAATAGTTGTTTATAATCTTCTAAGATTGTTAAAGTGTTTTATGGAATACTTGTGGCATTGTAATGTCTAAATGATTTAACCAATTAAGATAAGTTTATCTTAGTTTTGAGGCCGGTCTGCGTTTTGTTTCCATTTTTACTGTGCCCAGTTGTGGAACTCTCCAATAGCTAAGTATAATGTGTCTGCCTTCAGTTACGACACGAATGAAATAGTATTTACTGGGTAAGCGCGCTCCGTCATTAACCACATCACGCTTTACATCAAGCATTTTGTAGTCAAGCGTAAATCATATTAATAGAGTAAAATAAACCGCTTGTTCTATCAAGACAGACTTGTCTTATTTATTTATACATTTACCTAGAACAGATTACACAATCTACAATATACATACCTATAGCTATATATAATGTAGTTAGAGGCAATCGTGTGCCGCGGAAGTGCGGAGGTCGCATCCTGAGTGCCGCTTCCGTTGTCAGTTCACAGGAGTTGGGATAACGTTTACTTGTTCCTACGTCTAGTTTCCTACACAGTATTGAAATATGGATGTTTAGGTATATTTAGTTGTTATTAATTTTGCTTAAGGATGGGGAGTTAAATGTTAATGGTAACTTATCGATATTTTTTCTTCGTAACTATTTGCAACCGATTGTTGTAGTGTTGTAAAGGAAAGATCTATGTCCCAGACTTATAATCTTACTAATTATAGTATTTATACTTTTGATTCGGGTTCAAAGTAGAAAGAAATGAGCCTGGACAGGGAGAAATTAGATGATATCGCATTAGAAGCAAAGCAAATTCGAATGCTAGTTAAAAGATAATGTCAAAAACAATTTGCTTATTACACTACAGGTATTAATTCCAACAAATATTTCCGGCATTGTAACGTCCCACTGAATAAACCCTGATTATGATATATCGATATTATCGATACTGCATCTCGCTTTGTTCCTTATTGTATAATCGAATAACTCAGATCGATTTACCGGAAGTAACTAGCGACCATTGTGTTGGTACAGTAGGTGGGAATGACGGATTGGTTTAATATGTTGTACTACTTCCGTGATCTAATTTAAATTAGCTTTCCACATCTTTATTAGGATTAGATGTAGGCAGAGGTAAATATTGACCACATTTATTTAGTAATGATTCCTAATCTTCAAGTGGTATACAGCTAAACATTCTTTAGTTAGTTACTTTGGATCAAAACATCTACTACTAGTAGAAAAGTTGGTCTTATGAAAAATCTAAGTTTATAAAAGCCACTCTTATGATATATTTACCGTAGGTTGTGACTGAAGTTCCCTATTTTATTAAGTATCAAGGCATACAATGGTTGTATGTACTAAATCATGTCTATTTCGGTATATTTAATAATAACTGTTATCGATTCCACGATACTTTGTTAAGTAATTACGTCTATCTCTATTTGTATGTTGTTTTATTTATTGTATCAGGAAATAAAGTAAATGACCATATTTTTAAACAGAACACGTCAGCAATCTATGTGTTTGTCAGTGCCAGAAAACAGAGAACAGGTAAATTTCTAGGAAAGGTGTAAAAATGTTTACTGAGAGTTTAGTTTAATTTAATATTAAAACCTTTGTAATAATATATTTATTTAATCGATATAATTATTGACTAAAACCTATGCACAAATCGCATCACTATTTAAAAAAAGATAGTATTGAAAACATTGTTTGTAATGTTTACTAAACCTTAATACGGGTGATGTGACATCACTAATGTTTTATATTATAATGTTATTTGTATTATCATTTAACTATGCGAAAATTACGACAGTCTGTCTGTTAGTTTTAACTATAAGCAATGCCAAAAACGTCATTGTAATGTGATTGATTATCCATTTTAGTTGGAGCCAATCCAAAACCAAACCAAGTATAGAACCAAAGTGAAGTGAACAGTGACAAATGTAACGTGAAATACGATAATATAACTGTTTGTTTGTGTGAATGCATCATACGTGGTCGGACAGATGATGTGGTTTAAGAGAGAACCGAAACCGGTAGTTGAGAAACCGGTGGAAAATGGAGTTGTTGGTAAGCTGAAGAAGAAGAAACCGGCGCTTTTGAAGCCGACGAGGGAGTCCAGTGAAAGAGAGACATCGACAGAGAGTGAAAAGGAAAGAAGAAGATATTCTGACATATTAGATACTGTCTCTTTAGGTTTGTACGAATTTATATCAAATGTAGCTTGCCACTTGAAGTACGCATTGTTTGCTTAACAAAACTGCTTAGGACGTGTTTATATAACCAGACGGTGCGTACAATGTACATAAGGATTTTACACATTGGAATGGTACACATACTGAAAAAGTTTACTGTGAAGGCGATAGGAGGTGTGTACCGGACTGATGCGTAGAGTTCTTACTGGTGTATCAACTGCGGGGTAAGTGCGACCGATTACTTGCAACTGGTGACGCGCGACAACCGCTTTTGCGTCGTGTGGCGGCCACGAGTTCTCAGTGTGAGCTACAACTGAACCTGAAAGTTACAGTGGTTGTCGCGAGTCACAAGCTGCCAATGGTTCGTGGTTCCTTTGTGGGAGCCCTTTTAATTGCGTTGCAGGAAATAGAGGACTAAGGTGCGTTGGAACCTTGTTACTCCCTCCCTTACCCCGCAGTCGATGTGCAAGTTGTTTAGCTACAATTCAAATCAAATTCCTTGCCATTTTTATCTCGCGTTCTAAGACGTCTGTGATGTGGTAACTGTTATTTATTTGCTAATAATAATATTATGTATTAGCGTTTATCGATATTTTTAGCAACAGTAGTGACGCGAACGTATCGATGTAATCGAACGAAAATAGTCGTTTTGTTTATGTATTGCGTTGTGTTTAAAGTCGATATTCTGTTATGTTTGTAATAGAATAAAGAATATATTGAGCGTAGAAAAAAAAAACCTATTTTCTATGAACATCCTGACTGGGTGCCGTCCACCTTACAGAGTACACGTCCTGTGTGAGTAAGGTACAGTGCCTGTCGATATTTATAGAGTCGGCGGCTGATTTCTGGTATTGAAGCGTCCATTAATTACGTCGGCAGTATGCTTTTTGCCAAACATATTTGTCGAATATAGGTTAATTTAATTCGACAAATTATTTTATCAGTTAATATTGTCAACACATAATAATTTCTTTGCCGTAAACAATAAAATGTAATAGTGATGTATATTTTACATTAACATAAAAATAAGTATTCCCGCCAAAAGTTCGAGATGACTCTACGATTTGACCTATTAAATAATTATGCTATAAAAATCAAACTAAATTATGACCATCACAAAAAACTATAAATAATTCTAATAGCGTTTAATTTTTTAAATATACTAATCTAAGAACTATTTATTTTCGTAGTGTTGCCAATTAATCAGATCAAAAATATTTGGCGACATCGCAATTTTGTTTTTAACCCGATTCTAGTGTAATGTTCTAGTTTTTCGCTCTCGTCAAATTATAATTAATCTAAAATTGTTATAAGTAGCACGACTATGTAGCTATTTTAAATTTACAAAAGTCTTGATTTTTTGTTTGTTCAATTAATATTCGTGCACCCGAGTGTTGTGCAGGTATGTTTTTCCCCATTTAATAAGTATCAGCAAGTCGCATTTGCTCCAAGCGCATTAAAAATGTTCTAATTTGGTTAAACCCAAGAATTGAGTTTTCTTTTTCAAAATAAAAAACTTTTACAGTTGTTAAACTTAAAAGAAACAACAGCGAGTGACAGGCTCCCAAATATACAATAATGGGTGGAATCGCAGGGCGGTGATCCGCATATGCGTGCCCTGCACTTAGATAGTATGTAACAGTGGTATTGACACTACTGACGTTACCCACTTGACACTAAGGAAAACGTTTACATACAATTTCAAGTACACTCAAGTAGAGGGTTTTTCCAAGTTTCTTATAAGACAATTCACTTTTTGTTGCAAAAACTGTTAAACACTGATAATTTTAAACTAAAAAGGTTAATACCTAGTTATTTTATAGTAATTGTTTACTTAACTGTGTCAATTTGCTGTCTGCAACATTTCGATCGTAGGTGTGTAGGCACTTAGTCCACAAATATGTAGATACGTCTAATAATATTTTAGTAGAATTTAATTTTGAATTAATTTAAACATAAAGTTAAATACTTATTTATGTCTTAGTTTACTGTAATCTTAGTTATGATAAGTTGGTTCAGTAGTAGTGTGTAAGATACAAGCCGAAACGTCTCGAATCTGATTTGGGCTTAGAACTCAGGACCATTTGAGTCCAACAAATACCAAGGATTTAAAAAAAAATCAGACGGTGATGAAAGGAAATTGACTCCTGTAATATGAGATGTAATGTCGCTGGCTAAACTTGTGACATCCACCTCTTGACTATACCCTTGGTTATTACAGACATGAAATATGTTTTAGCTAGTCTTAGCGTCTTACACTACGACAAAATTTTGTTTATTAGTTGCACAAGTGCCACTAAAGCTAGTGTTTGTATGTTTACAGTTTACGCAAGATGATCCCAAGATTTACGCTCCCTCGTAAATACCGTAAGATAATGCACTGTTATCTTGTTACCGATATCTTCTTATCTAATACCCAAAACTACGTGTGAACTTAAAAACACCATTATCTCGACCTATAAACAAAACGACATTCGTATTATTTTGTTTTAAAAAAAATTGTAGTGGAAATGTTTCAATCCAACCGAAAAATACAGCTAAATTGTGATGGTCATGCTTAAAATGCTCCGCCAAATTTTATATCGAAAGCTATTAGTTAGTATAAACAAGCAAAACGTAATAACCGATAAGTTAGCAAACTTTCGTAACTTTCAAACAATAGATAAAAACTAAATCGTTATGTTCCTGCAATATTGTTTCGAATAGCTTCTTAACGTATAGAAAGCGTATCGGCAAACATTCGAAATTAAATTGTATTGTATGCTTATAGTAATTAACTATCTTGTAAAACGGCCGGCGTGACTCATAACAACCTCAACATTGTCTCAGTCTATAATCAATCGAAAAACCACATTTTTGCCCTTCAATCGTGTCATTGTCTCCGTTTTTGTACCACACAGACGTCTGTAGCATTATAAATGGTGATTGCAAAATAATTACCGTTAAATTTTGCGTTTAAAACACAAAAGTAGAGCGGCTGTTATTAATGGCAAGGAATTTTCGTAATAAGTAGTTAGAAACATTCTTAAGATATGATGTAATTTAACAGAAAGACGCGATGAAAGCGACGAGTCATTGTACGAGTCTGCAGATGGACACAGCGATGTCATATCAGCAAGTGAAGATGCTATACCTCGACTTGGTAAAACACCTACAATCAGCAAAGAATCTCTTAAACTAGCAATCACAGATGAAGAAGTCGATAATATAGTTAAAACGAAAAAAGGTCACAGAAAAACCATGTCCCTATCTAACCCTTTAGAACTTGTAAGGAATTTAGGAGATGAATGGTTTGACTCGGCCAAAAAAGAATTAGAAAAGAATTCTGATAAAAAAAAATCGAAAGAAAGCTTATGGAGTGAGGAAGACAGAGACTCAATTCACGGATCGACGATGAAATTGGACCAGTTACGGAAGAATAGTAAAAAAGAAGATAAAAGTCAATCAAATAGCAGAAAGAGTAGTACTGGTGAGGTTCCTAAAAGTAGGAAGACCAGTAAAGGGTCCTCTGTGAGTGCGTTAAACTTTCTCCGAAGAAAAAAGACGCCGACATCAAACTCAAAGCCAGTTGAACCTGTAGCTGAAAATGATAAAGTTTTAACGACAGATGAAATTTTAAATTACACAAAGATGTTTCTAGAAGGCGAGAAGCGATTTGCCGCAATATCAGAAATAAGACCTATTGTTGAAACCGATTCAGAAGATGAACCTCCGACTCCTAAACAAATAGAACATAGAAGAAGATTAAGCAGACAAACTTCTAGGAGTAAAAGTAAAGTAAGGGGGAAGAGTCAATCGCTGAAAGTAAATACTCTTAGGAAGTCTCATAGTGGTACATTGAAAAAGGGGAAAAAGAAGAATATAAAACCGGCACCAGGAACAAGAAGTAGGCAAGCAAGTATAGTAGAAATGACTCCGATTGTTAAAAAGAAGAATTCGGAAAGCAAGCATCAAAACTCTTGGCTGTTTAGTGGATCTCGAGGTAAGTCTACTACTTATTTCTCTATTTTTGGGAAAATAGCACAAGGTGAATAATTTACAAATACGTCCTATGCTTTAATATACAATGCTAAGGACAAAAATCTAGTTTGCTAATTTAAGTGCATACATTACAGGATTGCACAATTTGACCAAAATCTAATATGTCAGGGACTTAATATTTTGCTTTAATTAGTTGTACCAAATTTAAGTGTAAAGATTTTAGCGAATAGTCGCTGCAGCTGGTGACAATTAGAAGTAAAAGAAAAGCTTGAAAAGTAGCACATATGTCTTGAATCTTATTCTCATGCAAATACAACCATTTACATACAAATTGAGTCGTTTATTATGTTTATTGTTGTATTAAGTGTTATAAACAATGTCAAATATTATATTAAACATGCGTCTACATTGCAATAGAATTATTGAAGTCATTACTAGGTAGTGAAGCATAAAACACGACAGTAAATATGTTTGGCAACGATGCACAACGACATCTGATTTCCAACGGCACTAAACCTATATAAAACTAACTCTTGATACATAGAATGTATAATTCCCTGAAGAATTCGACAATTTATAATGATTATATGTTATCACCATATTTACATTGTGCTTTAAGAATTAAAAATGTCTAAAGATACAATTTCTTCCTGCAAAAGTTTTAAACATCTCTAAACAATATAATAATAATAAATAAATAATAATAAATATTCTGGGACATTAACACACACGGTCATCTGGTCCCAAGCTAAGCAGAGCTTGTGTTATGGAAACCAGATAACTGGTATATACTATACATATAATACTTTTCTTTTGTAAATATATACTTAAAATAGATATTTACACCCAATCTCGCTCAAACACAAATGTTCATCACTAATGTTTGTCTCGATTGGGAATCGAACCCACGACCTGCGGCGTGAAAAGCAAGTATCTTACCGACCACGCCACCGGCCTACAACACATGTTGGCGACAATTTATTGTTATCTATGTAAACAAGTTCAATTTCCTCATAAAGCTAGCGAGTTGTAGTTCCTTTAGATAAACTAGCAGTATCATTCCTTTTACTAAATGCAAGTTCTGCTTATCTCTGTTGCCGGTTGATAGCGTGACCTTAATGTCCATCGTAATATTAGATCATCACTATTTCTTTGGTATGATGTTTTGTTTGTAAACTTAGTTTTCAAATTTAATAAAAAAAATCAAATTGTAACTTACAATTTCATAAATCTTATCTTAATTTGCATGCCGAATGCCCGTGTACAGTCAAAAGTGGAGAGCAATAATATACAAATGTGGCAAAATGTGATGTACTGTGTACACACTAACCCATTCTACCACTTCTCCGTCAACCATTTTAGCAGTCCTAATTTTTTATACAGCCAAAACCGGGTATCTTTTATAAATCATCACTCCATCTTACTGGGGTTTACTACTATTCACTAAGGAGATATTGTTTTCTCTATAGCATTCTTATCTAACCTGCTAATACCAAAAAGCTCTTGTTCATCGTTAAACTAAATTAGTATCAACGTTAAAAATCCCCTTTGTTAATGACTAATTACCGTTGAAGGTTCCTCATACCATCGTGAAGTTATTTATTTCTACGTGTTTACGCTAACTCCTTGCCTTTTGAAGAAACGTTTGTTCTGAGAAACTCTTTTGACGCGTTATGTTCTGTAACATAATTGATACTTCGAATCGTGATTTATATTCCATGCTGTTATTGCATTATCATTATGGTTTATGACTGGTCTTTGAGATTTTATTCTGGATCAGTATTTATTTTTATGTCTGTTTTTATTGCCTTTCGCTAGCGACTCGCGCCTTTCTTACTTTATTTCTTTTACGCATTCGGGTAAAATCTTGTATCTGTCTCCAGATCTCAAATATTTTAATACCTTTATTAAAACCAAATTCTGAAGATAAGCCGAAAATATCAGAAAACCAGAGTTACTTTCACATTTATAATATTAGAGTAATAAAAAAGTACTCAAATATAGAAGCATAGAATGAGTGGGAATGTTTCAAAACTTATGCAACAAAGCTTGTACTTACATATTCATCTCGATAATAATTTAAAAAAATGCATTCCACAAGTTTATTATTACAAATTAAATATAGCTTTAAATTCTAACATCGGGTACTTCATAAATACAACGTATATAAGTTCTGTTCAGATGATTCGTATTACGGAAGTAATTGTACAGAGTTTACGATCAAATGTTACTTTTGCGCGATTCGTCTGTGCAAGATTAGCTTCACATTCCTGAGTTGTCCGTGACCCGTCACTACACGCCGATTAAACTGATCGGTATGCGACCAGACCCTACCATGGTTAGATTCGATACAGCACACGATATTACGAATTCGTTTTAAGAGGAAATTATTAATTTAGATAATCGGTTTTACTTTATTTAGAATAAGAATTACTTTTTTTTGTAAAGCTCCTTATTTTTGTTACCTTAACATTATCTTTTAAAAAGTATTTTTTATGTCTTTCTTTTGCTCCTACAAATGTGTTAAACACCTAAAAAGAGGATCCTGTTGCTTACGTTCAAAAAGTAATTGTTTTAAAACATTTGTTTTTGTATTTCAAGTTAGTTATTTGCCAAACTAAGATTTGATTCCTGTACACTGCTTTTTCAAGTTTCAAACTGATTTCAAACTGATATTATCGAACTTAACTAGAGTAGGGTCTGATATAACCCGGTCATCAGTATTCATAGGTACACCGAGTCTATTGATAAGTCGGTCATGTTGTCTGTCGATTATTCTGGTATCCTCCTTACGATGAAGTAAGTAGGTGAAATTAAATCGTTTTCAATCAGCTGTGGCATTGATTTGACGTGTGTTATGTTGTCAGTTCTTGATATATTACAGAGGAATCATCTTGATTTTCGAGTCATTTATTTTAAACAAATTTTTATTTATTCATGAATTGCTGAAATTTTTAAAGGAATATATTACCGGGAATATTGTATCAAAATCTGTTCTTGCTTACAGGATTTATAAACATCTATCTAACTACGGACCATCACAGACTTCTGCATTTTTAATAGGTTTCCTTTAGGTTGTGGAAATTTTTCATCAGTGATAATATTTTTTATCTTATATAGTAGTGTTTTCTATCTTACAAAATACCGTTATTATCTACAATAGCATTGACTAGATTAAAGTTTAATTAATGAAATTGGCTTTCATCATTTTTATCAACGAATGCTCATTCATTATTGTCACATTGAGATTGTATCTCCGTATATCTGAATCCATCAATCACATCAGGTTTATTAAAAGGGGGACACTGATGTCGAAAGAATTTACATACGGAATATTTATTAGTATTTACAACGCAAGTCGCCGCTTCTTACTACTTTACGGTACCTCAACCACATTTGCCGAAAGGCGTGAAAGCGCTCCTAGTTTTAATGTTATCCTATTTTTATTATGACTTACCATGTAAATTCGAGGGCAGAATATGCTACCAAACTGTTTTTGAACCTTTTAAACCTTCGAGAATCACAGCATTAGTGAATTGTCATATGTGAAAGAGCTTTCTATCTATAAGAAACTGCCTTACGACTTGGTACTGACTCCTGTTCTGTTGTAGAGCATGCACCAAGCTATTTTTCAAATTTCCTGAACATTTGTCTAGTTCACTTCAACCCTATTTTAGTGTCCCACTGTTGGGCAAGGGTCTTCTCTCAACTATTTTACGAGTTGAGGAGTTTAGGCATTTATCCACATACGCTGGCCAAGTGCGAGTTGGTTGATGCCACTTGTCCTCGAATGATTAGATTTAAACATGCCTGTTTCCTCATGATGTTTTCTATCACCGATATTGAGCTGCCAGCGCGACAGGGAATCGAACCCGCGACCTTATATTTCAAAGGCGAGTTCCATACCGCTGCGCCACCGCTGCTCATTAATGGTGCTGCTGCAGTTATTGATGTAGATTTCAACTGGATCAATGTTATATTTGTTTTAATATAGTTTTATTCAACCAGTAATGTTTCTTACGCATATAATGACCTTATCCCATTGCGGAGTTTAAGAAACTTGCAATGTTTAAACTTTGTTCTGAAATATTGCCGAGAGAGTTATGATTTACGAATGTATCTTCAATCGTGTTCAAAAACAGATTTCCTTGATTTCCCTTTAATCCCAAATCGCAACGGACATTTCCACCTGTTTATCATTTACATATTTATTATAACCGTACATTTTAAGTACCTTCCATTAATTATGCTTAAAGATTAAACCCTGTGTGTCCCCTACTCGTGTTACCCGATTAAAATGCGTTGCGGTACTCCGGAAGTCTATATAAATAGTGTTCGTTGGTTGACTCACCCTGACAGAATTGGCTGGCATTGTCCCTTTAGCGTGAGCTAAATTCGGATATCTATAGCAAAGAACTCTTTGGTTAAATATTTCTTTGATGGGTTCTAGTTGTTTTTAGTGTTGATGAGCTTTCAGTTAGAAGTGGTTCTTTCTCTTCATCTTTACTGGAAGGAAGTTTAGTTGTAACTTTTTTGTTGTGATTAATGACACTTCAGTCACATTTGTTCGTTTTTCTTCAAACTTAAGCTCCCATCCAGAGTAGACGTTTTATGGTCATTATTGCTCATATTGACCATAGAACGTCTACTTTGGACGAGGACTTAAGTTGGAGGTGAAGGCGAGGCTTTTACCTTTGAAAGGCTCTAAATAAATATGTCATGGGTCGGTTGGTTACCATTTATGCACTTTTATGACAACTTCTAAAGTTGTAAATTCATTCTAATGCCTAACAGTATTTAATATGTTTAGAAAAGTCATAATAAAGGCAATGTAGTGTATAGTTGTACCGATGTCGGTTATAAGTAGAAATATTATGAATTTATGATAATATTTATTGTTTGCTTTCCTTATGTCCTTAGTTTCCTTGTGTTAATGTTAATTTATATTACTAACAGTGTCACGGCCGCCAAGGATTTATAAACTAGGCAAAATATGACATCATTGTTTTCGTTTGATCGAATCCATACTTATGTTATAATTGTGAATGTAATTGAAACTCTGTCTGTGGTGCCTGTCATTTGGTGATTATTTACATAGTAACATCATCAGCATGATTTAATCTATTAATGAACATAATGGGTATACCATTTCCTACGCCTTGCTACATACATACTTTACACATAGTTTCGCCCAGCTCTTGGTAGGCACCTTGTAGAGGTCGTCATTCCATCTAGATGACTAGTCTGAGGGTATCCTACTCTACAGTTGCCTAACAGTGGTCTTCGTTTAAGATTTCGTTTACCTCTTCTATTTGTTTTTCCTGCGGCAGATATGCCTGTACTAGATCAGGATCTTAACTTTTCACTGTGTTGTAAATATTATTTTCAGCATCTCACAACCAATTAGTCTGCCATTTTTTTTGGGTCACTACAATAAGTGTAATACGTATGTCCAAAATGATCTATAACCAACAATGTGTAACACAATTCTTATGTCAATCCCTCCCTCCCACTCAATTCAAAGGATGCAGTTTTGGAAACGGGTCAACGGCCAATCGAAATGCCCATGACGTCAATGCCATTTATATCACCTTCCTCTAAATTCTACCTTAAATCTTTCAGTCTAAAATCGAAATTCGAATGCCCTAAGAACACTGACTCATCGGTACTGATGATGGATGTGTGATGAATGGGATTTTAAGCTTTGCTTATAAGTGTATAAGGATTGTTTTGGTCTGTAATAAGAATGATGATGGCATGAGATGATGTTGATTGAGGAGCATGAATAGTGTTGCAGAATCTATTGTAATTAAGTCTTTTGTGTTAATATTTAATTACGGTGTCAATCATGTTTGATGAGTCAAAGAGAAAAATAAATGTCATCTAGTTACAATCCATTTGAATCTTACTACAACTACTAACTACTAAACGGGCTGCTGTAAGCAGTTGCCGAAAACACGTGCGCCGGAAAACAATTTTTTTTAAGTATTATTTGACGGCTGCACCTTTTTTATACTTTGCTTGTTGTTAGTCGAAATTTCGGCATATGCTTAAGTTATTCTACGAGTAGTACGGCTTGAAATGTTTGAAGAAGTTCAAAATTTACAGGTTTGTTAGAATATATGGATGCTTGTTAAATTTAATGCAAAATCATGGAGTTTTGACCTGGATTTAGATACCTCTGGAATACACAACTTTAGGTATGATATTAGCATGATTTTGTAATATCACACGGGACCGAGTCACGGGCATTATGAAGCTACAACAGCTGGCATAATTAAAGATGGCATAATAATACATCTTTTTGACATGTTTCCTGAATACTTAATGTTATTTCTGCAGTCAACGTTACATTCTCGAGATTTCTTTTTGTAACAAAGCGATATGGAAGTTTTATAGTCTTTGTGCTTGAATAAAAACCTTGGAAACAAACAAGGTAATTACTTAGATCTATAAAAGTTGTTGTGACGTGTATAATCTGTTTAAGGTTCCTACTTAAAGCGTTTTGTTTAAATACCTAATAATTTTGTATAAATACTTTTAGGTTACTTGTAGTCTTAGATCTAAACATTCGTGACATCCACCACCTCGAACACGGCCTGTGTGTGGCACATACTCTTAAGGTTTTGGGCCTCTAATGTGGAATTTACTATTTTATTATTTAGTTTGAAATGTGGTATTTGGGCTTCATGTAAGTAATGAACGGTCGGTGTGCCGGTTATGCGTCTCTTCAACTGAAAGTGTCGTAGGTTACAACTTGTTTGAGATCAACGAGTGTACAATAAAGATATTCCTTCCATAAGCTTCTGTTCTAACATGGTATTAACGGGGGTTTCTCGACGAATTTGCAAACATTTTTACACATGTCTTTTAACAAGCATCTTTAGTACCATTGTCTAGTGTAAAGTATATCGAATCTGCAACATTTATATAGACTTCCCTGGTGGTGATATCCTAAGCAGTAACATGGGGTGTGACGTCATCGGTTAGATCATCTCTAATTGTGCGCATAATCTGTAGTCGCACGCGCATTTCTGTCACATAGTAGGCGTGTGTGTATGTACATTTTGCAATGTCGTTAGAAAAGGATTTTATTTTAATTGTGGCTGACTTCATTTGTTGTTTATTGATATGGCAAAGGTGTAATTGAATAGCAACTCTAATTACCGTGAGTTAAAAAATTATATCAAATTCTTCAGCGTTAGGTATAAAGTCTTTGAATGTCATGAATTGTATTGCTGTCGTAAGTAAGAATTTTGAATACACATTATTGAGATAAGTGAGGGGTTTTCAAAATTCAGTCAATCTTTTACGACGAATAACAACCAAGTGGTGTTTTAGTGGTCGGTAACCATAGTAATCTTACTATAACAATATTTGATAAGTAATCAAAATGGCCGCAAGGACATATACCAGGCTACCAACAAAAATCAAATCCCTTTTCGGGTTCGTAATAGGATGAAATAACCTCGCTTGCAAATATGTAATTTATATTTGCTTGGGCCATTTAAACCTACCGTTGTCGAAACAGGACGACGCGGTTTCCGTACTGTTTCACTTATCAATATGACATTGGCATCACTAACGGGTAAAGTAGTACTATACTTAACTGTTTCAATTTTATCTACAACACTACCTCATAGTTCTGATAAACATTAAAAATAACTTTTAATTAAAAACCGTATCAAAATAGGTCTGTTCTGTTTTATACTTATCCTGGTTACTAATTAAGTTATTATAGTTTTTGTAGGTTTCTCATTTCTTGTAGCTGCGACATTATACACTGGAATGTGTAAAAATAAATTTGAAGATTTTAAGTAGACTTTAGGTCTTCCTCCATATGCGCCATTATACCCTGATTTAGCCTTTTCATTGTATTACTTACTAGCTTTCCGACTACAACTTGCCTGTTTAAGCAATGATGTAGTTTACCATGGGACACACCTGCCCTAATATACTGAATTACTCGTGATTACGGATGATTTTCGGTGAGAAGTTGAGTTGGCAGTGGAATGAGGCTCCATATGGTTAGAAACCATAAAGGAACAACAATTCCGACCCACCCTCTTCAATAGTGTCACCAGACATCGTACCGGAACGCGGTAAGGCTCTTTCATTCGTCTCACTGAGATGGCCACTCCATCTAGTCTAAGACTGAGGCTATAGTGGCTAGCGATTTAATCATGGTACGACTGCAATATAATAAGTGAAAATCCGGCGATTATGTGGCTAATTACAACAGCCATCAAATTGTTAACGTTGACGATACGCATACTGTAGCAACTGTCATATTTAGTAGCACTGTTGAACTTTTCGCGCAAATGAAGTTATCTGACAGATCCGTTCAGATTTCGCAGTAAAATTTATGTAGCCGATGATAGCATGTATAATGTAGCTGTGAATACAGTACTGTTGTTCTTGTTGCTTAAATATATCAAATAACACTCTTAATAATCGGTGTGCAGTGTAGGCATAAATGTGATCTTTACTTACTTTTTTGATCGCTCATGTATCGCGTCATCGCGTATCTTATGTTCGCGTCCCTGTCTAATGTAACCGCAGCCTAAAGACGTCCCTTTGGCGGACTTATGCAATTCCTTGTCTGGAAGTAATTCTACAATTGAATATTTCGAAGAATAACAACTATAGCTATGTTATTGTTATTTTACGATTGTCTGTCTGTAGCTGTCGGTCACGTGCGGTGCAGAAGCGTGACTTAAGAAGTATTTTATCACTTTTAATAGTTGTAATACCTCCTCATAGGCACTTTAAGTACAAGTGAGGAATATTGGAGGTTTCCATGACATTTTAAGTTTAATTTATTGCTAACTGATATATTATAGTAATAAATAATAATAGATAATAATAATAAATCATTTATTTCAGACACTTGGTCCATATTATTTTACACAAATTGATGAAAAATAAAATAAAATCACATTAAATTAAATTATGGAATTAAAAAAACAAATAGCATATTAATTTAAATTTTAAAAAAGAAGGCTGGCCTACACTTAGGCCAAAGATTGAGCGTTGCCATTCAACGTGGCAATGCTGCCAGCCTTCTTGGTACGCTACCAACTGACATTGATGCGGAGGAGTTTTTTGACGCTCAGCTTTAGATATGTTTTATAAGTTCTATTTTATATTTACTATTTTTTTTAGGCTAAGTTAGTGCGTCATATTATTGTATTCAATTAGGTAATTTTTCTTGCGCAATCGTATCACTGTTGTAAATAACTGTGTATATAACATTTAATAAATGTTTTGGGTAAAAAAAAAATATATATACACATTTACTTAAACGTCATATAAGCTCATTATAGCTAAAATAGGTTTATAATTCGTTTGTTTGTTATTTTGTATATTTGGAACCTATTGCTTCACCAGTAAGTATGGATACTGGTCTAACAATAGGTCTTTAGACAAAAACTGATTACCTTTTATTTTATAGGTATCTAAATATAATTAGCATTACTCTTATCAGTACGTTTTTTGTGTAGTTTTTAGCTTTGTATTATAATCTACTTTACCCGTATCAAAGAAATAAATTATTAACAACTACCCGCATTACATATCAAGGTAAACAAAACAAAGCCTTTGTTTTCTGTTAACTTTACATATATGCAAACTAGATGGCGCTGAATTCAATTTACATTATTAAGTATTAAAAATATTATTGGTATATTTGTGTTTGTAAATAGTAACAGTGATGAAAATAAATTACTTTCGCATTATTAACATAATATTGTTTTTTCCAAGGAGAATCTCGTCGTGAGGGCTCGACAGACGAACCGACGGCGCCGGACGCTGACGTCGACACTAGCGACGCCAACACTAAGGAGCCTGAAAAAGATAACAAGTGAGTATATTCATTTACAGATGTTAATCTAACCGTTGCCATGAAAGCGATATGAAATACTTAATAACGGAAATTTGGTGGAATGGACTTAATGAAATAAGTTTTAGAAGTTACCAGTAGCGCCATCTAGTGTCGAGTGGCTGAACCTTTAGTGTCATTAGTCGTCACCATAGCGCTAGTAATGTGTATTTACTGAAACATTACAAGTACATATTATGTTATATTACTAGCTTTCCTGCTGCGGCTGCGCTCGCCTGAACAAAATTTTTATCTTGCCTAGCTGCGAAACTAAATTAAACATTGAGTAATAGCCTTCTTCAACATAGCAAGAATTTTTCAAATCGGACCTTTATAACATAAGTAGAATTAGCTCAACGGCCTTATTCATAAAATCTTATAAGAATCTACATAAAATGGACTTAGTCTCTTTCTGACTGGTATATCAAAATGACAGACAAAGACCCACGAATTATAAACCTATTTTAGCTATAATGAGCTTAAAAATCGTTTATGAATACGGGGGATTGTATATTTGACCAGCGTGTTTGGATTAACGACTCGTCAACTCTTAAGATAGTTGAGAGGAGACCACACGCTGTGGAGTACGAGTTTGTTATTACTACTACTAATACATAATGTATTATGTACAGTTGGCGGGGCCCGCTAGGGGCTGCTCGCGGTGTGAACCGTGCGGAGAGTTGCCGAGAGAGAGACGCACCACGACGCGGCAAGCATCGCAACGCTAGCGACCCCAACCGGCTCACTGCGCACAACAACCAGTAAGTACATTGGACTGTACACTAGATAATAAATCACAGATTTACGACATTTTATGGTTGTGATGTGATGCTACGATAAAACTTTAAATTAATTTGTTAATATTAGTTTTACGTCGGCATATATTGCTTGCAAGGTTCGTATATACAGAGGTTGCAGAATTTTCTCATGTGGCAAAAAGTAACCACGCCTTAGTCTCTCTATTCGATGCTAGATGGCGCTATAATCAAAAGTATGCTTGTGGGGTTAAAATATTATGTCCACTGCTTTGATCTTATTTCCTGATTAATTAATTAAATTATGTTGTAAAATTTTATAAAATCTTAAACTTCACGAAGAAACTTCTATATTTTTAAGGTTTTATTCATAAAATTTCAAAACCCACTAATTTATTATCTTGTCAAGACTACTTTACTTTGAGTAGTGTGTGTTCAGATGTATTGTATTATTATTTTTTATGAATAATGGGATAGATAATTTTTAAATAGCTTTTTTTTACTTAATCAACCACCGCAATCCGTCCATTGCTACTTCTGTAAGCTAGGATCGATAACAGCGCCGCAAAGAGACTGGATTTGAACCCGGCCAAGTCCGAGGACACCTAGGTATAATAGGTATCACCTGAATAGGTATCTATAACATTTAATTCTTGATAGGGTGTTTACTCAAGATAAAAACTACTGTTTGTTGTTAAATCTTATATAAAACTCAATGCCACTTTTCGTTGTAATTTTTAAACTCAAAAACGGGCTTACCTATTCAAACCAAATGTTTAGGCATTGTTCGGACTATTTAGTAGATGGTTTATGTGAAGTTTGCACAAAATCGGGTGAGCGGTTCTTTATTTAACACTTTTGTTTATAAATTGTTGAGTGGGCTGAAGCTACCCGGGCGAAGCTGGGGCGGGCCGCTAGTACTTTATAAAATAATGACATATATGTACCAAATTTGGTTTTTACAATACGTTGATATAATGTTTGTTAATATACGTTGTTTCACCATAAACGGTTAACAATAGAAAACATACAGTGTTCGATCTCGGCCCTGGCACAAAAATTGAGCTCGTAAATATTTTTATATATATCGATTTAATAGTATCGAGATATTTACTCGGGAAGTATTAAGGTTGGATTCCGCGCGCGTCTCCCGAAATAGTGCAATGCGCTGTCTGGTTAGGTGCTAGGGCTGGCACTGATGGGATAGGTATTAGATTGTATTTTTACAAACAATAGGAAACGTTTTGTGGAGACCTTTGAGCATATTTAAATGGCCGTAGACCTGGAGGTTAATTCACGTAATTAAATAAGTTTAGTTCCAGTGTAGTTGCAGTTAAGTTTCGATCAAAATAGCACTTTTCGTACTCTCGTAATTTTGACAACCGCTGTCACATACGCTCGCGTCAAGTTTGCGTCACGCGAACACTTTAGACTAGATATGACAGCTAAACAATTACAAGAATACCATTTTGCACTAAGATGTAAACTTAGTTGCAACTGCACCGAAATGTGATCGGCGCGTCAAAATTACGTGAATTAGGGAACTGATATAATTTGTGCAATGTCGGTACTAACATATTTATGAGTATTCCTACAGCATCTATTCACAAACGGTAACAAAAAAAAACGTTTTCATTACGATGTTGTCAACTCCTTTTCTTACCTTAGCTCTCCGCGGTGCGTCTGACGTGTAATGTATAAGAGCATTCTTTTCGAAAAATTCGTTTGCATTAGGTTTCCTGAGAGTCAAAAAAAATTTAAAATTAAAAAAAAATGTTATAAAAAAGTTGAAAATATATAGATTTTCTTGCTTTTATAGTACACTAGCGACCCGCCCCGGCTTCGCACGGGTGCAATGCTGGTACTAAAATATACTAAAGAATGTAAACTTTTTTATCATTAGAGTTTAGCCAGCGTTTGCAATGTAAATGCAAAAAATGCGTTAATTTACGACATCACATCAGAAATCTCTAAAATTATCAGTGTTTCTCTACTATATTATGCATGTATTGTACACATAAACCTTCCTCTTGAATCATTCTATGTGATAAAAAAAATCGCATGAAAATCGGTTGCGTAGTTTTAAAGATTTAAGCATACATAGGGACAGACAGAAGAAAGCGACTTTGTTTTATACTATGTAGTGATATTTTAGCTTCAAATGTGTTAAAATTCGTAATACTATTTCAAGAACAATTTAATCATTCTTACACACAGACAGTGCGCAGCCCTACTCCCAGTATGTAGGTACATACCTAAAGGTACTTTTATTTCATTTTCCAGTCACCAAACCGGCAGACGGTAAAACGACCTAACTGCGAATTACTAACAATCGAAAATACACCTTAAATCAATATGCTACGGTATATTTTATTTGTTTATATTCATTGAAGGTGTTAATTTATCATTTTGAACCATCATACAGCATAATTTATAATACTCTTTTGAAATTAAATAATTAAAGTATTTTGGTTTAATTATGAACATTGATTTTATTTCTGCATTTTAGTTGTATAGATTTTGTTGATATAATTTATTTTATTTTTGCATTAATATGAAACTAGCTGACCGTCCGCGCGTGTCGGCTATCGCACGAAAGAATTGTCCTCTTCTTAAACTTTACACTTCGACCCTTATTAGTGTCCTATTGCTAGGCACGGGTCTTCTCTCAACTATCTTATGAGTTGACAGAGTTTAGGCCTTAATCCACACACGCTGGCCAAGTGCGGGTTGGTGGACGTCACATCTCCTCGAATGATTAGTTCTTGTGTTATTTATGTCCTTTCCCGGGTCTAAAACCATCTCCGTACCAATTTTCATCCGAAACGGTTCAGTGGTGTTGACGTAAAAGCGTAACAGACAGACAGTGTTACAGTTTTTGTATAGTTTGATGTGTAGCCGTGTATACAGTTCAGTTTTATTTTAAGTGTTAAGATTTGTTCCGGAAATGACATGTTTCTGACTAATTCTATTACAGTCTCGACTCCTGTATCTACTTTTATTCCTAGATTATTTTGAGCAGATTTTACATACCATACTACACACCACACATATATCTATATATATAAAAATCAATGCCACTTTTCGTTGTAATTTTATAACTCAAAAACGGGCTTACCTATTCAAACCAAATGTTTAGGCATTGTTCGGACTATTTAGTAGATGGTTTATGTGAAGTTTGCACAAAATTGGTTGAGCGGTTCTTTATTTATCATATTTTTGTAAATTGTTGAGTGGGCTGAAGCTACCCGGGCGAAGCTGGGGCGGGCCGCTAGTACTTTATATTAGTCTAATGAGTCAACGACGATTACTAAGTGTAACTCTATATTTTTTAGAGACGCGATAAAGTCGTCTAATTTCTTTTCCTACCGTGCAGTGAATGACAGGCAACTACTGAGAAACACTGCCAAAAATACTCAGTAGGTTTTTTTAAATGTAATATTAAATACTTATTTAATAGAACATTGCGTCAGTTGTATCTACGTCGAATCTGTAATATGTTTATGACAAGTCAGGTACATGTTAAATACCAAACAAATCTGTGTTAATCTATTTGAAAATTACCATCACAATTGAATCAGCAGTTTTGCAAGGAAGAGAAAAAGTTGTTTTTTTTTTCTCTATTACCTATTATAATTCACATAGTTTATTGGGCTGGTCATATTTGTCGCATGCATCGAGACAGATGGGCCCGCATCACGACGCATTGGATTCCTGGAGACGGTCGTCGTCTCCGAGGAAGACCACGGAAACGATGGTGCGATGATAAAGGCTCGTTTGTCGCGACTTGGACGGAAGAAGCTAGCAATAGGGACAGTTGGAAGGCTATTGGGGAGGCTTTTGCCCAGCAATGGGACACTACAGGCTATTAAAAATAATAATAATATTAATTTATTTAAATGCCTCGGTGGTTTAGTGCTAAGCGTGTTCGCTTAATAACCGCTTAAAGTCGGGTTCGTTTCCCGGGCGGAAGCTAGTTCGAAATATATCTCATAGCTCACGTAATAGTAGACGAAGCTTCAAGCTTGTGTGTTGTGATTGTTAGTCTGTTCTACTGAAAACCAGTATTACTGTGTCCGTATTTCAACCAGTTTAATACGGTTCCTTGACTCTTCAATATTTGGTCGTTCTAACGCCAATGGTTACAGTTTTCAGTAGGCGACGAGACGCGATCGAATGCGCACTGCGGGCTTTTCGTTTGAGAATTGTTGTTTTCATTTAACCGACTTGATCACAGAGGGTTGTTGTTGGTAGCTCAAGTGTGTTTCAGTGTTTTGTGGTGTACCTTGTTGTAAATGAGTGTTAATTTAGATTATTTTATTCAATAAGGTATTATTTTTTTGGAAATTTCGTCCAACATTTTCGGTGAAACGAGTACGGGTAACTACCTAGTTTAGTGGTAAGCTTGTTCGCCTAATAATTCTGCGGGTTTAGGTTCGCATCCGAGCAAAAATACGTTTTTCATATTTAGAATTTTTTTTAATATTATATTAATATTATTAATAGCAGCTCGAAGTTTGGAATTGTGTCCGATTTACAGCAATAGATCGCCTCTGCATGGGATCTACAGATAACCCACGAAACGTGGGTGATGTGGTACCTCTGCTTACACCTTTGCGTAATACAGGTATAAATGATATGTTACTCACGAAAACTAATCCAGTTTAACCGACACTTTAGAAGGAGGTTCTCAATTCGATTGGTATTGTTAATGATGCTTTAAAAAAAGATTTTTCTGATATAGGTAGGTACTTAGATAATCTTAGTTGCATTGAAATAAAACTATTTTATAACGGATTTTATTCACAAGTGACCATGAAGTCTGAAGACTCTGAAACGTCGGTAGGTATCTAAAATCTAAAATAAACCGCGATAAAATCCGTTATGAAGTTGTTTTATTTGAATGTGTGATATTCGCGTAAATCTAAGACAATACTATCTTAGTTGCAGTTCGAAGTTCAGAATTGTGCTCGATGAACGGCGATAGGCTCGCCACCTATTACGTATAGGACCTAAACATAGCCGACGAAAAGTGGGCGATATTCACCTCTGCTTACACCCTCGGGTAATACAGGCGTGTTGCTATGATGCTACGTATTCTTATCAAGTACCTATGTAATGGTTTAGGAGTTTGTAATTTTTTTTATCATATAGGCTCGCGCTTGACCACAACTTTCCTGTTAAGCAATGATGTAGGCTAAGATGAAACGCGCTTACCCAGTAAATACCTATTTTCCCGAGACTGGGTGACATTGTAAATTGTAACTGTGTAGATTATTAAGAGGTAGTGCAGTGTCTCGTGTATTGAACCGCGCGGTACGCACAGTCGTCAACTCTACACAATGGACGACAGACAATCAAGTTACTGCTCATATTTAATAACAACTATAGTGTTACACTCCGATCTCCATGTTAACACAACCGCCTACGAACTTCTTCCACTTTGTGTATGTGATTGGGAACTATCCTAAGGAAGCCAAGCCTAAAAAAGTAGTCTTTTAGTAAATCCAGACAGTTAACTACATAATCTATATATAAAAATCAATTGCTGTTCCGTCTAGCTAAAACTCGAGAACGGCTGAACGGATTTATCTTATCTTAGTCTTGAAATGTTCGTAGACGTCTAGGGAAGGTTTAAAAGGTGAGAAAAATTCGAATAATTTCCGGGAAAACCCTTAAAACAGCAGTCGATTGAGGCTTGAGCAGTATTTAATTATTTGATAAGAAAAACCAACAGCTAAGTAAAAAACTGAAAAAGTAGCTAAATAAACAACAGTAAGCCAATAATAGGTTTTCACGAATAGCAGTTGGGTAACATTATAAATTTTTCAGAACACTAGCAAGCAAATACGAAAATCCTGTTAGAGCCTAAAATAACAAAAAAACAAATTATTTATAAAAATTAAGGTTTAGCCTGTTCCTTGCAGTACTGCTTTTAATTGTATATGGATCAAATAGAAGCTCTTTGCAAATGTTGTTAAAATCCTTGCTCGCCCGCAAAACGTATGAGTTCTACCTGTAGTTAGTAGATGAAGAAAGTGCCAACAAGGGTGGATTATAGCGTATGGATCTAGTCTAGAGGGAATGTTAAAGTTTAATTGTACCGTCAAACTAGATGAAATGACGATTTCTGCTACACAAGAGCTAGACAAGTCTACTTGTACCTACAAAATGGTGGTTACAGCTGCAAAACAAAACATTCCGTAGTACCTTATGGTACAATTTGATCGTAGTAGTAAGCAGAATATGTTATACTAACAAATAATCTACCGGTTTATACAAAACATTTGCTTTTACGCATTATCTATTAAAGAGCCTTTGAACACCAGACATTCGTTATTTTATAAAAGCTGAAAGTTTATCGGCGCATCCTCCAACAAAGGTTAGGACAATTTATCAATTCGTTTGGGTCATCGTGCCTTTGGCCTGTAAGCGGTACTAAAGATCTGTAACATAAATTCATCAAATTATGAAGTGTGATTTTCTTCATAATATTTCACAAAATCACACAATTTATTGCCAAACACCGAACATAGTGGCAACCTCAATACTCAATTATTTATTGCATTTCATAATGTGGACATCTACGGTAATTAACATAACAAATACTACCTTGCTAGACACCCTTTAAGTTGATTACGTGATTTTTTATAATATCCTGAAGGAAATACCAAATAATTTACACTTATGGCACTTATCGGCCAAAGCCACGATGATCGAAACTATAGTGGATTTATTGTTCTTACCTGTGTTGGGAGCATGCGCTGACAAATTTTCAACTTTCATAAAATAACGAAGGTCTGGCGTTCACAGGCTCTTAGGCGGTTATGAGAAACAATACAGTATACATAACATGTTATAATAATAACCTTAACCCCTGTTTCGCATCGGCTAAACAAGCACACAGATGTTGCAAACACTGACCATCTCTATTACTAAGAGACGAGTAGAAAGAGATACACAGTGCTTGTAATAGTTTCGTCGAGTAGTGCAAACGACTGGTAAGGCATAGCGATTTTCTTAGTTTCTTTCTTTAAAATGAGCTCGAATAGAGAATCCAAAATCAAAATGAAATCAAATCAAAATATGCTTTATTTTTTTGAGACGCGAGTCTACATAAAAATAGTCCAATTTCTTTTCCTACCGTGCAGTGAATGACTGGCAATTACTGAGAAACACTGCAAAAAAACTCAGTAGGCTTTTTCTTTTTTAAATGAACTACTTATATCCACATTATAGAATACACTCAATGTGCACCTGGATGTATGACAACCAATGCCTTTGTCGACAGACACTGTCTACCTTACTCACACACAGGAACACAACCAACAGTTATTTTATTAAACATTGTGTATTCTGTAAGGTGGACGGTACACACCTCCTCAGTTGGGGTGATCATCGAACGAAGAAAATCGCTTAGCCCTAGTTTTTTTGATGCTGTGCTGTTAATCTTACTGAAGTGTACTAAAGTGGTATTTCTGTTTTCGGATTTGCGCCAGCTTTTACAGTAATAGCTAGTTAGTGAGTGCCAGGCTTTACCTAAACACACGTAATCAATACGTATTCCAAGTTTTAGTTGTTTATTTATTTTATTTCTTATAAAAATGTTTTGATCCAACACTTGTACGTTGGTTTTCCTTCAGAACCTATTTAAAGATATCCCAATTCCTATTATAATGTATTTTCTCGCTATTCGTATAAAATGTTAAGTGTTTCAACATTTCAGTTAAATGTTTCAAACATTTGGGTTGATGTATCCGATGTATTAATGGTGAACTAGATGTTATTAGATATAAATGATATTTTGAAGATATTATGTAGTTTATGTAACTGGTTTCCGCTCGAGATGGTGTCCGGCGTCAGCACAGAATTTCGGATGGCTGTTTTCCAAAAAGATCTGGTGCCTATAATACATAGGCTGGTAAAGGCAAGTATTATTATGTAGTTATTATCAAACAGTACCTAACCAAGTGGGAAAGAGTAGAAATGAAATAAAAAAAAGGATGTTGGGCAATTTCATAGGACATGACATCACATGACACAACAACATCTTAGAGGGGGAAGATAGAAGGAAATCGTAGAAATAGAAGGATATAGGCTACGTGAACCTAATGGAGGTAGAGGTTGGGATCATGTCGTGTAGGGAGGTGAAAGAAGCTGCTCAAGATCGAGCCAAATGGAAATAAATTCATCAGCTGCACCGACTAGGGTCTCAATCTGAAATTAAAAGAAGACCTAACCCTGTATTTTAGGGTAAGCTCCAGGCAGTTCTAGAGTACCTCCTTTATAAATGCCTATGTTTACGGGATGAAAATACATATATTATCAAGATTTGTTGTGTTGTACATGTCCTACTGATGGGTATGGGTCTTCTCTCAACTGTCATAAGTTTTTGGTTTTTTTGTTAGTTTGTAAAATTCACAAAAACATGTTTCAAATCCTGTCCTCCACTATCGTTTCTGCAGCAGTTAACAAACGAGCGAGAGCGCTATGTACTGCAAAATAGCCAAGTACTCGATGCTGTGTTTGGCCAGGTTGTAAGGCTAGTGTGTCAGGACTGCTGTTTTCGGTATTCATAATATTTACATTATTAACAATCGATTAATTCATAGCAATAGCTTCGCTGGTTCTTAGCATGATAGGTGAAGTTTATTGCCCTTTAGCGCTATCGTTTAGTAGAATTATTTCTGGTCTCCTTGTTTGGATTTAGTCATTACAAAAATTTTAGAACTGTAGTAAAAGAGGGCGTACTATTGCAATTCCATAAGGCTGAAATTTTTTATTGTTTTCAATTATAACACATTGGAATAAATTACTTTAAAACAGATTTTAAGCCATATCCTGGTTTTTATACGAATTTTTTTAGTATCCCAACGTTTCGAATGTCACAGGCTGGTGAACATCCAAAATGACGGGATAAAAAAAAATTATGTCCCACGTACACCTATAATACTGGACTAAAATGTAATATTTTGATAAAATATAATTCGCTTGATTCCCAAAGTGAAATATGAAGTACGCTAGTTGGTATATCCGTTAAAACGTTAGCACTTACAAGCTCTGATAACGTTAGTTTTGATTGACAGTGCTTTACGGAATTTTTATTTAGTGAAACTGCACAAAAATTATGTACAGGTAGCAATTCGACAGGCAGCGCAAACTGATTTAAAATCACGTGACTTATCTTTAGGACACCGATCAGAATTAATTTATAAGGTTCTTAGCCCTTCTTGTCATCTAATGACGGATATGATTACTATTGTTGTTATTATTGTTTTCACTGTTGGAATGTGGACATTGCTGAAAATCAGTGCTGTCGCCTCTGTCCTTATGTACTCACAGCGTTTACTGAGCTATGTGCATGTTTGACACTGATTGGTCACACTGTTTACTTTTCGTTTATATATATTTTTTTTACACGTGTTCGGTGTTTGTTATTTGATTGTTATTATCCTGTTTGTGTGAAATAAACATTTTTTCTTTCTTTATATTTCACTCCAATATAGTCGCACTTGTGCTCTATTATATCTTCTGAAAACCTAGTAAAATAGTTTAGACTGACCCCTGTAGCTGGAGTACAGCTAAGAAGGGATTTTATATTATTATTATTTCTAACACCGTTTGGTCTTGTCAAATAAATTCAAGCTAAATTGTTTATCTCTTATTAATTTGGTAAATCAAGTTTGCTGAAAGTTTCTAAAGGCTTTCAGAATTAACCTTAAAGCTTTGATTCAATTTGTCAATGTTTATTTTACTCTATTCTTAATATTTAATTTTATTAGTGTCAGTCGTTTTTACGTTTTCTATATTGTGAGCTATCGGTCTTTTATTTTAACACAGTTAGGTTTTCTTTTGTAATTCATTGCTATTCTAGATTCGTCCGATAAACCTGACCTGTCCTTAGATCGATGTTTAGAGAAAAGTGTCGAATTTTTAGCGCTAAATGACTTTGATGACGGGATTCTATCATTTCATTTTTTAATCATCAGCCCTTAGGTATGACGGTGATTTTATTACGAATTGCATTATTTTTTATAGTGTACGAGGAGTTAAGTCAGTGTTTCATATCCACTAACCAGATACCTAGACACCGCACATCTGGGCACTTGCGCTCGTCTAACTTATGTTTTACTACTGCATATTGTACCACCACAAGCTAATTTTAATTAGTTTGTTCAAGGACAAAAACTTGAAGGAACCAATCAAAATTAACTATCGTCCCCTATACCCCGCCATCTTTTGACGATTACAATTTCAAATATGTGATGAAAGTGACATCTAATAGGTATCTAATCGGTGTTCATATCTAAACATTCATTGTTTTCCAGTTATATTTGTTTTATTTACTGGTTACCTCATAGCTTATCGTGTTTTACTAAATATTTACTTTTATTCTTTTTGTTTGGATTTAACCCAAAATATAATACTTATTGTTTACGTCTGTGAGAACTAAACGTTCGGAGACAAGTGACATCCATTAAATCGCACTTGATTAGCGTGTGTGAAGTCATACCTAAACTCTCTCAACAATTATGATAGCAAATAAAATACCTGTGATAGCCGTTGACTACTAAATGATTGTTATTTTACTGTATCAAGACTTAGCTTATTAACTCCAAAACTTCTTGCGTTTGAACATTTTGGTTACTTTGTTGAATAATATTGAGCTATGTAATCACATTTACCATCATTTGGTAACCCTTCAGTAAGTAAAGCGAGAGTTACTTATTTGAATATCTAGACTATATCTAATATCGGAGCCGGAACGAATTCGGTCAGAGACCGCGTAATTATTTCATCACGACTGGCGGACGGAAATAGACATTAGGTCAATTTGATGGGCCCCTGGTTCATACCTGGTGTGGCATGATTATATTATTGATTAATGGTACTACAAAGTATTTTGGAATAGTAGGACTAGGTATCAAGTGGATCATGATACCGGGAGTACAAATTTTGATTTTGGTAACAATGTTATCGTGATTTTGTGATAGATATTGGATACCTTACTGAAGTTATAAATCGTTTAAGGGTTCTAGCTATTTGTTATTCGATAGTATCATTACTAAATTTCGGTGCTGAACCATTAAAACTTTTTATAGATAATCGGAATCCCTTTCAAAGTGTCTCCTGAGGTAAAATTATGCATTAAAAATATTCTTTGTATTTTTTTTTGTGTTGAAAATTGAAACCAAGGACACTTACCTTTAAAAAGTTGTTAAAAATTAGTCTAAATTAGAATTTAGTGTTTTGAACTAAGGCATTTTAAAAGACTTCTTCTCGTCTTATAGTGTCATCTAGAATGTGATAAAAATCTAGAATTATAATTTGGTTAGTATTCATGATGATGTTACACGTGTGGAAATACCTGAGAGTGGTATTCTTAGCGAGATCTCCACTAAAATTTAGTTAGCAGGCAACATGTTTGTTATTTTCAACAAATAACTCGCTACGCTACTTAAATTAATGAGGTTAGTTCTGTGGTTGAGCAGTTCGTTATACAATGTCGCCCATGCGCATGTGACCGCCCGTAATATTCTGAATATTCATGAAAAAATATCGAAAATAAACTTCAAAAGGGGGGGTCTATCTGTAACATTTATCATGTTATTCAATTTTGAATTTTTTAAGTAGAGTTTGTAGACTTGCTTTCTATTTTTTGACACATCTCCGAAGTTTATGGGTCGATTTGTATTTTGTTTATTATTTCCAAAAGCTTATGAGTTATTTTAACAGGTTAATTAACATTTTACTAAAAATTATCGACTACGAAAAAAAAAACGGAATCGAAGTAATTTTTTCGGGAAAAAATTTGTGTATTTATTTTAAAAAAACTAGTGTAAGTCCATAAATTATCCCCATAGGACCACTTTTTTAATCATTATTTGTAATCTACTACATAACAGCTAAAAATTTACAGAACATTATTAAACCAAACTGTAACTAAATCCAAAGTAAAACTCTAAAACTCTAAGAGTCAAATTTAGGAAAAGAAAATGTGAAAGTCAATTAAATGTCCCCGCTTTTAGCAGTGAGTACTAAAAGGTTAAACTAATAAGGAGGATGATAATGGAAATAAAAACAAACAAGCAATAGCCAGATTTTTACTTAAAAAATAAAAAAAAAAAGAATTCCATCTAATTGCAGATACATCCGCCTTCTTGTTTCCAGCGGTACTTCCTCCAAAAGCAACGGCAACGTATTGACTATAAAATCTAAAAATGCGTGTTGATCTAGTCTGTTTGGTAACACGAAAGGGCCAATAAGTTCACCGTCAATCATTCCAGCCCATACATTTATGGAAAATTGAGTCTGGAAAGTTGTTTCTCTAATGACGTGTGGATTTTCAGTGGCCCACACATGAAGATTGCGATGATTTGTTATACCCGCCCTTGTAAACGTGGCTTCATCTGTCCACAAAATCTTCCTCATAAAATTGAGATTAGCTCTTTGCTGTGCAATTATCCAATTACAAAAAACAGATCTCGCACCGTAATCGACATTTTCCAAATGTTGTGCACGTCGGAAATGATAAGGATGCAGGCCTTCTTTTTTGAGAATTCTCCAAACTCTTATTCTTGGTATACCTACTCTTATCGATAGAAGACGAATGCTTAGCATAGGGTTAGCGCGCACTAATCGTAACACATCCTCTTCCACGTCTACATCAACAATCACGCCGGGCTCATTTTGTTGCGGAAATAATCCTCTTTCGCAAAAAAGACGATGTACGGCAATGAAGGATCGGTACCCAAGTACTGGTCTACTTGGATATCGACGTCTGTACTCTTCGACAGCAGCGCGTGCATTTCCATTACAAACACCGTAAATGAAATGCATGTCAGCCACATGAGACGGCGGTAGATCACGCAATCGTACCATTGCAATGATACGAGTAGTTAACAAACTTTCCTCACAAGATTAAGTAGTGCACAAATCACAAAACACGTAGCGTCACGGGGTCAGTAATCAAGCGACTGAATGAAGTAACGCTAGCCGACAAGGGTGTGCACGTGGTAGGGACGCAATTGTTAAAAAGCTGTTTCTAGGAACCTGTTTCTACCTGAGCGACCCTTTTTATTTGAATAGTTGCAAATGTTCAACAAGTTGTTTGCTGGTTTTTTTTTAGAGATAGGTATTAGTAATGTTCTGTGAATTTTTAGCTGTTATGTAGTAGATTACAAATAATGATTAAAAAAGTGGTCCTATGGGGATAATTTATGGAGTTACACTAGTTTTTTTAAAATAAATACACAATTTTTTACCGAAAAAATTACTTCGATTCCGTTTTTTTTTTTCGTAGTCGATAATTTTTAGTAAAATGTTAATTAACCTGTTAAAATAACTCATAAGCTTTTGGAAATAATAAACAAAATACAAATCGACCCATAAACTTCGGAGATGTGTCAAAAAATAGAAAGCAAGTCTACAAACTCTACTTAAAAAATTCAAAATTGAATAACATGATAAATGTTACAGATAGACCCCCCCTTTTGAAGTTTATTTTCGATATTTTTTCATGAATATTCAGAATATTACGGGCGGTCACATGCGCATGGGCGACATTGTATAGTTTGAACTATCATTTGCCAAGATATATTGTGTATAAAATATGATTATTCTGTTTTCACGGCATTATGGTTTATCACCATCTTTCACCATCTTCAATTGTCTGTCAACTATTTTTATTATTATCACCATCACTATATTCTTCATTATTTATGTGTGTCTCTCTCTCTCTCTCTCTCTCTTTTAGCAAGGCTTTTAGTTCGGTTTTAAATTCATCAATTTCGGATTTAGATTTTCCAATTCAGATATAGATTCAGATAAATTGGGAAACATGCTATTCTAGTATTTTCTAGATATATTCGTCAAACATTCGTCAGAATATTTAGGAGATCATAAAGTAGAACTGGCGTTGCTAATAAAATAAATATACGTGTAACATAAATTTGTATCGAATTATAATCTTGCACCGGAGGTCGACGGCCAAACTATCGGAATGATTTATTTGGGAAGCCACCGGGATATCTCTAATCCTTTGATCGATTGCCAATATACATTTGGTGCAATGATACAAAGAAAAAAAATATAACTGGCCTCTGGTTGTGGCTTCTCCTATAATCATTAAGAGTTTTTCCTCAAAAGCCAACAATCCAAAGAAAGCTTTAATTTCTAAACTTAATAAAAGTACTATTGTAGAACATTTATTTCCTTGCATAACATATTGCAGCCAATGTGATAATAAGTCATCTACACGTTTATCTGGGTTTACTGTGTGTGTTTCATTCAAATCTGGTAACCGTGCATACATACAAACTTTCATATTTACAATGTTAGTCAGATCACTGGTCTGTCCTTGAGAGAAAATTCTTTATAGTTTATGATCGTTATTTCATAATTTATTGTTTGTGTATCTTTTGATTTTAACGTTTCGTTTTAGTTTTATATAGTTCGATGATTGTTCGTCCGGTGTTTTAATTTTCATATTTCATTATCTTTCTGTTTGTTTTGAATGTCTGATAGTTTTGTTTTGTGAGTGTATGTTTTTTTATCATCAGTATTTTGTATATTTTTTTCGTTTTGCTCTAACTGCAACTGATTTAGTATTATTAGTATGTTATCTTTGTCTAATGGTAGATAGCCAGTAACATGTCTTTTAAAAAACACCGCTGTCTATAACTTGGGCTATGGTTAGAATTTTACCACCTGTATCGGCATATTGGTTAAACGCGCTAATCTCAATTGGTACTGGCCCGATTTAAAAATTTCTTGCACTGTTAGATAGCCCAGTTATTGAGGAAGGCTATAGGCCACTACACTTTTTATGTCACTGCTGGGCATGAAATAAAAAGGAAGTCACAAGGAAATTTAATATCTTACTAAAGTACGGAAGGATAACTCACAAATAAAAGTGATTATAAACATTATTTGGCTACACTTAAACGTAACTGTAGCTTATAAACTGAATCATGATTACTGCAATAAAGGCATGCGGAGAGGCAAGCGATGCCAGACGTACGTTTTAGAACACAAACAGATATTCATTTTGTGGAGCTAAGGTTAAGAATGAGGTTATAGGAATTAAGATGGATATACTCAAAGGAAAGGTGTCTCCCATATGTTAATCTACACCGATGGAGGAAATCGCAGAATTCCTTCCTGGCCTTAAAAATAAGGTGTAAAGATAAGGATGATTAAATCCCATAAAGCCATGGTGAAGAGTCATGGCTTCATTTATTTTTGTAATTATTTCATTCCGGAAACACGTAAAATTCATTTCGTACACTCGTGCAGAGCCCGCTCTTTGTGATTCCAACCATAATAGTAGTAGTAGTCAAGTCATGCTACAATATGAAGTCAAGCGTCTGTCAACGTCAAAACCTTTGAGGGTGCTTCCAAACAAGTCTGGCGTTCATCGGTTCTCAGGCTCTTACGTAACTTGCTGATTCACAAAGTTTGTTTTCAAACATCAACATCCAAATTTCAAATGTTGTCAATCGCGGCCATGTTTGAAAGCTGTCAGTCTGACGTGCACAAGTTTCAATTTTCATTTTAAATTTTGTTGAATACGTAATAAAGCCCATTTTGGTTTAACCCATGCGTTTCTAATTTGAGTTTTCGTGAAAATATATAGCAGAGCGACTGACTCACAACTATGTAATGCAATTTTATTTGGCGTATGTAGGTGGCTTTGTTTTATTTCGCTATAAATTACATAGAATTGAAACTGCCACCACCGGTTACGAGTTCGGAACAAGCTGCGAAGTCCAGATTTCGAATCGCGTGATGTGGCCCAAAAGAAATGGTTTCTGAAATAGAAAATCGTGGTTGCATTTTGTAGTCAGGATTTGTGTCTGATAAACGGTATACTCGCCCTCTATTACTTGTGATATTTAAAAAAAAACTAAATAGCACTCACGTTCGCATTACCCGAAGATGTCGGTAGAGGTAAATATCAAATATATCTAACGATATAGGAGCACTACCAATAGTTACTTCTTGATAAAAGTTTAGAAACGACGATAAGATTAGGTTTGTCTCCTTTAAAGAAATCTACAATTATTGAAACTGGTGTATAATGTATTAAATCGATGATATAGTAGCAACCTCAAGACTTAACGATGTCAACGAGGCGACGGAAGTCACTCGACTGCGAAGCCTTACAATGGCTTCTCAATAGACTCGCCTTGTGTCAGCGGTATTATATGTAGACAAGGTATGAAAGACTAAGCTTGCACTTGTTATAGTTAGTTTAGATACTTATGGACAATTTACTCGAGGACAATAGCCGGGACAGGACAGCAAGTCGCATGACAGTTTACCAGTAGACTAATTCACGTAAATAAATAAGTTCAGTTGCAGTTCAATTGCAGTTAAGTTTCGATCAAAACAGCCCTTTTGGTATTCTCTGAATTTTGACAACCGCTGTCAGATACGCTCGCGTCAAGTTCGCGTCATGCGAGCGCTTTAGATTAGATATGACAGCTACACAATTAAAGAATACCATTTTTCACTAAGACGTAAACTTAATTGCAACTGCACCGCAATTTGATCGGCGCGTTAAGAAATTACAAGAATTAGCCTACAGGACTCGTCGACTACGTTTAGGTTCCATTCGACTCTTAAAAGGCGCGGATGCTATCCCTTGAAGCAGACATTACTACAAGCTTGTACAATGATCTTTTCTGTTTAATAACTAATTGATAGGATGTTTTGCTTAATCTGGTAATATAATACGGGACCCAACACTTTGTGTGAAATTACATTTAGGATAAAATAGAAGTAATGATTATTCTTCATAAGAAAAGATCTATTGGAAATGTTACCCATCTCATTGGAAATTTCCTAGGTTTTCAAACAATCTAATTGGCACACTGGCGCTCCCATATTGACCGGTTGTTATGGCCAACCTTACCTGTGTCAATGGCGAGCGCAAAGAACGTAATGTGCAGTTGTAACTTTGGTGTAGGGTGACCCTGCTCTATAGATTGATGAGAGACAATTCTAGTAAAAAAATGTTTAAAACAAGTAGCAAAAAAATATAAAACATGCTGTAGCCTTGATTAAAGGTTTTTTAGAAACTATATTTTGATTTTTGTTTTACTGTTTTCACGATAATCATGAGTGACCTCTCAATTAATAGCAAATGCTTCTAATGGACATAAACACGATTGCAAAATATTACAAAACAGACATAAAAATACGGAGATTGATTTGTATCTGCCTTGTAACATTACATGCTTCGCATTAAACGTGCCCTCTATATCTCCTCATTTGCGTGAGGTGGCTATCAATAGCGCGCGAGTTATACGTACACAGTTTTAAAATAATAATACTTAATTTCGGACAATTACCAAGTCCATATCGGGTTAATAAGTACATACTAATTTATCAGCTTTAAAACTAATGGCAAAAGACAAATCCCTACTGTCATCTTAAGCTCACCATTATAAAAATAATAATAATATTTTTATGTGCCCATTAGTTTGTGTCAGAAAGCAGTTATTTTGGCTAAATCCAGATTGAATTATAACTTAATTCAATACACACTAATTCACTCCATTATTTATTTTATTATATTTAATTCTCATATTTTGTTTTTTTTATAATTTTGACGTGACAACGTCTTAAATTAGGTTGCGGCTGGGAGGCACTTATGAAAAAGTGTAACGCTCGGTAACGTTACGATGAGTCACCGAACGAGAGAGAGGCCCGCCGAATGCCTTGCGTCTCTCTCCCACTCAACTATGTTTCATCCTTCTTCCTACTATACGAATGAATATTCACATTAAAATTATTTTACCACTCAAAGTCGTTGTCACGTAAAACTTTCGCCCGTATACCGAATTTACAGGCAACCAATTTTTTTTTTACTGTCTCTATATAGTACAACATTATGGACATTGTAGTAACCTAACGTGATGTGTACAATGGCTTGTCTTTATGCGTCCATTTCCAAGGGGCGGGTCCACCTTATGACATCACCACCTTCGTGACCATAGTCGGTTGCTTTTTACGTTTCAGCTGCAAAATAACCGCGCACATAGTTCAAAACCTATCTCATTGGTAATCTGTGAGTCTGTGCAACCGCGAGATCCATTATTCTAATAGTATGCATGATCCCAGGTACGAATTCGAGTTAGTTTAACTTTTGTAATTGATATGTTACTGTAATTGGTTTAACAAAACCGTGTTAACATAAATAAATAAATTAAATCATAATATGTCTAAGCGCGAGAATCGGAGTGCTGTGCGTGTAGTTGAAGTACTATTCCGTTTATGAGTTAATAGATATACCTATAGTGTCTCAGATAGGTGTTATTTCTTAATTAACTATACCATACCTAAAAGGAAAATTTCAATGCCTAATACAGTAAAATTATGCGTGTGGTAATACGTCAATATACAATAGAAGGAGTTAAACGTCATCAGTGGCCATCATCGACAGCTCATCACCCTTTCATATTACTGATATATGTAACATATCTGTTACATATACACGATGTATGTTACGTATAAGCACAGTCGCGATAACTATCGCCTACGAAACGCACGTGTTTCAATTGTTTTATTGATTTGAATTACGTAGTGAACTGTTGAAGTGGAATTGATATTTGGAATTGAATAGTGAATTTCGGAATGTGTTAGTGATTATGTGATTAATGTTTTTTTTTTAATTTAATGTTAGTTGTTGTTAGTACTAGTGTTTTTGCACAAGTGTTGTACTGTCAGTAAAAAATCTTTTTACAAATTGTACAACATGCTTTTTTATCGTTTAACCGACATCATGTAAACCATTATAGTTTTTGCATAGGGGGTTTTTGGTTGGGGTGACAGTCATTAGCTGTCGAGTTTTGGAATGTTATTATGATTTATTCGTGCAAAGACTTATATCAAATACTTTAAATAGCATCACGACTGCATTACCCGAACGTGTGGGCTGAGGTGAATATCACCCCTTTTCTCCACCTTTGTTTTGGTTCCATAGAGTTCTCGAAGTAGTATTTTTTTAAATATTCGAAGAAAACACGTACAAAGTTATTTAGTATTCCAACTTTACATTTAGAAGTTTCCTGTGTTCACTAAACTACCATAGATTATCATGAAAAAGTAACCATACATTTTGAAAACTGACATGTCTTCGAATTTAGCAAATAAATATTTAACAATTGTTCTGTACCTATCTATACTAATATTATAAAGCTGATCAGAAGCCGTAATATCAGAATAACTGGTCCGATTTGATTATTTTTTGCCATTTATTAAAGAAGGTTTTAAGCTACTTTTTATCCCCCACTGCTGCGAGCAGGAAGCCAGTTACTGTATAAAGATAGAAATGAAAAAAAAAACTAGTATCCCTCGTTTTGACGTCGGCTAGCGAGCAAGTAGGCCGGCGCCACCCTTACAAATTGACGTTAAATTTAAGTACCATCTCGTGTACGCTTAAAATCTATAAATTTACTTACAGGACGTAGGTAGTTATAAATATCGAATTTATCATCCATCGTAAACTACGGTCATAATATCTAACATTACCAAATATATAGGGCGAAGCGATTTTAATGTGTCTTTCCGTCGTTCCGTTGTCGCGTTTCCTTAGGGCCCACGTAAACTATACGAACTCTCGTTAGTTTTATATTGCCGTACATGTATGTAGTGTAGCAGACACTGGCCACGTGCTTCTCAGTATAACAATTGAGTAGCCCATGGTAGTCACATGACATATGGTGGCCAGAAAAGTTACTGTAACGAGCCAAAAATTGGTCATTAAAATTGAAGTAATTTTGTCATATTTTAATACATTTTCTATTTTATACATTTCACGTTTTGTACATTATTTTTTTCATTTCATAATGGTCCCTTTGAGAGTATAGATAGTGTAGTTTTTCACTACATTTCACATTATTCTATCTATCTTTGATATATTGTTACTCATGAGTAAAAGTAATTGTAGAAAAATTACATAAACCGGGCTCTATTTAATTAAATCTTTAATACCATGCTCGTTTATTGTTGTAAAAGTACAATTAACTTTTACTTTTGTCTTGATTTAGTATTCTCTTAATAATACGATAGAAACGTTGTGTAATTTTTTAGATTACCTACCGTCTAATAGGTTTTTTTAGGGATTTGTGGCCTTCGGGATTTAATGAATTATTATTATCTAGTTTGTGCCAAACACGACGATTTTCTACAATTTAGTTTATTGGCAGTACGTTTCAAATCTCTTGGAAAATTTTAGTGTTTTCACACGAGGCACTATAAAAAAGATAAATATTCGGAATCGAGGCGATGGTTTAACTTTATGAGAAGCTAAATCGGTTGAAACCATAAACAAGCGGACTTTTATAACTGCAATTTGTTTGATCGTGGTTTTAGAAAAAATATCTAGACAGTTTGCTTTTATTAGTTTACCTAAACTGTATTTATTGTGAAAATTTAGCATAATTGCTGGTGAATAATTTGTGTTTTTGATTAATTACATTATCCTATCCCCGAAAAATAAGCTTAAAAACCGCTTCAGGTTAAACAACAAATAATGAACAAGCATAAATAATAAACATTAGAATTACCTTAAGTAAATTACCTTCTCCCATGATGTAGTACTAGTATGTATGAAATAACGAGAGCATTTTATTATATTCTGAAAGTATCCTATATATTAATCCAGGTATTTGTGTCAAGTTTTATCAAAACCCGGTCAGCCGTATTTGAAAGAATAACAAACTTTTCCGGTTATAACTCTTAAATCAGTCCATCTATTTAGGCGCTACGAATCACATATATATAAAAGCACACGTCAAATTTATAAAACCCCTCTTTAGTCTATGGTTAATTGTAGGAAGTATAGACATGTAGTAAGTAGTTTATTACAATCTCTTGTTAATTTAAGTTCTTTTGAGCTAATTATGGTATAAAGCCATCATTACATCGCATTATCATAGGATTTAGTGCATGCACATAACGTATAAGGCAATAGACCATTATTGACCATTATGGCCGCTGCTTCGTTTGTGACGTGACGTCATACCAATTGATATAACAATTTATGATGGTTGAATAGTGATATTGTACGACTAAAGGAATATAGCATTTGGGGACTGGTTTTGTTACAAAACAAAAAACATCCACCTAAAGAATTTTGTAACTTATTCATGTAACTTCGTTTCAATCGTGTGTCGTTCGTAATGTAGGTCGGGATCTAATAAAATCAATGTCCATCAATTCTCATATCCTACGTAGCGTCACGCCTGTATTAATCGAAGGTGTAAGCAAAGGTGATATCACGCACTTTAGTTTAATTTTAGTAATTTTTAGCAACTCCACGTCTCTTAAGCGCCCATTTTTCGTAATTGGGCTGGGCGTCGCCGTTTTCAGTCCAGCTCCAAACGCACTTTTCTACGGCTATGTTTACGTCTCATACGTAATAGACGGTGAGTCTATTGCCGTTCATCGGACACAATTCCAAACTCCGAGCTTCATCTAAGATTCTCTAAGCATGTTAGAATAGTCTTTTGCTCGACCCGAAAATCGAACCCAGGAGCTCGCGGTTGTTAAGCTAATAACATGCGAACACATACAGTTTCGATTAACTACATATCGTAAAGAATAATAAGGATTCAGAGTGTCAAATAGTCAAAGGAAAACTGAGAACAATATTGTTTACCGGATACTTCACGAGAAAACTACGGCTTTTTCTGAATTACAGCAATAAAAGAATCCATGTACGCGTGACGCAGAGTTATACAAGTAGTATTTATTATACTAAGTGTGTGGTTCTTGTGTGTACCTAATTGAGTTGATATTTAATTAGCTGGTTTCCTGCACATACCTATATCACCAATTTGACCATGAAATTGAAATTCAGCTACTTAAATCTGTGTAAATTTATCAATTTTAATTTTTAATAGTTTAATTTTTAAATCTATTGAATCGTAATCTAGTAAAAGTAACAGATCGTAGTAAAAGTAACAAATATAGTAATTTCAGCAATTATAGCGTCCTATAAATGGAAATTAAAATACATAATATATAGTCTGTCTACTCCCATGGAAAAAAGGTGTGATAGTATTTAATAATATTCTGGGACATGAGTACATGACCATCTATACTATGGAAACCAGATACCTATAATCGTACTTAATATTATGAACGCGAAAGTTTGTAAGAATGTATAGATGTTTATTACTCTTTATTCGGAATTGGATGAAATATGGCACAGAGATAGATTATAATCTGGATTAATACTTAAGCTACTTTTATCCCAATAGGTAACTCGCGGGCGAAGCCGTGGTCGGAATCTAGTACAAAATTCAAATACAAAATTTATTTATTTCACGGGTTAGTGACACGGGGTCCCGAACTGATATATAACATATAGTTATAGTTATAGTTTGGAGCGGGCTAATTTTCCGCAACTCGAAAAACATATAACATATAACACTTTTCTAAAGACATGCGTGCATATGCCTTGCCTAACAGTTGACAGAATAGTCTCTCAACATACTCATTGACACGTTAGAAATATTTTAATAACTCAGTAACTGACAGCTAATGAGTATTGCCACCCCGATACCCTTAATCACCAGTACTCGTCGTTGTTACTAAATTAATATTCTCATTTAGATGCCTTACCTGCTGTGACAACCACCAAAGTTAAGTGTGATAGATTGAACTGTGTAATATTCAAAAAATAATAGTCAAAACAATTGTGTTAAATAAGTGTAATACACTGTTTTAGAAAAGCTGAATTGAAAACTAATTCATATTCGAAATCGGAATTTAAAAACAGTAAATGAACTTAAATAAAAAGTGAATAACATTTTTAAAACAGAACGTGAACTTGAACAAAAAGTGATTAAATAAGAAATTGAACATTGACTAAGAAAAAGCAAGTGATGCAAGTTTCATAGCTAAGTTGGAGGTGATAAAAGAATCATGGCTACTCCAGCTCCCCCTAGAGTAGCACGCAATGTGTCGTTACCAGCGGGCAGCCAGCCGCCTATCAGCATGATGGCAAGGCGGACTATGTCTGAGAGGTAAATGTATGCCACAATCTTACCGTTTTTAATAATCGTTACTAATTGAAATAAATGCGAAAGTAACTCTGTCTGTCTGTTGCGCTTTCACGCCAAAACCACTGAACCGATTCGGATGAAATTTGGTATGAAGATAGTTGTAGACCTGAGGACATAGGATAGTTTTTATCCGACTGCGCAAAAAGAGGTTAATGGTTTAGCGCGATAACCAGTAAGTTAGTATTCTATAAGTATTGACTGCTTGGGGTCAGTGAAAATGGAAGATCAACCACGGAGTGAAGGCGAAACTACTACAGCTGTATCTATTAAAAAGTTTCATTAAAACTAGTCCAGTTGTTTAGGATGAGTTCTCTAATATGTCAATCTAAACTAATATTGACCCTGGAGATTTTTTATTTTGATGTCATTTCGGTCGGTGAAGGAAAATTCATCGTGAGGAAACCGGCATGTCTAAGAACTTATCATTCGAGGACATGTGTCATCCACCAACCCGCACTTGGCCAGCGTGTGTGGATTAAGGCCTAAAAACTCTCTCAACAAGTAAGATAGTTGAGAGAAGACCCGTGCCCAGCAGTGGGACACTAAAAAGGGCTGAAGATGTCAGTTCAGCAGATTAAGAAAACTTCAGTTACAGAAATTTGTACTTTTTAATTAACCTTGCTGTTATAATTTAACATTGTCTTTATAAAACACACAAAGAGGTGCGTCTTAGTATTTTTACTAAATGAAAATGTTGTAACTTTCCACTTTCGATGGAAACCATTAGCTCAGTCTGGAGCGAAGTGGGTGGTGGTATAATTATAGGAATTTTACACCATCACCTGATGGGAATTCTATGAATGACTACCAAGGTCTTGTGTAATGTATTTGAAATGGTTTTATATAAAAAAAATACTTAACCTAACTTAAACTAATAAAATAAAATAAACTAAAATAAATTTCCAGCTTATTCACATTTATACAGAAGCAGAATACCGATGTTAGTAATGTCATAATGTAATGTACAGTCCGCGGGGCCTAAGCTGAGCTTTGCATATGCATGCACACATCGATATTGTATGTGTGACATCGGCCTATAACGCAACGCGTCCTTTGCTTGGTTAAAACAGGTTTATACTGCTTTTTGACAATCGGTCTGAGGTGCGTTGCGTCCCTAGCGCGCTGCAACTCAACCTTGATCCCTTTAACCCTTTTTAGTGTCTTACTGCTGGGCACGGGTCTTCTGTCAACTGTCTTACGAGTTGAGAGAGTTTAGGGCGTAATCCACACACGCTGGCCGAGTGCGATTTTGTGGATGTCACATGTCACCGAATGATTAATTCTTAAACAGGCCGGTTCCTTCACGATGTTTTCTTTCACCGACTAGGAATCGAACCCGCTGGCTGATACCGCTGCGCCACTTCTGTCACAAACACACACGCTGTATACAAATGATCTCTGATCACACAAATGTAAAGCTCAGCTTAGACCTCGCGGTCCGCCTCGGCGCCATGTTGTCTCTAGTATTAGCGTCGGGGTAATAATTACTTGTGATGTTACGGCTAATTACTTTGTATCACGTCATATCCATTTAAACAGATATGTTTTATTAGTTAACCCGTCTAGGATTTGGTGGGGTGCAATACCCTTTTTTATGGTAAGACTGCTTTACGCGGGCACTGTTTATGGAGCTCTCGTTTGCGCCAAATCCAATCGAAAAGACGAGTTTTCCATTTAATTCCATTTCATATTCCAAATTTTCCATCATTAATGGTAATAATAAAAATAAAACTGTTATGTAACGGATTTTATCGCGGTTTATTTTTGATTTTAAATCCCGATGTTTTGAAGTCTTCTCAGACGGGTGGACGGAGTATTTGACGTTCAAAATTATTAATCACAATTATTACTACCAACAAACATTACCTATTATTTAAGTTGGGTTCCGATTTAAGCAAACTGAGCTCACAGTGTCTTGAATTCCGAGTTGATTTTGCTTGGGTTTTGGCACAAGTAAATTAAGCACTGGGTCCCAAGCTGGTGGTATAATAACAATGTAATGTACTTTTTTAAATATTGTTCAATGAATTCATACCTCATAGCGAAATCCTAAGGTTGTCGATATTAATCAATGCGCATGCACATATTCATAGCTGTACAGAATTAGCAACGGTTTTATAACTTCCCGTCTGATGTTTGGAGTTTGTTTCCTCCATCGACCTTTCAGTTGTGAAACGTGGAGACTGTTGCGTACATAGAAGATTGTATTTATTACTGACAGTTTATTTTTTAAAAGGATTGTATGAAATGTGCGAGTTACTGCGAGCGCGTACGCATGTCATTTGTGTAGCCAATGGTATTTCAAAAACGCGCCGCTAGTGGCGCGAATGCTTATGATAATCGGATTATGATTATCGGTGAGAAGGTGGCAGTGGAATGAGCCTCCATATGGGTAGAAACCTTAAAGGAGCGACAATTCCGACCCACCCACTCTTTATGGTGTCACCAGACATCGCACCGGAACACGGCAAGGCCGCTTGGCGGAGCGGCTTTGTCTGGTGGGTGGTCACTAACCACGGCCGAAGCCTACCACCAGTTGATTGTCACCTGATTTGCACCACCCGGGGAAAAAAATACTTAGTTCTTTTCTGAGATGAAAATATTAGCGGTCTTATTCATAAAAATATTCCATGACTCTTTAATTAAAATGGACTTTGTGTCTTTCTCACTAGTATAAATGTCAAGATGACAGACAAAGACCAACTAATTATAAACCTATTTTAGCTATAATGAGCTTATAATACGTTTATGAGTACGGGGGTTAGGATTTTAATTCTATGTAATCTAAATTATAATATAAACAATCTGAGTTTCAAATTTCGTCTAAGATATTATTTAAATTAATTTTTATTTAGTTTAATGATAAACCAAATGTTACAAGCAGTGGACATAATTATTTAGTTTATTCAAATACGCCATCTAGTCTAAGAACCTCAAGCTCTGCAAAGATAGTGTTTAAGTATATTTAAACAAATCTAAAATGTCAGCTTAATTGAATATAATAATAATAATATAATCAAGATTGTGTAGTTCTGATAATAATGATGTGCCTGCAGTGACCTTGAGCCGGGCGCAGCGACCGCTCCTTCAGGCAGCTCTAGCAGTTCCAGCTTATCATCTAGAAGTAATGAGAGCAACACTGTCGCTGCTGATCAGCAGGGTGAGTAACAATACTACAGAATATTCTACTTCTTGTATATCGATATGTATAATTTTTGCGTGTAAAGATTTACTTCTAAAATCCAGAGAACATCTGCCATAAATATAGATAAGTAACATTTATCATCGAATAAGAAAAATACATATCAGCAAATCCTGTCCTAGTCAAATACACTTGAACAGCGCGAATTAAAACATTCTCAGCTCTTAAACTCGATAAAAGATGACCGCGAGATGATGACGAGAACAATTGTGCCTGACTTCAAACTCTGTTTTGAAAATAGGAAGACATAGTTTGATGTCATTGAAGATTCGGGTTAGGTTTCAGTTCATTGCAAGCTCGTGTTCGGTTGTTTTAAAAACAGCTGAGGCATCTAATGTACAATTAATCGCTAAAGCTTCTTTCTTAACCCGGCAGGAAGGGTTATTAAGTTATGGTGTTTTGTTTCATAGCGTCACAATCCGATCTGTCTGAAGAGGAGGAGCCTCTGGCAGCGCAGTGGGCGGATTCCATCCCTCCCGAGGTGTTGGACTCGCTGGAGCTCAGTCCCAGGTTGAGGAAGCGGCAGGAGGTTATACACGGTGAGTCTAGGTGGAATTTTGAGAATTGCAGGGTTCAGGGGATGAGTTGACTAAACTTTCGGGTTATTACGATGTTTCTGGTTTTGTCAGTTCTTTTGTCGCTTCATCTGGGGAATTCGGTGGCTCGGGGGCACGGTCGTTTCCGTATGATGCGAATTTCGCAAACGAAGAATACAAGAGGAAGCTCTACTTAGCTATTTTAAACAGATTTCAAAAAGGAGGAGTTCGATATTTCCAATGTCGATATGTTCGGTCTCTTTTTTTTTTGTGTATTTCTGTCATTTTTTTGTTTTACTTTCCATTGCGCTATCGACATATTGTATCGTGCGCGTAATCCCCCAGAGCTGGTGGTGTCGGAGGGGTCGCACGTGCGCTGGCTGCGCGTGCTGGGCGGCGTGTTCCTGCGGCCGCTGCAGCGCCACGGCGCGCTGCCGCCGCACGAGCTGCGCGCGCTGTTCCCCAACCTGCCCGCCGTGCGCGAGCGCCACGCGCGCCTGTACGCGCGCCTGCGGGCTGCGCGTGCGCACGCCCAGCCCGCGCCGCTCGTGTGCGTGCGGCCCGTCGCCGACGCGCTGCTCGACACGCTGGGCGAGCCGACGTACGCGGCGTGCGTGTCCAAGTTCTGTCGCGGGCAGCGCATGGCCCTGGAGGCGCTGCGGGAGCGGAGGCGGAAGACCAAGGAGCTGCACCAGTTCCTGGCCGCCCGGGAGCAGCACCCGCTCTGTGGCCGCCTGCAGCTGCGGGACATGCTGGCCTGCGTCTGGCAACGGTATCTACCTGTTCCCTCCGTTTCCCCTGTTCTATAAACAGAAATCCTTTTAATGTAATCCCCTAAATAGTTATATTATTCTGAACGTCGTCCCGATATTCTTTGAAGGACGAAACGAGATCTACCGCTTAAATTGTGACTTCGTTTCCAGACTGACCAAATACCAGCTCCTTCTAGAAAGTATTCTAAAGACGATCGAAGAAGGCGAAGAGGATGACCAAGATGTGGAACAGTTGCGAAAGGCGCTGGTGGTAGCTAAAGATGTTCTGCAGAGTGTCGACACTGCCATTAGAACTGCTGAGAACGAACACAGGTGGGTTGTTTAAAATTGTCTCAACTGCAAATTCGTATATTAACTGGACTCAAAAATCGAAAATTTTAACGCTATTTCTATGCTAATCGCTATCTAATTATGATCTTTTTTTGCTTTTTCTGTTACAAAAGAAAAATTTAGCAGAGTTATATTGTAGATATTGAAGGTGAAATATGAAAGTGTTATAAGGTATTTCTTCCTGACAGAAGAAAAATAAATGCTGGGAGGCGGAAAGAAGGGAAGGCTGTTTTATGTATATGACAATAATGAATTTTAGACGCATATCTATGTAGGTAGATATCTTTATCGTATCTTCAAAATAGTGAAATTGATTGAAACTGTAGTGTATCATTAGATTTGTCTCATAAAACCAAGTGTTCAACGTTATAAATATGTGTGTGATCAATGTTTAAAACATCAAAATCTTAAATCTCGGAAACAATTAGATTTAGGTCGACGAATTTGGCTTGGAACTTGGTTAAAAGTAGGAAATTACTCTTAAATATTCTTCATAAATGGATAGAATGGAAGAATAGGCAAAATTACCAAATAGTTTTTAGTCCGTCTTGAAGATTGTTTGAAAATATTGGCGATACAAAAAGCCTAAGTGTCGCGTGACGTTCGCGGAGTAGGTTTTAGTGATTATATATACAGATCTTAAATAATAAGTCGTTAAGGCAAAAACTACGTGTCTTACAATTTTAATAATCTACAAGACGAACTAAATAGAATTTCGATTTCAAATATGTATTATAAAAATGTATTGAAAGGGTAAATATATTGTCCTACAGGCTGAAAACGATCCAGAGCAAGTTAGAAGTGCGAGTGCCTGGTCCCGAGTGGGAAGAGTTGAAACGTCTGGATCTGACACAACACACTCTCATGAACGAGGGAGATCTCACGCTGAGGAACGATGCGAACAAGAGGATCAATGTGCTGGTGAGTCGCGTTGTTACTGTTTACAGCGGTTATAATGTTAGATGAGATGTGAGCATGTGAGATACAAAAATTCACCCAAATAAAGGTCTCGGATTGAGGAAAAATTTAGGTCCTACGATTTTAATAGGTACCTATTACAGATTTTAAATTAAAAGAGAGTGGACTGTATAAATGTATTGGTATAATAGTAAAAAAAACGCGTGTCGCGGGTGGCGCTTCTGTGCAGCGTCGGACCTGCGCCCGCGCATCTTGCATGTCTATGCATCGACAAAAACGTCATAGTCTATTTGACTTTGAATTGGGTATTTTACCATTTTCTGAAATGTTTTTAATATAAATCTTGAGATTGTAAAATCCAGTATAAATATGAACTAAATAATGCTTTTAAAACTATTTTACGACGTGATATTGAATTTTAAAAAGTCAAAACATAAATTAGTTAAGTGTGATCGACATCACACACTGCGAGGTCAGTGTCACACAGTACGTCAGCTGATGTTGTGACGTTGGGTCACGCACACTGGCGAGGCAGGCCGGGTCTTGTCAGTAGTAACCGGTGTAACGTTGTCACCAGGCGCTGATGCTGCCGGACAGCCTGGTGCTGCTGCAGCGGGAGGGCGACAAGTTCGTGCTGCGGCCCTTCCCCCAGGCTGCCCCCACACAGTCAGCCACCGACAGGGCCAGGACACAGGACAAGGGCAAGCCGCTCGCACTGTCGCCGCTCATCAAGTGGTATGTACTTGTGCGCACGCGCACTACCTGCGTACAGTGGATCGACGGGTACGTTCCCGCAGTAAATGGTATCCAATTAAGACTAGTCGTAGTCACAGCACTAACTGCGACGTCACCCATCACTACGGTCTAAACTTCCCCAGGCGGCAACGGCAAGCGGAGTACGCACGCGCAGCTTGTTCCAAGTCGATTGGCGGCTACCTTTCACTTAAAAAATCTATTACCAAAAAAGTGATATTTCTTAAAGTACATTTAGGTAATCAAATTTTTAAGATTAAATTTCTTAATTGCTACTTAATTCAAAACTATGGCACGTTATTTTGGACCGGCCCGAGATTGAAACCCACGACCTGGGCTAGAGGCGGCCACGCTATTTTCTAAGCCACCGAGGCAGTAATACCTCCTATTAAGACTATGATAATGACTCTTAAATTACTTTTGTTTTCACAAGTGATTTATTATAAAATATATACCGTATGTGTACAGGGACAAGGTGCTATTTCGCCCGAACGCTGCGGTGCGGAACACATTCTTCTTAATGAACATCAACGGAGTTCAAATGCACGAGCTCTCTGCCAATTCCGCGCCTGAATATGCGTCGTGAGTATATTGTTTTTATTTTTGAGTTCACTAATTTTCTTTTTCTTTTACATCGCCGCAATATCGACGAAGGAAAAAATAGTGAAAAAACCGGTATGTCCAAGAACTAATCATACGAGGACAGTGACATCCACCAACTCGCACTTGGCCAGCGTGTGTGGATTATGGTCTAAACTTTCTCAACTCGTAAGATAGTTGAGAGAAGATCCGTGCCCAGCAGTAGGACACTCAAAAGGGTAGAAGTTTGACGTTAAAGCGCGACAGACAAGAAAACGTTGCTTTCGCATGTATAATATTAGGTAAAGAAGTAAGGATTTTGTATATATTGTTACAGATGGGTTAAGCACATACAAGAAGCACCTCTCGCTAAGCTGACAGAGCTGAAGGCTACCATCACCCCCTCGCACCAACCCTCGCGGTCTACTGATGATTCAGGTACTGTACCACCATGTGGGTACTTTAAGTAGATGTCAGTCTCAGTGGGCACTGTCTACATTACACACCCACAGGAACACAACCACAACAGTCTACACATCTCCCCATCGGGGTGATTATCAAGCGAATAAAATCGCTGTGTCTGTCTTTGAATAATAATAATAATATCTTCTAGCGGTTTTTCCGGCTACGGCGGCCAATTTAAGCTAACTAGTCAGATGCGCATAGGGTTGTTATAGTAAGTACACAAATGTGTGCTCAAACTGAAGTGCTCTCTTTATTTCCTTTACTCCCAGAGTCCGGTGGATCGGTTCGGCACGACGACCGGTTAAAAATCGGGTGCGGGACCGACGGTTTAACGAGTTCTCACACTACTAACTTCCTGGCTCCACCAGTGCTTGGAATAGTATTTTCCTATTTCGTATTTTCTTTTCGTATTTTTTTTATTATCTTAGTGCAAAGAAATTAGAAAAGTAAAAACGCTCTTTTTGGTCTACCGAGGCAGTTAAATAAGACTTGTATCGATAAACATAATGTTATTTCCCCCAGGTATCAACGTATCGCGTAACCCATCAGACGCGTCAGAGAAGTCCTCCTCCACAGTCCCGGGAGACGAACCTGCTGACTCTGTCGAGTCGGCTGAGTCAGCTGAGTCGGCCGAGTCCGCTGAGTCGGCTGAGTCGGCTGAACACGACCGATGTTCTGCTGAGAGGGAGGAGGACGAGAGAAACTCGCTAGACAAGGAGGAAGACAGAGAGGAGAAACACAAGTAAGTTATTCAATTCTGTGTAGTTATAACAGCAGTCTTAGATAAATTAAAGTTAAAGGAGTTTTTTATTTATCTAAATAAAAAAGACTTGGTACAAATTAAGGCAGTGGGGCAGTGTATACGCTTCTACAATAAACTTCCAAATAATATTAGGGAAGTGATTATTAACAAATTTAAAATAACTATAAAATCTACGTTATGTAAGAAAGCATATTATAAAATTTCAGACTATGTAACGGATAAAAACGCTTGGAATTAAGTCGCTCTAATTCAACACAATAAACAAACAAAATGTAATAGATATAAGTACTTCATTTAAAAAAGAAAAAAGCCTACTGAGTTTTTTGTCAGTGTTTCTCAGTAGTTGCCAGTCATTCACTGCACGGTAGGAAAATAAATTGGACTATTTTTATGTAGACTTGCGTCTCAAAAAAGAAAAGTATATTTTAATTTTCAAGAAAGCGCCCATGTCATCTTCGTTAGACTACTTAAACTAATATATAAATAAAATAATACATTACCGCCTGTTAAAGGAATTACTGACAGTTTATTTTAGTTTTTATTATTCGACGTTTCGAATGCTTGACATCTAATTTTGATAAAGTAAACCAAATCCCGATTAAAACACATACCCCACACACGTAGGTACCACGCACACGCACACGCGTGCTCATAATAACGTATTCTAATATGCACCAAATACTCGCTTAAATCTTTATATAAAGTATTCTCAATGATCGAATCACTGCTTCCCAAGATACCTACAGGTTTTTCTAGTTTGGTAACACATTTTTGCTAACTTGAAACATTTTTTCCTTTATTTCTACGCATTGCTGTAGCTATGTAAATGTTTTTGAAGATAAATTTATGGTTATTATTATTCATAAACGTCTTAGCTTTTAACAATTAAAATATGTTAATAATTCGTTTGTCTTCGTCTGTCATCTTGATCTCTATACTATTAAGACAGAGACAAAATTATTTTTATCTAAAGAGGATTATAAGATTTTTATAAATAGATAGGTTAGTATTCAAGACTATATGAGCTCTGTTAGTGTAAATAACAACACAACTTAATTAGTATTTGGGTTCACAAAGATTTTAATTGGAATCGTTGTAGTCATTTAAGAGTTTTGATATAAATATAAGTTGCTTAAAATGTTTTCCAGGAGGAACAGTATTGGCCAAGTCATCTCAGTTATACGGAGTTTTATGACAAATTAGCATACTTCTATAATTATTTTTGTATATTTAAAGAATGTTTAAGCGGAGGTGAATATCAAGTATTCCTAAATAAACTCGAATCCTAAGTTATTTAACTATGTTCCTAATAATTTATGTAATATTTAAATATATTGTTATTATTATAAATGTTTGTTAAATATTAAATAGTACCTATACAATACTTGTATCTTGATCTCATTATGAAATAAGAATATTAGGGTTTAGAATATTATATAATTGTAAATAGTTTAGTTAAAAATCATATTAATTTTAAGAAATGAAATTCTAAATATAATTTCGACTTCAAAATATAATGTTACTTTTTATCCTTTGTGTGACACTCTTTAAACCCCCCTCTCTCTCTCTCTCTCTCTAAAATATAAAATAATTCTTAGATTGGTCATTATTATTTTATTTGGAGAAGGTAACGTAGCGATTTTCTTTCGCTATGATTACCCAGACTGGGGGAGGTGTGTACTGTTCACCTTAAAGAATACACGCAGTGTAATAACTGTTGATTGTGGTTCTGTAAGTTAGCTAGCGGGGATTAATTGATCTAGGTTTACTGTCCCACCGCTGGCCAGCACATGACCTATGGCTTTTTTGTATGGAACTAGCGGACTCCGCAGACGTCGTCCTGCCCGGTAAAGCAGTGCCACCTACTGGGGCCGAAAATATGTAAATCACGGCCGATTCTCAGACCTACCAAATATAGCTATAAGATTACATAAAAATCGGTCAAGCCATTTCGGAGTAGTTTAGTTATTTTTTTCTTTGAGTCAGAACCATCCTCGTACTTCAAGGTATATTAAAAAAAAATAGAATTAGCGAAATCCGTTCAGCCGTTGTCGAGATTTGCCCTTAGCAATACATTTAGTGTAAAAATAAATTGAGATCGTCTAAACCTCTTTTCAATTTTAATAGTAAACTTTCTATTCAAACTTGCTTTTGGATGGAATGACCTTGAAATTATACAAACCTTACCATATTTGGTAATCAATACGATATGATAGGCTAGATACTAAAAATAGGCTAAATATAATTTTTGAAATGTAGGTATTATTCATCTCTGTCTGCATGTTTTTTTTGGAGAGGGCCTCTACATACATTTGTCCAATATATTTTCCTACCGAGCAGTGAATAAGGTGGCAACTATTGAGAAATACTGCTTAAAACTGAGTAGACTTTTATCTCTTTTTAAATTATAATAATGTTTTCATTACTTCTCACGAGGAAATTTGACAAAATATAACATAAAGGCTGTGTGCAAAATTATGAAGTGAGAGTCTTATTTAAATTTATTTTTTGTTTTGTGTGTTGAGCGATCTTATTCCAACCAGTTTTGTTAGTTACACAGTCTAAAAACTGATAAGCCTTTTTACATCCGTGGATTTTTTTCACTTTTTTTTAAAGTTTTATAATACTTTGTAGAGGGTTTTATAAAAGAAATATTGAGAACATTGGAATACATGCTGATTTAAGATAATCGCAATTGTTTTTGAGCTTTCCATATTCCTCTGTATTTTATTTAAAACCTTTTTCTGACAGTGTCCTTCATTCAGACGACATTTATTTTAGTATCGGGTTAGCTGGTAAGGTAGTGTTTCACTGGGAACAGGTTTCTTCTCAACAATTGAAAGAATCGATAGAGGTATCCAGTTATGTAATATCAGTACGTGTGCACGTGTGCAGGCCCCGCCGGCCCACGGTCGGGCGCATCAGCACGCACGGGAGCCCCCCGCGGCCGCTGGAGTCCCCGCACGCAGTGAGCGTGCTGCCGCCTGCTGCGCCGCTGGTCGCCGAGAAGTGCTTCACTGATGAAGGTATACACTCCACACATTATGGATGTACTTTTTTGATGGTTCGAATAGAGTGACTAAAATTTTAACCTCTTTCAAATGACCGATTGATCTGAAATTCAATGGTAATACTTCAACATCCTTATAAATCCAAGATGGCCGCTGTACGCTATAGTTAGCTATGTAGTTCACACAACTCTTTTTTGTTCAATATGTTTGTCATTAGTTTAAGTTCAATCAGTGTCCAATAAATTACGAAGCAAACTACACGTCTTTTCGTTCAGAAACTGTACCTAATCAAATATCAGCCTTAACAACATTAACATATGGTCCAAAATCGAGCCGCATACCGAACGAGAAACCGGCCGGCTACCTGCGAACCCAAGCGCCCAAGAACAATAGAATCAACGGTCGAGTGCAATATTTATGCAAATTAGTGCAACGTTGTGATTAATATTGGTTTAAAACTTTGTTACGGAGACAAGTACAGTTATTAATTTGCGTGTTTACAATGGCTACAAAAGTGCAAGAAGCTTTAAATGTTGTGGGAAATATTGCAACCACATTAAAGAACACTCAAACCAATCTAAAAAAGTGCCCCAAAGCAAGATTAACTAAAAATTACTTAGAAACACGTTTAAAGTGCATTAAAGAACATTGGGCTACCTATAGAGAATCGTACGACTGCATAATACGCAACGCATCGGAGGAAATGGCGACCAAATTGCCCTACCTTGTGAATGATACATTTTATGAACATGAAGAATTGTACATTAGTTTAACTACGTCGCTTATGGATTTAATGGGACCACAAGACAATAACAGTGATAATTCATCGCAAATATTATCGAGTGAATCTCAATCACCTCGCGTCTTATTACCGAAAATTCAATTACCTACCTACAGCGGACAGTATGAAGAGTGGATGTCTTTCCACGACTTATTCAATACACTCGTGCATACGAATAAATCTCTTAACAATGTACAAAAATTGCATTATTTGAAAACAAGTATTACCGGGGAAGCTGCGTCGATACTAAAACATATTCAAGTGACAGATTCAAACTATGAAGTAGCATGGGACCTTTTGAAATCAAGGTACGGTAACAAACGTATAACTATTAACGCAATTATGAGAAGATTCTTTTCACAAAAGAAGATGATATCAAATACTTCAAATCACATAAAAAATCTACTCGATACAACATTTGAATGTTTACACCACCTCAATAATTTGGCCGTGAATACTGAAAATTGGGACCCAATAATAATATTCGTGATAGTGCAAAAGTTTGACGCTGAGACGCATAAAGATTGGGAAGAATATGTCAGCAGTGTTTGTACAGAACCTGATAACCTGCCATCTCTTGAATTATTTCGCAAGTTTCTTGAAATCCGCTTTCGTACACTGGAGCTCACTGAGCCTACAAAACAAAAACCTACGTCTGTGTCATTACGAGAAAAATCCTTTCATGTTACTACGAACGAAAATATCAAGGTATGTCCAAAGTGTAACGAAAACCACACACTCAGCCATTGTAAACTATTTGGAAAATGCACACCGTCAGAACGTAGTGAATTCAGTAAACTAAATAACTTATGCTTCAACTGTCTCGCACCTGGACACTCTGTAAGACATTGTCGCATACCAACAAGTTGTAGATTATGTAGAAGACGTCATCACAGCCTTCTTCACGAAATTAAAGAAGATAATACAAGTAACACTATGGGCATCACAGAGAACAAAGACACAATACAACCCAAAGTGGCACTACATACAAACGTGGAGAACATTGAAGAAGAAGACATCACAATGGTGGCATCACATGTTACAACCATGCAATCTACAGCACTACTAGCTACAGCAATTGTCCAAGTAAGAAGTGAAGATAATAACATAGTCACAATGCGTGCTTTAATCGACCAAGGCTCACAGGCGAGCTTTATAAGTGAACGAGCTGCACAACTACTAAAAGCAAAGCGGTACGCAATAAAAGGCACAGTTGTCGGAGTTGGATCAACCAGAGAAAACATCAAACAAGTAGTGAATATCAACCTAGAATCAAGATGTGAAGATTTTCAATTAACAATTAGAACTTATGTTATGTCGAAGCAACTGACAACTAAGTTACCATCCCGGACAATCAAAACAACCAATTGGCGTCATTTACAAGGACTAACTCTAGCCGATCCACACTATTATAAACCAGGATCGATTGATCTACTGCTAGGTGTTGACGTTTACACACAAATAATAAAAAATGAACTAATCAAAGGTCCGCCAGGTTCTCCATGTGCACATAAGACAAACCTTGGCTGGATTTTATTTGGCAAAATTGAAGACATACAACAATCAGAATCAGTTATTGTTATGCATCACCAAATTGAAGTAGAAGATTTATTAAAAACATTATGGGAAGTAGAACAAGATTCAAAAAGAAAATATACAAAGGAAGAACAACAATGTGAGAATTTTTATGAAGAAAGTTACACAAGAGACAGTAATGGGAGATACATCGTCAGACTACCATTTCGAACCAGTAATCCTACAGCGCCAGGTGGAAACTCAAGAGAAATAGCAATGAAGAGATTAGTTCAACAAGAAAGAAAACAAACACCCGATTTGAAAGAAGAATATGACAAAGTATTGGAAGAATATTTAACCATGGGACATATGAAACCAGTTCCAAAGCATGAACTAGACAAACCTTCTGTATACCTACCACATCACGCCGTCATCAGAACAGACAAAGAGACCACAAAATTACGAGTAGTGTTTGATGCATCATGTAAATACAATAATGGTGTATCATTGAATGACGAACTCATGGTTGGGCCAGTACTGCAAGAGGATATGCGAAGCATAATAATGAGATGGCGCATGCACAAGGTATGCTTCACTAGTGATATCATAAAGATGTATAGAATGGTTATGCTAGACGAACGAGACGTAGACTATCACAGAATACTCTGGCGACGATCCAAACCATTAGAAGACCTACAAAACAACAAACAAGACCAAGACAATGAAATCACTGACTTTAGATTATGCACAGTAACTTTTGGTACAGCATCTGCACCGTATCTCGCTGTCAAGACATTAATGAAATTGGCAGAAGAAGAAGGAGACGATCGTTCAGAAGCAACTAGAATGATTCGTGAAGATATGTATGTTGATGATCTGACGTCAGGCTGTGACACAACAGAACAGGCAATTAATGTCAGTAAACAAATCATTGAAATTCTAAAACGAGGAGGCTTTGAACTTCAAAAATGGGCCTCTAATGACACCGAGTTCTTAAATTCCATAGACGCTAGAAAAATTACTACTAAGGCAAACCTGGATATTAAACTAGATGGCATCATTAAGGCTTTAGGATTGTCATGGAATCTTGGTACAGATGAGTTTCGTTATAAACTACAATTACCACCTATTACATCTAACATCACAAAGAGAACAATACTATCAGACCTACAAAAATTGTTCGATCCACTAGGGTGGATAGCACCAACCATAATCAGAGCAAAGATTCTAGTCCAAAGATTATGGCTAGAGGGAGTTGGTTGGGATCAAGAAATCAACGAACAATTGAAGAGCGAATGGATATGTATCAGAGAAGACTTAAAAAATGTTGATGAGCTAAGAATTCAACGGTGGCTGAACACTCTAAGTACACAAAGAGATCGAGTCACTCTACACGGCTATAGCGATGCGTCAGAGAAGGCGTACGCGGCGTGCGTCTATTGCCGCGTGCATACAGTAGATGGAGATATAAGAACACACCTTGTTGCTGCCAGAACGAAAGTAGCACCTGTTAAAACAATATCACTACCAAGACTTGAACTAAGTGGAGCAGTCTTGTTAGCAAAGCTACTGCACAAAGCAAGTCAAGCTATGAGAATACCAGCACAAAACGTATTTGCATGGACAGACTCAACCATTGTCTTAGCTTGGTTGTCAGGAGAACCAAACCGATGGAAGCCATATGTTGCCAATCGTGTAGTGGAGATACTAGAACAGGTTAGCAATAGTCAATGGTTCCATGTGCAATCATCACACAATCCCGCTGATATAGCGTCGAGAGGTACATCCATATCAGAACTAAACTACAACACACTCTGGTGGAACGGACCTGCTTGGCTCTTGGATGAGCCAGTCGAGTTCACAAGACCTCTAGCACTATCCACAGATACGGAAAAAAGGAAAATAATACTTACTCATGTTCTAACAACAGAATATGAAGAGAAGTCTATAAAATTTGAAGAATTTGATTCACTTACCGAACTATTGAGAGTAATAGTACACTGTAAGAGATTTTTAAATATGAAGAAAAATCCAGAAAGTTTAGAAGGTGAAATAACAGCAGAAGAAATGCAAGATGCCATAGATATATGCATAAGACGAGTACAAGAAGATGAATTTATAGATGACATAAGAAGGATAAAAGAAAGGAAACCTTTAAGAAGCACAAGTACTTTGAAATCTTTAAACCCGTTCATCGATAAGCGCAACATTCTCAGGGTGGGCGGAAGATTAAGAAACGCTGATGCTAGTGAGAACCTGAAACATCCTGTAATATTAGGCAAAAGAAATAACTTTGTTTCCCTTCTCCTGGCTGACGCACATCTGAAAACAATGCATGGAGGAATAAAATTAATGATCACTTACCTGATGAGCAAATATTGGATTGTCCGCTGCAAAAGTTTAGTTAAACAGTATATACAAAAATGTCTTACCTGTGCACGTCAGCGAGCTGCTAGTAGACAGCAAATAATGGGTGACTTACCAGAACAACGTGTGACACCTGCGCGTCCGTTCTCTCGAAGCGGAGTTGACTTTGCTGGTCCTGTTTATGTGCTGAACACAAAGGGAAGAGGAGCCAAGACTAGCAAGGCATACATATGTATTTTTATCTGTATGGCTGTCAAAGCTATACACTTAGAACTAGTAAGTGATCTCACGGCAGACGCATTTATTGCCGCATTTAAACGTTTTGTTGCCAGAAGAGGAAGATGCAATGAAATATGGAGTGACAATGGGACTAACTTCGTGGCATCCAACAAAGAGCTATTTGCAATGTGGAAAGAAGCTGGACTTGACATGCCCGCCAATGTAGTAGAACAACTTGCAAATGATGGCACTCAATGGCACTTTACACCGCCATACAGCCCCAACTATGGTGGCCTCTGGGAAGCCGGAGTAAAATCGGTTAAACAGCACTTACGAAAGATACTTACCTCGAATTTAACGTTTGAAGAATTCATGACGATACTTACACAAATAGAGGCGTGCTTGAACTCTCGCCCTTTGATACCAATTTCAACAGATGTGGATATGATTGATGACATACAAGTACTGACTCCTGGACATTTTATTATAGGAGAAGCGCCAATAACTATCCCAGACCGTGACTATACCACTGCCAACATTAGCCTGTTATCCAGATGGCAACATACCCAAAGATTAGTCCAAGGATTTTGGAAACGCTGGCAGACAGAATATTTATCGAGACTTAATCAAAGACCTAAATGGTTAAAACGAACACAGGAATTTGAGCTGGGTGACATCGTGCTGCTAAGGGATGAAAATATGCCTCCCAGTAAATGGGCGTTAGCACGCATAGTAGAAAAGCATCCTGGGCGTGACGACATCACTCGTGTATATACAGTTCGTTATAATGGCAAATTAACAAAAAGAGCAATTTCCAATTTATGCCCTTTGCCTATATCTACTAAGGACTGATTTATTGTATTGTAATTTATCTCTAAACTACTTACTTAACTACTTTGTATTGTTATAAGTAGGTACTGTTCACTGTTTTTTATGTTATTACTTCATTAATAGTATAACAGTGTTTATTAGTGTATAGTTTATTAGTGTTTTATAGGGAATAGGCAGAAGGTAAAATTAAATACGAGACAGTTCTACCAATCAACCCTATAATAATAATAAAGTTACAAGTTTGACTGTAAATACAATACAAAGAATACTTAGGAGAAAAAAGAACACTCGCGGTCGTGCCGGTGCGCAGCTACGCATGCGTCTCTCGCGGTGGTGATTTGCGACTACTCGGGAGAGCGGTGCGAGGATCACGCGATCCCGACTCGCGAGTGAGCGGGACGGCGCATGCGCGTTTACATTAAGTGAGAGGCCCGCGCACTGATGCGAGCGGAACGCCGGCGCGGCTGCGGCAATGGAGGTGTGCGGGGGGCTACTCGGGCTGGTCTATTATTACGTCTCGCTATAGCCTCCCCCTCCAAGTCACAAGAACGACCCGACTGTGACTTGGCTGGTCGACCACGACGGCGCTGATGCACAATTGCCTCAGACGTACCTACATAGCGAGTCAGAGCGCTGGTATGGTATTTTCCTTTGACAAGACCATTGTGATCAACAACCACGAAGGATGTCGGACTAATAACCTGCGAGACACGATACGGACCCTCCCGTCTCGGAGCGAACTTGCTGGTGAAACCCTTGGATGCATTGCTCGCCATATGGGTCTCCACTAGGACCAGGTCTCCCTCAGCGTAAGGTGTGAGGTCTCGACGACGTTGATCACCGTAGCTTTTGCGAAGATCCTGTTGATCTTCAACTCTTCTCGTAACGTCATGTAGGACGCGCGCAAAATCCTTCAAGTAGGGCGTGACTTGGGGCACAAAATTCTGCTCTGAAACTATGGTACGAAGATCAGTATGTACTGCCATGGGCGAACGCAACTCTCGAGCAAAAGTTATGTAGGCGGCAGTATGACCAGTTCCTTGATTATGGGCGCTGTTGAGCGCGAAACGCACCATCGGGAGAACCGTCGGCCATTTGCGATGTTCTGGACCCACCAGAATGCCGAGGAGCTGTTTCAACTCGCGGTTCTTCCGTTCTGCAGGGTTAGCTTCGGGATGGTACACAGGAATCAGAGACTGATGTACTCCAAGTACAAACATAACCTTCTGCATTACAGCGGAAACAAACTGGCTTCCGTTGTCTGAAATTATTCGGCGTGGCAAACCATATCTCATGAAAACCTCTTCGAGGAGAACTTTTGCACACGATTCCGCAGTGGCATCACTGAGCGCAAAAAGTTCCACCCACCGACTTGCAGTGTCTTCTATTAACAAAATCCACTTCTCACCATGGTCACCTTCAGGTAACGGTCCGAATAGGTCCATTGCTAGCACCTCAAACCGCTGCTGGGGTACTGGGGTCTGAAGTAGACCTGCTGGCTTTAAGTTGGTGGCTTTGTATTTCTGACATAGGTCACAGTGTTTAATATATTGAGCCACGTAACTTCTCATGCCCTTGAAATAATATTTTTCTTTAATCTTTCGCAAGGTCCGCTCCAAACCCAAGTGTCCAGCAGTAGGCGCGTCGTGGAGCTCCTTCATGAGCTCTGCCTTGAGAGAGTCTGGGACCACTAACTGAGGTTCTTCGGATTCTGTATCCGGATCAGAACGGTACAATACACCTTGTGAAAGATAATAACCTCTATCTGTCCAGCGTACGGCGGCTTGCGGGTTATTATAATTTTCAAAATCCACTATAATTTTATTTACTTCAGGATCATTCAGTTGAGCTTCCCGAATATCTTTGGGGTTACGTTGAGGTAGGTCAACGACTACCGGGCAAATATTGCAGGGACTGGAACTTCGCTCTTCAGTATTCGTGTCCACTGGACGGCTTAACATATCCGCAACCACGTTTACTCTACCCGGTGTATATTCGACATTAAGGTCGTAAGACTGAATTTTCATCGCCCAACGAGCCAATCGGCCACTAGGCGTTTTCAACGATAGCAACCATCTGAGTGGTTGGTGGTCGGTGGCGACGTGAATTTGGGCTCCTTCCAGATATCCGCGAAATTTGTCCAGGGCCCACACCACAGCCAACGCTTCCCTTTCTGTCGTAGTATAATTACATTCAGCACTCGTTAACAATCGGCTAGCGTATTCAATGGGCTGCTCAAGTGTTGGATCTGCCCCTTGCAGGAGTACAGCCCCAATTGCGCAGGCACTAGCGTCTGTGCGAAGAATGAAAGGTTGTTCGAAGTCGGGCTGTCGCAAAACAGGACTGGTGGTAAGTCTTTGCTTCAATTCCTCAAAAGCCTGGAGCTCAGGCTCCCCCCATTTCCAGGGCATATTCTTCTTCGTAAGATTCGTCAGAGGTCTGGCAATTTCGGAGAACAGAGGAATAAACTTACGAAACCATGCACAGGTTTGGAGAAAGGTCTTCAACTGCTTTAAGTTCGTGGGAGACGCCATAGCTACCACGGCTTGGACCTTCTTGGGATCAGGTTCTATACCCTGGGTGGTAATAACATGACCCAGATAAGTTACCCTCTCTCTGGCAAATACGCACTTAGCCCTATTAGCCTTTAGGCTAAACCGACGCAGGCGTTCGAATACCTGTTTCAGATCGGTCAGATGGGCGTCCAGATTATCCGAAATGACCAAAATATCATCAAGATACGCGACCACTGTTATGTCCTTCAGACCAGAACGGAAACGGTCCATTAGTCGCTGAAAAGTCGAAGGTGAATTCTTTAATCCAAATGGCATACGTCGAAATTGAAATGTACCGAATGGCGAAACAAAAGCGGTCTTGTGCCTGTCCTCAGGAAGTACCTGGACTTGCCAGTAACCAGATTTTAGATCTATGGTTGACATGACACAGTTCGACTTGGTCGAAAATAAAATGTCGTCAATTAAAGGCAGCGGATATTTATCCGTACGCGTCACTGCATTTAATTTCCTATAATCGACGCAGAAACGCATCTCACCATTCTTTTTTGGAACTATAACTACTGGAGAAGCCCATTCAGACTCGGCCTCTTCTATAATCTCCTCTTCCAGCATCTTATCTATCTCCTTCCGGATTATTTCCTTTTTAGCTGGAGATACCCGATAAGGCGGGCTGGCTATTGGCGTAGCGTCTCCTGTATCTATACGATGAACAGCGAACGTGGTAGCTTCTCCCCCTGGAGTGAAAATGTCCTCGTGGACATTCAGTAAGTTGGACAGACGTTCTCGTTCGTCTGGACTGAGCTGAGATCCCTCGTCCTCACGGAGACCTACAGACGAACAAGCAAGTGGCGGTAAAGTATTATTCTCAAAAAGAATCGGTTGAGGCGTCCTATTGAGCCTCAAGTACCCTACACCACGATCAAAATCCAATACCATACCAACGTCCTGAATGAAATTCATACCTAATAGACTTTCAGTAGCATTTGGTAACAAAATAAAACTAACGGGTAGCACTACCCCTCGCACGGTTACATTAACGTGAGCTATTTCAACATTTTGGGCAAAACTTCGGCCATCTGCGTACTTTAATACAGTTGATGTACATTGAAATGGATGACCGTTCTTAACTAAGTGACGTCTTAAACTAACACTCCCTACACAATGCTTAGCACCGGTATCAATCAAGATGTGACCCGTTTCACCATATATTTCTACACTAAGCACAGGGCGCACACGTGAATCTATACCATCACTAGTCGCGGACACTGATTGAAACGTAGTAACGGTCGATGCGCTAAGCTTGTTCTTGCACGTAGGACAGTTCGAGCGGATGACGCCAGGTGCTCCGCATCCGAAACACGTAACCGAAGATGACTGTGGCTGATTCTCAATTGGATTGTCATTGGAATTCTTCTTCTGCTTGGCCAGTCGCTGACAGACCTCCTTCGAGTGGCCGTACTGCTTACAGTAAGCACACTGAGGCCGAACTCTCCTCGTGGACGGCTCATTCTGCGACTTCGAAGATACAGACGGCTGCGAAACCGTCAAAGTGAGCGGTGGCGACACCGCGGAAGAGGGCAGCTGTGAAACCGTAGCAGAGGGCATCGGTGGTTTACGCTCGACGCATGTTCGCGAATGACCTTCATCAAAAATGTCCTCGACACGACGTGCTTCTGCTAGCAGTTCCGCAAACGTATGGAAAGCGGAACGCGGAACCTTTTCTCGAATACGCCGGTGAAGCAACCCGTACGTCATATCCAGCTGTACTGCATCGCTCAGCGAAGACTGAGGCAGCTGTGCAAATAGTGCCCGAACGTGACACACAAACAAATCTGTGAGCTCGTCCACTCTTTGTTCACGTTCGAAGATTTTTCTATAAATTTTATGAGGCGGTAACCGTGGCCCGAAAGTCTGTTTTAAAGCTTCTATAGCAGCGTGCCACGAAAGAGTGGTATCTTTCACTCCTTGCCACCATGTAGCGGCCAATCCCGTTAACAGCATGGAAAGACCCCGAAGCGCATTATGGTCGTCCACGCTGACACACTCTTTGTAGGTCTCAATAGCGTCGACAAATGCCTCGACGTTGCTAGACTTCTCGCCATCAAAACGCGCCGTACACTTGGCAAAATTGCCAGAATTAGAAGGTACAGAAGTACTTACAGGATTGCTGCTACTTAGCCTGTTTATCAGGAACAATAGTTGCTCGGTGGTCATCGCGATGGGAGCCGCTGAGACACTCGCGACTGGCTGCGGGTTAACCCGGTCCTCCAGCGCGGCATTAATGCCAGCACTAGGCTCAGACAGAGGCGCAGGTGCTGCTTGTGTCGGCGCCATGTCGCCAGACGGGGCGCAGACCGCCGACGGACTCGCGGCACGCGATCTCGTTAACACCATTTTAACTAGAGTTCACAGTTCACAATAATACCGAATATAAGTACATACACTTCACTTAAACCTACTATTATCGAAACACTAATAACTAAGCGAGTCACTCGATAAAACAGTTTATACAAACGAAGTAGGTAAGTAAGTATTTACAACCAAAAAATAAACAGAATGTACAAAGTTCGCGGCACAAAACTGACACCCACTTAGGTACTCTAGGTTTAACCTAAACACATAGATACCTAAGCGCACAGTTCGCGATATCACTTGTCTATAAACAAATTACAATAATAAGTACTATAAACGGAGAGTAGGTACTTCTATTGTTCACAGTCCGCGATACACAAATGTTTATACACACGTAAACAACACGATAACTATAACGGAGAATCGGTACTCTAATGTTCACCGTTCGCGGCACAAAACTGCACAATACGCTAGGTACTTTAGGTTTCACCTAAGCAACGATACCTAACTTAACAGTTCACGAACGACGACTTCAAACATTAAGTACATAACAGTCACACACAGTTCGTTACAGTTACGATTTTAGTCTTTCAGACACAAATCCGAGATTAATAGGTAGGTACTTTTACCTTATTAATCTACACCATACGGATAAAACACTCACGAGTACGCGATTAATCGTATTATAACAATATTTACAGTCAAATAGTCAATCACTAGGTACACAGTTTGTGTTCAGGTATAAACTTGTACACTAAAGTTCTAGAACACTTTCTTCGCTCCACGTTAGGCTGCCACTTATAGGGAATAGGCAGAAGGTAAAATTAAATACGAGACAGTTCTACCAATCAACCCTATAATAATAATAAAGTTACAAGTTTGACTGTAAATACAATACAAAGAATACTTAGGAGAAAAAAGAACACTCGCGGTCGTGCCGGTGCGCAGCTACGCATGCGTCTCTCGCGGTGGTGATTTGCGACTACTCGGGAGAGCGGTGCGAGGATCACGCGATCCCGACTCGCGAGTGAGCGGGACGGCGCATGCGCGTTTACATTAAGTGAGAGGCCCGCGCACTGATGCGAGCGGAACGCCGGCGCGGCTGCGGCAATGGAGGTGTGCGGGGGGGCTACTCGGGCTGGTCTATTATTACGTCTCGCTATAGTTTAGCATTTTTGGTTTGTATTCTTTATGAGAAAGGCCTTATTAGTCCTTTGGTGGGCGGTATGTACGCTATAGTTAGCTATGTAGTTCACACAACTCTTTTTTGTTCAATATGTTTGTCATTAGTTTAAGTTCAATCAGTGTCCAATAAATTACGAAGCAAACTACACGTCTTTTCGTTCAGAAACTGTACCTAATCAAATATCAGCCTTAACAACATTAACAGCCGCCACCATAAGATTCAGGACCAACTTTTTTTTGCAAACTTCTCAAATTGGTTATCAAGTGAAAAGTTTTGATTTGGAAATGATATTAAATAGAATTTAAGATGTAAATTTTTTATAACCTAGTTTTTAGTACTTTACTTCAACCCTTTTTTATGTCGTACGGCTGGGCACGGGTAATACACACACGCTGATCAAGTTTATTATAGTGCTGTCACATGTCTATACACACATGTGTCAAAGATGTGTGGGCACAACCGTGGATTGAACCTGCGAACCTTTCAAAGGCGAGGCCTATACAGCTGTGCCACAAAATATTTTGACTTATATAAACAAATGTAATGTTCTAGAGCGCCTCCGTCGCCTGGACAGCGTGATAAGTTCAGCTCTCCGCGCCAAGAGCGCCATCGTGGGGGCAGCGCTCGGGGTGCCCGCGAGACATTACGCACAGCTCGCTGATCTCGCGGTGGCCGATGCGATGGGAGATGTCGGTCTGTATACTATACTAAGCTTGATTTACGGAATCTATGTAACATCGTAACTAGTGTTGAAAATTACTAACGTGAGTAAATTTGACTGTTATTTACGGTCAAATTGGTCAAAAAGCAGTTAAAAATTCTCATTAACTGTGAGAAATTATCATTTTCAGTTATTGTAGTATTAAAGTATACCAATAAACTGACTAGCCTGGACCTAAAGTGGCCTATGTGACATGTATAGCCATTTCTAGTTACCATTGTTATCTACCTGCCCCCCCCCCCCAATAAAGGAGGAAGTTTAAAATATCAGCATTATCTTAAATTTTTTTGTTTAATATTTGAGTCAAATTCACTGAATTTAACTGTAAATGACCATTAGTTTATGGTTTATGACAATTGACTGTTCTGATTCACATAGTATTGTCTTAGATTTACGCGAATATCACAAATTAAAATAAAATTAAAAAAAGTCCTTTAAAAAGTAGTTTTATTTCAATGTGTTCTGATTCAGTTATTTTAATTGCTTGCCTTTTTGTGTTGTTTTGTAATATTGTATCTGTTAATCAACTTTTGCAGCTGACTGTACTAAGTTCAGTCAACGCCAAAGGGTCAAAATAGGAAATTCAATACCAATGGTTGCTATTTGCGTCAAAATTGTGTGACAGTGTAATGCCTAGCATCATGATCACTCAAGCTAATACTGAGTTGTTTGGCAGTATTTCTCAGTAGTTGCCAGTTATTCACTGCACTGTAGGAAAAAAAATCGGACTAATTTTTATGTAGACACAAAAAATTAAATGTAAAAAGTATTTTCATTCATTCCATTTGAATTATCGATATTGATCATTGTATTGAAATAAAACTACTTTATAACGGATTTTATCGCAGTTTATTTTAGATCCCGACGTTTCAAAGTCTTTTCAGACTTTATGGTGACGAGTGGACTGAAGTATTTGACGTCCAAAAATGTTAATCACTATTACTGACTACCTACAAACATTATTATTTAAGTTGGGTTCCGATTGAAGCAAACTGAGCTCACAGTGTCTTGAATTCTGAGTTGATTTTGCTTGGGTTTTGGTACAGGTAGATTAGGCACTGGGTCCTAAGCTGGTGGTATTGATCATTGTAATCTTCTTTTGATGTTGGGTGTACTTGGTTCATTTCCTGAGTACTAAATAATTTTGTTATACTTCTTGTTTTGCTTGTTAGGAAGTGGTCAAATTCATATGATCTTCCTTATTACATTCATTAGTGATCAAAGACAATGTATCGACACGTGGTTGGTTAAAAATGATCAAATCTTCTAAGCAATTAAGCGTTGTTTGCGAATACCAATTAATATGACAAATATTTTCTTTGAAGAATTATATTTAATTTTAAACCCTTAATTATTTATCGTTTCTAGATGTATGTGAATCATCAGACACCGCTCCGGATTTACACCAGTTACTACTAGCTGCGCACGTGCAAGGTAAATATTACTTAAATTCACATTTGAATGTTAATCTCTGCTTAATTGTACAAATGAAGGATCATATAAATCGGTTTACCCAGTCGTGAGGTATAAAACGGATATTCCTTTTATTTTAAGCTGGGCAGCTGTAGCAGCTGTAGCATTGACGAACTCATTCTAGGGGTTCTGCAGGGGGATAAAAAGTAGCCTTCCTCAATAAATGTGTTACCAATTTTTTTTAAATCGATTAAATAGTTTCTGAATTACCTTTACAATACCAGTACGTTCAACCAATGATGTATGTATGTGCAGCGACCCAGCTGACGCAGGTGGTGCAGCGCGCGCTGCACACACGCCCAGCGCACACGGTGGCTGCGCGTGCGCAGCGGGCGCGGCGCGGCGCGTGCGACCACTGTGCGCATGTGCCGGAACGTGCGCAAGGTATGTATGTATGTGCAGCGACCCAGCTGACGCAGGTGGTGCAGCGCGCGCTGCACACACGCCCAGCGCACACGGTGGCTGCGCGTGCGCAGCGGGCGCGGCGCGGCGCGTGCGACCACTGTGCGCATGTGCCGGAACGTGCGCAAGGTATGTATGTATGTGCAGCGACCCAGCTGACGCAGGTGGTGCAGCGCGCGCTGCACACACGCCCAGCGCACACGGTGGCTGCGCGTGCGCAGCGGGCGCGGCGCGGCGCGTGCGACCACTGTGCGCATGTGCCGGAACGTGCGCAAGGTATGTATGTATGTGCAGCGACCCAGCTGACGCAGGTGGTGCAGCGCGCGCTGCACACACGCCCAGCGCACACGGTGGCTGCGCGTGCGCAGCGGGCGCGGCGCGGCGCGTGCGACCACTGTGCGCATGTGCCGGAACGTGCGCAAGGTATGTATGTATGTGCAGCGACCCAGCTGACGCAGGTGGTGCAGCGCGCGCTGCACACACGCCCAGCGCACACGGTGGCTGCGCGTGCGCAGCGGGCGCGGCGCGGCGCGTGCGACCACTGTGCGCATGTGCCGGAACGTGCGCAAGGTATGTATGTATGTGCAGCGACCCAGCTGACGCAGGTGGTGCAGCGCGCGCTGCACACACGCCCAGCGCACACGGTGGCTGCGCGTGCGCAGCGGGCGCGGCGCGGCGCGTGCGACCACTGTGCGCATGTGCCGGAACGTGCGCAAGGTATGTATGTATGTGCAGCGACCCAGCTGACGCAGGTGGTGCAGCGCGCGCTGCACACACGCCCAGCGTATATTTGCCGGTAGAATACGGTTATATTAATTTTAATATTTTTCATTCTACAGAATCGTTCGAAGCCGTATCATATCCGGAGGATTTAGTAGAAGAACCGGAGGTGACGTCACAATTAGTAGAAACGTTAGAACGCCGTATTGCTGAAGCTTGCGTAGATCTGAATCTATCACAGGAAGATGCTCATTGTGAACCTTTAGACGACTTGGGTGAGAATTTTGTCAAATGTAATTGCCTGTTTTAATTGCTTAAGTATCTCTGTAACAATTATAGATAAATAAATACGTAAAAAATATTTTCGTATAGCGTCATCTATATCGTTAATGTGTAATATGGAGAGAGTGGGTCCAAGAATACCTCCTTGTGGGACACCAAAAGAAATATCTTTTAAGTTGGTCTGTAAATCGCTAATATTGATAGTGGATGATTAACACATTCGTCCTGTAAAATAATCTTTTAGCCGTTTATAATTTATACCTAATAATAACCATATTATTGAAATAATTAAGAAGCATAGGGAACAGAGATAGTGTCGAAAGCTTTGAGCTAGTATGCATTTCTAATATTTTTATAAAAATCTTAGGTTTGAAGGTGAAAATCGTGTTCATATAGGCGTGAGTGCGGTATTACGTTTAATGGATATCGTTCAATACAATACGATCGAATATCGATTTGCTGATTTAGCGACTTAACACAGTGCATAATCCGACAGCAAATCGGGTGCATTCATTTTAGCTTCATTCTAATCATTCCCATATCTCTGGCATAAAGTTACTTTTAGCAATAAACTTATAGTTTTACTTATTAAAGTCTTTTTGCTAGTTTCCATCAGTCGTACTCTGTAGGTGACGTCTCTTTTAGATATAGACGGCCTTAGTCATAAAATAGAAAAGACTTGAGATAAAATGAAAGACAAAGACAAACGAATTATAACCTATTCTGTACCTGTAGGTGGTGACACGGCTACGTACGCGGTGGGGCGGCTCGTGTCGCAGCAGGCGAGCGCGCTGGCGGGCGTGGTGTCGCGCGCGCTGGCCACCCTCGCGCGCGACACGCGACACTTCGCCGCGCGCAGCGCCTGCGCAGCGCTGCGGGAGCAGAACGACGCGCTCAGGGCCGCGCGCCTGCACGGTCAGTGTGTATCTGTATCTGTAGGTGCTCACACGTCTACGTACGTGGTGGGGCGGCTGGTGTCGCGCGCGCTGGCCACCCTCGCGCGCGACACGCGACACTTCGCCGCGCGCAGCGCCTGCGCAGCGCTGCGGGAGCAGAACGACGCGCTCAGGGCCGCGCGCCTGCACGGTCAGTGTGTATCTGTATCTGTAGGTGCTCACACGTCTACGTACGTGGTGGGGCGGCTGGTGTCGCGCGCGCTGGCCACCCTCGCGCGCGACACGCGACACTTCGCCGCGCGCAGCGCCTGCGCAGCGCTGCGGGAGCAGAACGACGCGCTCAGGGCCGCGCGCCTGCACGGTCAGTGTGTATCTGTATCTGTAGGTGCTCACACGTCTACGTACGTGGTGGGGCGGCTGGTGTCGCGCGCGCTGGCCACCCTCGCGCGCGACACGCGACACTTCGCCGCGCGCAGCGCCTGCGCAGCGCTGCGGGAGCAGAACGACGCGCTCAGGGCCGCGCGCCTGCACGGTCAGTGTGTATCTGTATCTGTAGGTGCTCACACGTCTACGTACGTGGTGGGGCGGCTGGTGTCGCGCGCGCTGGCCACCCTCGCGCGCGACACGCGACACTTCGCCGCGCGCAGCGCCTGCGCAGCGCTGCGGGAGCAGAACGACGCGCTCAGGGCCGCGCGCCTGCACGGTCAGTGTGTATCTGTATCTGTAGGTGCTCACACGTCTACGTACGTGGTGGGGCGGCTGGTGTCGCGCGCCTGCACGGCCAATCTGCACCACTGCACCGCAAGTGTGCGATCATTACTATGTTTTTTTTTCTTTGTTCAATTTGTAATTTAAAAAATCTGAACTATTTTCATTGAATAACTAAAAAATACGAGTGGCACTCGGGAACTGCCGTAGTAAAGCTATTTCATTACATTTTTTTTATCGAATTATGTAATTATAATTATTTATTTATTTTATTTATGCAGTATTTTTTTGCGTAACGCGAAATTCACCATAAAGTTCAACTAGTCGCCGGCTCGAACTCACTCATGGACGCGGCCAAAAAGCACACTATCACACCTAGCATTGTGTCTAAAAGAGATAGAATCAGTTATGAGCAGTTAGCAGCTAGTATACACGCATACGTCTAGTCGCACGCACACAAACACCGTGCCGAAGTCTGCCTCAACTAAAACGACGTTAGACGAGGCACAGATTCCAACGCCACCCCGCTGCAGCGCGCAGTGTCGGTTGGAGTGGGGGGTGTTAGGTTATTTTCATTACGGAATTTCTTAATTCGGTCGCCGCGCTCAAAACCCGCGATAAAAGTTATGCAATAGCTTAAAAAAAACATTTTACTCAGTTCGATGATCCTTGATAAAGATGTCACAAATAGACTCCGCGTCGTCGTTCAAGCATAAGGCACGGTAAAACTACATTAGGTATCACACTTAACTTGTAATATACTCATGTTCAATTATTCAAATGTCCGTTATTGTTTACAGATGTTTCGACCGAAGACCTATTACCTAAAGCCGCGCTTGATTCGTCAATACAGGTAAAATATAATCTTATGTTCTTTGAACGTTTCAGAATCGTTAAATCGAATGGTTAGTCAACCTCACATTAAGTTCATTTGAGTAACTTTTTTAATGATAATAAATAATACCAATAAATTCCGTCTGAAAAAACAAATTTAGCGCGAAAATTCCGCCATTTTGTAGTTTTTAAATCCAAGTGTGCAAATTTTTTTAAAAACCTAATTGAAGGTTTTTTTTTATTTTGACTTTATTTTGATTTTTGGACCCAAGAATCATGCATAGTTAAATAATAGTGGAACATTAACACATACGGCCATTTGATACCAAACTAAGAAGAGCTTGTACTATGGAAACCAGATAACGTAATATACTACATGTAATACTTTTCTTTTGTAAATACATACTTAAATATAGATAATTACACCCAGACTCAAGACAAACAGACGTGTTCATCACACAAATGTCCGACTTGGGTGGGAATCGAAATCAAGACCTGCGACGTGAAAAGCAAGCATTTTACCGATCTTATTTGTTTTAGGAGCAACCAAGCAACGGCGGGTGATCCAGTGTAGAGCGATGATTTGAAGCAAGCTATGACGTCACGTGGCTGGCCCACTGACTACTAACGCCATCTAACCTATACCAACCATGAAATCTAATCAAACACGACACAGCAATTCGGTCGTTATATATTTTTATATGTTCCCCCTTGTAACCTGCTATAAAGATTGTATATTTTGTAATATCAGTAATCATTATTAATTATTATTATACATAAATAATATTGAATGTTTTCTGTCTGTTTGTAAGTACCGTAGATGATAATTTATATTCCATACGTAATATTGTGATTGTAGATGGAAGATTGATTCGTCTACACTTGATACTTGTCTATATGTTGCAAAGATTAAATTATGTGTTTATATGTTGTAAATAATATTTAGTGCTAATGTTGTATGTAAGTGACAACGATGTAAACGTTATTAAATATCATATTGTGTAATAAACATGTTTTATTTAACTATTAAACTACCATTTCTAATATACTCTAGCTAGAACCTTAGTTGATGGTCAAAGTATGGAAATATGCCCGGTGAACGGCAATAGGCTCGCTTAAGTAAACATAGACGCCGAAAAGAGACCTCTGCCTACACCTGTGGGTATTTTCATTTAAAGCGTTAATTAAAATAAAATTCCCAATCTCCCGCCTGCAACAGAGGAAAACACAACCTGGCTAGGTCATTTCACAACACGCGGTCGTGAAATGACCTAGCCAAAATATATATCTTCATTCTTACCACGCTTGGCAGCTCCAGAGCCCTAATTTACGTAAAGTTCTTGTTGCGCCTGTCAAGTTGTGGTGCAGTTGTAATTAAGTTTTCGTCTCAGTGCAAAATGGTATTCATAAAATTGTTTAGCTGTCATATCTATTCAAAGCTGTGTTATGATTGAAACTTAACTGCAACTGAACTTATTTAATTACGTGGATTAGCTTAGGCTCCTGTCCAAAGCGTGGTCGGGATTCACACACCACACAAGGAAAGGTTACGATGTGGAAATAACAAAACATTAGCCACAAGGCCATAGGAATGTACGACATGAAATAAAACACGAGGATTTTAAACTCACCCATAACCAGTAATTCAGGGGCATATTAAACACCGCGGTTACACCGCTAGGCCAGTATTCGGCCAAAAGTAACACGGTTTTGGGTGTACATGACCCACCCTTTGTCTCGACGCTGTCCAAAGCAAGAATGCCGGCACAGAATTGGTCGGTGCTTTGCCAAGGATTATAGCTAACCAGATATGCTCACCGAAAATTGACGGGAAATTATTCTCTATGGTCCGAAGCAAAGTTATTTCGGAACATAACAAACAATTATAAAGTATAAATTCCTTCAAAGACCTATTCTCGATCACAGCTGCATATGATACTTTGAAATGATTTGACAGTGACTAAACATTGTTAGGGTATTCTGAGACCACTTTTCTTACCATGGGGACAAAACCCCAAAGGTTATAATAAAACTACCAAGTTAAAATCTTATAAAAATCGTTTTAATTATTGTACAAGAGTATAATTATGATGAATAACGATATGCCGTATCGCCACCACTCACTTATCACATCGTGAACTTACTACGATTGCTACCGAAGTTAACAATTTATCTAGTTAGACTTTAGTTCCAAATAATAGCTACACCAGCTACAAACATAAGTAGTAAGTTAGTATGTAAGCTGTAAGCTCCAGATACAGAGGCTGGCTCGCCGGTCACCCACTCATACATTATGTCCAAGATTTGTCGCTTCGTAGCCTCCAGCTGGGCGTCTTCACTTGCTCCTGTGGACCTTGAAACGATAGAGAAATTTAAAAACACTTTGAATGCCATTTAGCGAAAAGTAGTCCCACTTATAGGCAATTTCACCATTTGTGGATAAAATTCTAGGTAAGCTATAGGTACAAAACTTATTCAGATTAATAGCCAATTTGGTTTTCACAGGATTCTGACAGATAACTTAAAAAAAAATAACATTTCTAAATGGTAGGTAGTGTAGCGCAGCGGTATCGGTTTCACCTTTGAAATATCGCGGGTCCAACACATACGTGCCGACACATTTAATGTGAATCGTTTCATCGCCGCTGCTCATTATCGGTTAAGACAAACATGGTGAGAAGACCGCCATGTCTAAGATATATTCATTCTTGGATACATACCATCCTCCAACTCTTACTTCGCTGACGAGTGTGGATTAAGACCTAAACTCTTTCAACTCGTAAGATAGTTAAGAGAAGACCCGTGCCCTGCAGTTGGACACTTAAAAGGGTTAAAGTGTGTGCGTTCAATTTCCGTCCGTGAAAACCGGCCGAGTAACTTAAAATTGATATTCGCAGTACCTGACAGCTTGACAGTGTGACACTTGGGGTATAACGAACACAGGCGCGTTGTGATGCCCGTGGGTCGCATTGGGTCCCATGGGTGACCACGGGTCATGCGAGCCCGCTACTGACACCACGCGGTCTGGCATATGTGACAGCCCTCCAAAGAATAGGTTCGTGCGTTCGATTCCCGCGCGAAGATTTTCTTCATCGAAACTGAAACAATTTATAGAAACTAAGAAAATATTCTGGTGAAGCCATTGTTTTGGGATGCGACTTGCGTCGTCAACTGCAGTCCCATCTTTCAAGCACCGTGGGTCAAGTAGGTGCTGCTACCGCATCGGCTGAGAGGGCTAAGTGGCGCAAATACGCAAAACTTTTAGGAAATTACGTGTTTGAGCCGTTTGGTGTTGAGACTCTGGGTCCGTGGAGTCCAGAAGCACGTTCACTTTTCAAGGAGTTGTCAAAACGCTTAGTTGACATACACATGACCAGAAAGCTGGTTTGTATCTCGGACAAAGAATCAGTATTGCCGTCCAACGCAGCAATACTGCTAGCCTTCTGTGTACATTCCCGGAAGATAAAGATGCGGAAGGATTTTTCGACGCATTAGTTTAGGTAAAGCATTAGTTAGTTTAGTTCATAATTTAGATTAATGTTGAGGTTTTTATTCAGTTAGATCCCTTTTCTTTTCCAATAGTATCTGTTGTAAATAAAGGAATGTCTTTCATTAGAAAATAACCTTATCTCATTAAATTATAGTGGCTATACGAGTACTGGATCTCACCGGAACATCTATAATATTAGGTTGTTATTAGAACTGCATCAAAATCTTGATTTGGACTTTTTCAGGTAGCAATTGTAAGGGTAACGAATTACTCATCTCAATAAGTCATATTTTCTGAGTCTCTATTTTGAATTTCGCTCGTTCACCTTAGTTTCACTCACTCCATCATTCATTCATTTCCGCCAAAGATCGGGAAGAAAAATAAAAGGCAAAGCGCGAAAAAACAAGAAAGCATCGAAAGCCACTCTGTGGCTGTTTATTTTAACTATTATCGTAATAATAAAATGGAGACTAATTTGAACAAGGAAAGTGGATCACATTAACTAAGTATAACTGCCAAAGTAAGTCCTGTTAAATATTTTACTTCACTAAAATGTCGCGTGAGAAATGGATGTAAGATGTTCGGCGGCGGTTTAACCAAATGTATGGAATTCTGTAAAGTAGTAGTGCCTGATTAAAGAAATGTAAAAGCAATAATGTTTTCTTTCCCAATGGATGTAGTACTTCCCTTTCACAATATATTCAGATACTTACACCATTTTTATCTAAGGACAAATTGACTGCTGTGTTATATAAGCTTAATTATTATTGTTTAATCTCCCTAAGTACCTACATCTAAAACATCATGTTCTATTGTGTTTTATAATACACAACTCATTTTCCTGGAAAACGTTCTGCCTTCTGTTCTATCTACGTCATACAATGTGGTTTAATCATTGTGTACAATAACATAATATTTGTTATTATAATTGAATGATTAGGCAAATTTATTAGTTTATTAATTTTAACGCCAACGCTTAAAATGCTATGCGCTTTTGATGATGCTAATTTAGATGCTGTCGCTGATGCTAATTTGGGCGCCATTTCCGACGCTCAGATATACTACAGATAATATAATACTAGATTTATACGTCATTGCCAACACAAACTTGAATCTATCGCAGACACTAAGGGCATACAGGTACAGAAAGAAAGCAGGTAGCCTGTGTCGGCCAAGAACACAGGTTATTTCCTTTAAAGCAGTAGATCAACACCTACACAATTACCACTATAGGCCGACCGTTTAACTCGCGTATCGCCATCTGAGGTACAAAGTCATAAAACATGAATTAAATCTCATTAAGAACTATTTAACCACAGATAAAAGTAATGTAAGACTATTCGTCACTAATATCCATATCGCTTGAATCATCATCACTGTCTGTGCAGCTTGAGGAGTCAGAAACTTGGCTATAGGCGATACGCGAGTTAAACGGTCGGACTATAGGTAGTTCATGTCAGCACGGGTCGTTGGCATAGACTTAGATTCCGACGCTGATGCTAATTTAGACGCAGTCGATGTTGAGGTACACGCCGGCATAAACGGCTTAAGACTCCTTGCTTGCTTACCAGTAAAGAGACCAGTAAAGAGGATTTTGATGACTGGGATTGTCAATAATAGGTAACGAATCATATCACTTCGATAGGTACCTATTTGGAAGATGAGTGGCAGATGTTTTTCTATTTGACTTTAGATAAAGACAATTAATTTTTAGGTAATGTTTTCGAATAAGGGCATAACGTGATAGTAACTCTATTATATCTTAAAACTTTTTGAGTATAATAACTAGCTTTCTGCCGGCGGGTTCGCCCGCATGATCTGTACTTTATATTATACCTAGATGAAAAGTAGGTAAACTATAGTATTTTTAAATAAATGCCCTCTCTAACAGTGCAAGAATTTTTCACCGCAGACCAGTAGTCACTGTTCAACGAAACAAACAAACAAACTCTTCAGCTTTATAATATTTTTATAGAAATATAGATTAGGTACATCTAGAAACAACAGACGTGTTCATGCACACAAAGACCTGTTCTGAGTGGGAATTGAACCCAGGACCCTCTGCTGAAAAGCCAAAACCAAACCAAACACAGCCACTTAGCATAAATCATACAATATAATACAATGTTTAGTAATATTACACTCACTTGACGTTGAAGAAGTCTTTACACATCTGGTGGAAGTATTCGAGTGGTACTGTGGAGAGGAACGGCTGCTGTGAGCTGGTGGTGGTCTGGTACCACCCAAACTGAACACACGTCTGGTACGTCCACAGGCGCACTGTAAATACAATCATGTTTTAAAAATAAAAATTAGAAATTACTTCTATTGTAAGTGATTTCACCGCAGTTTATTTAGATTTAAAGGTACAGTTCCCCAGTGAACAAGGAGGCTGGAAGTGATCCGAAACGCAACATAAATATAAACCGGCGATCGAACCCACGATCTATTATCAAACACTGCGCCATCACTGCATTGTAGCAGGAACCTCTCTCTTTATCAAAGTTAATCTGAGATAGGTACCTAATGTGCCGCATTGAATCTATATCAATAAATGAAATATTAACGCAGTTGATAAGTCATTGCATAGTAAATAATGCATACAATGGCGACACGCCAGCGTACTGACACGTAGCGTAGCGACATTCGAGCGTAGTGACATTGCAAATCAAACGACGAGAGATGTTGGTGACACACCGGTAAAGAACTTCAAATTTATTTTTTTACTTTTGGCGCACTTAGTAGACATTATAGGAAAATGGGCAGAATTTGATACATTTTTTATTCGAAATATAAAAATCGAAATTATTTGTTTAGTTTAAAAAAAATGCTGTCAATAGTGTTTTATTATCATTATGCAGCTTAAACCTTTAACCTTTCGTGTTGCATTATTAATATTTATATTTATCATAACTGGTAGTTAACGAGCTCACCTTTAATTTACGATACGCGAGTTAAACGGTAGGCCTATAGTTATTTGCTGGATAACCTCATTGCGAATTATCCTATAAAGAAACCAAGAGCATGGCTTTTTGTATGCTGGATAAAAAAGATTTTTAAATTGAAATAAAAAAAAAACAAAAAAAAAAAAAAACTACTACTACTATTTTTAAATCTTGAAACCTACTTTTTCGATGAAACTAAAAATACTAACGAAACTGCTAGAAGAATGCACTGATACTCTTTTGTTTTTCATTTATTTTTCAACTGTTTTATTTGTTGTCATTTTCTTTTTACGTGTGTTTTTATTTTATAGTGCCAACAAAATGTTTTTCTTTCTTTCTTTCATTCAAATAGATTTACAAAGAAGTATGTAATTTTATTTGTCTGTGTGTGTTTATGACCCATTTTAAGTTTAAGGTTAGTTCCAATTATGTATAAGAGATGGCTCTGTAGTCGAGTTAGAAGTCGATATCGATGTGTTTATGTGATAAGTATATATGTATTGTCAGTTCAAAATAAAAAAAAGCTAGATCAACACTTCGTAGTTTCCTTTGAGCTATCGAACCTACACGGTGAACTCTGATTCTCGGAGTAGTCCAAACATTTGGTCCATCTTCACCGGATCTAGAACAGACCATTTTTTTTTTGAGTACACAGGAGCTCTCTAGCTCCACCCGTACCTGACAGTGGATTGCTGTCGCAAGGGTTCGGTTTCACTACACACCTGCAATCCACATCATCGTTCAACCGAGGTTGACGTTCGACGTGATTGCAGTAGTTCAACTAGTCGCCACCAGGGGGCGCCACTTTCAGTACAAAGATTACCACGATTCAAACGCACTTCCGGAAGGGTGCGCCACACAGATCAACCAACTTCTCGCCGCCAGGGTGCGCCACTAGCTCTTTAGTACATCAAGTTGCCGCAAGGGACCTGCTCTTTAGTTCAAGCACACTCCGCCAGGGTGCGACACTTGCCTCATAGTTCACACAACAGCCACAAGGCACCAGGCAGCGCCACCAGCTTCGTAGTTTACACTACAGCTACGAGCCGCATGGGGACGCCACCAGCGCTATAGGACATATTACATCCGCCAGAGGAGCCACTAGCTAATCAAGTTAGCTTGCAAGACGACGCGCCACCGCTCGCCGATAGAGGCGCCACCAGTTCATTGAAATGTTAGTGTCACGGATTTATTTGTGAGTGAACTTAATTTGAACTTTATTAACACTACAGTTTTAACTTGGAAATTTTAATCGTTGTGATCATTATTAACTTTATTTTGAACTCTATTTCTATTAACATTTTAACTTAAGATTTAGTAAAGGATTATTAACTTAGAAAATTTTAGTATATTGCATGTTTAGACTTAGAATAGTTTTATAAAAAACGAAGGTACGGGGAACCTATGCCCGATTTCACCTATAAATCGAAAACACTTGTAAAATTTTAGGAAACATTAAGAACTTAGAAAAATTCTATTTACTGACTTATCTTATATTTAAACATTTTATTTTACACTAGTTATTAACAATCATGGAAGGTTCAATTAACTTATTAAAGAATTTACAAAACGTTATACAAAGGGGTTTACTTAATTTCAAAAAGAGTCCTAAAGAAAGAATTACTTTAGAATACATAGAAATCAGACAAAAGGTTTTAGAAAAGGATTGGGTTTCATTTAGAGACTCTAACAATAAATTGTACGAAAAATATAGTATAGAGGATATAGAGAAACATACAGGGGATTTATATGACACAACTGAAGATATTTACATTAATTACTCAAGTCTTTTACAAACAATGTTAAATAAGATCAAGGATGAGAAGAGGTCAGAAAAGCGTAGTGAGGAATCTTCTAAAGGTCAATCTAAATCATCTAGTGCATTTGTCAAATTGCCTAAGATTTCAATACCTATGTTTTCCGGGAAATACGCAGAATGGACTACCTTTTATGACCTATTTTCTTCTTTAGTCCATAAAAATGAAAGCTTGGATAATGTACAAAAACTGCATTATTTAAAAAGTCACTTAACTGGCGAGGCGGAACAATTAATACGCCACACGCCTATCACTGATGCCAATTACAATCTATGTTGGTCATTATTAGAAAAAAGGTACAGCAATAAAAGGTATTTATGTAATTGTATTTTGCAAAGGTTGTTCAGCCAAAAACGTGTATACGTAGAGTCAGCAACATCTTTAAAGGAATTATTAGATGTAACATGTGATTGTCTGAATGCGCTCAAGAATTTGAATATAGACGTGAATACATGGGATGTTATTATAATACATATAGTGACATTCAAGTTAGATGCAGAAACTCGCAAGCAATGGGAGCTCAACGTTACCAGTAATGATAGCAACGAATTGCCAACATTTGAACAGTTCAAAGTTTTTATAGAGAATAGGTTTCGCGCGTTAGAATGCGTAGAGCCCAAACGAGGCTCAAGTTTAGGACACCAGGTCAATAATAGTTCAATTACTCATAAACCGAAAGTTATGTTGGCTACTAGTACATCTGGCATGCGTTGCGAGTGTTGTTCGGAGACACATAAGTTATGTTTTTGTAAAAAGTTCGCCAACCTACCAGTTGATAAACGTCGTGGATTTGTGGCTAATAATAAAATCTGTTTCAACTGCTTAGGTAGTAATCATATGGTTTACGAGTGCAAAAAGACTACAGTATGCAGAATTTGCAAAAAGCGTCATCACTCTCTTTTGCATCTCGATGCAGAGGCTGTGAGTAAGGATGCAAACAGTACAGATAACTTAGCAATCGATAATAGTAGCGCATCCACTAGTATTACTCCTATTGTAAGTTGTTTAGCTACAGACAGTGTACTAAAATCCAGACAAGTGTTGCTAGCCACCGCACTAGTAACAGCTGAGTCCAGGACAGGTACATATCAGACTGTAAGGGCATTAATAGATCAGGGCTCGGAAGCTTGTTTTATAAGTGAAGCTACTGTTCAGTTTCTTGGTCTGAAAAAGATTCCAATTAAGAGCTCCATATCTGGAGTAGGTGATAGATCAACTAATGCAAAGCATATGGTACAGTTGACGATTCGGTCGCGATTAGATTCAGGCTTCGAATTACAGATGCACGCGTATGTTTTAAGTAAAATAACTTCCTACTTACCCACTAATGTAATAGACACGAATGAGTTCAACTGGGTTGAGTTAAATAATTATAATTTAGCCGATCCAAGGTTCAATGAGCCTAACAAAATAGATGTGTTGTTAGGTGCTAACGTATATAGTAGCATTATTCAGGATGGCATAGCGAAAAGTCCTTCAGGTACTCTAGTTGTGCAGAACACGACCCTAGGTTGGGTAATCTCAGGTGCTGTTGGTTGTGAGAGATATAATAGGTCAAATAATGTTACTGTTATGCATAGTCATTTTAAGGAAGATGATATTTTGAAGGCATTTTGGGAAGTCGAAGAGCAGCATAATACTAAGAAGATATTGTCGCCGGAAGAAGAAAAATGTGAGGAGTTATATAGAGCAACTACTAAAAGAGAGCAAAGTGGTAGATACGTAGTTAAACTGCCATTTCGAGATCAAGAACCTCCCTGCAAGAATGGAAATTCCAGAGCGATTGCTGAAAAAAGGTTAATGTCATTAGAAAGTAGACTAAAAAAGGACAATGAGTTAAAGAAAAGATATAAGGAAGTGATAGAAGAATACCTGGAATTAGGACATATGAGAAAGTTAAGGGATGACGATGAAAAGAAGAGAGAAGCTGTCTACTTATCACACCATGCAGTCATAAGGGAGGATAAGACAACTAGTAAGGTTAGAGTAGTATTTAACGCGTCTGAAAAGAATTACAACGGGATCTCTCTAAATGATACGCTAATGATAGGGCCGACTTTGCAAGCGGATTTAAGACACACAATCTTAAGATGGAGAACACATCCGATAGGGCTAGTCGCAGATATAGTCAAGATGTATCGCCAGATTAGAATAGCTGACGAAGACACGATGTTTCAGCAGATTCTATGGCGACCTAGAGACGATCAACCTATTGAAGATTACGAATTAGTAACAGTAACTTTCGGAACTGCATCTGCACCGTATCAAGCAGTCAGGACGCTACATCAAATCGCCTATGATGAAGGCTCTAGTTTCCCTTTAGCAGCAGAGAAAGTATTAAATTGTTTCTACATGGACGATTTAATGTCAGGATGTGATAATGTAGAGTCAGGGATAGAAATATATAAACAAATAGTACAACTATTAGGAAAGGGTGGATTTCAATTACAAAAATGGAATAGTAATAATCAAGAAATATTAGATAGAATTAGATCAATAGAAGGAGAGTCACAAGGTCAAAAACATATAGGACAAGAAGGACAAACACAAATACAGGACAATTTAAAGGATAGAGCAGCAATAGATATTAAATTAGATGATACAATAAAAATATTAGGTCTTACCTGGAATAGAAGTCAGGACATATTTCAATACTCGGTGCATGTTCCCCCATGTAGCGCCACATTCACAACTAAAAGGTCAATTATTTCGGACATTGCTCGTCTTTACGACCCTCAGGGATGGCTTGCTCCCAGTGTCGTTTTAGCAAAGGTCATCATACAAAAGTTGTGGTTGGCTGGGGTAGGCTGGGATGACCCACTCCCGACAGAACTTATAAATGAATGGAATACATACCGAGAGGAGTTGTCAATACTTACCCAAATCCGGATCCCTCGCTGGCTTGGCACGAAGCCCCACGATGATCTGGAGATCCACGGATTCTGTGACGCTTCTAAAACTGCTTTCTCAGCGGTAACTTACTTGAGAATAGTAGATCAACACGGAGAAGTACATGTGTCCTTGTTAGTTGCCAAAACGAGAGTTGCACCAATTAAACAGTTAAGCATCCCTCGTCTTGAGTTATGTGGGGCAGTTTTAGTAACAAGACTTTTAGTAGAATGCGCAGAAGTTCTAAGTATTTCCAAGAACAAACTTAAGGCGTGGACAGACTCCACAGTCGTTTTGTCGTGGCTTAATAGTCACCCTAGTAGGTGGAAAACATTCGTCGGCAATAGAACATCGGAAATACTTACTTCTTTAGACTCGTCACAGTGGTTTCATATCTCTACTAAGGACAATCCCGCAGACTGCGCCTCGAGAGGACTTCTACCTAGTCAATTAGTTCAAAATACTTCATGGTTTTGTGGACCATCATTTCTTAAACAGAGCACAATAGAGTACCAGAGGCTAAATAACGTAAACACAGATCTAGAACAATCTGTCAAGTCACATATGGTAATAGTTCCAGATACCTCATTATTCGACAGATTTTCTTCTTTAAGCAAATTAGTTAGAGTAGTATCATACTGTAGGAGATTTTTAAGAAATAACAAAGAAATAATAAACAATAAAAACTATTTACATTATAAAGAATTAAAGGAAGCATTAAATTGTTGTATTAAGAAATCACAAAGGGAATCATTTTCAGTAGAATATTTACAATTAAAAAATAAAGGATATATACAGACCAAATCAAATAAATTAAAATCACTTTGCCCATATCTCGATGAACAGGATATTATGAGAGTAAGAGGTAGACTCGAAGAATCCCAGTTGAACGAACAAACAAAACATCCAATTGTGTTAGCAAGTTCATGTCAACTGACTAAGCTTATTGTAGCTGAAGCTCACCTAAAAACTTTACACGGTGGTCCTCAGCTTATGACAACTTATTTAAGATCAGCTTATTGGATTGTAGGTATGCGAAATCTAGTAAAGCATCACGTTAGGAAATGTGTCACTTGTGCTAAACAAAGAGCAACTACAAAGGCTCAATTTATGGGATCTCTACCAGCCGTTCGGTGTACGCCCGCAAGGCCATTTATAAATTGTGGGATAGATTACGCCGGTCCCATATACGTTAGGACAACGAAAGGACGTGGGCATCGCTCTTACAAAGGTTATATATGCCTTTTTGTGTGCATGGCCACACGCGCTCTACATTTAGAGATGGTGAGCGATATGAGTACGCAAGCCTTTTTAGCCGCCTTTAGACGGTTTGTATCAAGGCGAGGTCACTGTGCTAATGTCTGGAGTGACAATGGCACGACATTTGTAGGTGCTTCAAAAGAACTGCAAGAACTAGCGTCATTACAGTCTCCAATAGCCGAGAATCTAGAAGCGAACGGTACCAAGTGGCATTTCATCCCCCCGCACAGCCCAAATTTCGGTGGTCTTTGGGAAGCAGGGGTGAAATCTACCAAATTTCACTTAAAACGGGTCATTGGCGACGCCAAGTTAACTTATGAGGAGATGGCTACTCTACTAACTCAAGTAGAGGCATGCCTCAACTCTCGCCCCATGAGCATATTGAATATTAATGATCCTGGTGAACCGTTACCTTTAACGCCTGGGCACTTTCTGATAGGAGAACCTATAGTGAGTGTAAACAGTGAGAATTATGAAAGTTCAAATGTCAGTAGTTTGACGCGATGGCAGTTTGTTCAAAGAATGTTGCAGTCATTTTGGAAGCGTTGGTCCCAAGAGTACTTATCTACACTTATGAGTCGATATAAATGGACTTCTCATGTTCCCGAACCTAAAGTAGGAGACATTGTTTTAATCAAAGAGGATGATTTGCCGCCAAGTCGTTGGCTACTAGGTCGAATAGTCGAAAAACATCCTGGGAATGATAACATTACCCGTGTAGTCACGTTGCGCACCAAATCATCTACATTTAAGAGACCAACATCAAAAATATGTATTTTACCAGTTGCAGATCAATGAATTGTTTTATTTTACAAATCAAATTGTTTACCTGTTTTACATTTAGTCATTTTTACAATTGTTTTTATTTATACTCTAGTTATTTATCTTACTTTATATTTAATTTTAAAATGTGTTAGGTCAAGATGAAGTTCTACCTTTAACAGGTTTAAGTTAGAGTTTTAGAAATATTGTTTTATTATTTAGTACAAATTTTTAGTCTAGTGATTAGTTATATGCAGTACAAATTTTACAGTACAAAGTGTTAGTTTTAAGTTCGATGAATTTTTATATCTTGTATTTCGAGAAGGACATTCCGTCAGTAATGTCCTTGGTGGGCGGTATGTTTATGACCCATTTTAAGTTTAAGGTTAGTTCCAATTATGTATAAGAGATGGCTCTGTAGTCGAGTTAGAAGTCGATATCGATGTGTTTATGTGATAAGTATATATGTATTGTCAGTTCAAAATAAAAAAAAGCTAGATCAACACTTCGTAGTTTCCTTTGAGCTATCGAACCTACACGGTGAACTCTGATTCTCGGAGTAGTCCAAACAGTGTGTCAGTTAGAGAATAATCTGTGTGCTGACAATTAGCATCGCATCTACAATGCAAATGTGCCGCGTCTTACAATCACCTATTCATAGCTCTAGCTGTTGGGAGCTATGCAACATTAACTACTTAAAATATACAACAGTAATGCGGAAAACAGGAAAAAGATATTATGAGTAGCATAAAATAGAAGACACCATTTTCTCCTTGTACAGTAGGCGGGATAAAAGAAAGGAACTTTTTTTTTGCAAGAGCATAAAAAGATAATGTTGTAAATATAGGTTTATTTTGAAAATTATTTTAAGAAATCTTTTATTCCATTTCACTAATAATTAAAATAATTTTATTTTAGTACTTTGTACGAAAATTACTTTTAAGTTTCTATTGTTACTTAATTTAGCAAATGATTCGCCTTTCTTTTTTCTCCTAGCCTTTTCCCATTATTTGGGGTCGGCTTTCCTCGTTCTGCGGCGCCAGGTTAATCTGTCCTGGGTTGTCATATCGTTCAACTGGGAACGCTCCAAGTCTTTGGTAATTGTAGACCACCACGTGGCCTGTGGACGTCCTCTACCCTTTGTTACACTTGGCAGTGCCAGCAAATCAACCTTCTATATTGTTACTAAAGATTTCCTTCACCCCCAAAATCCAATAGGACGAGTTGTCCAAGACTTACCTATTAGATATGATCCTTGAAATCGGATGCAGAACTATCATCTTTGAATACCTGCTTAAATCTCATGACTTGGGATTAATTAGAAAAGCCCTAACTTTAATTTTGTATAATGCATGATTAAAACAGGGTGAAATAAAACATATTATCAGAGGCATATCCAGCAGTGGGTTGCTATATTTCGATGGTGAGGATGAATACTTACTAACGGCAACTGGAGCATCAAAGTTGGTGTCAGTGTGTGATGTCACCATCTCCGTGTATCGCGTCTCGATGCAGGGCTGGTTCCAATATAATGTGGTCACGAAGTTCGCCAGACGTTGCACCGGATCCTCTAAAACATAGGTTCATATGTTGCTGTCAAATATCAAATCGAAAAACCAATTTAATAATAATAATATAGGGGGACATTAACACACACGGTCATCTGATCCCAAACTAAGCAGAGCTTGTACCTACTATGGAAACCAGATAACTGGTAATATACTACATATAATACTTTTATTTTGTAAATATATACTTAAACTAGCTGCCCCAGCGAACTTCGTACCGCCAGCGGACAAAATTGTGAATCTAAACCATTCCCAGATCCCCTTGAACACACACAAAAAATTTCATCAAAATCGGTCCAGTCGTTTGAGAGAAGTTCAGTGACATACACACTCACAGAAGAATTATATATATAAAGATATGGCTAATTACACCAAGACACAAGACAAACAGACATTTTAAACAAATGTTTGTCTCGGGTGGGAACCTAAGACCAAAAAAACACGATTTAAAAGGGTTGTAACGAAGCATTAGCTTTCTCTGTGTCCATAAAAAAATTGTGTTTATTTGTATATCTAATCTTAATTGCATAACAATAATAATAAGTAGAATTAGATATCAGTAAGTATGATGTGAATAAAATCTGTACCTAATTAATTTTAAAGGAGACCTGCTGCCGACAAACTGTTATGCAGTTTGGCAGACTACTAGATAAGTAAGATGTATGTTTCTTTGAAAAAAAAAAAATTAAAGTACCTAGGTTTTTCTTTAAGTACCTCTATCTAAATAATAAAAATCAATCACTAAATGTGTTGCTAAGCGCAAAACTCGAAAACGGCTGAACCGATTTTGCTAAATCTTTTTTTAGAATCTTCCTTGAAGTACGAGGATGGTTCTTATGCAAAGAAAAATTTAAAAAGTTGCCTGAAAATGTCTAAAAACAACACTTTTCTTTGCTCCCATACAAATGATTCGTAATAATATTTAAAAGTCAATTTGAACTTAGGCGGTACGAAGTTCGCAGGGTCAGCTAGTTATGCATAGATATAAATGGAGTGAGGATGATCAGAATGACAGAAGAACCTACCAACAGTGCTGTTTGTGAGGACCTGACACACGTCTGGTATATCTCCAGGGACAGCATACTGCACCAGGTATGCGAATGACTCCGTGATGCCGAACCAGAAGAAGGTCGCTAAGTCGAGGGGAGTGGTCGCGATTTGGGAGCATGTTCTGGAAACAAAAACAATCCACACCATTAAAAACATTTTAATAAGTAATAAAGTATAATATTAACCTTTTATTGTTTTCCTGTTCGGCACGGGTCTTCTCTCAACTGTCACAAGCTGACCTTGATGTGTGTAAATGGATGTTGTTTATGAAATATTTCTAAGAAAAGCTGCGTTGCTCCAATAACAAACGAATTTGCTTAAAAACCGAGAGGCTTTCAGTTCGAATCTCGGGATATTAATTCTCACGCTGGTCTTCTCACGATGTCTTCCTTCAGGAGAGGTAATATCTTTAGTGACAATTAAAAAACAGACCAGCTGTTAGTGGGTAAATTTGTGATTTTTTTAACCAAACCTGAGTTTTGGCAATTAAAGCTGTCACAATCTTTCCATATGACATGTTAAAGTTATACTTTAATTATTACCCAAACATCTGCGAGACCTGCGCAGGTCCGGCAGCTGTAGAAAGCCGCTCAACCAGCTGTTCCATAGCCGTGGAGATGCTGGAAAGGCACTCCTCTCCACCCTGAGTGCGAATCGCCTCAGTAATCACCTCAAGGTACTCTGCAAGTAAGGAAAAGTCCCCATTAATTATGTCAATTTTTCGACAGCCAGTCCCACTTCTGATGTTTCAGATCGTCAAGGCTAATTACGATTTACTATCTTCTGCCAGCGGGTTCACCCGCATGGTCCCAGTTTCAATTCCTTAGAGGGTTAGTTTTGAAAAATCCTTTTTTAATCCACCCCTAGACCTTATACGGAACCTATGTGCCAAATTTGTAGTCTCTAGACCTAGCGGTTGGAACTGACCGTTGATATGTCAGTCAGTCGACTTTTTTTACATATTTAGAAGAAGATATTTAACTTCTGAATGGTAACTACTGATATCAGACGTGTAAATTTCTTTCTATAATTATCTTTAACTCATAGAAATATATAATCCGCAGTCTCTCTACGATTTTCGAGTGGCAATAAGATTCCTAGTGAGTGAGTTAATTCCAACTTTTTGTTTGACCCGGGGATTCGAACCGGTAACCTTCCAATATCTTGTGATGCTTGTAATGTCTAGTAGAAGGAACTGATCGAACCTGGGAAGTCTTCTTGCGCGTGCAATGGTCCACTATCAGAGAAGGCGCCGTCCACCATGTGGGGGTATTGCAGCCGCATCCACGTCGCCATGGTGCCTGCGTAGGAGCATCCTACTAGCATCACCTTCCCGTTCCTAGGAGAACAAGAAAAGACTAGAATAATGTTAGTCTAGTATTCTTAGTGGTTAGGTATTTTTTTTATTCTTCCATAGGCTGGCGCTTGACTACAACTAGCCTGATGTTAAGCAATGATGTAGTGTACGATGGAACGCGGCAGCCCAGTTTACCGGTTCACTCGTGATTACGAATGATTATCGGTGAGATGGTGGCAGTGGAATGAGCCTCCTTACGGTTAGAAACCTTAAAGGAGCAACAATTCCGACCCACCCTCACTGCATTTAATGACCTGTGACATATTTATTTATTTCTATCATTAATTATATTAAGAGATTCTGTATCAGTGATGGAATAAATTTCTATGAAATGTTCAGTACGTTTTTCAATTCTTAGCAAATTATGGACGATGTATTCATAATATTATTAAAGAAAGCGCGCGGCGAAAAATTAGCGGTCAGTGACCCTAGCGAGCGCACAGCTGATACGGCAACGTACTGTACAATTAGTATCACTTCGACCCATTTTAGTGTACAATTACTGGGCAAGGCTCTTCTCTCAACTGTCTTACGAGTAGAGAGAGTTAAGGCCTTAATCCACTTACTGGATGTCACTTGTCCACGAATGAGTAATTCTTAGATATGACACACAAATCCGCAAGCTAATTGTTAAATTTAAATGCCCTCAAACTTTATTTTCAGAGTTTCAAAGAAGTAGTAATTATTTGAGAGTATTGAGACTTAGGTTAGTGAATAAGCAAACCACAAGTGAATCAATTAATATAATTAAGTACAATATTACGTTAATTGTTTAATGACTAATTATTATTGTAATAACACGGACGTTCGTTAAGTTCAGATGTACTTGTTTGCCTTTATAGACGTATTTTCTTCCTTACAATTAAACAAATCTAAGAAGTACCTTTTGACGTTTCACTGTTTTGTATTAAATTAGCTTTATAGAGGCGTAATTCACACTATTTTTATTAGCTTTCCTGTAAAATAATTGAATCATGAAGCTATTTTTATTTTAACATAACATAAAAAAACAATTTTCATACAAAAAAATAAATTCTAAATGTACTACGTTTAGAACTGTCAAACGGTACTTCTTAGATTTGATGGACTGTAGACGTATTTTCTTCCTTAGATACAAAATTAATTGTTTTGTATTTTCTATTTGTTCGTCTTGTATAAGTCGAGACCATGATGAGTATTTTTTTAGAAAGAAAATTTAAAAAAATCATTTATTAAAATGTATTATCCCATATTGTGTACAGCCGTTTGGTGTTGTGACTGTGAGTCCGTGGGGCCCAGAAGTAGATAGGTACGTTCACTTTTTAAGAAGTTGCCAAAACGCCTAGTTACACACTTGACCAGAGCCTCAATTCTCGTTCTTTAGACATATATTTCTAAAAGACATTTTTAAAATAAAAATTCCTTTATTTTGTTTTTCAATGACATTGGCAATTTTTTTATATTTGCGCGCTTTAGACTTTTATCAAGGCAAATGTCGACAAAATGGCTGATACCATGAAAAAAACAAAAGAAATCGCCATTTGGGCGCGCCAGAATTAAGGCCCAGAAGGCTGGTTTGTATCTCGGTTAACGGATCATGCTGCCATCCAACTGGATAATGTTGCTAGTCTTGTATGTACATTTAAATTAGACATTAGTTCATAATTTAGCTTAGTGTTGAGATTATTATTCAGTCTAGTTCGATTATAAGTTTTTGTGATAAATAAATGTATTCGTTTTTCTGTAGGTACCTACTATTAAAGGTACCTCGATATAGGTAGCTACGTTACTTAGAAATCCATTCTTAAGTTCTTAAAAACATTTCACAGGTTTATTATTACACGGTAGGAACAATCTCTGGCAATATTCCTGAAAGATAACTTAAGACTTGGAGCCGCGCCGAGGTCGGAATGAAACCTAAACGAAATTCACGCTCCAATAAATATCTAGGAAGATGGAAAGGAAACTCTTTTACAGTAATATTTGTGAGATACTGAAAGCCGGTAGAGGATAGGCAGTAAGTATACTATACTAGTGGATATTGGTGCTTTTCTACCGAGATGCTCTGTCCAGGGATGGTAAAACAAGGGCTTTGATGGGGCGTGGCACAATATTTTGGGCACGCTACAAATGGTGACCGTCCTCATCTTCCTCATAACTAATAATTTGCAGCTAGTTCCATAATCATAAACTGGAAGCCGACCCCAATATAAATAAGAAAAAGGCAAGTGAAAAGACTTCATTAGAAGGCATTTAAATGATTGAATTACATAATATAAGAAAATTTTTATATGTTGAAATAAAACTACTTTTTAACGGATTTTATCGCGGTTTATTTTAGATTTTAGATCCCGACGTTTCAAAGTCTTTTCAGACTTCATGTTCACGGGTGGACTGAGATATTTGACGTCCAAAAATATTAATCTAAGACAATACTATAAGACAATACTAAATTTTTATATGTATAGTATAACCAGTTATCAGGTTTCCATAACACAAGCTCTGCTTAGCTTGGGACCAGATGACTGTGTGTGTTAATGTCCCAGAATATTTATTATTATTATTATTATTATATATGCAAGAATTTTGGGGTAAAAATAAAAGTTAAGAATGTTCCTGGAGACAAGTCATACATTCTAGTTCAGCGCTTCGATGGATGTAACAAGTGCTTCGATGTTGTTAAAGTAAATAGATACTATCGAAAGTGGTTGGGGATGGAACTAAACTCTTTGAGAACGGTTACCTGTATCTGCCCTCCTCGAAGGCATCACTCTTGACGTACTGAATGAACTGCACCAAGTCAGCGAGCGCCTGGTCAATTGTCAGGAAACGCAGGTTTTCGACTGAAGTATCCCTGGTAACAAAATAAAAATTTAATATACTTAGTTGTTCAAATATCAAACTCCCAACGAGTTAGAGGTGACTTTCGAGTTTAAGGTCAGTTTCGATCTTGGGGTCAATGTGGAGTTCGAGAATAATGTCATCGTTGAGGTCAAGTTCGAAAGTGAAGTCACTGTTAAGGTCAAATACGAGAATGAAATCACTGTGGGTTTCAAATTTGAACTGTGTGTGACTGGTGAAGTCAAGTTTAAAATTGAGGTCACTGTAGAGGTCAAGCTCGAAGTTGAGGTCGAAAATTCGTTGAAGTCGAAATTATAGCAACTGAGAGTAGGTTATTGTATACTATCTATTTACTTTATGTAAAATTACCTCTGCCTACACTTTTGAATGTCAGCTGTTATACTCAAGTCTATACAACCTGTAGATTAGAGATAGATTATCAGTATCACATAGGTACGCAGGGAGCCTATTCATTCCCAACGTATAGTATAAGTAAGAACTTATCAAAATTGATTCAGGAGTTTAAAAATAAAACTAGAATTATTGTTACAATAGAATTTTCTCATACAATTTTCATTAAATTATTAAATCAACAAACCGAATATTGACGGACATTATTTTACGAAAAACCCTATTTCCTATCTTCGCCTAATCCTTACTAATTACCTCTTTATCATTGAACAAAATTAACATAAATTAACTCAAACAAAAATCAACCTTCGACCTATAAGATAAGATTTCCAAAAGTTCCGAATTATATTAGTACATAGGATCTTTTTAACCTTCAACTAAACTACACATTATCTCTTGTCAAAGGATTTTAGACTTTATTTTGTTGACAACAAAGTAGTTTTTTCCGAGTAAAGAGTTAAGTAATCATTCGGTATGCATGGGTAGGGAGTAAAATTTGGTATTTTTTTCCGAATTAAAGTCAGTTTTATGTGCAAAAGAAATCGGTTTGTTTGTCTCAAGAGGCCTCTTTTGCTTTCAGATGGAGATTGCTATAATTTTGTCGTTTTCGAGTTAGTTCTATTCCCTGGGAAATCTGGGAGTCGTGGTTACGTAAAGTCTGAACGCCATTTAGTTTATTTTATTACCACACATAGCGACTTTTTGTAGCGATGCTATCGCGCGTTCTCATCGATATAGTCGCGATGTGATCGATATAGGCCGACCGTTTAACTCGCGTATCGCCTATCGCCAAGATTCTGACTCCTCAAGCTGCACAGACAGTGATGATGATTCAAGCGATATGGATATTAGTGACGAATAGTCTTACATTACTTTTATCTGTGGTTAAATAGTTCTTTAAGAGATTTAATTAATGTTTTATGACTTTGTACCTCAGATGGCGATACGCGAGTTAAACGGTCGGCCTATAGCTGTTTGCCTGCTTATATTATCCGTGCTCTCGCCCACAACATCACGATTCAGTCGCGATTCAAACGCGATTTAGTAACGGCACAAAAAGGCAAGCGATCCGTTCAGATGCAAAATAGACTTAGTCGAGGCTGCATTAGTCACGTTGTGTTTGGTGCTGCTTTTACGTAAGCAGCCCAAGTGTGGACAGCCGAAGCGTGGGCAATGAAAGCAGAGTTAAATATTGGATACTCACACAAAGGAGCAGTGGTGCAGCGGTACGAGCTTCACCTTAGATTTATAAGGTCGCGGATCCGATTCCATCTTTGTGTGAATTGTAACATCGCCGTTGCTCAATATCGTTGAAGGAAAACATCGTGAGGAAACTGGCATGTCTAAGAACTAATCATTCGAGGACATGTGACATCCACCAACCCGCACTTGACCAGCGTGTGTGGATTAAGACAAACTCTCTCAACTCGTAAGGTAGTTGAGAAAAAAGGATTGAAGTGAGTGAGACACTTAAAGACAGTTTACTTGGTGGACATTATATAAAAACGTTTAAAATACTAAAAAAATTATGAGCAGAAATTCTGATGTTGAAGAATATTCGACGTTTTGTCGCTTCTTTAGCGCTTTGTAAATGCGACAAACGCGCATTTGTAGCGCTACCGTCGCGCGTTTAGTAATCGCGCGACTGCATCATAAGAAGTCGCCGTGGTCGAGGGGGCCTATATAAAATATTGTAGATTTTTTGTATTAACTTAATATGTCGGTGTGCGAATATACATATTTAGTCACTACATAGTATAAAACAAAGTCGCTGTCGCTGTCTGTCCGTCCTAATGTATGCAGAAATCTTTAAAACTACGCAACGGATTTTAAAACGGTTTTTTTAATAGATAGAGTGATTCATGAGGAAGGTTTATATATACAAGCAATATATTGTAGAGAAACACTGATAAATTTAGAGGTTTTTAATGTGATGTGAAGGGACAGGGACATAGCCGTGCGGCGGTAACGGCCTGGCCGTGCGCGGCGCGTGCTGTTTGTATTTTCTGATGATAAAAAAACTGTAAACGTCGTTTTTATGGATATTCTGTAAATATACCTTATTATGTTTAGTATCAGCATTGCACCCGTGCGGAGCCGGGGCGGGTCGCAAGTACAGTATATAGTATGCTTCAATATCAGTTACCCCGTTATAGTAAAGATTTATGTGAGGCGGCAGTGTGCCAGACCACGTGCTAAGCATTTATCATGCTATTGTGTACCCGATCTGGTATCTACCATATTTAGTAGATTAGGTCAATAACTGTACGCATTGTTTTAGTAAAGTTTCTATGGTATATCCTACTCATATTATTAACGCGAAAGTTTGTAAGAATGTATGGATGTTTGTAACTCTCTCACGCAAAAAAAAGCTACGGGACGGAATTGGATCAAATTTAGCACAGAGATCTCTTTCGATAAAATGGAATTTATCTCTATCCTATTAGTATAAATTGTAATGTTAAAATGACAGACAAAGACAAACGAATTATAAACCTAGTTTACCTGAGTTTATAAGGCGTTGAGAAATAAACAATTTTTTTAAGTTTGTGTGAAAAGTCTAAATGTCCTCTTTGATGCAAATTGTAGTAATTTATTAATCTAAACTTTCATACCTAGTGTCATATTCACACGATTTCGTTCAATTGAGCGTATTAAATACGAAATCCTGATTAAGTGAACGCCCTCTGGACAGGGGTTAATTGTCCATTGGCCTAATAGCCAGGGGTCAGGAATGAGACAGCGCAGCGCGTGCGCATGACGTCATACTCGACAAAATTATAAAGAAAGAAAGAAACAATACATTTATTTGACAGAGAAAGGACACACAGAATAAAAAAAACACATGAAAAAAGAAAAAACACATAAATGAAAACATTTAAAAAGAAGAGAAAAAACACAAAGAGTAAATGTTTGTGTGTGTGTGTGATTATAACGTATTTTAATTATGGAGTGGAAGTGCGCTACGTTATACAGAGTTATAGATTTTTCTTTAACGACGAATATAGGGTGCTTCTAACCGTCTTAGCAGTATAGGGGTAATGTGGAATACAATAGAAGAATCATAACTAGATAAATAAGCTTTTGGGGGCTGCGTCACCTTTATCCGTAGCGTAGGACGCCCTCAGACTAGGTGGAGTGACGATCTCAGCAGGGCGGCCGGCAAGAACTGGATGAGGACAGCTGCGGATCGTGCTCAGTGGCGTGTTTTAGGAGAGGTTTATGTCTAGATGTAGACTAGAATAGACTTATGATGATAAATATCTCCTGCATTCCTGGCTACTTGACTTAGACTGTAGCTATAATGCAGCGAATGTATCCCTACTTCCCTACTAATCCCTACTAATATTATAAATGCGAAAGTAACTATGTCTGTCTCTGTTACGCTTTCACGCCTAAACTACTGAACCGATTTGGATGAAATTGGGTATGGAGGTAGTTTGAAACCCGAGAAAGGACATAGGATAGTTTTTATCCGACTGCGCAAAAAGAAGGTAATGTTTTGGCGCGATAACCGACATACACGCGGGCGAAGCCGCTGTCGGAAAACTAGTATAAAATATCTTCTAAAACTTACGCAAAAGGCCTCGTGTTTCCATAATATCTGTGTTCCGTATAGAACACAGCCGCTCCTACTTCCCTCGCCAACTCGTATGGAAGCCCACCGGTGGTCCAACTGGGGGAGATAGACCACTCACCACCCACGAAGATCACTATATTCTCGCCGGCCAATTCGTCATTATAGTAATAACGCTAGAAAAAGATAATTATTTCAATTAATTAATGAGCTACTAACTGGCCTGTAGCTACTACTGGCATAGTAGCTAGTGATCCTGCTAAGCTGAAGGTCGTGGGTTCGATTCCCACCCAGAACAAATCTTTGTGTTATGAGCATTTTTGTTCTGTGTCTGGGTGTAATTTATGTATTTTAAGTACATATTCACAAAAAAAAGTATTTAAGTAGTATATATCCGTTCCTAGTACCAATAACACAAGCAAATTAAATTGCTTAATTTGGGACTAGATAGCGCTGTGTGTAGGTATGTAACTTTGCCGAGTATGGAATAGACAGTCAGTGTTAATAAAATTAATGAAAATGTGTTCTTTATATACATAATCATTAAAAAATTGATTCAATACATCTTTTAAATTTTAATTGTGATTAATAACTGATTTGGACGTCAAATACCTCAGTTCACCCGTGACCTGAGTCTGAAAAGACTTTCAATCGTCGGTAGGTATATAAAAAATCTAAATTAAATCGCGATAAAATTCATTTCATGTAGTTTCATTTCAATGTGTGATATTCGCGTAAATTTAAAAATATTATCTAATATTCTAACTATATTTTAGCAAATAAATAATATAGCAAAAAAATACACAGAGCAGCTAATATAAACGCACCATGAAAACAAAAGTGTCACATTGAAAAAAAATACGTCAATTTTGAGACAAACATACTTATTAGATTACTTGAAAAAAACCTCTTTTAATGCGAAGTCATACATCTGAATATCTCATAGAGTACAATAAAAAACGTTTTTGAAATAAATTAACACAATAGTGACGATGATGGCCCAAAACTTTAATTAGCTATTCTGAAAATACTTAATCAAACACTATCTTAATATATATATTTCTTGTGTGCGTGTGTATGTGACTGAACTCCTCCTAAACGACTGGACCGATTTTGATGAAATTTTTTGTGTGTGTTCAAGGGGATCTGGGAATGGTTTAGATTCACAATTTTGCGCGGTACGAAGTCCGCTGGGGCAGCTAGTTTAGGTATATGTTTTTAGCATTAAATTAGTTTACCTTTCATCAATAAGTAATAATTATGTATGCAGGTGCCTTTGTTTTTGTTGTTAGTTAGTAGATAACTAGTTGAAAATAAAACATAAATAATGATATGTATTATAGTAAGTATACAGCTAAATTGTATCCACGAGAATACTGCCGGAAGAATGTTTTATGAAATATATACTGTTGCTTATCATCATCATTCCCCTTGCCTTTTCCCATTTCTATTGGGGTCGGCTCCCAGTCTAACCTGATGCGGCTAGCTACCAGAATTATACGAGCGACTGCCATCAGACCTCAAAACCCATAGGGAACCAGTAGCCGAAATGGTTAGACCGGGTGTCAGATTATATTGGCTTCTGACTAGATACATGTAACGATTGTCATAGATGTGTTAAATGACAACCGGAACCGACGGCTTAACTTGCTCTCCAAGGCACGGAGGGTAGCCCCTCAACCAACCAGACACCGAAACAAATTTTTGTTGTTACACAAATATTGTCCGGGGCGGGAATCGAACCCATGAAACTAATAAGATAGTTGATAGAAGATTCATGTCCAGAAGACACAAAGAAGCTGTATCTTAGATAAAAGAAAATACCATTGGGAATGTCCTGGTATCAGACGCCATGTAATGGTTGAGCCTGACGTCCACCCACCCTTCCACTGGGTTGTTCCTGGAGATCGACACTGGAGGAGTAGGTTCCAAAGTCCGTAGTGCGAGGCATGGTGAGACCAGCACGATGGCTGAGAGGAGAGTGAACCCTGAAATTTTAATACAGGGACCTAAATGAAAAAAAAAATCATATCAGTCTGCTTGCTACCACAACCGGTGCAACCAGTGTCGAAACGTAAAACTAACTTGAATGAGAGCACGATAATTGCCCTATAAGATAAATTTTATATTAATAACTAGCTTCCGCCCGCGGCTTAGCCCGCTAAACTGATCTCACTAATCTTGTTTCTCCATACAAACTTTGGAACCCCGTTTCACCCCCTTAAAGGGTGAGTTTAGAAAAATCCTTTCTAAGTGCACCCCTAGACCCCATAAGGAACCTATGTGCCAAATTTAGAGTTTCCAGACCCAGCGATTTGGCCTCTGCGTTGATATGTCAGTCAGTCAGTTTCTGCTTTTATATATTTAGATTTAGATGTAAGGAAAACATCGTGAGGAAACCGGCATGTCTAAGAACTAATCATTCGAGGACATGTGACATCCACCAACCCGTACTTGGCCAGCGTGTGTGGATTAAAGCCTAAACTCTCTCAACTAGTAAGATCCGTGCAAATATAATAGTGAAAATGTAATGAAAAATTATTGTGATAAAGACATTACTGAGTAAAGAATTTTTAACTTAAGCATCGTCTCACCGCTGATGTAGTTGTAAGAAACGGATCAATATCGTGCTGCTTACACAATTCTACTTGCACGTACAACAATACTGTTCTGCCTATATTTAGACAGGTTTTATTTCACTACATAGTATAAAACAAAGTCGCTTTCCTGTCTCTTATAACCCTATGTATGCTTAAATCTTTACAACTACGCAACCAATTTTCAGGCGGTTTTTTTGTCATTAGAGTGATTCAAGAGGAAGGTTTATGTATATAAAAACACTGATAATTTTAGATGTTTCTGATGCGATGTCGTAAATTAACGCAGTTTTTGTGCTTACATTGCAAACGCTGGCTAAACCCTACGAGATATATCAAAATAATGTACTACAGTATGACACACCTTAAAAAGGTCAACAAAAAAGTCCGGGATGGTATATGTCTATCTCTTAAGGATAGCCCACAATATCCGTTTTTTTATCTTTTACTTTCAACCAAAAGTAATGGCTTATTTTAAGCAATTTTGCATTAAAGTAAAAAGAGAAAAAAAATAGTGAAAAGAGCAGCGGTGGCGCAGTGGTACAGGCCTCGCCTTAGAAATTTAAGGTCGCGGGTTCGAATCCCAGTTGTGCCCACACATCTTTGTGTGGATTGTTTCATCGCCGCTGCTCAATATCGGTAAAGGAAAACATCGTGAGGAAACCGGCATGTCTAAGAACTAATCATTCAAGGACATGTGACATCCACCAACCCGCACTTGGCCAGCGTGTGTGGATTAAGGCCAAAACTCTCTCAACTAGTAAGATAGTTGAGACAAGACCTGTGCCCAGTAGTGGGACACTAAAAAGGGTTGAAGTGATAGTGAAAATGTAATGAAAAATTATTATGATTAAGACATTACTGAGTAAAGAATTTATGAGTTATGCATCGTCTCGCCGCTGATGTAGTTGTCAGAAACGGATCAATATCGTGCTGCTTACACAATTCGTTAAAAGTCACGTACAACAATACTGTTCTGCCTTTGTTTTTATTCTTTGATAGGCTGGCGCTTGACTACAACTTGCCTGATGGTAAGCAATGGTGTAGTCTACGATGGAACGCGCCAGCGCAGTATACAGATTCACTCGTGATTACGAATGATTATCGGTGAGAAGGTGGCAGTGGAATGAGCGTCCTTAAGGTTAGAAACTTTAAAGGAGCAACAATCCCGACCCACCCTGCTTGCATGTTGTTACCAGGCATCGCATCGGAACACGCCAAGGCCGCTTGGCGGCGCGGCTTTATCTGGTGGGTGGTCACCAACCACCGCCGAAGTTTACCAGTTAGTCTACCTATATTTAGACAGGTTTTAATTAATTTAATAAAGTAACTTACACATTTTCTTCCACAAATCCTTAAAGAACACAATTTTAGGCTAACACTACAGTAATATCAAATGTAACGATAATTGTCCCAATTAGGTATACCTTATCAATCAGATATGTTTAATGTATTATCGTAATCAGCTGTCGATAAAAAAATGAGAATAACTCAAGAATAAAAAAAAATGGTTACATAGAAATAAAACTACTTTTTAACGGATTTTATCGCGGTTTAATTTAGATTTTAAATCCTGAAGTTTCAGTCTTTTCAGACTTCATGGTCACGGGTGGATTGAGGTATTTGATGTCCAAAATTATACTTGCAAACATTATTAAGTTGCGTTCCGATTAAAGCAAACTCAGGTCACGGTGTCTTGTATTGTGTTAGATAGATCAGTGCCCTAATCCACGTAATTTCTTGACGCGCCGATCAAGTTGCCGTACAGTTGCAATTAAGTTTTCGTCTTAGTGCAAAATCGTATTCCTAAATTTGTTTAGCTCATATCTAATCTAAAGCGCTCGCGTGACGCGACCTTGACGCGAGCGTATCTGATCTGACAACGGTTGTCAAAATTTCGAGAATACGAAAAGGGCTGTTTTGATCGAAACTTGACTGCAACTAAACTTATTTAATTACGTGAATTAGCCTTCAATTATTGCTAAATTTTAATCTCACTGCTGGACTTGATACGCGGGCGGAGTCAAGTCGGAGAGCTAGGGTATCGTGATAAATGTTTGAGTATCCTGTATCTAGCGATAAGATCCGCATTAAGGCTATCCTCAGAAGAACAGAAGAACTAAAGTCACCGACATAGTGATCAAAGTGGGCAAGTTGAAGTAGCAGTAGGCAGGCCACATCGTTGGTAGAGACCCCGCAATGGTCGCCGCAGCGTCGACAGGCCCGCCACAAGGTGGATTGATGATATTATTAAAATTGCGGGTAGCCGATGGATGCTGACGGGCGGCAACCGATGGCTGTGGCGTTCTAAAGGTGAGCCATCCAGCAGTGTAAGTTCCCAGGCTAATGATGATGATGATGGTGATGGTGATGTAGATTAGTTAAAAAATAATTTTCTTACTTACGCCTTTTCATTTTAGGGGTATCTGAACGACTTATCGGATTAATGAGTAGATAAATAGTTAAGATTGGTAGTATATTGTTAATTATTATTCATATTTTAATTAGTAAATATTTTAAAGTGATTATCCATTTTTAGGAAATAAAGAACTGGTAATTAAGTTTACTTGTAATTAACTGGTGGTAGGATTCGGCCGTGGTTAGTGACCACCCATCAGACAAAGTCGCACCGCCAAGCGGCCTTGCCGTGTTCCGGTGCGATGTTTGGTGATACCATTTAAGAGGGTGGGTCGGAATTGTTGCTCCTTTATGGTTACTAATCATAAGGAGCGTCATTCCACTGCCACCTTCTCACCGAAATTCATTCGTAATCACGAGTGTATCGATATAGTGGGCAGGCGCGTCTCATCGTAAACTACATCATTGCTTAACATCAGGCAAGTTGTAGTCAAGCGCAGGCCTATTTCAGGATAAAAAAAGAACTATTTATGGATCATTTATAGTTCTTAGACCATTTAACGCGTGAAGTGTTATACACAACTTCTAGTACTAAATCGTTTCTCACAGTTTTTGGGAAGTGTAACTAACCACGTACAACACACATGTAAAAGTTGAAGCGTCTTTACACACAAACACGAAACATGAACAGTTTTACACACAAACTGTTCATGTACCTCGGCAGAGAGGAACGCTCTGTTAGAATGGAAACTCCAAATCTCTTTTAAAAAAGCAATATTTATTTAACTGAAAAATAATTAGGAGATTTGGTAAATGTGTCTGAGTTGATTGATGATCTGACCCGAACCGGACTAAGAGAGGTACATTACTTAGACTAGATGCACAGTAGCTGACTAAGTTATTCTCATCAGCATTTAAGGTTACATTCCGAGGATGTCACTTCAACCCTTTTTAGTGTCCCACTGCTGGGCACGGGTCTTCTCTCAACTATCTTACTAGCTGAGAGAGTTTAGGCATTAATTCACTAATCCACTCACGCTGGCCAAGTGCGGGTTGGTGGATGTCACATGTCCTCGAATGATTAGTTATTAGACATGCCGGTTTCCTCACGATGTTTTCCTTCACCGATATTGAGCAGCAGCGATGAAACAATTCACACAAAGATGTGTGGACACGACTGGGTTTCGAACCCGCGACCATATATTTCTAAGGCGAGGCCCGTAGGTACCACTGCGCCACTGCTGCTCGCTCCGAGGATGTAACAGCTCGCAAACCCTTTCTATAATAACATTTTAAGAGTAAATAGACTATCCATTTTTAGGGTTCCGTACCACTTAAGAACCCTTGATGGATTAGTTATTTTTCCATCTGTCTGTCTATCAATACTCTTTATCTCGGAAACGCACGGAGATTGAGAATACAACCCATTGAGTTGCAATGTTAGGTTTTCTCCCCTAAATTATCAACAATAATATTACATCACATATGGTTTACCCGAAGGTATAGGCAGAGGTGAATATTACCGACATTTCAACGGCTTTGTTTAGGTCCCATATCTAATAGGGAGCAAGCCTATTGCCGTTCATCGGCAAAAAATCCAAACTTCGAACTACATAGTATTGTCTTAGATTTACGCGAATATCACACATTGAAATAAAACTACTTTTTAACGGATTTTATCGCGGTTTATTTTAGATTTTAGATCCCAAAGTTTCAAAGTCTTTTCAGACTTCATGTTCACGGGTGGACTGAGATATTTGACGTCCAAAAATATTAATCACAATTATTACTGACTACCTTCAAACATTAATATTTAAGTTGCGTTCCGATTTAAGCAAACTGAGCTCACAGTGTCTTTAATTCTGAGTTAATTTTGCTTGGGTTTTGGTACAAGTAAATTAAGCACTAGGTCTCAAGCTGGTGGTATATTCCAACCATTTCCTCTGTTAAAATTAGGATGTTAACTGCAACTAAGATTCATTAAGTGAATTAGCAAAGTCTAGGCTGGGAATGGAACTCGGGACCTAACGGTTACTAAGCGAACACGCTTACCCATTTTTTCAAAGCCAGTTTAATAACACAGATGTCCAATGACAGACATGTCAAATGTCACCACAACAATGGAGGAGCACCTGTTCCATTGTGTTGCGCACGCGCATCACGTGTTAATATGTTAGTCACGCTAATTCTTCGAACGGAAGGGACCAATGTTACTTACTAAGTACCTACCTCTGAATTATCAGCATTTCTGTTGACTATTCCCAAACCTATAATAATAATAATAAGGCAGGGACCATAGCACTTCCATAGCCCTAATTAGGTACTCAACCCACCATCATTTAATTCCCATTTCAAAATCAAATCAACATCAAAATATGCTTTAATGTAACAAGTAGGTACATTGGGCCGGTGGCGTGGTCGGTAAGATACTTGCTTTTCACTCCGCAGGTCGTAGGTTCGATTTCCACCCGAGACAAACATTAGTGATGAACATTTATGTTTGTGTCGAGTCTGGGTGTATATATTTACAAAAGAAAAGTATTATATGTGTAGTATATACCAGTTATCTGGTTTCAATAACACAAGCTCTGCTTAGCTTGGGACCAGATGATCGTGTGTGTTAATGTCCCAGAATATTTATAAGATTTATAAGTTATAATAAGATATATATGAATATACATACCTTATGGTATCGAGTAGATTTCCTTTCGATACCGATACTTTAGTACTCGATTCTTTGTGTTCGATATTTTTACTTATCAAGTACTTTTTTATCGTATCGAATAATTTTTGAAGTTATACTTCTTTAGGCGCGTTATGAAAAAATGATGAGAGTGAAATTTTAAGATGCGCGCGCAACTGTGACACAAAATTAACAGTATGAAGCTGTCTGCTTATTTAATGATGCCAAAGAAGTATAACTTCTCACGCGCGTACATAAGTACACGCACATTTTTTTTTTTAATTTATTATTTTTTTTGCTGAGATGGCGTTTGGATTGCCCCGATGCTGCCAATTATTACTTAAATATTGATTTTTATATATATAGATGGCAACATTAGCAACGCCATCTTGTTCAATCGTGCTGAAGCTTTTATTTATAGAGTAGATCCGTTACCGGATTCACATTTCATTTGTTTAATTCTAACTCGTTCATTCAATACTCTATGGTTCGTTGGCTGTATGGGCTTAGATTCCTTTGCTTTTCCTCACGGAAAAATATACAAAAAACAACTCTATGGTTTGTTCGTTGTTGAGTTGAATTGACTTGATTCACGGTTGTTAGTACGGCTGGAAGTACAATTACCAAAACCTGCAACCGCCTATTGCCGACAAGGCTTGACAAACTTCTTTTCTTGAACGATTGTACGGAGGAGTGAGATTTATAATAGTTTTAATTAAAAAATTGTGGCTTTACTTGTAAGTAAAGCCATTTTTTAATTAAAACTTGTTGTCACGTCAACAACCTGTAGGTTGTTGACGTGACAACGTCTTATAAATTGGTTTGCCGGGTGACACTTCAAGAAACTGCGTTACGCTCCGCTCACGTTATGCGCTCACAATGAGAGCGAGTGAGAGGCACGCGTCCCTTCCACTCGGGCATGGTTAGCCCGCCTAAGAGCGAGAGAGACAGATTTCATCCTTCTTCCTACTATACGAATGAATATTCACATTAAAATTATTTTACCACTCAAAGTCGTTGTCACGTAAAACTTTCGCCCGTATACCGACTTTACAGGCAACCAATTTTTATTTATCTAACTTATGTACCATTCGTCATATTTTCATTTTCTCTTACTGGATGAAGTTACGGAAAATACTAAACATAAAGTTAAACATACAATATGTTATAGACAATACAAACTAACGTTTAACGTATGTCGTGGGCCCTGGCCCCTGCCTGAGAATAGTACTCGATTCTTTGAGGTATCGATACTTTTGTGTCGGTTCTTTTACGAGTACGATACTTTCTTATCGATACTACTCATGAGTACAGTATCGATACCGTGTCCCTACCGGAGCAAAACCCTACCCTAGATTAACTTTATCACAAGGTTTTACAAGTAGTAACTAAAAGGGTCACAACTTGATAAAAATTTTGTCATAAGACTATAATCAGAAGTCGGATCCGAACAAACATAAAATATATTTTTCATTGAAAAACTGACCTTTGGAACGAACACATCGATTGCGACTTCTAATTTTTCCACGAGCGCCATCTATTGGCACGGGAACATAACTACTGAGAAAGAATTTTTCAGATAGACGTTCGCACCGTGTGTGTAATTTTTATTTGTGATTTATAATTATTATATTTAAGATTTAAGTATAATACAGGACGTCCCACGGCTGTAAAAAAATAAAATACAGGTAGCACAATATTCAAAAGAATGCGACTTTGTATTCAACAGGATGGGACACATTTTGAAAACTTTATAAATTAAATTAAAAATATTAAAATTCATGGTCTTATTTCTGATGTTATTTATTTATTTATTGCATAATAAGGTCCCTGATAAGGTGTAGCAATTATCATAGATTTAGGATGTAAACTGGCGTTTACAGTAGATTGGCAATGTAGTGATCAAAACGAGATCAAAAACCAATTACAGTAGTGTGCGTGTTTTGTGAATGTGTGCGTGGCTAATAGAGCTTGCTTGCTCCACGCACCGCCTAATACTTCGATTATCGATAACACTTTGTTATATTCTAGCAGAATAAAAAAAAAATCATTTAATGATATCACACTATTTATATCAACATTGTTTTGGTAAGTTATGACATTACAATACTTAAAGTTTGCTTATATTCCAGTTTGGAAATCAATAAATAAATAAATAAATATATAAATATTCTGGGACATTAACACACACGGTCATCTGGTCCCAAGCTAAGCAGAGCTTGTGTTATGGAAATCAGATAACTGGTATATACTATACATATAATACTTTTCTTTTGTAAATATATACTTTTATTAGATATTTACACCCAGACTCGACACAAACACAAATGTTCATCATTAATGTTTGTCTCGGGTGGGAATCGAACCCACGACCTGCGGCGTGAAAAGCAAGTATCTTACCGACCACGCCACCGGCCCGTCAATATTTCGTTAATTACGAAGTAAAATGCTTTGGCTAATTTATGACAGATGTACTTACCTATTGAGAAGATGCACTTCTTTATTTATGCTTTCTTTAGAATGATTGTCATGTAGCCACGAGTACATTCAAAAATAATTTGGCAAAGATTGCGGTTTAAAGGTGACAATTAAAATTATCGCACCAAATCGATTCCAAATGATTTCATTAAAATCCGACACTGACACATGATAGTTGTAGGGCGTCATCTTTTTTGTGGGTAAAATTTTTGGTTTCGAGATATTTTCTCATAAATGCAACAAAATGCACGAGATGAACCTCAATATTAGGTAACTACCTAAATTGAAAGCAGAATTAATTAGTGTTTAGGACCTTCTTCTGACCCAAAATTGAGACAAAAGGGGTTCCAAGCTTCAAAAAGTGATAACCATTCTGGTCCAAATGCTGTATTTCTATACTGTCATTAATACTTTTTTTATCCTAAAATAGGCTTGCGGTTGACCACAACTTGCCTGATGTGAAGCAATGATGCAGTCTACGATGGAACGCGCTGACCCAGTAAATACCGATTTACTCATGACTGCCTCGGTGGACCGTTTTCGACTACACGTGTAAAACAAGCAATACTACCTTTTGCGAAGGCAACGGTTCTATTGTGAATTATGAAGAGTTTTTTTCCATATCCCCGAAGTTCATCAATAGATCACAATTTTTTTTACTATGAGAGTTTAATATTTCAAATATAAATAGAATTTTCAAAATCGGTTCACAATTGACGGAGAAATCGGAGAACATACATAGGAAAACAAAATAACAACCACCAGGAATAACCAAAAACTTGGTTTTTTGAATTTTTCACATAAATTTTGAGGTTATGTGAAAAAAGTGTAAATACAAAAGTTTTAGAACTTTTTATTATCTACAACTTTGCCATAAGACTTTTTTCAATAGGACTTTTAGTTTTGCCGGAAATCGAGAAAAACCGTTTTTTACCCTTAAAAACTCACCCCCAACCCCATCCCGACCTCAGATCGCCCGTAAATTATTTTTCTTTTCATTTTTATAATATTTCCCTCCATTTCTAATGGGTTTCATCCTACTATGATTTTTTTTGGTTTTAAAAATTATCTAACTCGATAATAATACAAGTAGTAACAATAAAGGGTTACAACTTGATAAAAATTTTGTCTTATTATTAAGACAACATCAGAAGTGGGATAAAAGACCATAATTTCTAAATATTCATTGAAAACCTCACCTTTAGAACGAACACATCGATTGCGACTTCTAATTTTGCTACTAGCGCCATCTATTGGCAGGGGAACATAACTACTGAGAAAAGAATATTGCAGAAAGATTTTCGCACAGTGTGTGTAATTTTTATTAGTGATTTATAATTACAATTAAGATTAAGTATAATACAGGACGTTTCACGGCTGTAAAAAAATAAAATACAGGAAGCACAATACTCAAAAGAATGCGACTTTGTATTCAACAGGATGGGACACATTTTGAAAATTTTATAAATAAAAATAAAAATATTAAAATTCTTGGTCTTCCTTTTATTTCTGATGTTATTTATTTATTTATTGCACATATACACTATACATGTTATAGTATGTAGTGACCCTGATAAGGTGTAGTAATTACTTATAATGTATTCCATAATAACTAGCTGCTCCAGCGAACTTCATACCGCGTATTACTAATTTCCCTATTAAAAATAGGGGTCGGTGACAAAAGGGTAAAAATTTAGGGTTGTATGTATTTTGTAATATAATAATAATAAAAAAAATACAAAAATATATCAAAAAAATTAAAATTAAAATTTTGGGGTGAACACCCCTTATCACTTAGAGGTTTGGAAAATAAATAGTAGCCGATTCTCAGACTTACTGAATATGCATGAAAATTACATAAGAATCGGTCCAGCCGTTTCGGAGGTATTGAACGAACATTGTGACACGAGAATTTCATATATTAAATAAAAATATTGTGGGACATTAACACACACGGTCATCTGATCCCAAACTAAGCAGAACTTGTAGTATGGAAACCAGATTACTAAATAAGTTTAGTTGCAGTGCAGTTGCATTTAAGTTTCGATCAAAACAGCCCTTTTCGTACTCTCGTAGTTTTGACAACCGCTGTCAGATACGCTTGCGTCAAGTTCGCTTCCCGCAAGTGCTTTGACTTTTAGGTTATTTAAGACAGTTACAAGAATACAATTTTTCTGTAAGACGCAAACTTAATTGCAACTGCAACGCAACTCGATCGGTGCGTCAAGAAATTACGTGAATTAGCTTACAGATAACTGGTAATAAACTACGTTTAATACTTTTCTTTTGTATGTGGTCAAGCGTAAGCCTAATTTAAGATACTTACAAAAAAAAATTGGTTGCCTGTAAATTCGGTATACGGGCGAAAGTTTTACGTGACAACGACTTTGAGTGGTAAAATAATTTTAATGTGAATATTCATTCGTATAGTAGGAAGAAGGATGAAACATAGTTGAGTGGGAGAGAGACGCAAGGCATTCGGCGGGCCTCTCTCTCGTTCGGTGACTCATCGTAACGTTACCGAGCGTTACACTTTTTCATAAGTGCCTCCCAGCCGCAACCTAATTTAAGACGTTGTCACGTCAAAAAAGAAATATGTAAATTTAATTTAACTGAGAGCTTACGGCGAAGAAAATGCTACTACCTCCTACTTTTTAAATAATCGAAATTAGTAACAAAAAAGGGTTACAACTTGATAAAATTTATGTCTACTAAAAGACAACGAACATCGTCTGACGTCGGGCAGTTTTTCTAAAAATTCTCATTGAAAAACTCACCTTTGGAACGAACACATCGATTGCGACTTCTAATTTTGCCACTAGCGCCATCTATTAGCACGGGAACATAACTACAGACAAAAGAATTTTGCAGAAAGACGTTTGCAACGTGTGTGTAATTATTATTAGTGATAAAAAAAATTAAAAATCAAACTGGCTTACCTGTAAGCCTCGCCCGAAAATAATTTATAAGAAAGGTACTTATAAAATAATACTTTTCTTTTGTCTGTGGTCAAGGGCAAGTCTATTAAAAAATAAAAAATAGAAAATTAAATTAAAACTAATAGAGCTTACAGCGAAAATGCTACCTACTTTTAAAAAATCGAAATTTGAAATTCGGGTACTTACGTTATGTTCCTCCGTTATGGTGTCTCATAGTGTATCATTATGAGTCAGCCGTCGCCAGTAACCAGTGACTCACCCACAATTAGTATGGTCACTGAGTCTGGTACCTATTGTTTCTCACATGGCTAATAAAACGTGGATCATATAAAATATCCTATACTTTAGTAGTAGTTAGAATACAGATTGAATGAGTTATTAGGTTCGGTTCTCAGTACAAGCTTTTATTTAAACTTAAAAAAATACTTTTGATACAAAAAAAACAGTTAACAAAAGCATAATAATTTCTTGATTTGGGACTAGATGGCGCTGAGTGTGAATTTTATATTATTCATGTTTTATATATTACTGGCTACCACCCACGGCTTCGCCCGCGTGGTACTTATTGGGATAAAAGTAGCCTATGTGTTAATCCAGACCATAATCTATCTCTGTGCTAAATTTCATCCAATTCCGACCAGTAGTTTTTGCGTGAAAGAGTAACGAACATCAATACATTCTTACAATCTTTCGCGTTAATAATATTAGTAGGTGGTAGTAATTTGAGGCGATTTCTGAAAAGGCTCTACAGACTTCGTAGAATTAATAATAATATAGTGGGACATTATCACACACGGCCATCAGATCCCAAACTAAACAGAGCTTGTACTATGGAAACCAGATAACTGGTAATATACTACATATAACACTTTTCTTTTGTAAATACATACATAAATATAGATAATTACACCCAGACACAAACAGATGTGTTCATCACAAAAATATCTGACTTGTGTGGTAATTGAACCCACGACCTGCGTCGTGAAAAGCATCTTACCGACTACGCCACCGGCCCGAAAAATACTGTGGAAAAATGGTGTCCGTTCTCTACGAAGCATGTGTGTGGTAACTTTGAATGATAGATTGAGGAACGAAGTAATTAGAGAAAGCTATGACCTGTTTTTTATGTTAAGCAATGATATAGTCTACGATGGAACGCGCTAGCCCAGTGTACCGATTCACTCTTGATTACGAATGATTATCGGTGAGAAGGTGGCAGTGGAATGAGCCTCCTTAAGGTTAGAAACGTTAAAGGAGCAACAATTCCGACCCACCCTCTCTGCATGGTGTCACCAGACTTCGTATGAACACGCAAGACCGCTTAGCGGTGCGACTTTGTCTGGTGGGTGGTCCCTAACCACGGCCGAAGCCTACCAGTCGATTGTCACCTGATTTGCACCACCCAGGGACCACGTGTGGGAATTCAATTAAAGGTTTACACCCACGGACGAAGGTGACTCAGCCCCATCGGAAAGAAGATGTAGTGATAAAGGTAGAAGGTATGCTAAGGTGGTTGGGTCATGTGGAGAGGCTGGATGATAGACGATTAACTAAAGGTGAGTGGATACGTTGGGAAAGGACGCCCTAGGAGGACATTCGCTGATCTCATCGGTGATGTCCATCAAAAGGGACAGGTGCGTAGCACTCACAACCGCTGCATCTTTGACAGGGCGGTGGCTTGGTCGGTAAGATACTTGCTTTTCACGCCGCAGGTCGTGGGTTCGATTCCCACCCGAGACAAACACTTGTTTATATATGTCTGTTTGTCGTGTGTCAGGGTGTAATTATCTATATTTAAGTATATGTTTACAAAAGAAAAGTAATAAATGTAGTATATTAACAGTTATTTGGTTTCCATAGCACAAGCTCTGCTTAGTTTGGGATCAGATGACCGTGTGTGTTCATGTCCCACTGATGTATGAACATTAGTGAGTAAGGATGTTTAGATCGTAGCAAGTGGCGCACTATAATCTCTGCCTACCCTTATGGAAAAACGCGTGATTGTATGTATGTAATTGTGTGAATAAATATTGAACTTGAAAAGGTAAGTTCTTTGAACAGTAGCAAAAAAATAACTTAACAAGTTATGATACATCGATGATTCACCGGTCATGTATGAGCGCCGGCGCAGGCGTTGCGGTCAGATGACATAGATATGCGCACACACATAATTACATGTATCACTATATTAGGAAGGAACTATGAGAAAGATATGTGTTTGAAATTTTTGATGATTGGTAATTGTGAGAAAGCAGCGTTTACGCAGCGGTATCAGCCTAGCAGTTGAAATATAAGGTCGCGGGTTCGATTCCCGGTCGTGCGCACACATCCCGGTGTGAATTGTTTCATCGCGGTTGCTCAATATAAGTAAAGGAAAACATCTGTAATCGGCTTGCGCTTGACCACAACTTGCCTTTTGTTAAGCTATGAGGCAGACTACGATGAAACGCGCTTACCCAGTAAATACCAATTCGTGACTTGAAGACAGTTAGATTATATTATAGAATTCCACAACTTGGCAGTTCGCACAAGTTGAAGCAAAGCGCTTTGTTCGGCACCGTAGAATTTCCACGATATATGGGTATAGCCGTACCTCTACTTGTCCGATGATAGAACGGTGATGGGGGAATACAAAAATATAATTCTAACGCACTCTGCGAAATGTATTCTGCTCAAACCGTGATTCGAACCCGCGATTTTACGGTTGGCCTCTGGACCGGTGAAGTTGTCTCAAGCAGTACTCAATTTTCCTTGAATTGTGTACCAATGAGACAAGTTCTCAAGTAGATAGGTAGGTAGTGAATCAGTAGCAGATGAAGGAAGTAGTCAGTTAACTGGTTACTATATCAATTCTCGGGTGTGACACATAGCATCGGTTCAATTTATTAATCACCCGAGTTGGTGGATGTAACAGTCATGTTTTCGAATGATCAGTTCTTAGACATACCGCTTTTCTCACGATTTTCCTTCATCACTTTATAGTATATAGTATACAACAAAGTCGCTGTCGCTGTCTGTCCGTCCCTATGTATGCTGAGATCTTTAAAACTACGCAACGGATTTTAAAACGGTTTTTTGACGTTATAACGTCTTTAAAATCGTTTTAGTCGGGTGACATGTTCAGAAACTTGTGTCACACAAAAACCTCACGAGCACGATCGCAGGTATAACGAGAGAGAGACGGACCGATCTCCCGTCTCATCTCGAGCGCTGCCAGTCATTCCGTGAAACTTGTCACGCGGAATCCTCACGAGCGGAGGCTGGCATAGCGTTCGAGTGAGTGGACCGATCTTCCGTCTCTCTCACTCTAGCGGCATACTTCATTAATTCCTTACTTCCCAAAAAATTATATCACCAATAAGACGTTGTCACGTAAACATCTCGATCGTAAACCTACTTTACAAACAACCAATTTTTTTTAATAGATAGAGTGATTCAAGAGGAAGGTTTATATGTGTAATACATGCATTATATTGTAGAGAAACACTGATAAATTTAGAGGTTTCTAATGTGGTGTCGAAAATAAACACATATTTTGCGCTTGCATTGCAAACGCTGGCTGAACCCCACGAGATAAATCAAAATAATGTACTACAGTATTGTACACCTTAAAAAGGTCAACAAAAAAGTCCGCGATGGTATATGTCTATCTCTTAAGGATAACCCACAATAACCAATTTTTATCCTTTAAATTTTACGGGAAAAAATGGCTTATTTACGGAGCGATTTTAAGCAGTACAGCAGTAATCCTTATCCAATTAAGTACCTTATACAAGTACATTGTTCATCATCATCATTATTCTCCTTGCCTTTTTCCCATTTCTATTGGGGTCGGCTGATGCGGCTAACTATCAGAATTATACGAGCGACTGCCATCAGACCTCGAAACCCGTAGGGAACCAGTAGCCGAGATGGTTAGACCAGGTGTCAGATTATATTGGCTTCTGACTACATTTAACGATTGTCATAGATGTGTTAAAAGACAACCGGGACCGACGGCTAAACGTGCTTTCCGAGGCACGGAGGGTAGTCCCTCAACCAACCAGACACCGAAACAAATTTTTGTTGTTACACAAATATTGTCCGAGGCGGAAATCGAACCTGCGACCTCCCGGGCACAGTATAACCCAATCGGACGGCTTACATTGCTCGACTACCGAGGTCGTCACCTTAAATACATTGTCCATTTAATATATATATATATTATAATAATAATTTAAATGAATATTTCCGAAGATATTACAGATTTAAAATGCAAGTTTAACGTCTAAACAAAACATGTCTGTATTGTTAATGACAAAAAAGCTGTAAACATTGTGTATAAGGACATTCTATAGTAGGAAGGTATATTTAGTATACGCATTGCACTCGTGCGAAGGTGAGACGGGTCGCTAGTTAGCTAATAAATAGCCGTTATTCTCATTACTAGTAGCTCTAAGTTACAAAATCGCTGACTCATAGCGTAATATTAACCAAAATAATATTATGACTCACAGTCAGGTGTCACTTGCGAAGCCTTAATAAGGTATATACAAAGAATATTGCGATGTCTGTGTGTGTGTGTAAAGTGCAAAATATTCAAGATAACTACAAGGAAGTTCTCACGCAGTCATTTGCTAACATTAGGTAGTTGTTAAACTAAGTAGTACATAATTATGATGTACAAGTAATGTCATTATAACACGGTCACCCTTATTTACTCTTAATTGTTTTTATTCTTCGATATGCTCGACGGGCCGGTGGCGTGGTGGTGTGGTCGGTAAGATACTTGCTTTTCACGCCGCAGGTCGTGGGTTCGATTCCCACCCAAGACAAACATTAGTGATGAACATTTGTGTTTGTGTCGAGTCTGGCTGTAAAAAGTATATATTTACAAAAGAAAAGTATTATATGTATAGTATGTACCAGTTATCTGGTTTCCATAACACAAGCTCTGCTTAGCTTGGGACCAGATGACCGTGTGTGTTAATGTCCCAGAATATTTATTATTTTATATGCGTCTCTGTGTATGTATGTGAGTATCCTCTGTAAGTACTGTAGACTTCATTTATAACTTCATACTTAAAGCATAAAAATGATTGTTTCTGTAGCACTTACTCAAACATACGCTACAAACAATACAAAGCTATGATTTATTACATAAAACATACACAGATATACACATAAATATACACATTCATGTACACACATACATTAATCCTGCATATGATTGCACGCGGCTCATAATTTTAGCTTAATTACATTAAATTGAGCCTTGTTTGTAAGTTATCAATTTACTAAAACTAAACATCTGTGACGCATCGTTGATACAACCTTACCTGGCTAGCCTTTAGGACATAAGTTTTTAAAAACGGTTTGAGTAACTTGGCCTAGGCACGTCTAGCAAACTTTTTTCGACCACTTTATTCAGAAAAGCTACGTTTTCAAGCAAACATGAAATAACTTAAATAATTGACCGACTGAATTGAGCTGTCTATCAGAGATAACGCTGCAAGATGTAATCTATATATTATGTGTAAATAATGTAGTCTGGCTAGGGATTGATGTCAACCAGTTTAATGCGTTGCGCGCAGTTATCAAGGCACTAATGTATTGGGATTATACGAAACACGAAAATGACCGGGTCAGTTGTAATTTCTTTTTATTCTGAAATAGGCTTACGCCTGACTATAACTTGCCTGATGTCAAACAATGATGTGGTCTACGATAGGACGCGCTCGCCCAATATACCTATTTAAACATTATAGATTGTTTTTAAACTAGAACTGACCGTCATAGACCCACTGACCCACAAAACAATTAATAGTCTTAGCAGCGCAACGATAAATCAACGACAATGTATTTTAATGAATTAGACACTACAACTGGAAACAATACTTACAGCTAGGGATGTGAAAGTTATACGATTTATTTTTAACATTATTATTTAGTTAATAATTAAGTTTATTTGGTAATGCATTAGCTTTCGTATGCTTACATAACAAACAAAACGCTAGCTTTAAACATAAGCTTAACAGGTTTTTTATTCATTCCATCCGTTTCTGTTTAAACAATTTGAGTACAAACAATTTATCTTTCAACAAACAATAATATACTAGGATGAAGAAAATAATAATAATAAATACACACATCGCCATCTAGAGTCACTTTCGTCCGTGGGTGTACACCTTTAAGTGACTCCCCACACGTGGTCTGTGGTAGGTGGTAGGCTTAGGCCGTGGTTAGTGACCATCTACCAGATAAAGTCGCACCGCCAAGCGGCCTTGCCGTGTTACGGTGCGATGTCTGGTGATACCACGCAGAGTGGGTGAGTCGGAATTGTTGCTCCTTCAAGGTTTCTAACCATATGGAGGCTCATTCCACTGCCACCTTCTCACCGATAATCATTCGTAATCACGAGTGAATCGGTATACAGGGCTGGTACGACCCATCGTAGACTACATCATTGCTTAACATCAGGCAAGTTGTAGTCAAGCGCCAGACTACCAAAGAATAAAAAAAAGCCCCAAATTGAACAATTATATTACTTTTATTATGGATACTAGGAACTAATTTCTTATTACTTACTTTTTGTAGATTCATACATATTACTTAAAATTATATTACACCCTGACACAGAACATACAAATGCTCAGCACACAAAGATTTGTCCTGGGTGGGAATCGAACCCACGACTACCCTAACCCTGCTACACTAACTCCTAGGCCAGCAGGCCAGTCAGTATAAATAGAATCAAATATCGACAGTGTCACATCCCTACGAAACAAATCATAATAAATTAATCGGACACGCAATGACCCTTCCTTTACCCTTTAGAGATGGGACTGATAAACGATATTATGAATTTGGCGAAAATTCTCATTACAGTACTCCATATTTCTTCACAAAGTCTTCTCGTTCTTTCTCCTAGCCTTTTCCCATCATGTGCAGTCGGCTCTCCTAGTTCTGCGGCGCCAGGTTAATCTGTCCTGGGCCCCGATTCTGGCGCTTCACAAATTTGTATGTAACAGACATTTGTCTAACAAAACTGGCGATTTCTTTTTGTTTTCGCTGGCATCTGTCATTTTTGGTGACATTTCACGCTTTAGACATTTATTTATAATGGACAAATATTAAAAAAATGGCGAATATCATTGAACAACAAAAGAAATCACCATTTTTGTTAGACAAATTTCTATCAATATATATAAAAATTAATTGCTGTTCGTTTGTCTCGAGAACGGCTAAACTGATTTGGGTGATTTTGGTGTTAAAGTACTCTTAAAAGTCTAAAGAAGGTTTAAAAGGTGAGAAATACGCGGTACGTATTTCGCCGGGGCAGCTAGTTAGACATAAATACCTAAAGCGCCAGAAACGATCAAACATCATCTACATGATCAAACGATCATGTAGTTCAGTTGGGAATAATAATAATAATATTTTTTTATTGTACCAAAAAGTTGTTTACATATTTATATGCAAGCCCTGATTCCCAAACTAGCGTGAGCTATGGGCTGGGAATCAGTTCCTTCCCAGTTAGGTGTATCATGAAGTACAAGTTTTATTATTATAATTCTATTAGTAATAAAATATGTTGAGTAAGTAATTCAGAAAAGTATCTTAGACGGTAGGTATAAAACAAATAATAAATTAATGTGAGGGTACTTAGTGTTCAAATTACGCACGGGTTAAACAACAACAATGAGGTATGGTCCAAGTTGTAAGCGATACATGGTTGATGTAGATTACCTTTAGTACCTATATTTTGCAATACTGTACCTGTACCTAAAATATTTAAATTTAAGTACAGGTACAGGAATGGTCCAAATTTTTGGAAATTGTAGACCTCCACGTGGCTAATGGACGTCCTCTACACCCTTCTTTATACTTGACAGTGCTAGCACGTGTTTCACCACGTGTTCCTCAGTCCGCCTCATGCTGTGACCGTACCACCGAAGTCGACGTTCAGTGAGTTTTTCAGTTATAGGCGCTACCTTGAAGCTTCCTCGGTTTCCTTTTTTCAAACTTCCACCCTTAGCCACTACTAGTGAACTGATTTTTATGCGTTTTTACCAATTCACAGGTTTAGGTGTATAATTTGAACCCTTGCAAAACCGGGTCGCTAGTATAATTAAGGTATTATGTGATAAAAAAGTTTCTGGTGCCTTTATATTGGTTGTCGCGCTAAACCATTAACCTCTTTAAAATAAATAAATAAATAATAATTAATATTCTGGGACATTAACACACACGGTCATCTAGTCCCAAGCTAAGCAGAGCTTGTGTTATGGAAACCGGATAACTGGTATATACTATACATATAATACTTTTCTTTTGTAAATATATACTTTTAATAGATATTTACATCCAGACTCGACACAAACACAAATGTTCATTACTAATGTTTGTCTCGGGTGGGGATCGAACCCACGACCTGCGGCGTGAAAAGCAAGTATCTTACCGATCACGCCACCGACACCGTCCCCTCCGTTATGCGCAATCGATAATTTGTTTTTGCTTCCCGGGTCTTTATCTATCTCCATGCCAAATGTCATGAAAATCGTTTCAATTGTTTAGCGTAAAAAGCGACAAACAGACAGCGAGACTTACATTCGCATAATATATAAGTACAGTATAATTAAATTTAGTTAGAAAAGAATTAATTATTTTCCTTTTCTCAGTAATAATGCAACATTTTAATTAGGAATCATTACAATTAGGAATTTCCTAATCAAATGTATTACGTTTAGTTCCAGAGGTAACTTGTTTCATAATAATAAACAGGTAAAATTGTACAATAGGACTCCAATACTACCACAGAGTAAAATATTCAGTGAGACTAGGAATTAATTTATTCGGAAAACCAGTCGTTATTACATTAAATTAAATCTGAGTGAACTAGCACTGCGGTGGCGCAGCGGCAGCGGTTTCGGCTTTGCCTTTGAAATATAAAAGGGCGCGGGTTTAATCCCCGGTCGTACCCACTTATCTTTGTTTGAATTGTTCATCGCCACTGATAAACTTAGAGCATTTAACACGGGAAGTGTTCTACGCAACTTCTAGTACTAAATTGTTTCTGACAGTTTTTGGGGGAGGTGAGGTAACCACAGCACACATGTAAAAGTTGTAGCGCCTTTGCAAATAAGAGCTACACACAAACGCAAGATATGAATATGTTGGCACATTCGCTTCTTAATAAATCAGCTGTCATTTGCTACTGTAATCGCGACAGCCTTTGAAGTCAGCTGTCACTCCAAAATATCGGCATAAATGAACGAATGAACGAATTTTTATTTTTTATTTAACCCCAAGCACGGACAGCTGAAGCGGCCATCTTAGAAGAGCTGACATTTATGTGGTGCTGTAGCGTTGTTGGGAAGTGCGCACGTCACCACGTGCTCGGTGGACGTTATGCTTTAATCCAATGTAATATTAGCGATCTGTAATTATCTGGTAGAATTAATTATTTTGCTATCTAAAAATCCGGGTGGAGTGATATTTGCCGTAGTTATTTTATTGGAATATCATCTTCTTACCCGATAATTCACGCCTACCTGAAGTTCTCTGATAATCCTAATGTTAGTCAAAAGTCTTCAAACAGTTTTTGCATCTGTTCATGTACATGGGCTGAAAAGAACGTGCGCAATACCAGTTTCGTCTTAAATTTTCTAAGACTGCTAGCCTCTATGTTGTCAAACTAATAAATTTAGTCTGTGTTCAGTATTCAACCAGTAAATCTACGGCATTCAGATTCAAATGCGGTATTGTTGCGATTTAAATATTTCACGTAACTGTGAATGAAAATGTTAACAAAGAAAAACTTTTAACTTCAATTCAGTGGGTTTAAGCCGTTTGAGCCGGTTGAGCCCTTGGCTATTGTGGTTTAAACCGAAAATGGGAAACTTTACCTAAAAGCTTATGATTTTGATGCCTATTATTTCTTTGGTTCCTTGGTTTATGATATTTTTTAACCATCTAAAATTGACACAGTATTTTTTTAGATTTACGCAAATATCACACATTGAAATAAAAATATTTTAACGGATTTTATCGCGGTATTTCTAAGTCTTTTTAGACTTCATGGTCACGGGTGGACTGAGGTATTTGACGACTAAAAATATTACTGACGACCTGCAAACATTATTATTTAAGTTGCGTTCCGATTTAGGCTAACTGAGCTCACAGTGTCTTGAATTCTGAGTTTTCAGATTAAAGGTATTATAAACCTGAGTATTTGAATTAATATCACTATGCGTTCATGAGGAAAGGGGAAAATTAATAAAAATAATTTCATTTTAAGATGTAATTAAAAATTTAAGCATTTCGGAATTTTTCCTTTATCTGTACTATAAGACGTAGCTTTGTACCAAATTTCAAGGTTATGAGTTCATGGGAAGTACCCTGTTTTGATTCTCTTGCGAGTGTCGAAAATTTGTGGCTTAAACGGCTGTATTTTTTATTGCGTTGGCTTAGGGGGCATTTTTGAGAATTTTCGACCCCCCCCCCCCCTTCCCTTCTTGGTAAGATATCGTAAGATTTTCCTCAACTCCCTCTCCCCTCCCCTAATCTCACGCGAGATTCTTCAAAACTTCTATTTGAGCTGTAACCGTGTTGGATTATTGAGGAAGTTGCTGCCCGGCCGCCGTCGCGAACACACGTGTGTGTCCGCGCTCCGCTGTCGTCTGCCGCAACGCATCGCGATCTCCGTCCGCTACGCTGCGCCTGCGCAACGCGTCCTCCGGCGTCTACGGCCGCCATCTTGTGTTAACGGAGCGCGGCGTTCTTTTCAGAATAGCGCGCTCCTATAATTATTTCATCGGATATTCGTCAATTGTCAACTGTGCTTGCCCCTTCTGGGTAAAACCACAGTTTCGTGGTCCTCGGTGGATACCTTACGGTGCCAACGAAGCCGAGTGGGGCGTGGACCCGACACGCTCGCTGCGTCCCTTCAGGACAAGGCAATCCGTCGGTCGAGGGCTTGGACCACTGGCCTTGGGGTCTCCCCTAGTCAACCCTTGCCCGTAGGGTCCCCTTTCCTTTTCCCCGGAGCAGGGACAGCCCTGTTTCCGTTCCCAGTCTGTAAGTTCGGCTCCCACTGAACCCAGACGACCTTAGGGACCTCTCTGCACAAAGTTTGGCGGAGAGGCGTGCTCACGTGCAAGCTTAGGGCTCACCTTAGGTACACACGCCTCCCTGTCTATACCCGACAGGGAGGGTCGAACTACACATCCCCGGGTGTCCCCCCGGGGAGTTAGGCTTTGTAGGTCTCCTAGGTGTAGGTCTTAGCTAGGCCAGATAGTGTGCGATCGCTCAGGCAGTTTCTTCCGACTTCTTCTGCCGAGAACGCACCGCGAGCGAAGTCGAGTAGTTATAAAACTCGTTCTTAATCAGTTTAGGACCAACTACGTGTGCCGTACACGTAGTAGGTTATAAAATCATTCGCGCACGTAGAGCGCGAGCAGCCCAACATGTCGTTCAACATGAAGGAGCTGCTCGCGTTCCTCAACACGGTTGCGGCCGAATTACCGCAATTCAAGGAAATGTTTGAGGCTTGGCTCAACAGTAACAAAATGTCGAAAGACATTAAAACTGTTGAGCCAAGCGCCAAAATTTCATCCGGTCCGCGCGAAAATAATAATAATAACATTCCGCGCAAAAAGGTGTCGAACCCGGCACCCAAAACTGGTCCGGAGGCTACCTGCGCTCCTAAAGCGCAGGTACCTACCCCCGCCGCCCCCTCCGCTACCGACGCCAAGGTTGGGTCACAACCGCGGCCCGCGACCCCCACCTCGCGACCCGTCACGTTCCGCGATCCCCCCGCCTCCCTCGTTACCTTCTATCGGTCCCGCCCCCGCTCCCTTTCACCCTCCCGGCGATGCGTCTCCCCTATGGAGACCATCGACGAAGCGTCGTCGGTTGCCTCCGACTCGATCTCCGGATCTTCCGGGGACGAATCGGAGGAACCCTTCACCCCTGTCCTCGGCAAGAGGAAAAGGGCCTCCGCTTCTGGGTCCGCCCCGTCCAAGGCGCCCAAACCGTCCTCGTCTCCGGTTCCGACCGAAGACACTCAACCCTCTCAGGTCGCGCGCCCTCCTAAAGGGCCGAGATCTATTCGCCCACCGCCAATAGTCCTCCTGGGTCAGGAGGACTGGCTCAAAATCCGTTTGGACATGGAGTCCAAAAATATTGTCCCCATCCGTGCCTCATGGGACGCGAGACAGAAGGGTTTCCGGATCCAACTGTCGAGCTCCGATGAGCACAGGGTCGTCACGCGGATGTTCGAGAAGAACAAAGTCCGCTATTTCACGTACTCCCTTCCGGAGGAACGTATGCTCCGCGCCGTAATAATCGGCTTGCCCCCGAGCATCTTGCCCGAAGCGGTCAAAGCTGACCTCATCGGCAAAAACCTGCCCGTTCGCGATGTACATCGCATGAAAACCAAGACCGGTAAGGTCTTAGACATGGTCCTTGTCATTCTCGACAAGACCAAAGCCGGGCAGGAGATCTTCAATCTCCGGTCTGTCATCTTAGATGGCATTCGGGTGGAAACCCCCCGGAAAAACACCTTCGCTGGACAGTGTCACAACTGCCAGATGTATGGGCACGCATCCCTAAACTGCAAGCTTGACCCAGCCTGCGTTAAGTGCCTCCTCCCACACGCCACGAAGGACTGCCCGAGGCCCAAGGACAGGTCCCTGTGCACCGAACCTCCCGGCTGTGTTCTGTGCGGGAAATTGGGACACACCGCCAATTATGGCGGCTGTCCCAAAGCTCCCAAACAGCGCAAGGCTGGTGGGAAAAGGGGCATTAGGAACCAGCCCCAAACCTCGCGCAGCTCCCTTCCGACCACTGCGCCACCTCCTCTTATGTCTCTAACTCCCCAGAGACCACCTCATTGGGACAAACTCTCGTTCCAATCTTCAGCTCCTGAGTTTTCATACTCAGACAAGTCTTTCCCACCGTTGCGATCTAAGACCGCTCCGGCGACCTCGTCCAAGGCCGCCGCCAGCCCTCTTAAATCAACGGTAAGCGCCGGGGCTACCCCAGTAGCCACTGCCGCTCCCTTACCGTCGCCGCCACCGCCGCCCTCTGCAGCGGTGTCGCGCCCTCCACACTATTTGGATCCTGTTGCCGCCTTTTCCCAAAGGTGCAACTTTGATATATCCACACGCGCTCTGATCTACTCTCAGAGAGCGTTGGCAAATCCCCACGATGCTGGAGCTCAATGCGCAGCCAGTATAGCTGTCGCTGAGCTTCGCAATTACTGGATTATGCAATCCCAATGGAAGGTCCGACCTTAAACCAGCCGGCTTCCAGAATCAAGCCGAGAGGCCTCAGCGTTGGCTTCTTCAACGCTCGGGGCCTTAGTCGCCAGCGTACTGAGGTTGGAGATTTCCTCCGACGTCACCAGCTGGACCTCCTACTAGTACAGGAGACCTTCTTGAAGGCTTCGCATCGCAGTCCTAACATTTCGAACTACAAGATGGTCCGAAATGATAGGACAACATCGAGGCTTGGCGGTACCGCCATATACTTCCGAAGGGCTCTATACTGTGTAGCTGTCGATCCCCCAGATCTAACGAACCTGGAGGTCTCAATATGCCGTCTAGGCATGACCGGTCACGGACCGATTCATATCGTATCGGCCTACTTGCCGCCCGATAAGGATCTGCTCGAAAGCGACCTAGTAGCTTTGCTCGGTTTAGGAGGCGCCGTCATCGTGGCGGGCGACCTCAATGCAAAGAACGTCAGATGGAGCTGCAACTCGACGAACTCGAGAGGCAGAACACTTGACTTTCTCGCGAACCGCCTTAACTTCGATTTAGTAACACCCTTGGAGCCGACGCACAGCCCTGACACTCTGGACCATAGGCCGGACATTCTCGATGTGGCCCTTCTGAAGAACATAAACTTACGTTTATCTTCTATAGAGGTGCTGCACGAGCTTGACTCTGACCATAGGCCCGTAGTGTTGAGTCTGTCCGCCGTTTCCAACGGTCCACAAGACGCGGGGGCCGCGAAAGGCCCCACCAAGATAATCACAGATTGGAGTAGACTTGAGAGCGCGCTCAATGCTACTTCGTCTGAAATTTTAAGTACCGTGCCCGAAAACCTCGATAGCCTCGAGGATGCAACCAAAGCCATCGACTCGCTAACGGCTCACGTGTGCACCGCTGTACACGAGTGCTCTCGGGAGATTCCGACGACGGATGACCGTCGTTGGAAGATTCCCGACGATGCGCGCGAGCTGTTAACCGAGAAGAACGCAGCCGCACGAGCCTATGACTCTTATCGCACCAACGAGAACAGAGTTCGCTTGCGCTCTTTACAGCGAGCTGTAAAGAGTCGTTTCGCGGAACTCCGGGATCAGCGGTGGGATAAGACGCTCGGTGACATAAGACCGTCACACAGGGCTTACTGGCAACTGATTCGCACCTTCAAGTCTCCTACCGAGGATTCGATCCCTCCGTTGGTCACTTCGTCCGGTCAACTCGCGTTCGATGACGACGAGCGTGCTGAATGCTTAGCAGACAGCTTGGAACTTCAGTGTTCTCCTAGCAATCTACCAGTAGCCGCGGCTCACCTTTCTAAGGTGAACGCCGAAGTCGAACGTAGATTAGCTAACCCACCGCCGCCTCCGCCACCGCCGCCGCCGGCACCCGTATTCGCGTCCGCGCCACCACCCGTATTCGCGTCCGCGCCACCACCGCCACCTACCACCGCCGCCGTTTCGACACCTCTGGCCGCGCCGCGACCCGTTTCCGTTCTCGCTACCAACTACGCGATCTCGTCTTCTCCTCCGCCGCCGCCGCCGCCGGCGCCGCCACCACCGCTGCCAACACCGCCGCCGCCGCTTCCCGCCGCCTCCCAGCAGGCGAGGGGAACCGACGATGGCGCTGGCGGAGGTACTGGCGGCGCCGACGGCGTCGACGTCGAGGATCCGCTTCCGCCGACCTCCCCAGCCGAGGTCCAAGCGTTGATAAAAGCCCTTCATCCAAGGAAGGCACCCGGTCCCGATGGTATCACCAATCGGGTTTTGAAGCACTTCCCTGCCTCCCTCATTACTCTCCTGGCTCTCATCTTCAATGTGGCCTTGAGACATAATGCCTTTCCACAAGCGTGGAAAAGAGCCACCGTTATTGGTATTCCCAAGCCTGGAAAGCCCAAGTCTAAGCCTACCAGCTATCGCCCCATAAGCCTTCTCAATTCCATTGGGAAACTCTATGAGCGACTCATTTATACCCGGCTGTTGAACTTCGTCAACGCCCACAACCTCCTTCCCGACGAGCAGTTTGGCTTTCGAGCCAAACACTCTTGCGTCCATCAACTGCACCGCCTCACGGAGCACATTGAGATAGGATTCCATCGTAAGATGTTAACCGGGGTTCTCTTCTTCGACGTGGCGAAAGCTTTCGTTAAAGTGTGGCACACGGGCTTATTATATAAGCTCTACCAACTGGGTGTGCCTGACCGTCTCGTGCTCATCATTCGAGACTTTCTCACTGGTCGCAGTTTTCGTTACCGAGTGGAAGGCTCCCTGTCTTCGCCGCATCCGATTCACGCCGGAGTCCCTCAGGGCTCCGTGCTCTCGCCTCTCCTGTTCACGCTTTTCACTAGCGACATCCCTCGTCACGCGAAAGCTTGCTTGGCTCTCTTCGCTGACGACACAGCTCTCTACTACCGAGGCCGCTGCCCGGAAGTAATAGCCCGTACACTCCAATCCGCAGCCGACGCCCTAGGCGAATGGTTCCGGACATGGAGAATCGAGGTGAATCCCGAGAAGAGTGCCGCCGTACTCTTCTCTAGGTCTATCCCTCCACCTATTCGTTCCATCTGCATGTTTGGCAAGCGGATCCCTTGGGAGAAGCAAGCCAAATATCTAGGTGTCATCCTAGATCAGGGACTCACTTTCAAACCGCACCTTGCCTCTGTTCGCAAGCGTGCGCGTTTCGTCCTCAGCAGACTGCACTTCCTTATCAACGCCAAAAGTAAACTTTCGCTTCGTAATAAAGTGAGAGCTTACACGGCGTGCGTACGACCCATTATGACGTACGCTTCACCCGTTTTCGCGCACACTAAGCGCTCCTACTTGCAACCGTTGCAAGTTCTTCAAAATCGATTCATGCGTAGAGCCACGGGAGCTCCGTGGTTCTTACGCAATGAAAACCTACACATCGATTTAAACCTGCCGACCATCAGGCAGTGGATGAAGAACGCATCCAAACGCTTCTTCGACACCGGTGTCAAACACCCGAATAAGTTAGTCGTATCCGCGTGCGACTACAATCCGTTCAGAGGCGCGAAACGGCGACGTCCGCGAAGCGTACTCACCGATTCTGACGACGAGATCACTCTTGCGATCGCCCGCGACCGCGAACTCCGATCCGCTGCTAGAGTAGGTAGGGACAACCAAAATAGTAGCACACAACACATGCCGAGATATCGCCCACGCCGTCGTGGGCCGCGCCGCGCCCCTCCAAGATAGGCCCTCAGTCGATTACGGTTCCGGTCAGGACCGGACCGCGCGAACGCGAAATGCCCCCCGATCCCCTAAAAAACTAGAGTGTCCGGCAACGTCCTGAGCCGAGGTCCGTCCCCACATGGGGAGCCCTCATGGCAGTTGCCACAGTACTTGATCGGTTCGACCGTCCTCGGACGGCTCACCGAAAAAGTCCGGTGAACCAATAGAGGCCCTTCAGGCCAATTGGGTTAGGTCATCAGCAAAAAAAAAAAAAAAAAAATGGATTATTGAGAAAAAAAAAAATTGTTCTATTACTTTTATTAAACACTAGAAAAGACTAGTATTTGTGAATATTAACGTAATTTAAAATCACAATCATTAAATTAAATAAAACCTATTTTCTCATATTAGCCATATTTTATTAAAGAAATAATTTTTTACGCAAGTTTTACACCGGTATCTGCGAGAAAAATAATTACGTGGTTTGCTAAGACCCCCCCTCCCCCTACGTGAGATTTGGAATGGACAGTAGACCTCAGTATTTGATATGAATTTCGTCTTGATACCTCTACGCGTTTCTTAAAGGGTCTAGACAATCAGACAGACGGACAACAAAGTGATCTAGTTATAAGGTTTCCGTTTGCCTTTTGTGATACGGAACCCTAAAAAATGCAATTTTGTGTTATTTCCTTGAAACTTGTAAGAAAACGTTTAATAATTCAAGTAAAGGTGCTAGGAATTATGAATTCAAAAGTCCGGTTTAACTTCTAATATATAAAATTCTCGTGTCACGGTGTGCGTAATCGAACTCCTCCGAAACGGCTCGACCGATTCTTATGAAATTTTTTATGCATATTCAGTAGGTCTGAGAATCGGCTACTATCTATTTTTCATACCCCTAAGTGAAATTTTTTTTTTAATAAATACGCGGTACGAAGTTCGCTGGCGCAGCTAGTCTATTATATAAAATTTCCATGTCATAATGTTTGTTACCGTACTCCTCCGAAACGGTTATACCGATATTTACCAAATTTTAAATGCGTATTCAGTAGGTCTGAGAATCGGCTACAATCTATTTTTCATACCCCTAAGTGATAAGGGTTGTTCACACTTAATTTTTTTTTATTTTGCACGTTTTTTTTTATTATGTGCCATTAAAAGTACTTATGTATTACATTAGTAATACGCGGTACGAAGTTCGCTGGGGCAGCTAGTAGTTATGTAGATAGGTGTAATAGATTCGAGTGTTACGTTATTTGTGGTTTGTTTACATCCCGAGGTGAGGGTACAAACTGGATTTTCCAACATAACTTGTTTACACGGGATATCCCCACCCGCAAACCACTTACAAAACCGTAGGCCTAACTACTATTTTTTTTTAATTCTTGACACTTTTTAAAGAAAACTATGTTTTAATACTTACTCCCGTATACTTAAACGTCTGTTAAGCTCAATATAACTGAAATGGTTTTGATAACCGATGGTGGACGTTACGCGCGCTCTTAAAATATTATAATTTTTTAACGCGCGTCTCTGCATATTCGCCATCGAGTATTTTTATATTTTAAAAAATAGCTCACTAAATAGCTAAATTACTTAAACTCAGCGTTTAACCCCATACCTTGGGGTTCCATATTGCCGCTGAAACCTCCAGGCAGAGTGTCGGCTCGTCTAACCGGTGGATCCAGATCTGGACACTACCAACCACCGCAGCTTCAATTCCGACCACAAGACCGTCTCGTCACCGTGTTCGAATCATCCTCGGCCGTCGCTTCGCAACGCCTACAGCCAGGATAGTACCGGAGCGCCATTTCCACAGTAGGAATTTTGTGACGGGTTTGTGTGCCTACGACCCTAAATAAATGTATGAAAGCTGTGAGTGCTGTGTTATTTAATAATTGCTAATACCACACCTCATACGCTTCATCTTGATATTTATACTAGTAAGAAAGAGACAAAGTTCATTTTAACTAAAGAGTCTTACAAGATTTTTATGAATAAGACCGTATTCAACTTCACCACCTTCATTGGGGTAGATTTTTATTGTTTGGTTGACTATTTTTCCTTCATTATGACATGCAACATGATATATTTATACTTACATTATATAAACACCTCTGAAAACATAGGCAAAACATAGGCACTTAGGCCAAAGATTGAGCGTTGCCATTCAACGTGGCAATGCTGCCAGCCTTCTTGGCACGCTACCAACCGACATTGATGCGGAGGAGTTTTTTGACGCTCAGCTTTAGGTATGTTTTCAGAGGTGTTTTAATAATGTAAGTATAAATAGACCATATTAATTTATTTGATTTTTTTGTCATAACATAATTTTTTTACATAAATGTTTGGATTTGAAGTCATTGTAGGAGACAAAGTTATAACATAAGATTTATTTATTTAGGTATCTTTATTGTTGTTAAGTAATTAGGTAAACAGGAAAGTATAAATATTATACATTGTGGGAAGAAGATCGTAGAAAATAAATAATTATTGCATAAACCGTAACATTAAATACAGGAGCTGTTATACGCAACTTCTAGTAAGTACCTACTACGTAAATTGTTTCTGCCAGCTTTAGGAGGAAGTGAGGTAACCACGTACAGGACACACGTTTTAATATTTATCAAAATATATAAAAGAAGAAACTGACTGACTGACATATCAACGCAGAGCCTAAACCGCTGGGTCTGGAGACTCCAAATTTGGCACATAGGTTCCTTATGGGGTGTAGGGGTGCACTAAGAAAGGATTTTTCAAAACTCACCCTATAAGCGGGTGAAACGGGGTTCCAAAGTTTATATGGAGAAACAAGATTAGTGAGATCAATTTCGCGGGCAAAGCCGCGGGCGCATTTTTGCCTTAAAATTTAAGTGTGCCAACCTGCGCAGCATGCAAAAGTTGAAGCGTCTTTACAAAGCACACGTAACTAAAAGCTACACACAAACACAAAACATGAACAGTTGCGCATAAACTGTTCATGTACCTCGGCAGAGAAGAACTCGCGCAATACTAGTTCCGTGTTAAATTTTCTAAGACACAGACACAAACGCACTCCGTACTTACAATAGGACGAATTAATAGATAACGGTCTCGATAGGACTTAGTTTTGAAATGGGATGATATCACTATTCGTTGAGTTGTTATTTAACTCATCTATGACAAACGTTACATGTAGTCAGAAGCCAATATAATCTGACACCTGGACTAACCATCTCGGCTACTGGTTCCCTACGGGTTGCGAGGTCTGATGGCAGTCGCTCGTATAATTCTGGTAGCTAGCCGCATCAGGTTAGACTGGGAGCCGACCACAATAGAAATGGGAAAAAGGCAAAAGGGAATAATGATGTTGCAGGATTCGTTGAATGTAGTACACTCAACGAATCCTGAATCCTGCGCCCAGTCCTATAGGTTAATACTCGCGGAAGCGCCGGCGCAAGGCTGAATCAATTAACCGCCTTAGCTCAATTACCGAATAGTTACGTTCATTAACAACATAACCGTAGTACGAAGGAACAAAAGTGTTAATATTACTGTTTGTGAAGCCCTTAACAAAGGTAATTGTTGTTTATGGTGCCCTTTGTGTTTCCACTATGCTTTGAAATCAAAACATGAGTTTGAGTTCCATAGTAATATCTTAAATTATCTTAAATTTATTTGAACATCGCCTTTGGAATAATAACACAGGTATTCGTTATAGAATACCGATTCTTACCAACGCAACGACGATCCACGAGTCTGTAGAAATAGGTCACTAAATCCCTATCCCTACTAATATTATTAATGCAAAAGTAGCTCTGTCTGTCTGTTACGCTTTCCCGCTTAAACTACTGAACCGATTTGGATGAAATTGAGTATGGAGGTAGTTTGAGACCCGAGAAAGGACATAGGATAGTTTTTATCCGGCTGCCCAAAAAGAAGGTAATGTTTTGGCGCGATAACCGACATAACTTCACGTGGGTGAAGCCGCTGTCGGAAAGCTAGTATAATCTATTTATGTAAAAATCAATTGCTGTTCGTCAGTCTCATTATAACTCGAGAACGGGTGGACTGATTTGATTAATTTTTGTCTTAAAGTATTCAAACAAGTATGAGGACAGTGTAAATACTTAGATACTAAGTAAGTACTTTAGTAAATACACAAAGTTCGCCGGGGCAGCTAGTATATAATATACATATAATATAGTCGGAAATTAACACACACGGCCATCTGATCCCAAACTAAGCAGAGCTTGTACTATGGAAACCAGATAACTGGTAATATACTACATATAATACTTTTCTTTTGTAAACATATACATAAATACTAGCTGCCCCAGCGAACTTCGTACCGCGCAAAATTGTGAATCTAAACCATTCCCAGATCCCCTTGAACACACACAAAAAATTTCATCAAAATCGGTCCAGTCGTTTAGGAGGAGTTCAGTCACATACACACGCACACAAGAAATATATATATTAAGATAGATAATTACGTCCAGACTCAAGGCACACAGACCTTTTCATCACACAAATGTCTGACTTGGGTGGGAATTCAACCGACCACACCACCGGCCCGTCAGAAGTATGTAAGTTTACAAAATCTTACCCAGATCTGTAAACGAAAATAGGAAACAAAAATTTGCTTTAAAAATTTGTTTTAAAACTAGGTTCACAAATAAATTAATAATACCCTCGACAAATAAGGGCGCGGGACCGACGGCATTACGTGATTCCGGAGGTACGGGGGTATCAAACTACCAACTTCCTGGCCCCGGAGAAGGTAGTGTTGAAAAATTACAAAAACTCAGCCCTGTTTTTTTGTATTTATTTATTACTATTTGTTCTACGGCCGTCATCAATCGAGCTCCTTCGCTGGATCAGTCTGCTTGCAACCACGATCAGTGCAAACCGTGTTGAAACGTAAAATCAAATTAAAGGTGAGCGCGTTAATTGCCCGTTATGATAAATATGAATAATGCAACGCGAAAGTTAGATTTACTCATTTTAGTCTGGCGCGGGTTCCGAACCGGCGACCCTGGGGCTAGATGCGAACTGGTTATTATTGGCCTACCGAGGCAGTACTCCACCTTATAGGTAAAGAACATTCCTGTTCTACCTAGCTAAACATTTCAGACAGCGACACAAAGTTTAACTTCAACTAACTGGGATCCATAAAGCCAATAATTGTTTCCGTTCCACAAATAGCTGGTCGTGAGGAATTAACTGATTGTCTCAAGCCTTGATCTCCAACTGGGTAGAGTCAAATCAATTAGCCTGCACTTACCTCGCGTCCGCACTCAACACTATAATGCAAATAATAATAATATAGTGGGACATTAACACACACGGTCATCTGACCCCAAACTAAGCAGAGCCTGTACTATGGAAACCAGATAACTGGTAATATACTACATATAATACTTTTCTTTTGTAAATATATGCTTAAATATAGGTAATTACACCTAGACAAGACAAACGGACATATTTAAACAAATGTTCGTCTCGAGTGGGAATCGAACCTACAATCTGCGGCGTGAAAAGCAAGTATCTTACCGACCACGCCACCGCGGCACCGGCACGTCAAATGATAATATATAGCACCAAGCTAAAGCACATAGCTATCGCAGGTATTTTGAATGATTCCGCCGTTTACATACAGCTGTATCAGTTTACAAACGCGCTGTTAAAATGCCTTAGACAAAATGTATATCGCAAGTCTAACATCTCCTTTTTTAAGTCTAACATACCCCAACCTAACCTAACTGAAAATGAAAAATCAAACTTAAGTATTATGGCCAGCCTACGCTGCAGCACTAACGGTCTTATTCATAAAAATCTTATAACTATGACTCTTTAGTTAAAATAGACTTTGTCTCTTTCTTACTAGTATAAATGGCAAGATGAGAGACCAAGACAAACCAATTAACTATAAACATATTTTAGGTATAATGAGCATAAAAGACGTTTATGAATACGCGGGTATATTTTGCTTATAAAACAGCGAATTAGCAGAAACATGTAAAGTGTGTTGTAATTTGTAATGTATCTGCTTATCCTACGCGGTTAAGTGGTGACGTCATCACACGTGGGCACGTGCTCAGTGCTACTGCACTCACGTGTGACTGATGTGTGACGTCATACGGGCAAGGAAACAAACTAAAGGATGAGGTGTCTCCTAACATATATGTAGGTATAGGTACCTACTTAATGTAATCTTATAAATTTAAGGCGAGGCCGGTACCGCTGCGCCACCGTTGTTCTCAAAATTGGATACACACCACAAATTTAACGCACTTCACTTTTTAGGTTTCCGAAGAACATGCTTCGCCACGTCTTCGCGTCTGTCCGTCCGCCGCAGACGCGCGACGCCGACGTTTGGAATTACAGAGCTCTAATTTGGCATGACAGTAGATAAATATCAATTAAATTCGTGTAATTTAGACAAAAAGCCTACTACAGTAATACCGTAGTAGTCGCTTTACACGAGCGGATTGCGTCAAGACATCAGCGTCCAATATAATAATACTTTCATGCTGTTTTTGGGGCTTTTCAGGCGTTGCAGCGCGTCCTTAACGTTTGCAGAGTCTCACACGGATGGCTTTCATGTGATCATACGCAAAAAAGTGTCCTCCTTGCTGCAACGCCTTTGGAACAGTACCAACAGCATCCTGAAAGTAATCGCTGCTAGACAGGACTGTCTACTCAGAGGCAGAGAGAGGTAGAGGTGAAATTAGGCCTTAAAAAGTATTTTTTTAATATAATTATAATGAATTTTAACATCTTAATAAATGCGAACACTACTTTCTAGAATCACAGATCTATTCATAACACACTTACAAATTTGGATGTAAAAAAAGGGATCCGGAATAGAGATATTACCTATTCTTATACATCATTCAATCAGCTTTCACGTGATTTACTTAATAATTCATCACTAAGTAAGTAATTGCAATTAAAAAATAAAAATTAAATTATCAATAATTAATTGTAGTTATACACTATAATAACAATATAGTCAAACTCACTTATTAATGAAACCAATTTATAATGTAGGTAATACTCTTTCGTAAACAACACAATCGTATCAACATCAACATCACCGACAAAGTTGAAAAATACTTCATTATCATTCCCCTTGCTCATTATCCCATTTCTATAGGGGTTGGCTCCCAGTCTAACCTGATGCAGCTAGCTACCAAAATTATACGAGCGACTGCCATCAGACCTCGAAACCCGTGGGAAACTAGGAGCCGAGATGTTTAGACCAGGGTCAGATTATATTGGCTTTTGACTACATGTAACGAATGTCATAAACCTGGACCGACGACTTAATGTGCTCTCCGAGGCACGCAGGGTAGTCCCTCAACCAACCAGACACCGAAACTAATTTTTGTTGTTACACAAATAATGCCCAAAGCGGGAATCGAAACCGCGCCCTCCCGGGGACAGTATAGCCCAATCAATATGAAAATATTTATCGGGATTTCATTAAAGAATTAAAAAAAGATAAGAAAATGCTCCTCGCATTGCTCCCTCTAAAAGAGAAGCGATGCGTAACACTTAACACATTTCCCCACGTAAAAAATGAATACACATACATTTTACTCTACATGTTAGGTTGTACACGTATGTTATGTGTCATATATAATTAATTAAATCATTCCAGCTAACGTACAACCAATTCTTGGAACTGTAGTAGCATGAGTCATTTGATTACGCATGCAAACACCGCCGTTTTAGAGGTCAGCAGGCTAATATGAACATACGAATTGATGTGTTTACTAAGAAATAAAAATGTTTTGGTAAATGCGGTGTTGTTTAGTAGGTACCTACATATTTTATATCTTAGATTATATAGCTTGGGTAACCGCACAATAAAAAACATGTTAAAAAACATCAATAAAATATTTTTAGCTATAGTAAGTAAATTATATAAAACTAATATAATAATAAAATAGATAATAAAATAATAATTATATAATAATTATAAACATTGAATAGATTTTACTGCGAAATAAAAAAGTGAGAAAAAGTAGACGTGGAAATATTTATTATAAATTTTGTTCAGACTCCAAAAACAAGCTCAAATGAAATATATTTAGGTAACTATTTTTTGCTTTAGTTATAATACGGCTTTTAAACCTATTATAAAACATTTTAACAAGTAAAAAATCAAAGTACTTTACTACCCAAAATATTAACTATGATTAAAATTAAAAATATTAACTATGAATTAATAACAAATAAACACCATGACACCATGCAGTGAGGGTAGGTCGATTATTGCTCCTTTAAGGTTTTTAACCTTAAAGACGCTCATTTCACTGTCACCTTCTCACCGATAATCATTCGTAATCATGAGTGAATCGGTATACTGGGCTGGCGCGTTCCATCGTAGACTACATCATTGCTTAACATCAGGCAAGCCTATCAAAGAATTAAAAATAAAAATAAACTTGTTAAACAATTTGTTATTAATTCCTACGGAACCATTAATTTTAATAACTTAAAATGATCACTCAGATTTATCTCAGCGAGTAAACATAGCGAGTAGTGGGGGTATGAATGAACGGTGAGTCAGGCAGGAAGTCACAAGGTCGCAGGTTCTGTACCTGGAAACGACAAAAATTTAGCAACTTACGACAGATACAGTTCTAGGATGCTGAGGTTATTCACTGTTAGATATTAAAGTTTTATGTTCATGACGAAACAGGAAGTTTTTTTAGACATTTATAGAGCAACTGACTCTGGTAATTATGTTGTACTAGCCTCCGCTCTCGGATTCGCTCGCGTGATACGTACCTACTAGGATAAAATGTACTATAAACCAGACTATGATCTATCTTTGTGCCAAAATCCATCCAATTCCTTCCAGTAGGTTTTACGTGAGAGAATATCTAACAAACTTTTGCGTTTAAATTATGAGTAAAATATTTGTAAACATCTAAAAAGAAAAATTAATATTACTTCTTGACCGACTTGACTTAATGTCATATGACCCCTGGATTGAGCAGAGTATGTCTACAGTACATCGCCACCCCGAACGGATCTTGAGCTTCGCGTTTTACTTCGCTCCAAGTCATCCCTATTGCCTTCGCTTCTGCAACGATGGCCGCCAGGATTGCTTAGGGCGGCTACTTTTCCGCTTTATCTTGAGGATTCTTGTCTAGAGCTTGCCTCGGTATGTGATCGGGATCCCTTCGGTAAGTGTAGAAACAGTTCTTCTTACGGCGTTTGATCTGCTGGTTGATCGGAGTCTCACTACAGCATTCCCACAGCTCCACATTAGAGATTTTCTCGCGTACATAGAGAAGACGGCAAAAGCAGCTGTTGATAAAAGATTTGGAGGTGATCGTCCGCCACCAGGATTACTTTGGGCGACCATGGTTCCGCAGGATTCCAGTCTAAAGCTTGCCTCTGTATGTAATCGGGATCCGTTTGAAGCGTGTGGATCCATCGGAACTTCGGACGTGTTTCGGTCGGTCCCGAACATTTGCATGTGTCACTTCGGAGTAGACTTCCAGTTCTACGCCATCGGATCTGATGGTCGATCGGATTCGGAGATTTTCTCGGCCCAGTTTACACTGAGAATACGGCGAAGGCAGCGGCTTATGAAAACTTGGAGCCAACGCAAGATGTCTTTAGTGACCGATGAAAATTACATCTTAGGATTTCGGATTTCACCGTGTTCAGAATTAGCCAAAGAAAAGTTTGAAGTAATATCTTAAAATGTAACTTACCTCTTATTAGTTTATAAAACTAAGATTAATGTTGAATCTATTGTACCTAACTACATAATGAGTAACACAGGCCATGAACCATACAACGACCCATGAACTTGACTTCAAGTCCTTAGATGGGTACATCATTCTAAGAATTAACAAAAAAAGAAGTGACTAAACTAAAGGCTTAGAATCAAATATTTGTGAATTACTCATCATAACAACTTCACCATGAAACATAAGTTCGATTACTGCGTGTTAAAATTTCGGTATACATTGCTTGGTCGCCTTACATTTATAGAACAAACTACAAGCAACAGCCCAACTACCTAGTCCTACCTTACAGAATACACGCCGTACAGCATTTAAGTAGTTGTGTTTCTAAGTATAAGGAAGCCAGTAGAAAATAGTAGTAGTAAATAGTCGGTAAGAACAAGAGCTTCCTTAGGTCGCTTGTCAATGGGCCGTATGCGTGTTGCCCATTAGTAAAATAAAAAAAAAATAAACCCTCGTATTCATAAATGTCTTATAAGCTCATTATAGCTAAAACAGGTTTATAATTCGTTTGTATTTGCCTATCATCTTGACATTTATAATTATATAAATTTATAACTAAAAAATTCTTATAAGATTTTTATAATTATGACCGTATGAATATAACCGCGCAATGAATTAGAAAATTATCTATTCCATCGCTTTGCTCTGTTGTATGGTCAGTCGGGGTAGTACCTATTGATGTCATTTGTTTAATGTACTTATTGACTTAGTGTCAAAAGATGTGTAATGTTATGTTAATTTTGCTTAGCTACTTGTAAGTGTTAATCATTTTGTGAGCAGTGAGATGGGGGGTGCGATTAGAAGTAAATTATATTTCAGGCAATGATAATTTGCTTCTAGTTGATCTATGTTTACAGATTACAGATGTCGACAATTCTACATTTCTTTCAAAGGGCATACTCTACTGCTACATTTGTTTCAATTTTATCAAAATCGGTTCAGCGGTTTGTGAATTATTGCCGGTGTATTGAACTCGATTTGTATTTTTTTATGTTACGAGTACTAGCTAACTCCGGGAACTTCGTACCGCAACAGACAATTTCAAATTGTCTTATAAGTATATAATAATATGTAGTTTATTACAAATAGTTTGTATGGAAGTATAAAAAAAGTATTGTTTATATACTTTTTCAGGAATTTTTTTATATTTTCTCTGCGTAAATCAATCAAACCATCCTCGTACTTCAAGGAATATTCTCAGCAACACATTTAGTGATTTATTTTTATTATATAGATTATTCAATCCAGTTTATTATTGAGAAATTTCCATGTATTTTCCGTCTTCAGGTATTTCAGGGGTGTGCCATAGTCATAGGAAAATAGGATTATTGTATGACGTAAATAGTAGTAACAGGACAACTAAAACAGTGAAATAAATAGTTATATTGCGCAAAATAATTACTATTGCGCATGCGTGTTTACATGCATGTATAGATAGTACTTTTCCTGAACGTATGACGTATACATCTACTATTCCGGAACTTTTCCTGAATGTATGACGTATACACCGACCCATAGACACATTTTTAGTATCACATTATCTTAATATATATATTTCTTGTGTGCGTGTGTATGTGACTGAACTCCTCCTAAACGACTGGACCGATTTTGATGAAATTTTTTGTGTGTGTTCAAGGGGATCTGGGAATGGTTTAGATTCACAATTTTGTCCGCTGGCGGTACGAAGTTCGCTGGGGCAGCTAGTAATAATATAATATGTGGGACATTAACACACACGGTCATCTAATCCCAAACTAAGCAGAGCTTGTACTATGGAAACCAGATAACTGGTAATATAATACTTTTCTTTTGTAAATATATACTTAAATATAGATAATTACACCCAGACACAAGACAAACAGACATATTTAAACATATGTTTGTCTCGGGTGGGAATCGAACCCACGACCTGCAGCGTGAAAAGCAAGTATCTTACTGACCACGCCACCGCACTATGTGGAGATTGAGTCGGTTTCGGGTCATAAATCCATAACTTCCATGTTTTCATAGATTTGCTGCTGATTTTTTTTTTGTGTATTTTTGAATAAATGTACTTTTAAATAATATACAATTTATTTTAATAATCATATGTTTATTGTCTAAAAAAAAATAGTAAACTTAAAATGTTGAAAAATGTTCAGAAATTTACGACTATATTTAAATAATATGACCTTAAATGCTATAATAAACACAAATTAAACTCTTAAAATTATTTCTGCTATTATTATGTACCATTACTTTTACCTAAAAAAAACACTGTATTATTGAACTATCTCTAAAGCTTCATCTATAAGTTCCATGGACTTTTTACTAGATGGTTTTCTTAAACTTGTTATGTAAGGGTCCGAAGTATACAAAAGTGTATGTAGAACATCTTCATTTGTAGCTATTCTAGAGCATTTCCTAGCATGATGAAGTCTGAATAGTTTATAGTCTTTGTTCCTTGATTCCTGCGCATCTTCGGAAAGTTGTCCTAGGGGTAACACTGAATAATGCCGAATGACGCTTTCCCCGTGAATTAAGACTTTATGGACAGATGATGGCATATAATACCACATATATTTATTAACATATCTTTGTGCTGTATCCAAAGCATACTGACCGAATTTTGTAGCATTAATAACTTTTCCACTTGACATAACTTGAAGTAAAACATAAAATCGTTTAATCAATTCCTCGTCCACACCAGTAATTTCTGCACTGCACTGATAATTTTGAAAAAATCTTCTAGCTGTATTACCGTCATTGCTGTTACCAGTACCTTGTTTAGGTTTATCTATATTTAAACCAAGTTCTTCTCTGAACCTTCCTTGTACATATGCCTTCTTTTGTTTTTACAAATCTTTGTTTTCATTTGTTGTAGCAGACCATTTTTCAAAGCCTAGGTTATAGGATACATGTAAAATTAACTCCATAAATCGAATCCAGCAATGCAATGTCGATAACCCAAATTGATATGCATTTTCATCAACTGGTTTATTTTGCACTTTTTCTAAATTATTCATCTCTGTTGGTCTTGCACCACAAATAGTGCATACAGCACCTGATGAAGTTTCTGACAAAACTTGAGCCACTTTCCCGTCAACCATGGTTAAAAATAATGTATGTTTAATTTCGATACCTCCTCCATTTATATTGACTAAAGTTGGTGTAAGAGCGTCCTTTTGAGCTTCAATTTCATTAACTACACTTCTTGTCTTTTCAGGTGTCTCCTTTGAAAACTCTATTAAAATGGGCCTACAAAATCTTACTGATGATGGAACAGGGTTTTCCCACACAGTTTCATTTGTGTTAATATTTACAAGTTTCAGAGGCACTAATGAAGCTATAAATAAATTAGTGTCAGAAATTAACTCACTTTCTTCAGCTAAGACTTGCTTGTATTCACTTTGTCCGCTTGAACCATCACAGCCCCATTTAGAATAAAGTATTAAATGTGTCTTGCCAACTTTGTATACACCATCAATTTGTAAAATTCTTGCAATAGTGTGATCCAGTAGATCTTGAAGTTTCACCTTTGCTTTAATATTATTAATTTCTATGCTTGATCTTGGTGGGTAGCAGTTTCCTTTAGCTTCCTGAATTGATTTGTATGATGGAAATAATAAGCAATTCTTTGCGATTAAGTAACTCCTCATGTTTTCATACTGTGCCATATTAAGGTCCAACTCGATGAAAATACTGAGAGCTTCGTCTTTAGAGTACGCTGTTAAATGTGCCGGTTCGTTTAAGAGATTTTGACGTATATCACTTTTTTTTTCCATGAGCAATACTCGTAAAATTTCGACAGTGAATGCTTCTTCGGTTTCCCCTTGAGATCTCAATCCCTGAAGATATGAATTCAGTATAAAATCAAGGCCACATGTTTCAAGCAATTCCTTGTTTTTTCGTCTTTGTGTTCTATCGGAACTGTCTTCGTAGGTTTTCGAAGGGCGTCCTCGCTTTCCTGTCGATGTCGAAGGTTCAGATTCACAAGTAGGTTCTTCCAGATTCACAGTAAATATGACGTCCAACCACGCGCTATTCTTGTTTAAAAATATTTGCTTATTTCTGCCAGATTTTGTGTAACGTTGACGAAAGTTTGTAATAAGATTTTTTTGCACACTTGCTACAATCTTAGCGAGATTTGCCTCGGAAAAGTTGGTAAAATTATCCCGTATATAACTTGTTAAAGCAACAACATAATTCTCGTCACTTTCAATTAAAACAAGACATAAGTCACGTCTGGTACAGTTGAATTCACTCATTGTTGCGAGAAGGTAGATGGTTAGGTTACTACACTTTAAGTAACGACAATGACGAACGAAAAACACTATTTAATTATTGAGTATTCAGAATCCCTATTTTATATAAAAATATTGATTTGAAACGTGTGCAAAATTGTGGTAGAAAGAACGAATTATCATTATGTGGTTATGCGGTTTACGATATGTATAATTGATAATTTATTATGTATGTGAACTAAAAAATAGTGGGAAACACTCGATACATTATCTTAACGTAAACCGCAATTAATAAAATATCACAAATAAGACCTATAATAAGCAAGTAGTCAAATAGCATCACCTACGTATTTTTAGGATTTTTTACTGTTTTATGCTATAATAGATTAACATATGTTGTGCAACGAAATTGCAACTTTTCTTTTCTTATTTTATTATAATATTAAATTTCTTATCAAATAACATAATTTACAGACCTTCGGCAAATTTCGGCAACTGTCAAAACTCTAATTGAAAGTTTCAGGTACGCAAAAATGATATGTCCCGAGATAAATATTTCTAGTAAATATATTTACACATATATAGCATTTTTATACATACCAGTCAAAAGTACATAGTATAAGCTTTCTGTAATGGTATGATACTTGTAAAGTTTTCATTGCTAGGTGGCTAGAAAATAATCTTGAAAATAAATATAAATTCAGATTGTTTTGTGATAGTTTAGGAATGATCGTGTTTAGATGATCTTTTTTATAAACCAGTACCGACCACATACATAATTTATGTATAATATAGTAGATTAACTTCTTAGCTACAGTTTGAGGTATAATACGAGTACCTGCGCCCATTTTTACAAAATGTATTTATGGCCAGGCTCTCTTAGGCACCTCCACATAGTGCACCGGCCCGTCGTTATTATCTTCATCTGCCCCGTCAACTTTTCACGATTACAATTTTATATTTCAACAAAATGGCGTCTACTTTACGACACTAAGGTTTACTCTTATGACTCCTAGTAGTCCTAGCAGCAGCAGACCTGCCTTTCTCTAGAAACAGGAACGGAGGAATGGTTACAAGCTTCCCTCTCGTCGCTAACAGAGTCCGTTATAATTCCGTGTCAGGCCAGAGTGGATTTATCTGCAGCTCCAATTCCGTAGTCCGAAACAAAATGTGACTGACGGAACACCGATTTCAGTGGGTATACTGGGCTTGACTCTACCCTTAATACAATAATAATAATATTATGAACAAACAACAAGAACGAACATTCAACATTACGAAAAAAGTTTTCGAAAACCATCTTGAAATCGTCAAAATGTGTTTTCAAATTTATTCCTTTTTAACCGACTTCTAAAAGGAGGAGGTTATCAATTGGACTGTATGTTTTTTTATGTTTGTTACCTCAGAACTTTCGAATGGGTGAACCGATTTTGATATTTTTTTTTTTAATTGAAAGCTGATGCTTCCCGTGTGGTCCTATTTCAGTTTGGTTTAGTTCTGAGAATGGCATCCATGAAGTCGGTTTTCTTTGTTAATATTTTAACTTAATATTATGTTCTAAACATTAGTTATAAAGAAAATGGAAATTGGAAATAAAACAAAGTCGATTGGCAACAGAATAGGTAAAATAGTTTGTAGATAATGTGCTTTTTATCTAAATATCTTGATAGGTTCATTCATGACAGTATCCGAAAACTTTTTTCGTATTGTCAACTCGCTGTAAGGGTAACTGGCTAGAGCTGGAAACCTGGAACCTAGAACTAATAATATATAGGTGACGGGCAAGTGGCGTGGTCGGTAAGATACTTGGTTTTGTACGCCACAGGTCGTGGGTTCGATTCCCACCCGAGAAAAACATGAACATTTGTGTTTGTGTCGAGTCTGGGTGTAAATATCTATTACAAGTATTTAATTACAAAAGAAAAGTATTTTAAGTATAGTATATACCAGTTATCTGGTTTCCTTAACACAAGCTCTGCTTAGCTTGGGACCAGATGACCGTGTGTGTTAATGTCCCAGAATATTTATTTATTTATTTATTTTATAGATTCACAAACACTGTAGGTAATTCACACAGGAAAAATAACATAACATAGTAAGTCACGTGGGTATAAAATAGTGGTATTATGATTCAACGGGGAATTGTACTGAGTCGACAATTCATTCATAAATACAATAGGTACCTACTGTTAAGTAACAACTGTAAAGGTAATAATGATAAGGTAGCAACGCTTAACGCTCCTACTGCTGTCGACGGATCTTCTTCAGAGAGTTTAGGCCTTAACACACACGCTGGCCAAGTGCAGGTTGGTGGATGTCACTAGTCCACGAATGATTAGTACCTAATTGGACATGTCGTTTTCATTCTCATTGAGCAGCTGATGAACTATACAGAAACAACGGTACGACTGAGGATTGAATTTGCGACCTATATTTCAATGCCAAGTGGCCGCTGTTCGACTTCAGTCAGCTCCATTTTATAGGTACCTACTATGTATTCGTGTAGAATTTTCTATGAAACTTTTCTTTCAGGTGAGAAACTCCCTCAACTATTGAACTCAGGATGCACTCAAGACTGTAAAGCATGATTATACCTATAGGGAAGCAGAGATGCCTTGTGTAAAATACTACTTACATAGTATGCCTTCCTACTACTATTAGATGCTAGAATGAAGGGCTTGGGTACTTACATTTACTTCTAAGACTGCCATCACACTGTTGCCTATTTGTAGGTTGTTCTCTATAAAGGTTCAGTCCTTGCCTTTTGTCTTTATCCTCTAACTTTCCTTGAATGCGACGCCTTCGACTGCAATAGTGTCCTCATATCCAATATTGTATGCTATGGAGCGCGCTATGCTTGGCGTTTTATTAAAGGATAAAATCTGCAATGAGGTTATCCCAAAGAACTAATCATAAACATAGCGCAAAGCATTAGCAAGCTGAAGTGGCAGTGAGCTGGTTGAAATTTTGGGTTTGATCCCAATTAAAAAATAAGACACTATTTTCGCTTTTTGATGCATAATGTTTGAAGAGTAAGTGTTTGTTTTTGTCTAACAATATCAAAACAATATTAAACCTCCTGTGACGCAAAAAAAAACAAATTATTGTGAAATAAAGTACAAAACATATTTTCCCAACCCAGAAAGCCGCAACATGAGTCACAACAAAAATTTCGAATTTGCCTAAAACGAACATATTATATACAGTCGCCACAAACAATTAAACCATTATTAATCTGAAATTCAGTTGACAATATTGTTTCAACATGTGCTCCAAAATGGGCTCGAAAAGATCTTCTGCTTCTCTTCTCTGGGGCCTAAACATCTTAAACACTATCCTTGGAGTTGGAATCACGTTTGCTGGTATTTGGGTCTTTCTGAAAATCAACTTGATTCTACGTCTTCGAGATCCTAATAATATTTTACTCAATACTGAAGTCCATTGGCCTCAAATTATGCCGTGGATCTTTGTGTTTTGTGGTGTTATGGTGGTCAGTGTTTCTATCTGTGGTTTCATCGGTGCGAAGAAACGGAGCTGCTATGCAATTGGAACGTTTTTAACGTTTGAATTGATTACTGTAAGTGTATTATTAGGCACTGCTGTTACTGCTATATTATTCGGTGTTTCGAACAGTTCTGAAGAATTTATATCAAACGCTGTAATGGACAGTTTTGTACACGCGAAATCAGATTTGGAAGTTGAAGAAAGTTTCAATGCATTGGAACATCAGTTGACGTGCTGTGGAGCGTATAGCCCTGAAGATTATATTAAAAATGATATGGAATACCCAATATCTTGTGTAAATATTTATACTGAAGAGGATAAAGAAGCTTATAATCTGCATCGTCGCTTTTTTGTAGAACAGGCTAAAGCAAGGCATGGATGCTCCAAAGTTGTGATTTCTGACTTCAAATTTGTGACTTGGTTTGTGATAGGAGGATGTTTTGTAACTGTTGTGACTAGCATAATTAATGTCATAGCTGCTTTGGTCTTCTCTAGAAATATGAAGAGTAGAAATGAAAGAATAAGAAGACATGAGAGACAAGGACTGGTACAGGCAAGAGTGTCGAAAATTGAAGAAAGTTTGAGTTAAATTTGCTTGCAGCTTTGTGTCCTGATTAGTGACATATGTGTCAATCTTTTGGTGATTGCTTAAAGCATTTTGAACTTTAAGTAGTTTGGGTAGATAAGGAAATAATTTATAGTAATAATTAGGTGTTAGAAAAAATACTATTACAATTAAGCTAGTTTTTTTAGCTTCTTCATTATCACCAGCGGCATAGAGACTACTTCAGGACATGTCTTCTCCTAAAGTAATATCAGCTTTCCCTCTCATCTCTAACCAGTTTTGAAAAAATTATTCCATTTAATCCGTAGTTGTCCTATATTATCAATCCACTCTATTTGAGATTACGTTAATCCCAACGTGTTCTGGCTTGCCTTCCTTATTTTCCCTCCCTTTCCTTAAAATTCCTTCATTGAACTCATGGCGCCAAGCAACGGCCAATCAGAGAAGGTTTCAAGCGTCGATCATAGAAAAATCGACCAATGGCGTTGAAGACGACTTCTTAATAAACCTCGGCCGTGACGACAACGCTCGCGTGGCGTTCCCTGATTTTTAAACTAAAACTAATGTAAAGTACTAGTTTTTCTATATATTAACTGTGTGTGGACGGGTCGACCCTCAAATGTTTCACCATTCATGTGAATTAGTGCTATTTAACAAACAAGAAATCAAGCACGTGGACGGTGCACCGAAGACATACAACATCGGCGGGTCGCGCCTTCGAAGCCGAGCAAATACGTGAGTTCTTCACATTATCTACCTATCTACCCTTTCCCGGTGAGCCAGGCATATATTCTCTGCGCTTCCACCTTCTAATTCTCAAAGCAAAATCATCCCGGCGGTTTGCCGCCACAACGGTTATTAATTATTAATTAGCAGCATATATTTTTTTAGATTACTATGTGGTTACGGTTTTACTAATTATTGTTGTAATTATCCTTGGTTTTAATGAGTAATCTGTGGTAGTAGCAGCTATTTATTAGTGCCCATATTTTTTTTTTTCGGAGGGCCCTGTAGATCTCTGATTCGATAACAAGAAGAAGTATCTATGCTAAATGACACATAGAAATACTAGTAACTAGTGTAGGTTTTATATTAAAACAGTCGATTCTTTATGATGTTTCTTGTTCCCCTTATTGATCAATGTGATAGAATGTTTTAAGTCTGTAAATACATCTAGAGATGTAGTTTGTTTTTATTGTAGTCAATAAGGCCCATTATGTATATATATAGTTCTAAAGTTAAGTTCATTTTTGTCGATTGAATTGTTAATATTTAACAAAAAAATCTTTGCTCAAATCATTGAATCAAATCGAACCCGGGACCTCGCGTTTATTAAGTGAACACGCTTTTCACTGGACCACTAAGGAATAATTATTATTTACAGTAAAAGGGGATCGGGGGGCGGCGGTTTCGCCCGCGTAACCTATATTTTATATCATGCCCAGTTGTAGGAAGGTATGTAATATGTTTACCCATTTAATGAGCTATCTAACAGTGTAAGAATTTTTCAAATCGGGCCAGTAGTTCCTGAGATTAGCGTGTTCAACCAAACGGACTTCAGCTTTATAATATTAGCATCGATTGGAAGATATCAGGGGAAAGCCAAACATCGAATCATAACTCTTTACAGACAAATTGCTGTAGTTACTTCCCCCAATTTTCCTCATGAAATCGGGTTAGGACAACGATTTCCAAGAATAGGATTAAAACTTGGGTTTCTTTTCCCTAAAATAGGGAAACACTTAAAGAATTGCTTTAATAGTCCAGTGGTAATCGTTTGAGCAGCAGCGGTGGCGCAGCGGTACGAGCCTCGCCTTAAAAAAATAAAGTCGCGGGTTCGAATCCTGGTCGTGCCCACACATCTTTGTGTGAATTGTTTCATCGCCGCTGCTCAATATCGGTGAAGGAAAACATCGTGAGGAAACCGGCTTGTCTAAGAACTAATCATTCGAGGACATATGACATCCACCAACCCGCACTTGGTCAGCGTGTGTGGATTAAGGCCTAAACTGTCTCAACTCATAAGATAGTTGAGAGAAGACCCGTGTCCAGCTGTGGGGCACTAAAAGGGGTTGAAGTGAACCGTATTCCTGAGTCAAGCAAAAATACTTTTCTAATATACTTAGATAATCTTAGTTGCAGCTCAAAGTTTGGATGCTCTATGAACGGCAAAAGGCACCCTTACGTAAAGGACCTAAACATAGCAGGCAAAAAGTGGTTGATATTCACCTCTGCCAGCACCTTAGTTTAATACTGACGTAACGGTAGTGTATATTAGGTAGTAGGTATGTTTAAGAAACTGGGTTACGAAAAATTGTTTCTTAGAAATCATCTGTAAATTGAATTCGGTGGTAAATTTCACAAATCTTTGTTTTCGTTCAAAGTACTGTCTAATCTACCGATTTAGAACTTTAAACTTCTATTAACCGACGGACACATAAAAAAAATACATATATACAACCGAAGATAGAACCTCTTCCTATTTTTAGAAGTCTGTTTAAAATGACTTAAGCATGTTTAATCAAATTTAGTCAAATTTTATGATATTTTTCTTTAAATTGCTACTAGCATTCACAACTTCGCCCTCGTGGTATAGGCCGACCATTTAACTCGTTTATCGCCATTTGAGGTACAAAGTCATAAAACAATTATTAAAAAGAACTATTAAACCACAGATAAAAGTAATGTAAGACTATTCGTCAATAATATCCATATCGCTAGAATCATCATCACTGTCTGTGCAGCTTGAGGAGTCAGAATCTTGACGATAGGCTATACGCGAGTTAAACGGTCGGCCTATAGGATAAATCTATCTCTGTGCCCAATGTCTTTTCGTGACAGAGGAAAAAATATCAACACCTCCACACGTTCATACAAACTTTCGCAATTATAAAATTAGTAAGTAAGATAAAATACGTACATGCTGCGGTTATTAGTGCTACGGAGCTGTCTCTTTACATATGTGCTAAGTGATGCTAAGGAAGGATGTTTAGATCTTAGCAAGTGGCGTTCTATATTCTCTGCTTACCTCCGTGGGAAATAAGTGTGATAGTGTTTAAGTTAAAAGATTTTTGGATATCGATTTTGTAACTTTAATTGTCATCCGCTGGATACGAGGTAATTGGAAACCGGATGGTCGCGGTTCGATTCCGGAACTAAAATTATTTGATACATTTTATTAGTCTCGGGTCTGGTTGTATGGCCGTCCTTGCTTACATTTCTGCTTATGTTGCTAATCCACATCTGGGCAGTATAACCCATTTTGATAAAAAGTTTCAAAATTCAAATTCAAATTCAAATTTATTTATTTTGTGAATAATAGGTACATTTAAGGTGGTACAAATTATAGTAAGTGCCTCTATATTCTGCCACTTATGTAGCAATACAAAAATAATCACAATTTTTAATTATATTAGTCTTAATAAAATAAAAATAGAATAGTTATAGTATAAAATGTCAAAAATAAAATGTCCATTACAAAACTACAGAAGTCAAGTTAGTGGGTAGATAAAAATAATTAATTTAACTCAGACTATATGGTAACTTTACAAGTTATCTTATGACAAGATCACACACAGCAGCTATAGTTTGTCAATTAAAAATTCATTGATAGAGTAAGTACGCTTTGTTAACCAAAAGCGTACGAAGTTTCTTTGAGAAAATTTTTAAGTCTGTGGTATTTTTTATAGTAGTTGGTAATTTGTTAAAAATTTCTATGGCCATGCAAAGTACGCTTTTTCTCATAAGAGATGAATGACATGGAATATTACGTAAAGTTAAATTATTTTTCCGTTTACTGTTTAGTTTTGGAAACATGTGTAAGTTTGCGTATACAAATATTGCCATTTCGTAAATATGGGACACTAAAAAGGGTAAAGCAGGCCACTGAGCACGATCCGCACCTACTCTCATCTAGCTCGAGCCAGACATCTTGCAGAGATTATCACCGCATAGTTTGAGCGCGTTCCTACCTACTGTAGTTCCGGAGTTCTATGCCAAAGTGACCAAATATGGCGCTAATTGCAACTTCAGCTTACTAATAAAATATTATTATTTAATTTTAGTACTTCGGGAATACACTGGACCGCAAAAAAAAATGGTCGGTTAGAAAATCTCAGCTCTATGAAATAAATATCAAATTAATTATTACTTATTTGTTTATTTTCTTATTAAACTTTATTCTATATTATAATATACTTTTTCTTTGCAGTCTAGTGTAGTTAATCTAGTAATTACTAATTATGGAGATAGTTAAGTTACTGTCAATTAATGTAAATCAACGTCTTTATTAGTCCTAATAGTTTTCAAGTTACTACGAGTATAATTAATTCTTTCATTTAAGTAACAGGGATGGGTAATGTCTGTTAATGTTTAATACAAAAACTAATAAGTAATGAGAATCGCGTTAATAGAATACTTAGTTTCAGTAATAGGTTCCCTTTAACACATATTTGGTATTTTATACAGCGTATTCATAAACATATTTTAATCACATTATTGCTAAAATAGGTTTATATTTCCTTTGTCTTTGTTTGTCATCTCGGCATTTATAGTTATAAAAAAGAGACAAAAGTCTATTTTAAATAAAGAGTCTTTAACTTTTTTATGGATAAGCCCGTATGTATTTAGTAATTGATGTAATTCTCGTACATTACCTAATTACACCTTCTTACGTACTTGAGAAAACTATAACAATTACAATACGTAATATTTCTTCTCTCCAACTTTCCGATCCATATTTATCCTTATAACATACGTAAGTGAACTCCCATTAAACTATTCCAATATGTTTTTCATCTATAAAACCACTATATCCTTTACCATGATTCATAAGAAGTACATACAACTCTTGATCACGACGCAACTTATAAAACGACCGCACGCGCAACAACGCCATTCAATTCCAACCTTCGAACGCGAACGCACGCCGCGAATTGTTTAAAAAAATCCAACGAAATGGGTACCACAAGTACGTCCTCCGCGCTTTTGTTGATCCTCAACATATTTCACGTGATCCTCGGACTCGCCTTAGCATCAGCGGCGTTATGGTTCTTTGTGGAAGTGCATACAATAACAAGTTTAAGAAATTCAAACCATTATCTCCTCGATTATAACGTTTACTGGCCTCAAGCGATACCTTGGGTTTTCATCTTCGCTGGTTTAATAGTTATATGTGTGTCGTGCTGTGGTTTCGTCGGTGCTAAGAAAAAGAGCAGTGGTCTAGTTGGAATGTATACTACGTTCCAAATTATTGCTGTTGTTGTGTTGATTACCGCTGCGGTTTTAGCTCTAGTGTTCGCAGATTCAAAATCTGCTGATAAATTCGTTGAAGACGCGATTTGGGACGCTTATACTCATATGAAGAATGACTTAACAGTCGAAAAAGATTTTGGAGACATGGAGAAGAGATTCCAATGCTGTGGTGCCGCAGGTCCGAGAGATTATATCAACTGGAAGAGAGAATTCCCTGTTTCGTGCTGTGATACTTACTACCATGGGTGGATTGGAAGTTACAATATTGACTGTGATTTCACCAACAAACTGGCTAATGAAAGACACGGGTGTTCTGAAGTAGCCACAAACTACAATAGGATAATAATCAGAGTTTTGTCAGGTGCCTGCATTTTCACGGCTTTTATTGGAATCATGAACATCGTTGTTGCAATAACGCTGTCCAGAGGTATCAGATCAAAGCCTAGATTACCAGTGAGTGTACAGGAATCTGAAAGCAAAAAAGTTTTATTGTAGACTGATTAATATATTTTTAAGGTTCCAGTAGAAATCTAGTTTTTCCTTTCTTATTGAAGAAGAGAATTAACTAGATGTAATGTGATGTAACATTAAAGATGACATCATCACATGTTTTGAAATTGTGACAGTATTTCTAAATATTTATTTTATAGTTTTAAGATTGATAAAGGTGATTTTACACGGTCTAGCTTTAATATTGAACCACCGTTGATAGGCGTTGTCCGATGGTTTTGTCGTGTGAAGTCACTATCTTTAAATTTGAGTCGTGGTTGGTCTCTTAATTGAATAATGTTTGACATTTACTCGTGTCTAAAGTAGATTAAGGTTGTATCAATTCACAATTGGTCCTCTTTGGCAAATATTGTTTTCTCTACAATTTTTGAGACAAATCTATGAAGTATTTGTAAATAATTTAGAATACCGCCTGATAAAGGGATAAAGAGATTTTAACTGGTAAAATGTAGATGAATCTCACCTCTGCTGACACCTTAATAAGCTTGAATAATAGTGTGTTTATATTAATGATGACTAAAACAATTCCATAGACTTAAGAAGTGATAATTTGTTAAGAACATATTTGTTTAATCATCTATACGATGATTAATGTAATCGGTTTTTTAATTAACGTTAATTAACTTTACCGATTCGAATCGCAGTTAAGAAATACCTAGATTACTGTTTTAAGATTATATGTGTAAAAGTTACTTCAGAATAATGTATTAAGAACTGGATATAACTGCATTTAACCAGTTTCATATTTCCATTTTATTGAGTTTTTTATGTTTTTGTGTTAATTATTTTTGTATAATAATTAAATTACTACAAAGAGATAAAAATACAATTGTTTACGAGAATAATTAAATCAGAATAAGGGGAATAGCTATAGTATTCGTGTCATTATGAAATTAACTATTAAGTGTTAGTCATAATAGTTAATTTGCATTTTATTATTAAGTTATGAGTCATATATTTAACTTTGCTTTGTTCTGGGAATTTCCTTGACTATGCGTAATGCATATTTTTTTAAATTACCATTATTATTTTTTAAATAATAACTTAAAATATTTGTTTTTGCAGAATTGGGATATAGGATAGCAATTTGGATGGACAGTTTTACTTTTTTACCAAATTGTTTTTCGGTATTTGGAATATTTTGTTTTGTTAACGCAACATTTTTACTGATTTCTTCTTTTGTTTGAGAGAAATGAATTACGAAATAGTCCCTTATTATAATTTAAGTAGGTAGTATTTTTATTAATTTTAACTTAACTGTAGTTTGGTTTAACAAAGCTCTGATAAATATATTTAAATCGCGTGATTGGACGCCATCTTTGTTAAATCGAACTATAGTTAAAAAAATTAAGCGAAGTTTATAAATGATACCAAATATATGTAAATATTAGTTTTAACATTTCTAATATTACGTAAAATGTGTGTCCCAAATTGGTTGTTATTGAATAAAACACATAAAAACTCGCAATTTTAGACTTTATCCACATATAAATAAATAGCAATATCGCAAAAATCAATAAACTTACGTAATTTCTATGTAAACCTGTTTTGTTAGAATGCTGTTGTGAATTAAAGAAACTTTGTAAAGTATGTCATAGAAGTACTATGTTATTACGAGAGCTGAGGTCCGCTGCTCAGGCAGGCTACAAACCGTCAAACCGCTTGATGAAAATAGATATAGTTTGATAGATTGACGTAGTTCATCAATCTAACTTTACAATGTTGAGGTAGGTTTGTGATGGATATTAATTAAATATTTTTAAAATGATTTTAATGTTTTCTTTCCTTTTTCCTCATGAATTAATTTATACAATGACTACCTTGGAGGCCTTCGGCCAGCAGAGATGATAAGGCTAATAAAAATAATCATCATGACTACCTGATAACTATTAATTAATTCTCTATGAAAAACAAAATAAAAATATAAGCCCAATATTTTTAACTATTTAATTTTTTATTTTTATCTACTAGCAAAAAGAAGTTACTTACTGAACGAGTGATGATGAATGAATGAATGGTTTTTTCAAGTACCTAGCTATATGAATGACAAAGAATTGTTTGAAACTGTCGCTAGATGGCGTTTTCCCCCACTTATTTCAGTTGCTTATTGAAAATTAAATAATTAGGTATACTTACTTTAATTATCGTCCTGATTATGTAACTAGACCTAACACAAAGACAGGAAAGTAATAAAGTAGTTATCATTTGGCAATTATCGTCTTTTCATTAATTAAGTAAAAGAAAACTACTTATTACCTACTTAATAAATGCATTCGTTACTGATAAGTCATTGCATTTGCCAATTAGGTCACCATTCATATCAATCACCATCAGTTAAACTGACATAGTTTGATCGTGTGCGCTACGAAGGTGCGCAGGCGCGGTCGAAGTTTATAAAAGTGCTTGCAACACGCGTGAGCCTCTTATTTAGTCGACACTGTTCCGCGCGAACGGACGTCCATCATGGGCAAAGAGGAATTTATTAAAAGCGTTCTGTATATCTTAAACATCATATATGCGGTCTTCGGCCTTGTGACCGCCGCGACGGGAATATGGTTCTTTGTGCAACTAGCCGAATTCGTGAGCCTTAGAAACAGTAACCACTACCTCCTCGACTACAGAGTGTACTGGCCACAAGTCGCGCCATGGCTGTTCATCCTCCTTGGACTGTTTGTGATGATGGTGGCCTTCTGCGGATGGTGTGGAGCGAACAAAGAAAGCAGAGGACTCCTCGGGATCTACGGAATCTTCATGATCTTGATTGTGCTCGGACAAATTATTGCTGCTACTCTCATCTTCGTATACGTCGATGGTGAAGATACGGATCGTTTCATCAAAGACACAGTGTATGATGGATACTACAACTCACAGTCGAACCCAGACACCTTCAAGGCTTTCGGAAGGATTGAAAGGAAGTTAAGATGCTGCGGTGCGAACGACGCTCGTGATTACAGAAGCTGGCGAAACGATTTACCTCTGACCTGCTGTTTGGACAGCTATTACAGAGCAGTTTGTGATTTTACCGATAAAGAAGCGAACGAGAGATTAGGTTGTGCTAAAGTGGCTTCAGTTTATACGAAGATTATCAGCTCCTCAGTTGCCGGTGCGTCTCTACTCATATCTATAGTGGAAATCTGTGGTTTAGTGCTGGCGTGGAAGCTGTTCCACTCTGTAAGAGAAGTGGAACATTACATAACCGAGAGAAAAGAAGGAGAAACCGAATGCTAGGTCTCAAGTGCCAGTATAGCCGATCGATTCGAAACCGATAGCTGCTTCACAAGTTTTGTTCAGGATAAAATCATTTCCTTGTTCAAAGGAATTAAAGATTCTTTATCCATCACTACATTCCATTCATAATTTAGTTATTCAGTTAGTGACCGCGCCTAGGTCAGAGTTGAGATCAAATGTGGGCTTAATCAGATATATCCTCAATGATTCATTGTTACCTCAATCCTCAATTACCTAAGATATCGTGAATCTGTCGGCCTCGCCCCCCACCAAGCGTCTTCGACGCAATCGTACTGTTAGATATACATAGCTTGGTATATAGGTTTCGTAAGTAACGCTTTAATAACACGCCGCCATGGACGAATGGAGATTGTAAAGGTCGCTTATGAGTTTGTGACCTCAAAAGCGCATAGCTTGGTGCTAGTTGTGCCAGTTTTCTGCTTCATTCGACCGTTGTGTAAGAGGTACCTATGTTAGGCGTGTCATAATGGTTTTGCGAGGCACTGGTTTGATCGAACCATTGATGTATGTTAATATTTACGTAAGGTGTGTGTCCACCTTTATGTTCACCATAACATATGGTGTTGCGACACAAAATTTCACAATTTAATGTAGTTTATATGCCGATGGCGTTTCAACTGATCTGATAATCACAGTAGAGAAAAATATTTAATGTATATTTGTTTTTTTTTGGAATGTTTTATGTAGTTTTAAAGTAAGATTTTTGGAGCGAATTTCCGTCCGTAAGAAGCCATATTTAAAAGTTATTAATATATAAAGTTGTGTGTTTGTTACCGAGTGTCCATTGCCAAAGAAACTTTAGGTACAAACTTTCGCGAAATATAACGTTTTTTGCATGCAAAAAAACCATTAAAGTATATAATATTATTAGTTGTAGTACCCACAATTATATTAATTACAATTTTAATAATTATTAGCTAATAATTATAAGTTATTTTTATACAATAATTATAAATGTATTTTAAGTCGAAACTAGTCTTAAGTCGTTCCGTTTGTAATAAAAAGTAAAATTAAAAGAATGACAATGTTTTATTTTTCCTTATTTTATAAAAAAAATAACGGATTTTATCATATTTTGATGCGAAGTTGTAGAGGAAATTCATAAATATTTCATAAAAATAAAATAAAGTTCGTTAATTTCTTCATTGAAGTAATATTGATTATTAAAACCACAACTAATGTCTCTTAATTACTATTAAATTATGAAAGTCCAGTTAGAAGTGATTAAGTGACGTCTAAGTGAGGTTTAAGTTATACCTAATTGATTTCATCAAATGACACATAATTAGCATTTCCTGTCTAATGACATAACTTAGAAAGTGTAAAAGTCACATACTTAATGCTCAAAGCTTTGCTATGCTAAAATCTATCTTATTACCTCTGTATAAAATTCAATTCACAAACTGAAATCTAAATAACACCATTGAAGTGTAACGACTAATGTGACAATTTGGAGAAGTTAGAATTTGGAACATATTTTATAGCAATAAAGTTTAGTATACAATGGCAAGTTTGACAGTTAAGTTAGTTTTAAGTTATAGTAGGTACTATTAATAGGCCCTTTATATGGGATGGCGATTTTTTCTAGAACCGATAGAGAAAGTGGGTTACGTAATGCTCATATTTTCCTATCGAATCGCTTTAGAGTAATATTTATTTATACTAAGCTGATAGCAGTTTTTAAAACGACGTATACAGCGTTCACGCCTGTATTACCAGAAGTTGTAGGCAAAGGTGAGTATGACCCACATTTTGCTGACTATGTTTGGGTCAGTCAGTTTAGGTCATCATACATATCATTGGGCAGGCCTATTGTTGTACTTCATGGGGAAAAATTTCAAACCTTCGCGAGCGAAAGCTACATACATACATAGCATTACGCATGTATCAACCGAAAGTGCAGGCAGAGGTAAATACCACCCACTTTTTGCTGGTCGTATTTAGGTCCTTTAAGTAACAGGGGGCGAGCCTATTACCGTTCATTGGGTACTAAGTTTAATAGAGAAGCCTTTTTGCTTGACCCGGACGGCTTGTCTCAGACCTACCGAATATAACCAATAATAAATAATAGGTATCTAACCCTTTTTTCGGCACTTCTTCGCTTTCTATATTTTCTTTTTTTTTAATTTTTCTCTGTGTAAGAACCATCCTCGTACTTAAAGAAATATTTTAAAAAAAGAATTAGCGAAATCGGTCCAGCCGTTCACGCGTGATGTCGTGACAACGGAAAACGGGTTTCATTTTTATTTAAATAGATAGGCTTGCGCTTGACCACAACTTGCCTGATGTGGAGCAACGAGTCGTCTACGATGGAACGCGCTTACCCAGTAAATACCGATTCACTCGTGACTTGAAGACAGGCAGATTAAAGCTATCGGGAAAGATAGATGCCGGCCGGAATTTCGTGACTTGGCAGTTCGCGCAGTAAAAGTGGAAGGAAACGGTAGGGTATAGCCGTACCTCTACTTGTCCGATGGAAGACCAGGGATGGGGGAATAAGATAGTGTAATTCCCACACTCTCCGAAGTAACTAATTATAACTAACTATATTAAACTAGGTATATTTCTAACAGTAACATCACAGATTAAAACAACTAGTTTTAATAAGTCAACGACTTGTTCAGGTAGTTCTTTAGAAAGCTCTGTTTCAAGGTTCTAGTATCGCAATGTTGGCAGCTTTTTAAATGAGTACAGTCAACGTCAAAAGATCACTCTACTCTACTTCAAATATCGCGTAAACAAAGAAAATGAAAAATAAAAAAACATTTATTTGAAACCAACAGGACACAAAATGAAATAACAAATGAAAAACACACATGTAAAAAAAAAAAAGAAAAAGACAATTAAAAAGAAAAAAAAAACAATAAAAACAAAAAGTTGTAGAGGGACCTTTTGACTTTTAACCACTAAAGAACAAGAAGAGTGTTATAACTTTGAGGTGTGTATATGTATATTATGTGTATCTGTGTATGTACCAGTCTTTTTGTATGTTTAAGTGCAAGTTTGTGGTTTCGTACGTGTTTTTATTTAAATTTTGGGAATGTCATTAAATTTTTAATTTAAAGTTACCGTTGTTTAGTCCCAAAAAGGGTACTGCAGGAGCACTGTATTTCGCGCCCTGCATCGCACAGGTCCGCAGTCGAAGAGTCCCGACAACCTCCCGGGACATAACAACACGAGTGAGCTCACTTCGGTGAGCTCCCACTAGCGGGGTCGCGGTTGTGTCTTTACGGATCCCGTGTCCCCGCTGTGCGTGGTTGTGGGTATGGGCCCGTGGAGGTCGCCTTCGACTTCACCTAGTCCTCTGCAAAAAGGCGGGGAATGCGTCATGTTTACTCCATCGATAAAAAAAGGAGGTAAGCATTGTGAGTTAATTGAAAGCTAGCTAATTTAAGTGATATTTAATCTGTATGGCCGATGGCGTGTCCGGTAAGATACTTGCTTTTCACGCCACATGTCGTGGGTTCGATTTCCACACAAGTCAGAGGTTTCCATAGTATTAGCTCTGCTTAGTTTGGGATCAGATGACCGTGTGTGTTAATGTCCCACTTTATTACCTATTATCATTATTATTCTAATTCTAGCATTTTATTTCCTTGTTAATCGCTGTATTCAGTGAAAAAAAATTTGAAATACCATTTTGACAGGTTCCAGATACGTTCGTTAACATTTTTAGTATTGACGATTTATTACTATGGATACAGAAGGCCGTGTGTGTCAAAATTAAGACGTCATGTCTTAATTTTGACGTGATAACGTCTTTAAAATCGTTTTAGTCGGGTGACATTTTCAGAAACTTGTGTCACACCAAAACCTCACGAGCGCGATCGCAGGTATAACGAGAGAGAGACGGACCGATCTCCCGTTTCATCTCGAGCGCTGCCAGTCATTCCGTGAAACTTGTCACGCGGAATCCTCACGAGCGGAGGCTGGCATAGCGTTCGAGTGAGTGGACCGATCTTCCGTCTCTCTCACTCTAGCGGCATTAATTCCTTACTTCCCAAAAACTTATATCACCAATAAGACGTTATCACGTAAACATCTCGATCGTAAACCTACTTTACAAACAACCAATTTTTTTTAATTAATTAATAATTTAAAATAATAAAATTATCAGCTACACGAACATTTAAAATCATACAAGACAAGACTGGTTTCACATAAGTTATTTGACTAAATTTCCTCAATAATCCTTTCCAACTCGACTGTACGTTTCATCTTTATCATCAATAATAAAATACCAATTAAGTGACGTCGTACAAACCAAGGTTACTATCCAAGTAAAGATTAAGTAAATAACTTAGAGATACGTGCTTCTTATAAAGGTCATAAGTTAAAATGCTGTATAGCAAAATTTACTGACGGTTACTGATAAACAAAATTGTTTGGATGACTTTGTCCGTGTGATATGATATCGATTCACGGCTGTATTACCCAGATGTATAGGCAAAGGTAGAATCACTCATTTTTAACTGGCTATGTATAGGTCGTATACGTACTGTCCCACAACTGGGCACGGGTCTTCTCTCAACTATCTTATGAGTTTAGGCCTTAATCCACACACGATGGCCAAGTGCGGGTTGGTGGATGTCACATGTCCTCGAATGATTAGTTCTTAGACATGCCGGTTTCCTCACGATGTTTTCCTTCACCGATATTGAGCAGCGGAGATGAAACAATTCACACAAAGATGTATGGGCACGACCAGGATTCGAACCCGCGACCTTATTTTTCTAAGGCGAGGCCCGTACCGCTGCGCCACCGCTGTTGCCGTTCATTGGTCACAATTCCAAACTTCGAGCTGCTACTTAAAATTTCATTTTTTTGTGAACGTTTATATCAGCTTTCTTTCTAACTATTGTAAACTATTTAGTAAAGAAACAATAAAATCAATTTTATATATACCTAAGTATGATAAGTACTGAGTTTTCCGGGTTAGTGTATCAGCGTATTGGCTCGTGAGTACGCATTTTGATTATGTTCGAATAGAAAATTAAATATAATAGATAAATAAAGCCAAATTCGAATCGTTATCGGATGTAATACCCCCACCTCGAGCGTTAGAGATGACCAAAGATGAAGGACTACGGTCCTGTTCAGTAGGTACCCGATTCCCATATTCTAGAGTAGTCCGGCATCGTCCTAAATTGAGGTTCGTCCCCACGTGGGGAACCCTCAAGGCGGTTCATAGTACTTGATCGGTTCGACCGTCTTCGGACGGCTCTCTGTCCGGTGAAGTATAATGGCCCATAAGGTAAATTAGATAGGGGGTGCCCATTTATTACGTGAGGTGTTCTAGGGGGAGGAGGGGATCAAGCTACATCTTTCCAAATCTCACTTACGGGGGAGGGAGGGTTTTGGCAAATATCACATAATTATTTTGCATGAAAAATTATTTCTAGAATAAAATATGGCCAAAACTGAGACAATAGTACCTTGAAATAAAACTACTTTATAACGGATTTTATCGCGGATTATTTTAGATTTTAGATCCCGACGTTTCAAAGTCATTTTAGACTTCAAGTCTGAAAAGACTTTATGTCTTGAAAAGACTAAAATCTAAAATAATCCGGGATAAAATCTGTTAAAAAGTAGTTTTATTTCAATGTGTCATATTCGCGTAAATCTAGGTTCTCTTAGTAGTCTGTGCGTAAATCTAAGACAATACAAAAGTACCTATTTGTCGTATTCGTCCGAACTTCGAAGAGCAGCGAATTAGCGCTTGCTTGTTTAACTGTATCGACACCAGCGTGGCCAGATTTAGATTGACCGTTTACAGCCCAAATAGAAGTTTTGAAGAATCTCGCGTGAGCTTAGGGGAGAGGGAGTTGAGGAAAATCTTTCGATATCTCACCAAGGGGGCCCCTCCTCTTTGGTGTAATATCTCACCAAGGGGGAAAATTCTCAAAAATGCCTCACGTAATTAATGGACATCCCCATAGATTACATTACAAAAAGTACTTATATGGAAGTAAATAAATATTGTTTTGGCAAATTTATTGTATTACTCAATCGTGGGAATTCAAACCTGAGCCATAACCTGCGCTCACACGTCATTTTGCATCATTTCGTTCGCCGCAAAATACACCTAAAGGTAAACATTGTTTTGAAACAATTAATGGGTTTTTGTAAAACTATGAGTGTAAGGTTTCATTCAAAAAATACAAAACCACAAAATCCATACATAGTTACATCAACTCGAATTTTGTCATACGTCACTACTATACTTAAAAAGATGAAAGAGCTCATTTCAAAGAAGAAGTCTTTGAAGAAATTAAAATCATTTTATTCATAAAAACGGTTATAAAGCCTCTACAGTTGAATGGATTTTGTCTCTTTCTTACTAGTATGAATGTCATGATGTCAGACAAAGACAAAACGAATTATAAACCTATTTTAGCGGATGACGACATGTTTTTTTTGTTATGTCCCTCAGATAAATTAAAAATATTGGACATAATATATATTTCTCTTTTTAACGTTGATACGTCCAAGTTTAATCTCGAATGACGTCACACATAGTTTATGTTTTATTAAGAAGTATGACGTACCTCACTCCCACTCCAAAGCGTTATAATTATCTTCATATTGCTTAATTTCAATGAAAAACCAAAAAAATACGTGTATCTTATTTTTATAATCTCACTGACTGACTAATAAAAATACGATTATACCTGTAGTCATAACGGGGTTAATAATTTACAATTGAGAAATTATAATTATTAATAATTTAATTACACAAAAAGAGGAGAATGATCTTCTCATATCAGAATGAAAGGTCCTACGGAAAATGCTGGTCCTGTGCAGTAACCCGACGGAACACGGCGAGTTAAAAAAAATGCTGAAATTGAAGACCTTGTGGGCTTTCCTAATATTATTGAAGAAGCGAAAGCGCAGAGACACTATTGCCATCATATTGTGAGAATGGGAGAGGTTCGCAACGTAAAGAGACCATATCTTGGTTGACCCACAGGGCGACGCCCAGTGGGTCGACCAAGATATCGCTGGAATTCTGTAGTGGGGGTGCTTCAAGCCAACAATTGGCGAGAAGATGCCGAGTACCACGGAAAGTGGCGAAATTTCTTGTTGAAGGCCAAGACACATTATGGCTCGTTGAACCAACAGAGTAATATAAGTAGTAAGTAGTAAAGTAAGGAAAATAGGTAGGTAGGTAAACCTGAGAAAATAACCGTCTATTTGATTTAATTAAAATTCATTGAAACCTGTTTTGCTGATTATGTAGGTATCATTAAGCTTACATTGTCAAAATATGATGTCATAGTTGAAAATATTTAACTCGTTGAAGATGAGAAAACTATAAAAATTACTAACAACTATTTTGTACAACCAGTTATAGATGTAACAGCAGATAATTTAAAAAATAACTAAAATTCTAATAAAACATTGATTCAATGTAATTTCCTTGCTTTTTCTACACAATCCGTTTCTACGTCGTAGAACAGTGGTTAGAAGTGAGGCTGTACTGAACTTATTCCTGTAGCTATGTGCGAGCTATTTAGGCATGTCGATTTAAAATCGATTAATCGAAAAATTTATTATTTAGAGTAATATAATCGATTTTTCGGATCGATTTTGAACCCTACATCGATTCACTGAATCGATTCATAAACCTCCCTAATCGGTTGGATCAGTTATAATTAACTTAAAATTAGTTAACTTAAAATTTGATTAACTTAGTCACATTACTTTAGCACCACTGCTAAGCAAAAGATCCTGAGTTCAATCCTCTAACCTCTACCTATTCTTTCGGAGGAATATAAGCGTAATATTATGTTTATTAATTTAATAATATTTCTATCCAATTACTTATATTTGCGGTAAATGGTCATCAATAATGTCCTGTTTATATATTAAGCATATTTGAAATTGGCGCGATTAATCGGAAATCAATATTTAAATGCCCGATTTAAACAAGAATCGATTCGAGTACGTTCAATTTGAATTGAATCCTAAATCGATATTTTTTAAAGAGAATCGACATGCCTAGAGCTATTATAGATTTATGAGCTTAGAGCGGTAATGCGCGGCCTGAGTGCTGTTTCGTGGAACCCTTCAGTTGGAGGAAGTGGTATTGCGGCTATGTCCGTTGAGATTTTGTGACACGGTCAGGTCCTGTGTGACAAGTGTCGAGAATTAACCTATTTGGGGAATAAGAGGAATTAAGATTTAGAATTCTCCATTTCTATTGGTGTCGGCTCCCAGTGTAACTTGATATAGCTAGCTTCCAGAATTATACAGATAACTGCCACCAGACCTCAGAACCTGTTGGGAACCGGTAATGCGCGTTCCATGGCAGACCATATCATTATTTAATTTAAGCAAGTTGTGGAAGTAAAGGTTTTAGCAAAAAATATATGAACCGACACGTTTCTGCAATAACCCAAAAAACACTTAACCGATTTTGATAAAATACAAACGGGACACGTGGAAAGATTGATATACCTTTCAGTGGCGAAGGGGGAAAGTTTGAAAAAGGGTGAAAGTTTTTTTAAAAACCGATTTTTGTCGTTGGAAGTTAATAAAATTTGTTCGTACCTAATTAGTCGACTCTAAATGTCCAATCTTACTCGAACTACATTAAGATATATGCATTTTTAATTTTTATCGTCTAGATGTGATCATTATATCGCACAAACATTTTTGCTCACTGTACTAAAAAATGTAAAGTTGCTGCGCGTTCCAGTCCAAGATGGCGGATTTCCAATCCTATTCTTATTTTAAACGCATAGTATGGACTCTTCGCCACAAATACCCTTTTAAAAAAAAATCAAAATCCATCTATAGTTGACGGAAATAATGATAATAATAATATAATAATATTCTGGGACAGTAACACACATGGCCATATGGTCCCAGGCTAAGCAGAGCTTGTGTTATGGAAACCAGATAACTGGTATATATATACATATAATACTTTTCTTTTGTAAATATATACTTATAATAGATATTTACACCCAGACTCGACACAAACACAAATGTTCATCACACTAATGTTTGTCTCGGGTGGGAATCGAACAAAAAAAAATAAAAACAATATAATATCGCGTAACATACAAAAAAACATACAGTCTAACAGAGAAGCTTTATTTGTAGTCCATTGAAAAGTAGGTACTAATATTTTGCGACACAGGAATCGACTTACAAGTTACAACTTTGTTTACAAGCGTGGTATTGAATGAGTAATGCAAATTGTGAAAGTCACAGCCACGTGGATTCACTCACGCGCAAACTTATAAACATTTCTACTTGAACCATCGTAAAACAATGTCAGATTGCATCACAGATATAGGTATAGTTTCACCAAGTTACAAATTATATGTCGCAGCGCGTAACCTTTAAACGAACTAAGCAGAGGGTTAGGTGTCACTTCAGTCACTTGTGATAGCATTCAGCCTGTCGGTTGTCAAACTCACAAGACGCAATGTCACTCAGTTTGCATGTCTGTGATTGTCATTTTTACGTCAAGGTATATTTGTTTTTTTTAAATTCTGCAATAGACTTGTGCTTGACTGCTAATTGCCTGATGTTAAGCAATGATGTAGTCTACGATGGGACTCTGCCCAATATACTGATTTACACGTGATTACAAATGATTTTATGTGAGAAGGCTACTGTGGATTCAGGCTCCATAGAGTCAGAAACCTTATAGGAGCAACAATACCGACCCACCCTCTTCAATGGTGTCACCATTGTATAAGAACACGGCAAGGCCGCTTGGCGGTCTAGCGGGTGATCTATAACTCTTTAAAGTAAAAAAAGCCTAGGAATCGAACCCGGAACCTCGCGATTATAAAGCAAACACGCTTGCCATTGGATCATCGAGGCCGGTTTGAATAACGCAATAATTACAACTATTTTTAAGTCGGTAAATAAAATTTACACCCCCTCAATACCTAAAATATATAAATCGGTCAAGACCGTAACGCTTAGTAAAGGGCACTCACTCGTGAATACTGTGCCAATCTTGATAAAAACTAATCCAGTTTTAACTTTGACATTGACAATGATGTACAAGTACCTACATACGTCACAAATTTACCGGTTTTTACCGACTTTGTACGCATGGTTGATTACGTTTATAGTCAACTAGCAAACCCGGCGAACTCCGTTTCGCCACCAGATTCAGCTTCGTTTTATGTAACATTTTCCCGCTTTTCTGTTGAAAATTTTCCGGAATTTTCTTTGCTATAAACCTCACGGAGCCCGAGACCTTTCCAATGAATGCGAAACCGTGGAAATCGGTTCGTGCGTTCCGGAGTTATAGCGTCAGGAAGGAAAACCCGACTTATTTTTATATATGTAGTAGATTTCATTTTCATTTTAGTTTCAAAGGAAAAAGTATTCAAGTTGATGTGGAGGAATTTTTCGACGCATAAGACTTTAAGGGTGACAAATCAACGTCGAGCTATGCTGCGCTGTACTGCGCTGTGCTATGTTTGAACAACTCGCTCGTCTAATATTTTAATGAGGATACAAACAAATGAGCAGCGGTGGCGCAGCGGTACGGGCCTGGCCTTAGAAAAATAAGGTCGCGGGTTCGAATCCTGGTCGTGCCCACACATCTTTGTGTAAATAGTTTCATCTCCGCTGCTCAATATCGGTAAAGGAAAACATCGTGAGGAAACCGGCATGTCTAAGAACGAATCATTCGAGGACATGTGACATCCACCAACCCGCACTTGGCCAGCGTGTGTGGATTAAGGCCTAAACTCTCTCAACTCATAAGATAGTTGAGAGAAGACCCGTGCCCAACAGTGGGACACTAAAAAGGGTTGAAGTGACAAACAAATCATGCTGTGCTGCGCTGTGTGAGGCTACGCTCTGTTTAAAAACGCAGCAGTCTCGTGCGAGGCGTGCTACCCGCGCCGTGCTGAGCCGCGCTGTGCTGAACTACACTTTTTTTTTTGCTGGTGACCTAACCCAATTAGTCGGAAGGGCCTCTATTGGTTCACCGGACTTCTTCGGTGAGCCTTCCGAGGACGGTCGAACCGATACTGAACTACACGATCTGCTGATTACTTTTATACTGAGCTGACTGAGCTAAGCAAAGCGCAGCACAGCTTGATGTTGATTGATAAAAAAACGTAGCTTAAGAAACACAGCACAGCACAGCGCAGCATCGCTCGATTTTATTTGTCACCCATATACACGAGGATAATTGGCAGTACAGGATAGTAAGATAGGACAGCGAGCCACTCAAAAAGCATTGTGTTAATGGGGACTAGTGTCTTGAGGACAGTCCAATGCAGTGTATTTTTAGTGGCTTGCTGTCCTGGCCCCTGATTCTCGCACTTTAGACATTTATCTCTAATAATATTAATAGTAATAATAAACAATAATATAGTGGGACATTAACACACACGGTCATCTGATCCCAAACTAAGCAGAGCTTGTACTATGGAAACCAGATAACTGGTAATATATACAAACAGATATGTTCATCACACAAAATATCTGATCTGATATAAAAAATGAAAACTCCCCTCTGTATTATGCTTTTCAAATAAGAATAGGACTGGACTCGCAGCTAACTTCGTACCAAAAACCAAGCAAAAGTAGCGCCAGCACAAAATGTCAAACCACAGACAATAATATTATTTTGAAATGTATGGAAAAGTGATTTATGTGAAAACTTTACACAAGTATGTAGTTACAATGCAGCTACCTACCTAAGTAAATTTACGCGCAAGGATACCACAAACTTGCACACAAATTCATATACACGGATAAAAACACACGTTTTAACTTATAACTCCGATTTTTGTCGTCGGAAGTTAATAAAATATGTTCGTATCTAAATATCCGAATCCAAATGTCCAATCTTACTCAAAAGGCAATAAGATATACGCACATTGAAATAAAACTACTTTTTAACGGATTTTATCGCGGTTTATTTTAGATTTTAGATCCCGACGTTTCAAAGTCTTTTCAAACTTCATGTTCACGGGTGGACTGAGATATTTGACGTCCAAAAATATTAATCACAATTATTACTGACTACCTTCAAACATTAATATTTAAGTTGAGTTCCCATTTAAGCAAACTGAGCTCACAGTGTCTTTTATTTCAATGTGTGATATTCGCGTAAATCTAAGACTATACTAAGATATACGCATTTTTATTTTTTTTTCATCTAGATTTGAATATAATATCAAACAAACATGTTTGCTAACTGTACTAAAAAATGTGAAGTTGTTGCGCATTCCAGTCCACGATGGAGGATTTCCAATCCTATTCTTATTTAAAACGCATAGTAGTCCCTTGTGAGAGCGTTAGTACGTTTTGCAAGATCAAATTGGCTTCAAAAAATGTCAACACTCAAGATTCTCCTACGTTTAGTATTGTTATGCTCTGTTTCAACATGGCCTTAAATATATTAATCAGAGCGTCATAACTGTTGACAGAAATAACAATCAAGATGGACACTCTTAACATTAAAGGCCCAAACTTATTTATCTCTCAAGATATGTCAGTTCAACAGCCTGAATTTTCTAACAAATTCACTTTATTCTGGTATTAACACACACGGTCATCTGATCCCAAAATAAGCCATATTTTGTGATATGGAAATCGAATAAATATGGTAAAGCGGTGAAAATTTAGGACTATATGTATTTTTTAATACAATATCATAACCTTAAGTTGTAAAAACTACAGCAAACTATTTCTAAATGTTTTCATTCGGAATTGATAGAACGTGAATTAATAAATAAAAAATTGAAACAAAAAAAAACTTTTAATAAAACTTAATTTTTTTTTTAAACTTGTACTTTTTTCTTCTTTTTATTGCTATATATTAACTAGTCTCACCCATAATCTCTGTAATCTCTCACCTTGCTGTCAATTTCTGTGTTGGGTTATGAATAAATGATTATTATTATTATTATTATTATTATTATTAGTAATCTGTGTAGGCTTGAAATTAGCCAAATTTACTTACTATAAAATTTTATGTGTCTGTTAGCCCTCCTAATAGTAATAAATAAATATAATAATAAATAAAAAATAGAAATAACCCGTAGTAAAAAAAATTACAGTGTCCCCCCTTTATCACTTAGGCGCATGAAGAAAATAATTACGACCGACTCTCAGACCTACCGAATAGTGATATAAAATTTCATAAAAATCCGTTTATTCGTTTCGGAGGATTTTAGTTACAAACACCGCGCAAGAGAATTTTATATATTAGAAAGTTTACAAACACCCAGACTCGAGACAAACAGACATGTTCAATTACACATATATATATCCTGGGTGGGAATCGAACCACAACCCACGGCCTGAAAACCTAACCCCCGTATTCATAAACGTCATAAAAGCTTTAAAAGCTAAAATAGGTTTATAATTCGTTTGTCTTTGTCTGTCATCTTGACATTTGTACTAGTAAGAAAGAGACAAAGTCCATTTTAACTAGAGTTTCATATAATTTTTATGAATAAGACCGTATATGTTTACCAACCCCGCCAACCGACTTGTTTTTATGGGAAAAACCTATGTTACACATAAATCTATCTATATATATATATAAAAATTAAACCCGTTTTCCGTTGTCACGACATCACGCGTGAACGGCTGGGCCGATTTCGCTAATTCTTTTTTTTAAATATTCCCCTAAGTACAAGGATGGTTCTTGCGCAGAGGAAAATTAAAAACAAAAAAGAAAATTTGGAAAGCGAAGATGTGCCGAAAACCGGGTTAGATACCTACTATTTATTATTGGTTATATTCGGTAGGTCTGAGACCCGGTAGATGGCACTGCTTTACCGGGCAGAACGACGTCTGCCGGGTCCGCTAGTTACACATATTTTTTATTCAATAAAGTTGTTTACGGATAATATTAAATATTAAATAGTAACCTAAATTGACCGCATTAAATCGGGGTTTCAGATTGTAATATGTAGGTACCTAAATTTGCTTTTATACTGCCGGTACACCCACAAGCTATTCTGGTTATTGTAATAAATAATTTAAATAATATAAAAAAATAATATAGTGGGACATTAACACACGGTCATCTGATCCCAAACTAAGCAGAGCTTGTACTATGGAAACCAGATAACTGGTAGTATACTACAAAGAATACTTTTCTTTTGTAAAATATATACTTAAATATAGATAATTACACCCAGACAAACAGACATATTTAAACAAATGTTTGTCTCGGGTGGGAATAGAACCCACGACCTGCGGCGTGAAAAGCAAGTATCTTACCGCCCACGCCACCGGCCCGTCAATAAAACATGAACACAGATAATTATAACAAGTATTAACTCAATAATGCTACGCGAAAGTATAAAAGTTTATAAGTGTTAACTTTATTAACATCCATCACTAAAAACCTCTGCTTAGGTGGCGATTCGTTATCCTGTCACTGGTCACAATGGGACGAATCAGTATCTTTCAAAATAATATTGTTTTTGTGTATTTTCGTCACTCCGCCATTTTCATGGATGACGAACACGCATTAATATTAAATCCCATATGCTTGTCTGTTTGTAATTAGTTTATATTTAATTATGAAGACCTTTTTTTAACCAACTTCTAAAAGGAGGAGGTTATCAATTCGACTGTATGTTTTTTTATGTTTGTTACCTCAGAACTTTCGAATGGGTGAACCGATTTTAATATATTTTTTTTAATTGAAAGCTGATGCTTCCCGTGTGGTCCCATTTCAGTTTGGTTTAGTTCTGAGAATGGCATCCATGAAGTCGATTTTTATTGTTAATATTTTAACTTTATATTATTCTTTATTTAAAGAGCTTGGTCGCGCATTGACCAAGTTGCATTTGCAAAACATTGTACATAGAAACATATCCAATAAACTTCCAAATAATGTAACGGAAATGACTATAACAAATTTAAAATAATTATAAAACCTACGTTATGTAAGAAGCGTATTATAAAATTTCAGACTGTCTAACAGATAAAAACGCTTGGAATTAAGTCGCTCTAATTCAACACAATAAACAAACAAAATGTAATAGATTTAAGTACTTCATTTAAAAAAGAAAAAAGCCTACTGAGTTTTTTGTCAGTGTTTCTCAGTAGTTGCCAGTCATTCACTGCACGGTAGGAAAAGAAATTGGACTATTTTTATGTAGACTCGCACCTGAAAAAGAAGCATATTTTCATTTCATTTCGTCTGCTTCTCCATACATCAACTGCCCCTTAGTGCTGTTATCACATGGGTCTATAGAGAATGGATCACTTTTGGATTGGCTAACTTTACTTTTTTACATTTACTCATAGCAGTTTTCACAGCACATCTTTTCAATAAAACAATTTATTAACACTTTTTATTTCAAAAATTGTTAATCCGTAGTTGGAATTCAGCCGCAACTCTTCCGTAGACTCTTAAATTGATTTCTTAGATACTAGTAAGTAAGTTGCAAGTCATATCTGCCGCAAAACCGACAGCCGTTGGGGTAAGCGAGTTCTTAAGTGGAGATCAGGTATAGGCAAACGTAGCGTAGGGCGCCCTCAGACTAGGTGGAGTGACGATCTGCAAGGTGGCTGGTAAGAGCTGGATGAGAGTAGCCGCGGATCGTGCTCAGTGCTGTGCTTTAGGAGAGACCTATGTCCAGCTGTGGACTAGGATAGGTTGATGATGAAGTTGCAAGTAAGTTTCTGTAAGACTTATCATGACGAAAGAGACGACATAGCGAATTCTAGTTTAGTGACTAGTAATCAAATTTAATTTCAGGAACTGTTAATTCTAAAATAATAAAGATTATTAGACTTTTACACTTTTTAAATCTAATCTTTACATTTTTGTCGAGTTTTGGCAACATTTAGTTTAAAAAAAAATAGATAAAATTGAAACATAAAGAAAACTATTAAGCTTAATTTTTTTCTTTTCTTTTAAAAAAGCTTTTACTTTTTTCTTCTTTTGATTGCTTTATATTAGTAATCTGTGTGGGCTTGTAATTAGCTAAATTGTTAACCAAATTTGCTTACTATAAAATGTTATGTGTCTGTTAGCCCTCTTAATAGTAATAAATAAATAAATAATATTTTTTTTAAAGTGGTCTATGAGAAAAAAGTTTGGGAATCTCTGTGCTAAACGGTTCTAAATGAAAGTTATGAGTATGCATGTCTGTTATATCCATATGCACGAAGCAATATAGGTAGGTAAGTGTAACTTTTATAATAAGTTTATATAATAAGTTAGGGTGACATGTTCCATAAGGATGGTGTCGTTAAGTATTTCAGAATCGTCCCTGGCGGTAGTAACAACTAAAATCAATCTCAGTTAGTGAGTAAGCCTCGTTATTAAGTTATTAAGTTGTTAAGTGATTAGTATAACCTCGTTGAGTCAACTTTACTATATAACTATAACTATATTGATATCCATTCACTATGACTCACTAATGTTAGGTAAGTTATCTAAAAACCTAGAAAAACAAGGCAAAAAATATGAAAAAAATCATTGAAATATAACTATTTTGTTATGGATTTTATCGCGGTTTATTTTAGATTTTATGTTCCGACGAGGAATCAAAGAATAAAAAAAAAAGCGACCAGACTTTGAAACGTCGGAATAGAAATAGAATATTATTATTTTATTTCAATGTGTGATATTCGCAACTTAAGAATACTAAAAATTTAAAATTCATGCTTTTCTTTGGGTGCAATTATTGAGTCAATTTGGAATTGAGAATACATATTTACGATCCTTGGGGCCCTGGATCACGTTCCCTTTAATTTTGGCGGGCCGGTGGCGTGGTCGATATGATACTTTCTTTTCACGCCGCAGGTCGTGGGTTCGATTCCCATCCGAGACAAACATTTGTTTAAATATGTCTGTTTGCACGCACACAGTGCGTTGCTTCGACTTTCATTGTGCGAACTGCCAAATTGTGGAATTCGCTGCCGGCATCTATGTTTCCCGATAGCTATCTGGTAGTCTTCAAGTCACGAGTGAATTTACTGGGTAAGCGCGTTCTATCGTTGCTTGACTACAACTTACCTGATGTTAAGCAATGATGTAGTCTACGATGGGACGCGCCAGCCCAATGTACCGATTCACTCGTGATTACGAATGACTTTCGGTGAGAAGGTGGAAGTGAAATGAGGCTCCTTAAGGTTGAAACCATAAAGGAGCAACAATTTCAACCCACCCTCTTAAATAGTGTCACGAGACATCGCACCGGAACACGGCAAGGCCGCTGAGCGGTGCGGCTTTGTCTGGTGGGTGGTCACTAACAACCAGTTAATTACAAGTAAACATAATTACTAGTTGATTGTCATCTGATTTGCACCACCCGGGGACCACGTGTGGGGATTCAGATAATAGGTGCACTCTCACGGACGAAGGTGACTCAGTCCCTAAAAAAGTTTGGGTGTCTATGTGCAGCGTACCTGGATAGCCAGCTTAAACTGGTCATCATAGCCGAAATATAGTTAGGAAGAAGGTTAAATAGATTTATTATGAAGTAAGTATATTGTAACAAAGTAATTTTACGGTTTGCGTCGTACAATTGTTACAATGTACAAAACTGGGTCGCTACGACCGTCCTTAATGGTTTTTTAATACATTTTACGATAAAAACAACAATATAATATTTTTTACGTCTATTACGCAAAAAGGGCAAATAATAGCAGGTATACCTAGTTATGCCGAGCATCTGTGATGCAGCAGTACGGATCTCGACTTAGAAATTTAAAGTGGGGTTTGATTCCCATTCGCGCATACACATCTTAGTAATTTAGTGTCTCACTGCTGGGCAGCGGTGGAGCAGCGGTGGCGCACGGGCCTCACCTTAGAAATAAAACATCGCGAGTTCGATTCCCGGTCGTGCCCACACATCTTTGTGTGAATTGATACATCGTTACTGCTCAATATCAGTGAAGGAAAACATCGTCTACAGGCATGTCTAAGAAGTAATTTCGAGGACTTGTGACATCCACCAACCCGCACTTGGCGAGCGTGTGTGGATAGAAGCCTAAACTCTCTCAACTCGTAAGGTAGTGGAAGGAGACCAGTGCTCTTAAGTGGAACACTAACAAGGGTTGAGGCGGCCGGCTATATTTAGGTCCAATATTTCAAACTTCGAGCTGCCTTCTGTGTACTAGAAAAGTCGCTTGATCCTTGTACTACCGAGGTAGAGTAAGTAAAAGTACTTCAAGTAATTTTTGCAACAACAGCAGTCAAAAAACCCAAGGTTTTGTTTACTACAGGAGTAGAAATAGAAAGTTGTTTGTATTTGATCAAAACATTACGAAAGTGAAGGTGGAATATTTTGTGGGGACCGGTTTGTGCGTGATAAGGTTCATTACATACTGGCTAACGTTGCCGGCGTAGTCCATTTAGAGCACCCGTCTGAAGAGCACCCGCGCGAACAGCACCTAGCCTGGTCCATGAATAGCACTTATCAATATTTTTGGCATTTATTGTTGTAACCGATAGAAATCAGAAAAACTTTTTAATTTTAGAATCCCAATTATATTTTTGTAGTTTATAGCAACAGACAGGCCGGTGGCTGGTTGGTGAGATACTTGATCTCAACGCTGCAGGTTGTGGGTTCGGTTTCCACCCGAGACAGACATTTATGTATAATAATAATACAAGCTCTAATATTGTCTTAGATTGAAATAAAACTAGTTTATAACGGATTTTATAGCGGTTTATTTTAGATTTTAGATCCCGATGTTTCAAAGTCTTTTCAGACTTCATGTTCACGTTTGGACCAAGGCATTTGACGTCCAAATATACCTACCAACATTATTATTTAAATTGCATCGTAACGTCGGGATCTAAAATCAAAAATAAACCGCAATAAAATCCGTTATAAAGTAGTTTTATTTCAATACAAGCTCTGCTTAGCTTAAGACCAGATGACTGTGTGGTAATGTGATGGAATATTATTATTATTATTAAAAACAATGTTTATGAAGGCATATACAGGCATCAGGGAAATGCTTAAAACAAGTATAAATGAAGCTTAAACTTTGATTTAAAATAAGTATAATAATAATATAATATAGTGGGACATTAACACACACGGTCATCTGATCCCAAACCTAATAACTGGTAATATATTACATGTAATACATTATTTTTTGTAAATACGTACTTAAATACAGATAATTACTCCCAGACATAAGACAAACAGACATGTTCATCACACAAATGTTTGACTGGGGTGGGAATCGAACCCACGGCCTTCGGCGTGAAAAGCAAGCATTTTACCGTCGTATTGCGTAATATACTATCTGTAGTATTGCTAAAACTCGAGAACGACTTACTCGATTTGGCTGAATTTGGTTTTGATTGAAATATTTGGACAGGATCACAATAGGTTTCAAAGGTGAGAAATTCATTACAATGCAAGTAATGCCGATCTTCAAAAGAAAAAAAATAGCAATTTTTCTCCTGAAATATATTATACTGAAATATTATTGGAAATACGAGTAGAGTAGGTACAGTACCTACCTAACCCTCTCTCTAATCTTTTAATGCCTTTTTTTAATTCCATATAATCATGGCTCAAGTATTAGCCAGTGTGTAGTCAGCCTAAGTAATAGTAGTCCAAACGTAAACCTCACGTCAGAGGCCCCATGTTTACCGTCGATTTGTTTGAAAGTGACGTAATACAGTGGGAAATAGATTTCTACAACCTTCCGGTCGTAACGTCTGCAATACGCACAGCGCTTTGCTGCCACTTTGGTTGCGCCAAGATCTAGTTTCCTCATGATGTTTTTTTTTCACTGTAATTGTGCAGCGGCAATGAAACAATTCACACACAAAGATGGGCTTGACTGGGGATCGAACCCGAGACCTTATAATTCAAAGGCGAGGCCGATACCGAGTCTATAGAGGTTGTTTTTAATAAACTTGTTGACACCTAATCGTTTCATAAACGGAATCTCAATTTACTTCTAAACCTGATTTTTTACTGTGACACTTAGCAAGCAATTATAAACCTTAATATACTTAAATAAAGTTCAAATTGATTTAAAGCATTACGTCTCAATTATTGTTATTGATTATAACCGTTGATATTATAATTGCTATGTTATTGCATTCTTTAAGATTAAATTTAACTCACACCTACATCAGAAGGTGTAGGTAGAGATGAATATCACTCATGTTTCACCAACTTCGTTCAAGTCCTAGGCGTAATAGGGGGCGAGGCTATCGCCGTTCATCGGGCATCATCTCATATTTATATTACAACCTTCATTTTGGTCGAATCTGGAGTCGAACACGAAACCTCGATGCTATTTAATAGACCAACAAAACGTTTTAAAATACTGTCATGAACCTTTCAAGATAATAAGTTATGCAAAAATATTTTTTTTTTTTACTTACACTATTTCTAATTGGACCAAGGTCCCAGATAAGCCAGACGTAATATATTGTTAAATGGATAAGACCATTGTTTCTGAGTAGTATCTCATGTACATTAATCACCTGCGCGGTGACAAATAGGTGATGTTAGTACATAAGACACTACCCAGAAACAATGGTTTCATCCAGTTAAAAATAGGTTACGTCTGGCAGTATCTCGCTTTATCTTCTATTTTAGGGGGCGTCCATAAATTACGTGAGGTGTTTTTTTAAATTTTCTGCCCCTCCCTCCCCTCCTGGTGAGATGTCGTGAGATTTAATTCAACCCCCTCCCCTCTCCCCCAATCTCACGTGAGATTTTTTAAAATGTGAGTTTCTTACGTAAACGCGTTGGATTGTTATTGTAAAAAGAAAAAAACAAATTTGCTTCGTGCTTATAATACCAAAATAGTATAATTTTTATTTGTTTCAGTCAGAAAAAAAATTGCGTGATATTTGCCGGGACCCCCCCTCTCTCCAACGTAAGATTAGATGAGATCTGACTCGACCCCCTCCCCCCCTTAAACACCTCACGTAATTTCTGGACGCCCCCTTAAGAAATTAGTTAATTTTCTTTTTAACGAAATTTTTCAATTTATAATGTTAAATTACTTAATAGAAAACGCATTTTGACATATCCAAAATAAAACTTTTTTCGTATTGACTAACTTGTACTAGGGCTACTGAACATTATTGCACCAATGCAAAGCAAAGACAGGTCAGTAGTAATACCTACACATATATTACGTTCTTATAGCTTTGAATGAAATATGAGATAACAAATATGAATACTTAAAACTGCAATTTATTTTTAACCTTAACAGTACAACTATAGAGTTAACGTTACTTTAATCACAGTTAAAGTTAGTACGTGCCAATTAAAGATTAACATTTCGCACGTAGTTGCAGCTTACTCAACTGAACAAGTTCTTTGTGGGTCACCCATCCGAATTCCGACCTTGGTACATGTTGCACCTGCATTTTAAACAGATCTGTTGTTACTCATGATGTCATTTTCATAACCAACTTTAAATAAAAGAGGTATTTTCTTCTGTATACACCCAGTTGGAATGTTCGTTTCACTATTTATGCAACTAGCAACCTGCCCTGGCTTCGCACGGGTACAAATTATACGCCATATACCTCCCTCGTGAACTCTGTCTATTGGTGAAAATCGCATGAAAATTCGTTCAATTTGGAAGAGTTAATTTTGTAAAACTCCGATAAAATAACCAACTCGATCACTTCCGCTTATAAATAAAGACAACCGCATTAAAATCGGTTTATTCGTTGAAGCTTTACGATGTCACAAACTTGTACATATTATCTGTGCTTGTACAGAGATACACAGACACTAGGGTCAATTAAACACACCCCTCTTTTACATCTAGGGTTAAAAATAAGCAACATTCGTAGTTCACACTTTTTTCGCTTAGGTATATCCTTCATGGTATTAGGTACCTATAGAGCAGAAGTGGCGCAGCGGTTTTAGCCTCGCCTTGAAATATAAGGTAGCGGGTTCTTCGATTCCCAGTTGTGTCTACACATGTTTGTGTGAATTATTTCATCGACGCTGCTCAATATCGGTGAAAGAAAACGTCGTAAGGAAACTGGCATGTCTTAGAACTAATCATTCGAGGACATGTGACATCCACCAGCCCGCACATGGTAGCGTCTCAACTCGTAAGATAGTCGGGAGAAGACCCGTGTCCAGAAATGGGACACTAAAAAGGGTTGAAGTGATTCTCTTCCGAATTCATTGGAATCGGTTCAGCCGTTTTGTCATCACCATCAAATAGATCGTCATAAATTTTCACATTTATAATAGCCGTATTACGGGTTGTCAAGTGAAGACACATAAATTCAGGTTTAACCCTATTCCTTTTAAAGAGTAGGTAAATTTCCCACGAACTTAAAGGATTTACCTCCGGTAAACAAATATACCAAAAAAAATTAAAAGTCCAAACTTCGAGCTGAAATTAAGAATCTCTGAGTATAATAGAAAAGTAATTTTGCTCAACCCTGGGACCTTAAAATTGAAGATAATTGGTACTTGAAATTTTCACATTTATGATAAAAGAATCACGGGTACTTTAATGATAAATTTAAATAAATTAACTAATTATTAATATGACATCCATTTAATTATTTTGAAGTCAAGTACTTTACTGATACATAATAATATAAACATTTTCATTTATTATTATTTAATATAATAATACTGTACCTAACTAATATCTTAATATTGTTATAAAAAAATAATCCTAATATTGCATTGTAGAATTATTGTGTTAGTGTAACCACAACAATTTAAAATTGTACTCGCCTCTCTAAAATTGTTCAAGCCTATTTTGCTGTGCCCGACAGGGTCCATAATGATCTAATACAATGTAATTTACCATCTACGTACAGTACACATTATGGAAATGCAATAAATGATTGAGTATTGAGTACTTAAAGACACACAATTCTCTAAGCTCTATTAAAATACATAAAATTACTTACTTCAGCCTAAAATAAATAGGTTTTCTCTCAAGAAAGAATCTCAATATTGCTCTCAAAACCATTTTCATGGATAAGTAGGTTAAGTACCTACTTAAGAGAGGCTATAACCGATTTGCTTAGGCAATATTAAAAGGGTTTATTTTGAGAGTCAAAATCGAAATTGCTTTTTAAATGTTTGTATTGGTTCTCTACGTCACAAATATTATAAAATAGCTTGTATTTACCCAATAATTGCAGTCAGGCAGTGATGTGGTTGATGGAATGCGCTTACCTTGTAAATACGGATTCACTTCGGGATTACGAGCGATTTTTAAGCCACGGCAAAAAAGGGGTTACATTATTTTGACATGTATAGCTGTGTACATGTTTGTTGCATTGAAGCGCCTAAATGGATGTACCAAATGGATGTACGTTTAATGGATTAAAACGGTTTTCTTTACTTAAAATTTGAAGTGATATAAATCCTTACATTAAAAAAAAATATTTCTATAACTTTATTAACTATAATTAATAATAATAAAAAAATATATATAAAATTAAAAAATAAGCGTTGGGGATTATTTAAATTTTATTTAGAGTTATATTTGACTAAAGACCCGCCCCGACTTCATCCAAAAATTATACATCTAAACCTTCCTCATAGATCACACTGTCTATTGGTAAAAACTGCATGAAAATCCGTTCAGTAGTTTTTGAGTTTATCGCTAGCAAAAAGCAGAAGTGATTTTCCATCTCATACTATACCTAATGTGTAAAAACGTTAAGTGCGCGATAAGTTGAGACTCGCCTGGAATGGAACCCTCCGGTCACTTGCATATATGAGGTTTAAGACATTTATTCTCATTAAGAATTACAAAAATTCACTTTACATGAGAACATAGATTTTTAAAATGTCAAATATTACGTACATAAATAACGCATGAGCGGTAGCACAACAATATAGTTGTATTACAAAGGAGACGTTCAAAAAATGTATAGAGCCTGGGATTAAAATAATTGTAAATTTGAACAGCAATCTAAGTTACATATGTTAATAGAGCATAATTATTAAAATTTTTTGGTGTATTTAAAATAATTTTACACCCCCCCGTTTTTTAAAAAATTGAAATTGAAAATAAGAATCCTTAATGCAATATTATGATTATTGCAATTGGCAACCCCATGGTCAAATGACAATTGAGCAACCAAAAAAATCAAAATTATTTCGACGCTGTCAATCAAACTGATCGATGACAATGACATCATGACGTTTCCCGTAATTATATTTTTTTCCACGCGTTTTGTTATTACACTAATAAGATAACAAATATTTTTCGTCATAATTACATTAAGCTGCAGCTAGAATAATATTACAAGAGAAAAGTACTGTAACAGAATGCAATTATTGACGTAATTGCAATATTTATACTGCTTAGGAAACGGATTATTAAAAGTAATGTGCGTTTTGTTTTACTATTACATTTTTTTGATTTTTACAAATATGGTTGCTCCTAAAATTCGTGTTTAGTTAAATTCTAACAGCTTATTAAGTAAGCTTTCCAATGAGGTATATCACATTGGTGTTCAAAATTCTAGCCCACTTTTGACCTCTCCTTTATTTGTTTACCCACAAAATTGTCACATTCCTCAGGCATAGATTACATCAAAGATGTAGATTATGTGTCCGCACTAGATCGGGCCTTACCTAGATATTTACCATTTAGGTATTAGGAAGTTTGGTTACGATTATTATAGTTACTGAGTATGACGATTATGAATATTTAATTATTTAGTTAGGTATTGATTACTATAATGTATTTTAACTTAATATACTACTAGCACGACATTTTTTTTTACAACTTTCAGTTATTCATTTTTTCTAATATATATTGTTTTAGGAGCTTTTTAAAAGTCGCCAACGTTGGGGTGTCTTTAATATTCCTAGGCAGCTTAATATATATACTCGCACCCTCATACATACACATTACACTTGTATCTCGATCAGACACAAAATATCACCACAGAAAGCTGATCAATATCTCTGCCAATGATTACAGCACCTCTCTAATCACAAATATTCACGAAATGTTTCGATGGAAATAGATTTCTTTATATAAATTCGGTTTGAAAACACCACATGCTCAACCAACCGGCCTCATAGACATTGTCCCCTGAAGTAACAATCATAATCACAGACAAGCAACCTAATTGAAGTTGACGTCTTAAGTTTGACAACTGACAGGCCTTATTCTATCACAAGTGACTGAAGTGACACCTAACAGTTTAGGCAACAAATTGCTACGTTTATACACAAATGATTTAGCTCCTGGAATACAACAACGTGTTTTGTAAATTTGTCAGTTGGAACGTATTTCAATATAATTTTATTGAATTAAACACCAAAATACCCAATAAAACGGTATCTAATTGTTCCTGTAATGAACTAATAGTGTGAAATTACCGCAAAAAGTGATTATAACATAATTACCCATTATCTTCGGACAGTCTTCTAATTACCTTTACTGGTACGTAATTACCAGTAGTTACGTTACAAAGGTCTGTGCTTAAATATTTGCGAGGAAAGAATACTAATTTTGGTGGTCACTTACCGCATAGAAGCAGGAGTAATAATAATAATAAAAATGATGTGGTGTCGTGGGACACCAGGTAAGAACGAAGTTCCTTCGGCTAATAAAGAAAGAGGGAGAAAGAGAAAGGTATTATTCACTACTCGCTTGTGTATGCGACTGTCGCGCCTGCGCGACGTCTCATTTAACGGTTTTATTCCACGCATTTTTTCTTAGAGTTTTACTATCACATTTTTTTCAGTTCGGTCCAATCCCTATCCCCTCCAAGCCTGCCGTAAGGAACTTCGTTCCAATAAAACCGTTTATTGCCAAAAAATTACAAGCAAAAGCTTAAACATCGTACCTCAAACTAGGAACATCTTCCTGTATCTTGATGGTCCAGACATCTGTACAAATCTACATATATATAAAAATCAATTGCTGTCCGTTAGTCTCGCTATAACTCGAGAACGGCTGAACGGATTTATCTTATCTTGGTCTTGAAATATTCGTGCAGGTCTAGGGAAGGTTCAAAAGGTGAGAAAAATTCGAATAATTGCTGGGAAAACCCTATAAACAGCAGGCGTTTGAGATAGTACGAAGTCTGCCGGATCAGCTAGTAGATTTATAAAAATGCAAAAAAAGTTATCGATTTAATGTTTTATTTATTAATATTTATTTTATTTATATAGAGTGGTGCAGCGGTACGGTCCTCGCCTTAGAAATATAAGGTCGCGGGTTCGATTCGAGAACTAATCATTCGAGGACATGTTATATCGCTAAGAAACGTGTATGTCTAAGAACGAATCATTCGAGGGCGTGTGTCATCCCCTAACCCGCACTTGGCCAGCGTGTGTGGATTAAGGCCTAAACTCTCTAGTAAGACAGTCGACTGAAGACCTGTGTCCACCAATGGGACATTAAAAATGGTTGAATCAAGTTACATCTAAGTATCTCTGTTTATAGTTATACTTATGAATATTTTCAGTAAATTTTCCTCAGTTTCAACATTACTTAATGTTGAAACTGAGGAAAATTTATTTAAAAAATACCTATGTACTATCAAGTTGTTACTTAGATCACCCATAATATAATATATGTATACGTAAGTATAATTGCATAATTAAGCAAGGATAAAGCCAGCAATAGTGCTACGCTCTATAAGTCAGGTTCAGTCACTGATTGGATTATTGTATGAAATTGTTATCTTCAAAGTTGGCGGGGTATTAAGGAAGATAGCTCTTTGATTCGATCGTTACAATTCTTGTCCTTGAACGAATCAATCAACATTAGGTGTGTAGGGTATATACATCGACAAAAGATAGGCGAGCGTGGGGCCTAGCTACATATGAGGAGTCTATAGGTATCTGGTGGGTACTGTAGATGATCGGTCAGAAGTCAGAAATCCTTAGTATATACCTATTTTACTACTACTTTTACTACTATATTAGGTTTGTCCACTCCCAGATGTTCAATTAATTATATACGTAACCAATTTTTGTTAAATCAATTTAGCAGTTGCGAGTGTCAACGTTTCAGCACCACAGGTCATAAAGCACCATAGGTCATAAACTCATAATACGGCTGGTCCACCAGTTTGAAGTCGCTCAGCGTGCTATGGAGCGCGTTGGCGTTTCTTTGAAGGATAAAATCCGCAACGAATGGAGACCACGTCTTGGCAAGCCTAGTGTGGGACGCCCTCCAGCTAGGTGGAGTGACGATCTGCGAAAGATAGCCGGCAGTAGCTGGTTGCAACAAGCCGAGGACAGGGTGAAATGGCGCTTATTGAGAGAGACCTATGTCCAGCAGTGGACTGCTATAGGCTGATGATGATGATGATGCAGTTTAACTCAGCCGACAAAAGACAGTTACTTAAGTAATATAGGTACTTTTTTAGTGTTAATGGTGCGTGTAATAAATTATAGATAAAGATTGTCTAAGCGTTTTTTGTAATATCGCGAAATAATTTCAGCGAATTGTTCGGTGCTCTGTAACTATGATAGCGTAACACAATTCCCAGCTTTAGACTGCACTTTGCATTCTTGAGTCTGTGCAGGTAATTGTTAGTATGGTTTTATTTCAAGGTCATCTAGCTATGGGAAACGTGTTCAATAACAACTTCTGTACTTAAAATAATCATCACCCACTGATATCAGACCTCTGTTGGACTTAGGGCTCATCAATACGTGATGTATTAGAGCACTAGAGGTCCAAAAAAATTATAAATTAAAAAAAAAACTGTTCAAAATCGTTCATCCTTGTATTCAGTGAATATTATTTTACAATAAGAGAAATATGGATTATCAAAAAACCGATAATATCTATATATATAAAAAATCAATTGCTGTTCGTTAGTCTCGCTAAAACTCGAGAACGGCTGAACGGATTTAACTATCTCATCTTGGTCTTGAAATGTTCGTAGAGGTCCAGGGAAGGTTTAAAATGTGAGAAAAATTCGAATCACTGCCGGGAACACCCTATAAGCAGCAGTCGATTGAGGCAGTACGAAGCCTGCCGGGTCAGCTAGTTATGGATAAATCAATTAAAGTAATTTTATAGGTGTATACGTTAACCTTGGTGAAAATAACTCAAACATTTGTACACTATTCGGGAAACTATAGATAAATTAAAATTGTTAAAACATCGATAATTCTTAAAACTTCGCTTGATTTACCTTGGCTATACTGTGCCCGGGAAGTCGCGGGTTCGATTCCCGCTTCGGACAATATTTCTGTAACAACAAAGATTTGTTTCGGTGTCTAGTTGGTTAAAGGACTACCCTCCGTGCCTCGGAGAGCACGTTAAGCCATCGGACCCGGTTGTCATTTAACACATCTATGAAAATCGTTACATGTAGTCAGTAAGCCAATATATACTGACACCTGGTTTAACCATCTCGGCTCCTGGTTCCCTACGGGTTTCGAGGTCTGATGGCAGTCGCTCGTATAATACGGTAGCTAGCCGCATCAGGTTAGACTGGGAGCCGACCACAATAGAAATGGGCAAAAGGCAATGGAAATAAAATACATAAGGAACATAAAATAAATAAATTACACCCAGACTCGAGACAAACAGACATGTCCATCACACAATTGTATGTCTGGGGTGGGAATCGAACCCACGACCTGCGGCGTAAAAAGCAAGTATCTTACTAGCTTTACGAGCGTTGCATTGTGGTGCGTTGGCGCAACGCGGTTATGTGTTTCGGCCAAGGAGTTTACATCTTTACTTCCCATGCTATGGTGACCAGGCCCTTTTCCTATTAAAAGTTTCACCATGCATCTCGTAGTACCATGGTAGATAAGGACAAAAGATTCGGTCATTGACATTCATTGATCCCATTACTAAACGGAAGTCAGTAAACATCGCTTTGTGCAGTTAATAGTTCTGACATAGATTGTACTTTGATTATACCTCTAAACGCGTTACCTATATCAAAAATATAGGAATTGTTCGGTTATCGCGAAAAACCATAAACCTCTTCTTGCGCAATCAAAAAAAAAATGTTCTACGTCCTTCCCCAGATCTTAAACAATCTCCATACCAAATTTCATCCAAATCGGTAGAATGGTTTGGCGTGAAAGCGCAACAAACCGACAGATGGGGTTAATTTCACATGTACCCTATTGCAGCGAACCCCGCAGCCCGGCACAAAGTGTCCGACGGCACACCGGGCTCCGCCGCTTGTACCTGAAGAACCTGAGGTTTCGCAGGCCCGGGCGAAAAACGGGAGTTCCACATACCCCTCGCCCTATGCCCAGTTGGGGCGAGGGGATGCGTAAAGCATTTTACAAAAAACAAAACGGTGACCCGATTGCGAAAGCATCGCAACGACATTTTTACGATGTAGTTTAATACTGAATTGTACGTTGTGTAGTCATTGTCGTCAAGGCTAAACAAATCATGACATTCCTACCTACTTGTACTACCCACAACCCACGTATGGCTACGTTTATCTACGCACAGTTACAGACTATAATACACAGCGACGGTGATACTGCATAAATGTGTAACTAAAAGATATATTCTTTTTTATCTGATGTACACTGTCCCACGGCTGGGCAAGGGCCTATCCCAACGTACTCTATCTTGTCCTGTCTCTCGCAAACTGACTAGACTATATCGAATACATCCAGATCGAATACATCTTTTACTCAATGATAAGAAAACTAAAGTGATAAAGTTTCCCATGCTTAATGTAAGACAGGCAAATACAAATGTTAAAATTAATGGTAATGAGTTGGACCCTGTTAAGTCATCAGTTTTTTTAGGCATTACTATAGATTCTAAATTACAGTGGCTTCCTCATATAGATAAATTGTCAAGAAAATTAAGTTCTGCTGCGTATGCAGTTAAAACAGGGATAGCGGAGTCTCCTAACACAAGCATTACTTGCTTAAAGGGAGGCTTCACCAACTAGTTTTAAGGAACATTATTGTGAAACAATAAAAATATTTTTATTATTATTGTTATTATTGTTTGTCTTTTTTTTAATCTCGGAGCTATGGAGCTCCGGACTTTTGGAAGGCGTGCGTGGGGCCGAAGCCAACACGTAGAGGCCCCTTAGACAATTTTGCTCTAAATGTAATGTGGCACCAACCGACGATTATCCCTGTTCGCACCATATAGGTACAACAAAGGACAATCCCCGGTTAGAGCAGGACTATTGCAGAATTTAGGAACTAAAATCTAGGTTATGGTGGTGGGTGCTAATGGATTAGGTAACTAGGACTATGGATGGACTATGGCCCCTGCCTGACCAATGCAAATTAACACGGATAAAATGGCAGGGGGTGACTCGCCCACTCAATAAATGGGCCCCCGTATGGCCGCTAAAAGAAGCGACAAGGGGCAACATATTCTGAGGGGCTAGAGGAGTAGAGCGGTGTCCCACGGCATTCTACCCGATCATTGGCTCCCTAAGGGTCCAGCCTCACGTGCCCACTAGCCACTTACGGGACACTTCCTCCTCCGAGCATCTCTGCTCTCACGACTCCACTCAAGCCGGCCAATGAAGGCAAGCAAGAGGTGGGAGATCTGTCCCCCGTCAGGGTTCACTCCAGACAGCCAGTAAAGACAAGCCGGAGGTGAGGGACGGGACCTTCTCCCTGGAGCGCTCGGGTCCGTATGGTCGCTACGCCATAACAGCTCGCCACAAGCTGCCCTACGGCTATTATTATTATTAAAACAATTAGACGGCTCACTGATGTGGATACATTTAAAAAAGAAAAATAGCCTACTGAGTTTTTTTGGCAGTGTTTCTCAGTAGTAGCCAGTCATTCACTGTACGGTAGGAAAAGAAATTGGTCTATTTTTTTGTGGACTCGCGTCTCAAAAAAAAAATAAAGCATATTTTGATTTTGATTTTGATCGTCCCGCCATCTTTTCTTGGTCTGCCTTGGCGACGTGTACCATTTTGTAGCATCCAGTGAAAACCCAATAAATATATTATTTAACTATCAACATACATAGCAGTATTATAAGTTTGGCAGTTGTATTTGTGTGTAAATTGTCGCAAGGACTCAATTCCCGGTTCGAGCAAAAATACTTATTTAATTATAGACAAGTTGTAACTACTTACATTACATTTGTGTAACAAACATTACTAGGCACTTAATCCACACACGCTGGCCCAGTGCGGTTTGGTGGATGTCACATGTCCTCGAATAATTTGTTCTTAGATACGTCACTGACAGTTAGTTCTTAGATATTAATATTCTGGGACATTAACACACACGGTTATCTGGTCCCAAGCTAAGCAAAGCTTGTGTTATAGAAACCAGATAACTAGTATATTTTTCATAGACTACTTTTCTTTTGTAAATAATACATACTTATAATAGAAAATAACACCCAGACTCGAGACGATCAGACATGTTTATCACACAAACGTTTGTCTCGGGTGGGAATCGAACCCACGACCTGCGTCGTGAAAAGCAAGTACCTTACCAACCACGCCACCGGCTCGTCAAATGTCGCTTTCCTCACACTGTTATTCTTAAACAATATGAGCAAGTAAGAGTAAAATAATGCTTACAGTGTCACTAAATTGTTACTTACGCGGTTTTGCAGTAACACCGATGATAGCTCATTTTGTAATTTGCGTCAACTTTGCATGACCATAAACAGATGCTTACGAAATCGTATGACGGGGGTTCATACCCGAGCTGACCACGAATGTATTTTACACTGCAAAATAACAGTTAACGAAAACAGAACTTAGAGATATTGACGGGCCGGTGGCGTCGTCGGTAAGATACTTGCTTTTCATGCCGCAGCGCAGCTCGTGGGTTCGATTCCCACCCGAGACAAACATTTGTTTAAATATGTCTGTTTGTCTTGTTTCTGGGTGTAATTATCTATATTTAAGTATATATTTAAAAAAGAAAAGTATTATATCTAGTAAATTACCAGTTATCCGGTTTCCATAGTACAAGCTCTGCTTAGTTTGGGATCAGGATAACCGTGTGTGTTAATGTCCCACTATATTATTATTATTAAATTAACTAAACGGGCTGTACATGGTTGTTGCAGGTGTAATGAAATGAAAGGAAATGAAAATATGCTTTTTTTTGAGGCTAGACAAAGTGACAAAGTGACATAGCGAAACGATACCAAAGGTCAAAAGTAACAACATGTACAGGATTGACATTCACCATTCAAAAGCCACGTGACAATTTTATATTATCCTGTAATACGCTTGCGCTTGACTACAACTCGCCTGTTGTTAAGCAAGGATGCAGTCTACGATGAAACGCGCTTACCTGATAAATATCGATTCACTGAAATGAAATGAAAATGAAAACATGCTTTATTTTTGTTGAGACGCGCGTCTTCATAAAAATAGTCAAATTTCTTTTCCTACCGTGCTGTGAATGACTGGCAACTACTGAGAAACACTGACAAAAACTCAGTAATTAGGCTTTTTTCTTTTATATATGAAGTAATTTTACATGTTACAATACTTATGATTGTTTAGTGTATTAAATTAGAGCGACTTTACAATTAATATAGATGATTATTATTAATTACAATTAATTTATCTAACAACACTAAGGACATAGACATCTTTAGTAGCTCGCTGTACAAATTTAGAAAGAACATTCTTGCAAGACTAAATAATGATAGTTGGAAGCCCTAAGTTACATTTGTTATAATAAATCAATTTTAATTTTAATTTAATTTATATGTATTAGTAATTTTGTCTAATTTGTATTTCATTCCAATATTTCAATGTTATTTAATTTAATTTTAATTGTATTTAGTTGTTTTTATTTCCATTACATTTAATTTATATAATTTTAATAAATTAGTAGAATGATTGCTTTGTACTTTGTGCATGCTGTGTTCTCCTATAATTAAGGGAGCACAAGATCTCGATTCCTATGTTTCTTTTAATGTAATGCAATGTGTATTCCTTGTTTGAGAACCAAAATAAATAAATAATTTATGAGCTATAGATACCTATATCGATATTAGAAAAAATCGATGTCTCGTTAGCATCCCTAATCTGATGAACGTGTGTTAATGTCCCAGAATATTATTATTGTTACATTATAACATCCCTCTTTTTTGCCAGAGGTTAAGAAAAAAACTAAAGGTGCATGACCAGATCAGACAGGATTTAATCCGGACGGTTATAATTGTCCGACATGACTTTAACTCGGCTAATATATTCGTCAATTACGAAGCCACTTGGCGACAGTAATTGAATCATTCAACTTATTAACATGGTACGTGTTTAGTGATACGCGGAGCAAGGAGCGGAGCGGGGAGCGGAAAAGTAAATTTTTCTTTATCGGTATTGAGCAGCAGAAAAAATTGACTTCTGTAGTCGAGCGGTGAAAGCCGTCCGATTGGGCTATACTGTGCCTGGGAGGTCGTGGGTACGATATCCGCCCTGTTCTATCTTTAAATAAGAAGTCAACAAACAATTGTTTCCGGATTCGGTTGGTTGAGGGACTACCTTCTATGCCTGAGAGAGCATGTTAAGCCGTCGGTCCCGATTGTCATTTATTCATCTATAGTAGATACCTAGTCAGAAGCCTAGGTAATAATAGTAATATTTTTCCCACATACATACAGCGCCATCTAGTCCAAAATTAAGCAATTATATTTGCTTGTGTTATGGGTACTACGAACGGATATACTACTTGAATACATTTTTTTGTAAATATATAAATATTAGGTATAAATAAATTACATCCAGAGTTGGCACAAACAATTGTGCTCATCACACAAAGATTTGTCCTGGGTGGGAATCGAACCCACTACCTTCGCCTTAGCAGTCAGGGTCTACCACTACGCCGCCAGGCCAGTCAATCTGACACCTGGTCTAACCATCTCGGCTACTGGTTCCCTACAAGTTTCGAGGTCTGATGGCAGTCTCTGGTTTCATTCTGGTTTTTAGGGACCTTCGTCCTTTTTTTTTTTTTTTTTTTTTTTTTTGCTGATGACCTAACCCAATTGGCCTGAAGGGCCTCTATTGGTTCACCGGACTTTTTCGGTGAGCCGTCCGAGGACGGTCGAACCGATCAAGTACTGTGGCAACTGCCATGAGGGCTCCCCATGTGGGGACGGACCTCGGCTCAGGACGTTGCCGGACACTCTAGTTTTTTAGGGGATCGGGGGGCATTTCGCGTTCGCGCGGTCCGGTCCTGACCGGAACCGTAATCGACTGAGGGCCTATCTTGGAGGGGCGCGGCGCGGCCCACGACGGCGTGGGCGATATCTCGGCATGTGTTGTGTGCTACTATTTTGGTTGTCCCTACCTACTCTAGCAGCGGATCGGAGTTCGCGGTCGCGGGCGATCGCAAGAGTGATCTCGTCGTCGGGATCGGTGAGTACGCATCGCGGACGTCGCCGTTTCGCGCCTCTGAGCGGATTGTAGTCGCACGCGGATACGACTAACTTATTCGGGTGTTTGACACCGGTGTCGAAGAAGCGTTTGGATGCGTTCTTCATCCACTGCCTGATGGTCGGCAGGTTTAAATCGATGTGTAGGTTTTCATTGCGTAAGAACCACGGAGCTCCCGTGGCTCTACGCATGAATCGATTTTGAAGAACTTGCAACGGTTGCAAGTAGGAGCGCTTAGTGTGCGCGAAAACGGGTGAAGCGTACGTCATAATGGGTCGTACGCACGCCGTGTAAGCTCTCACTTTGTTACGAAGCGAGAGTTTACTTTTGGCGTTGATTAGGAAGTGCAGTCTGCTGAGAACGAAACGCGCACGCTTACGAACAGAGGCAAGGTGCGGTTTGAAAGTGAGTCCCTGATCTAGGATGACACCTAGATATTTGGCTTGCTTCTCCCAAGGGATCCGCTTGCCAAACATGCAGATGGAACGAATAGGTGGAGGGATAGACCTAGAGAAGAGTACGGCGGCACTCTTCTCGGGATTCACCTCGATTCTCCATCTCCGGAACCATTCGCCTAGGGCGTCGGCTGCGGATTGGAGTGTACGGGCTATTACTTCCGGGCAGCGGCCTCGGTAGTAGAGAGCTGTGTCGTCAGCGAAGAGAGCCAAGCAGGCTTTCGCGTGACGAGGGATGTCGCTAGTGAAAAGCGTGAACAAGAGAGGCGAGAGCACGGAGCCCTGAGGGACTCCGGCGTGAATCGGATGCGGCGAAGACAGGGAGTCTTCCACTCGGTAACGAAAACTGCGACCAGTGAGAAAGTCTCGAATGATGAGCACGAGACGATCAGGCACACCCAGTTGGTAGAGCTTATATAATAAGCCCGTGTGCCACACTTTGTCGAAAGCTTTCGCCACGTCGAAGAAGAGAACCCCGGTTAACATCTTACGATGGAATCCTATCTCAATGTGCTCCGTGAGGCGGTGCAGTTGATGGACGCAAGAGTGTTTGGCTCGAAAGCCAAACTGCTCGTCGGGAAGGAGGTTGTGGGCGTTGACAAAGTTCAACAGCCGGGTATAAATGAGTCGCTCATAGAGTTTCCCAATGGAATTGAGAAGACTTATGGGGCGATAGCTGGTAGGCTTAGACTTGGGCTTTCCAGGCTTGGGAATACCGATAACGGTGGCTCTTTTCCACGCTTGTGGAAAGGCATTATGTCTCAAGGCCACATTGAAGATGAGAGCCAGGAGAGTAATGAGGGAAGCAGGGAAGTGCTTCAAAACCCGATTGGTGATACCATCGGGACCGGGTAGGACCTTCGTCCGTGGGAGTGCACCTTTTATCTGAATCCCCACACGTGGTCTCCGGGTGGTGCAAATCAGGTGGTAATCTAGTTTACTGGTAATTAATTGGTGGGTCGAAATTGTTTGTTTATGGTTTAAACCTTAAGGAGACTCATTTCACTGCCACCTTCTCACCGAAAGTCATTCGTAATCACGAGTGAATCGGGAAATTGGGATGGCGCGTCCCATCGTAGACTACATCACTGCTTAACATCAGGTAAGTTGTAGTCAAGCGCCAGACTATTCAAGAATAAAAAAAAGGTAGTCGCATCAGGTTAGTCTGGGCGTTTAAATTAATTCAAATTCAAAATTCTTTATTTGGGTCAATATCAACAACGTGCTTTTTTTTTCAATTTTGGTGGCAAAACTTTTTCTTCAATTTTCGTGAAATGTAAGGACCTGGTATAAAAATAGAAATTCAAAGCTAAAATAATCTTTAAGAGGTCTAAGAATATCTCGATAACTTTTTGAGATACTTTAGTTTAAAGTGTAGTGTGGCCACCAAAATTGAAAATCGCCCACCAAAATTGAAAGTGCCCACCAAAATTGAAAATCAATGGCACCAAAATTGAATTTTTCTGTCCTCTTCAATCTCACTAACAAAACTTCACGTAATGAATCTCACAAGTTTTCGGGAATTATCAACTTTCATCTATAACTACTAATCTGTACTAACATTATAGAGAGAAAAGATTTGTATTTTTGTATGTAACGACTGGTGGCAATACGGTCTTTACCATAAGGGCACACGAGGCTCGTGCCCAGGGCTCCCATTCTCAAGGGGCCCCGAAGGACTGACAATTTCTCTCACACATTTATTCTGAAAACTTTTTCGTCAGGCACATTACACTTTTTTTCACAAATCAGTAATAGCTCAAAAAGAAATAAGGGAAAAAGTTACAGTTAGAGAAACAAATAAGCCGAGGGATTATTCAGTCTCATCCCCGCAAGACAAAAGTACCTCTGAATATCACTAGGAAAAAGAGGTTACGTGTGATGATAACGACAAACACACATTAGATGCGGAACCATCGACTTCAAGCTACTTATTACTAATAATAATAAAGCCTGTTCCGAACAGTTGTGATTGATAAAACTAAAAAACATAAAAATTAAAAACTACACTAAATATACAAAATTTCTATGATTTCGGTGTGCCTTATGGCTAAGGCATTCTCCAACCGTTGCCACTGCTTCCTGTCTGTCGTCACTCTTATCCAAAGAGGTCCTACGGTCAATTCAAGGTCATCTTCCCATCTTCTTGTTTTGCTAACTGTCACTTCTTTGCTCCTTTCTTCCTTATAGCAGCGGAGCATAAGTCTCGTCCACCTCCATTTGAGTTTTGCTAATATGTGACAGTATGTCTGTTAATTTGGTTTTGCGCCTGATACTTATAATTTTGTCCATTAGTTTCAAACCCAGCATGCTCCTTTCCATGGTTCTCTGGCATCTTGCTAGTTTGTTCCTATCGTGTTTTGTCAAAGCCCAGGTTTCACATCCTTAAGTGATACAGGTTATTATGCAGGTATCAAAGATGTTCTTCTTGATTTTTATGCCCAGTACCTAATTTTTAATGACTTCTTTTAAGGCGCAATACTTTTATCATTCCGTCACAATTCTTTTATCTATTTCATTGGGCATTTGGTCTAGCTACATACTTTGAATTAATAACTGCAAGCTTAGAGAATGTATGTGTCTCCTGACCCTGGTACTTACTGTGGTGACATTTTACCGGAAGAAGTCCGTGATATTTGAATTCGAAAAGGGCCAGAGTTTTACTAAAATAAAAATAGTGACTTCTTCGAAACTTCTACAAGTTTTCTAGATTCAAATGGTAAAACGAAAACTAATACTTGAGTAAAATATTTTATTTGTTAATTGACGAATAAGGAGTCTTTAGAAAGAAAATGGCTCCTTTATTCACCACTAAATAAATCGGTATACTGTTATTGCTGCCGTCTATTTAATACCATTACTGGTTCTGGACATAATTGAAGTTCTCCTAATGGATATAAAGATTGGAAGCATATAAGTAGGTAACTTATTGATAGAGCATAAGAGCAGATTACAGCTCAGGGAATTTATGATGAATTATGTTGCAGCAATAAAAACTACTAGACGAACAGAAAATAACTACCCGTTGGAAGAATATGCTTAAGAGGATTGTTGAAGTACCTAGTGAAATTGTTGGCTTCAAGAGGTCTTGCTATTCGTGGTGGTAATGAGAGATTAGGATCTAATAAATAATAAATGGTCCTACTTAGTAAAATAAAATGTTATTTTAATTCGCTTTTTTACTGTCCAAAAGGGAAAAACGCCACCAATGCCACCAAAATTGAGCCACCAAAATTGGAACCAGACATAAAAAAAAACTTTAAAAATAAGGGATATATGTAACAATTAAATTATTATCACTGATTAAATGCATAACCCAAATCACTACGTATAACGTGTAGCTTACTGTTAAAATACTTTTAAATTAACAGCAAATCGATCCACCAAAATTGAACATTTCTTGTCCCCCGTGCCACCCAAGATGATATTTTCGTTTTTGACGGGAAATCACAGCACTAATCACACACCTTTTACGCGCAAGTGCCGGCGCACGACTGAGAGATGTTAAATCATAAAACGCGATTGATCGCATACGTACGTAACTTCACGTTAAAGTAAGTTGAACAAGTGCCAACAAATTTTTGATATTTGCTTGGACAAAATTTGATTGAGTATCCAGTGCCTTTAAATTTAATTTTCTAATATGGTTTCATTGTTTTCAGATAATGTGTCTTATGCATATACTAACGAAATCGTTTATTTTGTATTGTATCTTAGATTGTGACTTAGGTGAGTGCAATTGTATCAAAAAATGGAACTGGGACAAACCACCAAACTTGAATTTTCAGGCGATTCTTTTTTTCCTGATTACATATACACACTTATAAAAAAAACATATGTGGCCCTAATTGCACCAAGTTACGTAGTTCACTACAAAAAAAAATCAAAATCATCCTATAATTTAACACCTCGATTCTCAACGTGGACACGTAAAATTTGCCGCGGGGATATTCACCCATTTACAGACAACATTGATCTATTTGTTAGTAACATTTAAACTTAAAGCTATTGTTAGTTTTTGATACCTATTACTTGAATATACTAATTGTTAATAATATACCTGAGAAGCACACCGTGCGAGCGTTACCCGGAGGAACAATTGACATTATTTCCGCCGTGCATCGTTCGCACGAAGAGCTTCACCAGGGGGCCACGAGGATCATCTGCCAAGGTACTCAGGATGAGGTTACTACTCCCCCGCACCCTTCTCAATAGCGACATCACTTTTTTGCGAACTATTGCATGAAAGCCGTCAGTTCGATTCTGCGCAAACATTTGGAGGCGCTGTAGAAGTGTCCATCCATCTCGCTATCCCCGCGTCTGCATTACTCCGCTGTGCCCTCCGATGCGAAGGACTGTACTCGGTGCCAACTCTCCAGTGCCCAGATTATGCAAAATTATAAATAGTTTGAGTAACCTAATAGACTTACATCACGACAATTTTGCAAAATTCAGAAAGGTAATAATCAACCACTATCACGATAATTTATAATTGTAAATGTAATTTATATAATAATACAGAATATAATTTTTTATAGTGTTTAATGTAATTATTGATGTTCACCTAATCTGCTATTGTATAATCAAATTATAAATTATTATTTTTAAATAACCAACCCGCGATTATATTAAATTTTATATGGAGTAAATAATTAGGTAGATATTTTTTAATTATTAATAGCTTGTTAATTCTAAGATGCATGCTGTGTTAGTCTGTAAGTGACTGTTGCATAATTAATGTTTTATATTCCTTGTTTTTTAGAAATGTAATATGTAAACAGTCGTTGACTGACCTTAAGTAAATAAATAAATAAATAAGTGCTTGTAATAACCTTGTACAAAATACCATCAAAGGAAAAGTAACAAACGGTCACAGTATAAGAATTCGTAGCAACTTTCGTGTTGTGAATTTATATTCAGTTTTGATACGCTGTAGGTGTTCGTGTGAATCATGTTTCTGACTAAAAGCTTTCACTATTCGACTAAACTAGATTACATTATACCAAGAAGTGATGGCAATAGTAGTAGGCAAGCATTATTAGGTTCTAGGTTCGAACAAAATTATATGAAGTTTATTAATAATAATATAGTGGGACGTTAATATATACGGTCATCTGATCCCAAACTAAGTAGAGCTTGTACTATGGAAACCAGGTAACAGGTTAACATACTTGCGAGTTATTGCATACACATCTTGGCCGGCCAGCAGCAGTAGACGGATGATTTTCTTTACAGCCACACTTCGGAATATTCATAGTTTTAATTAATTTTAGGTAAGTAGCGTAATTATATCAAGTAATAACAACAAAAAAAAATAGTAATAAATAATAAATTAATAGTTTTATAAGAAGAAATGTTTGTTTTTATCATACTAATTATCTATGGCGATTAAAAAAATTAACAATTTAAAACGAAAAAATCACGATATGTTTCTAATGTTTTTATTAAAGACCTTAAAATAACCTATTATTCTTCCATTTACTATATCACAAAATTATTCATAATTAAGTAGATTTTTAGATATTTGATAAAGTATTTAATATTCCTAGATTCTGTTGATGTGTGTACATTACCCGTGGGTTTTAGTTCATTTTGATGAGACAATTTAAACTACGCTCTTTCTCTATGCCATCTCCCACTTTGCAAGGAGGGATGTGGAGAATTAAACTTTCCAATTCGTTCTATAATTATCCCAAGAGTTTAGGTGTCCTGGGATTTGGCTGGGTTCAAACCCCAAGTCTCTTCAAATCGCTGTTGATCCTGGCTTACAGAAGTAGCTTCAAATTTCTGTTGATCCTGGCTTACAGAAGTAGTAGCGGCGAGATTATATTAGGTTAGGTGGTGGTTTAAGTCCCACAAATAAAAAGGTCACTGAGGCAGTAAATGTGTTTGTGGACCTAAGTAAATGTGTACTCACTTAATCGTAACTTACCCATAGACGTACACCAAGGCGTTACGTAAGCAACTTAACTAAGTTACAAGCTGTGCAAGTATGACCTACTTACGAACACTTTCTGTTGGCCTATCTTACTTTCGTTTTTATAAGTACAAGCTTAGTACTTACTTAAGGTAACGTTCCGGTAACACGACTGATTAGAAATGTTTAGATAAGTCGTAAATAAAATGACATAAAATATAACATTTCACAAGATTACATAGCATACCTACTTATATTAGACAGCTAGAATATCACTTTTATTTAAAAATAAGAATTCAGAAACCATAATCATTAGTGGTAGCATAAAACCACATTCCAAAATGCTTAAAAATAGAATGTAATTACAAGGAAAATATGTAACTGTGAAAACCTTTTTATCTCTAAATTTTAAAATGAATTAATATAATATTTAGGTACAATATTTAATGAATTTTATGACTAAAACTAGCAATTAATAAATTCAACCACACGAAATAAAAATTAAAAATTCCTTGCTTTTCCGAGTTTAATTCCTTTATGTCGCTTTGTAGTTTAGTTCAAATGACTCACAAGTCGTGTCGTTTCGTACGCAACGTAGCGACTACACATTAATACCCAAAGGGCTTACGGGTCAAGGTTCGATGCTCGGAGGGGGTATTGCGACATATGAGTGTAGCATTTACCTATTATATTTATGCCTCGCCTTGGCTCAAACCTGCGTATGTCGTAATCTTAGCTTCTATTATATAAGTTGACAATATTTTGCTATTGTTCACAAACTTTGTTTTGTATGAGGTGTAGGTAGAGTTAAATAATACATTTCATCCATACAACAACTTGCCTGACATTAAGCAGTAACTTAGTCTACAATGGAACGCACCTACCCAATATATACCCAATTTACTCGTGATAACATATAATTTTCGGCTTTAGTTTTAAATCATAAAAGAGCAACAATTCCGACCCAGCCTCTCAAATGGTGTCACGTGTGGGGATTTTGATGAAAAATGTACTTCCACGGACAAAGATGACTCAGCCCCCAAGATAATTTCATAGCTTCAACCCTTTTTAGTGTCCCACAGCTGGGCCATTATTATTATCTTATGAGTTAAGAGAGTTTAGGCCTTAATCCACACACGCTGTCCAAGTGCGGATTGGTGGATGTCACATGTCCTCGAATGATTAGTTCTTAGACATACCGGCTTCCTCACGATGTTTTCCTTCACCGATATTGAGCAGCGGAGATGAAACAATTCACACAACGATGTGTGAGCACGACCAGGATTCGAATCAGCGACCTTATTTTTCTAAGGCGAGGCCCGTACCGCTGCGCCACCGCTGCTCATGTAAAGAGTAAATTACCTTTCTATTTTCTATTTTTTTATCTTCTTTTTTTACACTATCTGAACGTGGTTACTGATTGAAAAGGTTTCCAGGTCTTTTTAACCGTACCAGAGCTCTGATGGCCCTTCTTGAAAAAAAAATCCTAATGTCGATTGAAAAATCGTAGTAATAGAACTTGTTGCATTTCGTGCGTTGTGTAATTTGTCTAACGTGAGATTCTGAGAGTCATTTCTATTGGGGTCGGCTCCCAGTCTAACCTGATGCGGCTAGCTACCAGAATTATACGAGCGACTGCCATCACACCTCGACACCCGTAGGGAACTAATAGCCGAGATGGTTAGACCAGGTGTCAGATTATATTGGCTTCTGATTACATGTAACGATTGTCATAGATGTGTTTAATGGCAACCGGGACCGACGGCTTAACGTGCTCTCCGAGTCACGGAGGGTAGTCCCTCAACCAACGAGACACCCAAATTTTTGTTGTTACACAAATATTGAACGTGACAACAAAACGTCAAAGAGTACAAAAATTAATTTTGAATTGACATTCGCTATTTTTTTAAGGGATACCTAAATGTCTAAAACGCGGGTATCAGGATCCTGGGCTCGTAACATATCTGGTGGTGGTGGACCAAAATTAAAGTGGTAGTAGGTGCACTTTAAATAATGGGTTACTACAGAAACTAAACATACTCAATTTTTTTTTTTGACATTGCTCTTAGCGTTGTCCTTATTTTATTTTTATTTATCTACTATATAAAAATAAGTCGGGTTTTCCTTCCTGACGCTATAACTCCAGAACGCACCAAACGATTTCCACGGTTTTGCATTCGTTGGAAAGGTCTCGGGCTCCGCGAGGTTTGTAGCAAAGAAAATTCAGGAAAAATTTCAAGAGAAAAGCGGGAAAATGTTACATAAAACGAAGCCATCTGGTGGCGAAACGGAGTTCGCCGGGTTTGCTAGTTTATAAATGTAATAATAGATTCCCAATAAAGGACACATAACACAAACATACAAATTACATTCAAAAGTAGACCAGATACCTCTGCACCCTCAATTATAGGGGATCACAGCGCACAATATTATAGCTAGGTGAACATTTTATTATTTAAGTTGAACTAATTGAAATAGAACTATATTTTAACGGAATTTATTGCGGTTTATTTTAGATTATTTAAAAACAGTACATGTTTCCCCTCTGCTGAGGTACATGAACAGTTTCCATGATTAAACCGTTCATGTTTTGTGTTTGTGTGTAGTTGTTATTTACGTGTCCATCAGTAAAGATGCTTCAACTTTTACATGTGTGCTGTACGTGGTTACCTCCCCTCATACAAAAACTGTCAGAAGCAGTTTGGTACTAGAAATAGCCTATAACACCTCCTGTGTTAATTGTTCCTAGCATAAAATAACATTAAATAATTGAAAAAAGTAATGATACACAAAATACATCGCCTTATAAATATAAAGTCGCGGGTTCGAATCTCAGCCGTGCCCACACATCTGTGTGAATTGATTCATCTCTGCTGCTTAATATCGGTGAAGGAAAACATCGTGAGGAAACCGGTATGTCTAAGAACTAATCATTCGAGGACATGTGACATCCACCAATCCGCACTTGGCCAGCGTGTGAGGATTAAGGCCTACACTCTGTCAACTAGTAAGATAGTTGAGAGAAGACCCGTGCCCAGCTGTGGGACATTAAAAAGGGTTGAAGTGAAGTGACACAAAATATATGAAAATAGGAATATCTAACAATGTCAATTGCACAAAAAGTGCTTTAATTCCTTTTAATTGAATACGTCTTGCTTGTTGTTTTGTTAGTTAGACTGTAGTTTATTTAGTCACATATTTTAATACCTCTTTTTATGGCAGTCGGTTCATAAAAGGTTTACTTATTAACTTAATGTTAAACATTAGTTGAAGTGTGAATCCGACTAAAGTATAAATGGGTTCCTTACTAGACAAATTTATACATTTATTTCCAACATAAAGATAATACATGTCGTGGGATCGATTCCCACCCGAGACAAACATTAGTGATAAACATGTTTGTGTCGAGTCTGGGTGTAAATATCTATTATAAGTATTTATTTACAAAAGAAAAGTATTATATGTATAGTATTTTTTTTAATATAAAATAGGCTTGCGCTTGACCACAACTTGCCTGATGTGAAGCAATGATGGCGTCTACGATAGAACGCGCTTACCCAGCAAATACCGATTAACTCTTGACTTGAAGACCACTAGTATATACCAGTTATCTGGTTTCCATAACACAAGCTCTGCTTAGCTTGGGACCAAATGACGGTGTGTGTTAATGTTCCAGAATATGTCCCAGAATACAGTTAATAAGACCTAAACCTTATTAAATGAATTTTGTGGTAGGTTCTTACGCATTTTTAATGAAGAAATATCGAACTTTACTGTCATTTTCAAAGTCATTAACGTTATTTACAGGTCTATAAGAGGGGGGTGTAAACCAGACCAACCCTCAATCAGAAGCAGGTTCGGTGAACGAAGAAACTATAAGTTAAGTGTCAGGATAGTCTTTTATATTAACTTAATTATGCAAATCGGTAAGTAGTTACACTGTTAAGCCATCGTTTAAACAGTAATGCTCAGATTACCCTACCTACCTCAGTATTAAACTATAATGGGGTCCTAAGAGATTCAGTCAGTAAAACTAAGATAAAAGGTGGATTAGCCGCGCACACGACCGCTCTACTTGGCATCTCGTAAGTTGGTCTACTGATTTGCCAGCGGACGTGTAACTCGCACGGAGTCCAGCGATATATTGATTTAAATGGTAACAGTTAATACAAAAACAAAATCTTAAAGCTATTCATTGACAACACTTCATTCAGTCGAACACCTCTGCAGTGTGGTGACACTGCAGAGGTGTTCGGAGACCGGACCAACGTCAGCTGTCAAGTATGACAGGTGTGTCATACTTGACAGCTGACGTTGGTCCGGTCCAAACTCTCTATGACCGACAAGAGATCGTTCCTTATAATATTTAAAGCTGTAGGCTGAGCTTAAAGATTTGTGATTTTCATAGCTACTACGACAGCTTGCATCAGTATTGTTGAAACTGTGGAAGAGGGATGCCGGTATAAAATGTGTAAAACGACTTCTCTTTCTCACAACTGTAATAATCCTCGACTTACAATTACTTCAGCTTTCGAATAAAAAAAACGCATCAAATTTGGTCTATCTGTTTAGGAAAGCAACAAACATAGCACACAGACAGGCGTCAAACATAACATACAATTTATTGACAGGGATTAAACACTAAAAATTATTGAAATAAAACTACTAAGTAACAGATTTTATCGCGGTTTATTTTAGATTTTAAATCCCGACGTTTCAAAGTTTTTTCAGACTTTGTGTTCACGGGTGGACTGAGGTATTTGACGGCCAAAAATCACAATTATTACTAAAATTAACAAATAACAATCAATCAATTATTACTAACTAAACGTCGGGGTCTAAAATCAAAAATAAACCGCGATAAAATCCGTTTAAAAAGTAGTTTTATTTCAATGTAAGATATTCGCGTAAATCTAAGACAATACTAAAAATTATAATGAAAATCAATCAAGGGTTCCATTTGCTAATTTGCGGATCCCAAAAACCATAAATATGCTAACCAACAACATCTTAACCTTACTCATAGTTCTCACAGCTCAAATTACATCACTTTTTGTTCAGGCGTTCTTGAATATAATTGTGTGACAATTGTATAATATTACAGCATAATTTAAGTTGTTATGCATGTTTTTGAGGTCTTAGGTGTTACGTAGTCAAGGGCGAGTCGGCATTTAGGGTGTCGCGGTTGTGTCGCCTATGGTTCCCGTGACACCCTGGCTAGGATGCGAGAAGGAACATCTGGGGGGTTTTAGTTCTGGTAACCAGTATGGAGTCCCACATACCCCCTGCCCTGCGCCCATACAGGGCAGGGGGATCCATAGATTTCCCCCCGGTAAAAAAAAGGTGTTACGTAGTCATCTCCTTGGCGTTTTCTATGGCAGCCTGTTTAAGCTAACTGTAGGCCGACCGTTTAACTCGCGTATCGCCATCTGAGGTACAAAGTAATAAAACATTAGTTAAATCTCTTAAATAACTATTTAACCACGGATAAAACTAATGTAAGACTATTCGTCACTAATATCCATATCGCTTGAATCATCATCACTGTCTGTGCAGCTTGAGGAGTCAGAATCTTGGCGATAGGCGATACGCGAGTTAAACGGTCGGCCTATAGCTGTAGTATCCAGGAGATAATAGTACATTTTTTAGAACTTAATCCACCACTGCAATCCCGTCAATGTTACTCCTGTAAGCTAGGATCTACAGCGCCGTGAAGAAACTCGAGACGTGAACCCGGCCAAATTATGGGACACCTAAAACTGTCATGGATCCCACACAAATTTACATAATAATATTATTATTACATACAAATAGCAAATATAATTTCTTAATTTGGGACTAGATAGCGCTGTGTATGTGTAAAAATATTATTATCATTAGCTTTCCACCCGCACGTAGTCGGTTATCGCGCTGAATCTTTAACCTCCTTTTGCGCAGTCGGATAAAAACTATCCTATAACCTTCCCCGGGTCTCAAACTAACTCCAAACCAAATTTCACCCAAATCTGTTACATAGTTTTGGCTTGAAAGTGCGTTAGAAAGACAGAGTGACTTCTGCTGTTAATATAAAAAAAAATGGTTGTGTGATATTTACCTCTGCCTACGCCCTCGGGGTAATGGAGGCGTGAGTGTTGTGTGTAACCTTTTTTGAAGTCGGCTACAGTTAATTTGATCACAATACGACTGTCACTGTTCGTACGGTTGATTACAATTCAGGTCTCGTGGGTACCTATGTCCTAAATGTAGTTCACCCATCGCGTTCTTAGTTCAGATAAACGATTCAACTAAATCTCCTATGTATGAACGTTTAGGGTAAAGGTGGGGTACTAGTGCCAGCGGAGATTATGATTTGAATATTTATATAGAGTGACTGGTAAAATTAGTGTACTCCTAAAATCTATAATTATATAAAAATCAATGCCACTTTTCGTTGTAATTTTATGACTCAAGAACGGACTTACCTATTCAAACCAAATGTTTAGGCATTGTTCGGACTACTTAGTAGATGGTTTATGTGAAGTTTGCACAAAATCGGTTGAGCGGTTCTTTATTTATCACATTTTTTGTAAATTGATGAGTGAACTGAATCTACCAGGGCGCAGCTGGGGCGGGCCGCTAGTATTTTATAATTTGGTAGTGCTCATGTATTATAATTATAGCGCTAGTTTGAGCAGCCGTGGCGCAGCGGTCTCGCCTTAGAAAAATAAGGTGGCGGGTTCGAATTCTAGTCGTGCCCACACATCTTTGTGTGAATTGTTTCATCTCCGCTGCAATATCGGTGAAGGAAAACATCGTGAGGAAACCGGCATGTCTAAGAACTAATAATTCAAGGACATAATGTGACACCAACAAACCCATACTTAGCCGGCGTGTATGGATTAAGGCCTAAACCCTCAACTCATGACAATGTTGAGAGAAGACCCGTGCCCAGCAGTGGGACACTAAAACGGACTGAAGTTAGTGCTCATAATTTCGAACCACGTTACCAAAGAAACTATTTTTTTTTGTGGATTACTTAATACAATTATCCGGAAGGTTCACCTCATTGGTTACCGGACTTTTTCGGTGAGCCGTCCGAGGGCGGACGAACCGTTATTTTGAATTGTATTTAATATAATAATGAACTTTGACTACAATTTATAATTATTAGTAAATTTCCACAACTGTTGGTAGAATATGAAGAGCTATTGATATTATACTTTTGAACCTTTGTAGTTATGTAGTCTTGGATTCCGCACGAATTAAATCATAAACATAGGAGGACTTAGAAACTAAAATTGTCCATTTCCCTCCAGGCAAAGCGGAAGACAGCACATAGAAAACGGAAAGGTTAAATTAGGTCATCAAAATGGACTGTGCTTAGTATGTACTATGCACGGATAATGTAGGTAATCTGAGGGGATCTATTCGAGCTGTTTCCAGTATTAAATAAGGCAAAATGGAATTTACTATTATAATTATTTCTACTTCGCTGTCACTGAAGCCCCACCCAACAGGTCTTCCTATGCTAACCGCCCGCACTAGGGATGCATACAAATCCTCTTTAACCCCGGAACCCGCTATTCCCGTGTTCCCGGATTTTCCGGGATTACCTCAATATGAATAACTGTACGCCAAAGAATACCAAAATTATCATATGACTGGTGAATACAAGTTTTTGTGTAAATTGGAGATTTGATTTGGTATTTGATTTTTAACCACCGACTAGAAGAGGGATGTTATAAGTTATAATATAATATACTAATACTTTATTGGGACACTAGCACACACGGCCATCTGATCCCAAACTAAGCAGAGCTTGTACTATGGAAACCAGATAACTTTTTTGTCGTGGGTTTGATTCCCACCCGAGACAAACATTAAAATTTGTGTGATGAACATGTCTGTTTGTCTTAAGTCTGGGTGTAATTATCTATATTTAAGTATGTATAAAAAAAAGTATTATGTAGTATATTACCAGTTATCTGGTTTCCATAGTACAAACTCTGCTTAGTTTGGGATCAGATGGCCGTGTGTGTTAATGTCCCACTATAGAATTATTATTGTACTCAACACACAAAGATGTCCGACCGCTCCGACATTGCAGACAGGTTAATCTTTGGGTAAATAGTTTCGTAACCGCTACTAAATATCAACGAAAACAAAATGAGTTCTAACAAACTAACACACCATTTCTACATACATATTACATACATCGCACAAGTCTCAAACACATTGTGAATACATTCTTATCGGTCGACCTATTGGCACATTTTCCATACATCATAACTGCAGATTGTCGTATAAATTGTTTTGTTCAAGTAAAACAACTTGATATAACCGCACTCAATTCTTAAGACAGTTAAGAAACTAGTTAATTTAATACTTAACTAATAATTGAGGACTTTTACTGAACTTGAAAACACGTTTGTTACTAGAAATAGATGAATTTGATGTACGACACCATTTAAGTAGGTGTCTTAGATTTACGCGAATATCAAACATTGAAATAAAAAATTAATAATAATAATAATGTTTGGAGGTAGTCAGTAATAATTGTGATAAGTGTTTATGGACGTCAAACACCTCAGTCCACCCGTGAACATGAAGTCTGAAAAGACTTTGAAACGTCGAGATCTAAAATCTAAAATAAACCGCGATAAAATCCGTCAAAAAGTAGTTTTATTTCAATGGGTCGAAGTTGGTGCTCCGTTATGGTTTCTAACTATATGGAGTCTCATTCCACTACTCGGTGAGAGGGTCACCGAAAATCATTCATAATCACGAGTGAATCAGTATATTAGGCAGGCGCGTCCCATCGTAGACTACTTTATTGCTTAACATCAGGCAAGTTGTAGTCAAGAGTAAGCCTATTTAAAAAAAGGTTGATTGAAATAAATTTTACTGTGGTTTTTATTAGATTTTATTTCCCAGCGTTTCAAAGTATTTTCAGGCTCCATGATCATGAGGGTACGGGGTATTTGTCGTTCTAACTTGTTTATTACGCTGAACTAGGGTATGAAAATGACAATGTGTGGACTGTGTAACAAACAACAAAAATACTTCTGACTTCCCGCCAATTTGTTCTTCTTCTTCTTCTTCTATTAATTATGGCCTCTGCAGATATTATTCCGCAATTTTGCCAGTGTCAAGTTTAAATAAGTATATAAGTTTTTAAAGATTAGTAGTTAAAAACTAAAAAACTGAGACGTTCTAAGACGCCATTTCCTCATTATCCGCCAATTTGTTAAAACGTCGCCATTATTGTTAGTTTGACAGCTGTCAATGTCACGCACAGTCATACAAGGGATAATGGTCATCTTTGTATTTTTCTTTTTTTTGTTGCCACAGTAATTTTCCTCAAAAAAGTGTAGTACCTAACTATATAAAAGTTTTTCTGATAGGTTATAATGCATTTTTCCGTTTTTACCATCCTGTGTTCATAAACGTCATCATCATCATCATCATCAGTTAGTCCACTGCTGGACATAGGCCTCTTCTAAAGTACGCCACTGAGCACGATCCGCGGTTTTTCCCATCCAGTTTTTGCCGCCCTGCTGAGATCGTCACTCCACCTAGTCTGAGGGCGTCCTACGCTACGTTTGCCAATCCGTGGTCTCCACTCAACAACTCGTTTACCTCAACAGTTGTCAGTTCTACGGCAGATATGACCGGCCCACTGCTACTTCAGCTTACTAATCCGGTGAGCTATGTCGATTACCTTAGTTCTCTGTCGGATCACTTCATTTCGTATTCGATTCTTCAGAGATACTCCTAAATGATATCATAAACGTCATATGAGCTCATTATAGCTAAAATAGGTTTATAATTCGTTTGTCTCTGTCTGTCATCTTGACATTTATATTAGTAAGAAAGAGACAAAGTCTATTTTAACTAAAGTCTTTTAAGATTGAAATAAAACTACTTTTTAACGGATTTTATCGCGGTTTATTTTAGATTTTAATTTTTATTTCAATGTGTGATATTCGCGTAAATCTAAGACAATACTATGTCTTTTAAGATTTTTATGATTAGGAATATGAATAAATCCTACTGCAGAATATTCAACAATGAATAATTGCAGTATTACAATAAATAAGGCACAAAGTACTAACAAAAGTATCCTACATCGGAAAATTCACATCCACAGCGTTTTCCGACTAAAATCAACAATCTCAGACCTTAGAACAAAGAATAACAAAGCATTTCAAACATTTGAATTTTAAATTCCATCGACACAGCAACAATCGAGGCACACTGCGATTAATCTCCACGACAACTGACATGCGACAAAAATAGCAACACCTCCCAAAACGGGAGATTGGTTGGCTGGATTTAAAGTTCTATATTTTATTTTTAAAATAATTTGCTCTCACTTGACACAACTTGATAGATTTCACAAATTTCACAGAATAATAGTATAGAGCAGCGGTGGCTCATCGGTATCGGCCTCGCCTTTGGAATATAAGGTCGTACAACGATACCCGGTCGTGCTAACACATCTTTGTGTGCATTGTTTCATCGCTGCTGCTCACTATCGTTAAAAAAAAATATCGTGAGAAAACCGGCATGTCTAAGAACTAATCACTCGAGAACATTTACCAACCCGCACTTGGCCAGCGTGTGTGGATTAAGGCCTAGAGTCTTTCGCACGATAGTTGAGAGAAGACCCGTACCGAGCTGTGGGACACTAAAAGGGTTGAAGTGATAATACTATAGCTGATATTAAGAAATAATGTGGTCTAGAACAAGACGCGTTTACACAGTTTAATGATTCACTCGTGATTACAAGTGGTTACTGGTGAGAATGCTTCCTAATTATGGTTGAAAACTATAAAGGACCAACAATTCTGACCCATCCTCTTAAGTGACCATTATATCACACGTCTGTTTGATGGTGATGGTGATTACTCGGCCGAAGCCTGCCACCAGTTTATAGTCACCCTGACTTGCATCACCCGAGACCACGGACTCAGATTGAATGGAGTACCTTTTGGTCAAACGGTGATTCAGCTCACCAAAACAATGATTGGTTGAATGCTTTTGTGGAGTCCGCTACAAAGGAATACGAAATTCAAAAATTACAAAAACCAACGATATACAACCTTATAAATTTCAAAATAAGAACGCTGTATTTTACTAGGGTTGTCGCAATATCGCAGCAAAATATTAGTGAATGAAAAATAGCTTGTTTTGACTTTTTGACAACGTCCGACGTTTTCGTCCGGTTCGCTCTTCCGCAATGTTAATTCTTTTTGCAAAAATATTTGAATGTATCCGTTACTGGAGTGTGATGTGATTTTTGTACACATTTTGGCTTTTCAGCTTGTCTTTGTGTATTAACAATATAAGTATTTAACAAAATTAAGTAGTTTAGAATTAAACATTTGAGGACACACATCCGCCGACCCGCATGCCATATGTTTTATATCGAAAGACATACATATCTTCAACAACACGCTACCTAAATTTAAAGAGTTAATTGTAAAGAATAAGTACCTGCTCATATTGAAATATTGAAATGTCTGATTACACAAATTTCACACAAATTTGATCGCTATTCAAATTATTAATTGTAATTAGTGTATTTGTAATTATTGCAATTGTAGTTTTTTTTTATGAATAATAACTTTATTTCGAATCAACAATTACAATACCATAAAAACAAATCCTACGCACTAACATAGGCTAAAAAAAAAAGTAATAGTAAGTATTGTAGTTATTGTAATTGTAATTATTTTATTGATAATATTCAATTAATGTGTGTACTTATGTGAATGTTAATAATAATTTTGTTATATAATTTTGGCATGTTTATTTTAAGGAGTTATCAGGTAAATTGTTTTAATAGATCTGTTGCATGCTGTGGTTTCTTATAATTGGGAAAGTATAGGGGACGAGGACGGTTGTATAATATGTTGTGGTATTTGTAATGAGATATGTATTTCTTGTTGGAAACCCTAATGAAATAAATAAATAAATAAATTTGCCCAGTGTGTGTGGAATGTGCCCTAAATTATTTCAACTGTTAAGGTGGTTATGAGAAGAGCCCTCAATACACAGGGACACTAAAAAGATGTTACTTGATTTTTTCACAGAATAGCATACATTTTTGAGAAATAAAGAAAAAAACATTTTTAAACTGTACAAGGAATCCAAAACTGACACAAAAGACTGAAAGTACAAATGAAAATAAACCCGAAAAACTTCCAGAACCTTCCTTTTATTCTTCTTTCTTCCTTAATCTCGATATATTACTTGTAGTAAACAACGAAATAACAATAGGAGATAAAATAACAGATAAAATTAACTCGCTTCTTACGGCTATAAAAAGAAATTTGTGAGATAACTTTATTTGACAACCCTACAACAATATCGCAATTTTTACTTCCATTACCGGTTATGTACCCTAAAAAGATTAGAAATTTGATAGTTTGTCTTCCGTTTCTGTTTATCCATCAGTAGTTTATTCATCAACTAGTAGAGCCAGCGAACTATTTACCGCGTTTTCCTCACTTTACAAACCTTTTTTTGACTACTGAAAAAAATTCATAAAAAAGGGCAAATCGGTACGCCCATTCTCGAGTTTTTGCTACATTAAAGAAATAAATACTATTACTCGACCGGAATTTGAACCCACAACCTCTTCTTAAACTATCGCGTAACGATAAATCGTCTACTAAAGCAAATCTTACGACTCTCGTACTAAGCAAGCAATGTAAGGTAACCAAGAGAAAATGTTGCTATGGTATGTTTTCATAGTAAGTAGGATGATAAAGTTAACGGAATGATACTGAGAGACGTATTGCATTTGTGTGTGATGTGACTGAGATTGTAACGAGGCCTCTGTTGTACATTACCTTGGAAATTTATTTATTTTGGTAGAGCTTATACAAAATATATACAAAAAAAAATCTTAGTTGCAGTTTGAAGTTTGGAATAGTTTCAAATGAACGGCAAATAGACTCGCCCCCTATTACCGGCGAAAAGTAGGTGATATTTACCTCTGCCTATACCTTCAGGTAAGACAGGCGTGATACTATTTTACTATGTTATGAGTCCCACTGCTTATCAGTTTAGGCATTTGAAGGAGTTTAGCCGTTAATCCAAACGTACTGACCAAGTCCGGATTAGTAGGTGTCGCATGTGATTAAGTGTTTAGTATAGAGATATCCCAGTTCTGATATATCAGATCTGTTTACATGAAAACCTTGTACAACATTGATAACAATAAATTAAAACTTAAAAAACCCTGTGCAACCAGAACACCTGTAAAATAAATTACACATTGAAATAAAAGTTTTTATAACGGATTTTATCGCGGTTTATTTTAGATTTTAAATCCCGACGTTTGAAAGACTTTTCAGCCTTCATAGTCACGGGTGGACTGAGGTGTTTGACGTCCAAACTTGTTAATCACATTTATAACTGACTACTTACAAACATTATAGTATATGCTGCGTTCCTATTTAAGCAAACCGAGCTCACAGTGTCTTGAGTTCTGAGTGGATTTTGCTTGGGTTTTGGTACAAGTAAATTAAGTACTGGGTCTCAAGCAGGTGGTATATTCCAACCATTTCCTCTGTTGAAATTAGGATGTTTTTTAATTTCAATAGCTTCACGAATCATTCTTGACAGGACCCGGTGAAAAACGTAAAACGTAACGTCGGGATTCAAAATCTAAAATAAACCGCGATAAAATCCTATATATTATACATAATAGTTTTATTTCAATGTGTGATATTCGCGTAAATTTAAGATAATACTAAATAAATTATAATTTGTCTGAGTAACATGTTCCCTTGGGAGAACAATACGTAGGTTAAGTAATGTAATTAAATAAATAATAAGTATTTAAGTAAGATATTTATCTCAACGGAAAACCCAAACGATTAACGCTTTCGTGCGATGAATAAAAAGGGTAAAACTCTGAGTCATATTATTATTATGAGTCAGACCGTCAACAGCCGTGTTTACCTTAATTTGATTCTCAGAAATTGAATTTCACTTAATTGTGTAGGAATCAACACCGGTTGGCACAGGGAGCAGCGGTGGCGCAGTGTTAACGGCCTCGCCTTTGAAATATAAGGTCGCGGGTTCGATTCCTGGTCGTGCCCACATATCTTTGTGTAAATTGTTTCATCGCAGCTTCTCATCGCGCGGAAACCGTCGAGGGCATGTGACATCCACCAACCTGCACTTGGCCAGCGTGTATGGATTAATGCCTAAACTCTTTCAACTCATAAGATAGTTGAGAGAAGTGCCCGTGCCCAGCAGTGGGACACTAAAAAAGGGTTGAAGTGTATACACTGCCCCATAAAAGAGTTACTGATATGTATTTAATGCATATAGTATATACACTGGGGGATACCAAACATTGTTCTAAATGCTTTGTTCTGTAATCTTTCTAGGATGTCGATGTTACCAATAAGTGTTGGAATATCTCAATTTGCTCCTCACTGCTTATTCCGATATCAAGAAGTCTGAGGTGTAATACTAGAACAATTCTTGTAACTAGCGAAGCAAAAGGAGGCAAATTACTTTTATATCCCACTGCTGGACAGTGTAACTTTCCATGTTCTTTACGTAGAGAGTCTCAGTTTGCTGTTCGAAGTTTGGAATTATCTCCTCGCTCCCTATTACATTAACATAGCTGGTGAAAAGTTGGTGATATTAACCTCTGCTTACATCTTCGAGTAATACTAGCATAAGGGGGCGTGTATTAATTACGTGAGGTGTTCTAGGGTGGGAGGGGGTTAAGCTAAATCTTTCCAAATGTCACTTAGGGGGGTGGTCTTGGCAAATATCACGTATCTAATTATTTTTCTAGTAGTCACTTGACGCCGTGCACATAATCTTTTCTTAATTATTGTTTGATATTCATTATTTAATTTTATGATTGTGATTTTAAATTACGTTAATATTCACAAATACTAGTCTTTGTTAGTGATCAATAACAGTAATAGAACAAGTTTCTTTTTCTCAATAATCCAACACAGTTACAATCCAAATAAAGATTTTAAAGAATCTCGCGTGAGATTAGTAGTGGGGTGAGGGAGTTGAGAAAAATCTTACGATATCTCACTAGAGGGCGAGGGGGGTCGAAAAATTCTCAAAGCGCTGAATTCTTTCCCCCGTAGGCCCCATATTCATAAACGTCTTGTTTAATATGGCTAAAATAGGTTTATAATTCGTCTGCCTTTGTCTGTCATCACGAAATTTATAGTAGTATGAAAGAGACAAAGTCTATTTTAAGTAGTCATTTTAAGATTTTTATGAAGACCGTTAGACTACCATAAGAATCTGTTTACTCGTGAGAATTATCTTAGTTAATTTATTTGATGACTAATACATCTAGCATTTAGAATAATATCATACATATCTCACCGACCAGGTACATGTAGGCTCTCGCGCTCATCTAAATTATGTTTTAAATTACACTTAGTTCAAGTAGGTAAAGGAGAACATCATGAGGATTCGGATAATTAAGAACTAATCATACTAGAACATGTGATATGGGTAGGATAACACGCAAATAAGGTCTAAACTTTCTCAACTCTTAAGAGAGAAAACACATGCCCAGCGGTGGGATACCAAAAGGGATTGAAGTGATACATAGGAGGTCTGAATTGTAATGAATAAAAGTATACCTTTAAATAAATTCTTATTTTTTTAGTTTGCTTTTAACATGTTTAGTACCTACAATATATTGCATTGCTGCACTCGCGCGAAGCCTGGGCGGGTCGCTAGTAATGTAGTTACAACTCAATAAGGTAAACGCCATTAATTATAAAGATTGATAAAATTGATAGCATACCGATGTGAATCATTCAGTACTTCTGTTCCCCAGTATCTTATATCTTTAAATGAGCAATTCTTGTATATATATAATTGGAATCTCGGAATCGGCTCCAACGATTTTCATAAAATTTAGTATGTAGGGTGTTTCGGGGGCGATAAATCGATCTAGCTAGGAATCATTTTTAGGAAATGTCATTAAAAAATTGGTTGCCTGTAAAGTCGGTATACGGGCGAAAGTTTTACGTGACAACGACTTTGAGTGGTAAAATAATTTTAATGTGAATATTCATTCGTATAGTAGGAAGAAGGATAGTAACAATAGGAAATAATAGTAACAATTTAAAACATTTATTTATACAAAGAATTATATTTAAAACATTAATTTATACAAAGAATCTCGCTCTTAGGCGGGCTAACTGTGCTCGAGTGGAAGGGACGCGTGCCTTTCACTTTTTATGTCTGTCTCTCTCGCTCTTAGGCGGGCTAACCATGCCCGAGTGGAAGGGACGCGTGCCTCTCACTCGCTCTCATTGTGAGCGCATAACGTGAGCGGAGCGTAACGCAGTTTCTTGAAGTGTCACCCGGCAAACCAATTTATAAGACGTTGTCACGTCAAAAAATATCGAGCAAAGCTCGGTCATCCAGATATTTGTGATGAAATCTTTGATAAAATTTGGCACAGATAGATTTAATTGATAGATTCATTGGCTCTACTAAAAAGTATTAAACTACCCCAAAATAGCGCAGTTGGGTAAAACCTCCAACTGCGCAAATTTAGGGTAATTTTTGTACAACAAAGGAATGAGTGTCAGATTCATTCCATAGCTTTTACAAAATGTGGCATCATTATAAACTCATCTCTGGTGAAAAGGCATTCCCTGGCGAGTATACAGTAAAAACGCTCGTCGCTTCACTCGCTACTATATATGCACCTCAACGAATTCAGTAAGGCTTCTGTAAGCCCGTGACTTCATTAAATCACCCGCTATCCTCGTCTCTCTCGATCAGTATAGTCTGATTATTTCTAACATGAGAAATAAAACCGCTAGTAGCTCCGTTCGTCACACTATGTTCACACCCTAAGAGACTCATTCAGTACCTAAGGCTGATGTAAGCCGTCAACTCTTCTAAATCATCCGACATCCTCTGTCTCCCTCAAGCTGTATCATAACAGCCACATTCAGCAAGACTGCGGCAAGCCCGTGACATCACTAAATCACCCGACATCCTCTGTCTCTCTCACACAGTCGGATTATTTCTAACATTATAAAATCGCTCATCATTCCGCTAGCTACTATGTCCACATCCCAGACTCATTTGATTCAAAGCTAGCGGTAAGCCCGTGACATTACAAAATCACCCGACATCCATCGGCTCTCTCTCACAGTCGGATTATTTCTAACATTATAAAATAAAATCGCTCATCATTCCGCTTGCTACTATGTTCACACCCCAGACTCATTCAAAACCAGCGGTAAGCCCGTGACGTCACTAAATCACTTGGTCTCTCTCACAGTCGGATTATTTCCAACACTATCACACCGCCACTGTCAGATTGTAAGCCTCCATGGATTTAGTTATTGAATCCTTCAGCTTTCTAATATTTACTGAAAATTAAAATGGTTTTTCCAAAATGGACCTACCTGGTACGCTAGTACAGGCTTGAAGAAAAGTGTTTCTTTAGTGTTCCACAAAAAATATGACTATATTACACTGCACGAAGTTCATTGTGTCTGCTAATAAAAAAAAAATATAATAATGATAATATGTTTTATTTCTCTTCTTAAGTGGTTAATTTACATGGTTTAATAAAAATATGGTTTTAGATATGTCAGGAGCTGGTGTTCGTATTAAGTATTAACAAAATGCCTGTATTTCAAATCACCAGGCCCCATGGAAACAGAAACTTTTTGATTAAAACCTAAAAATATTACAGGAATGCATAGATAAAGGAGATGCTATACGTAATCAAATAATAAAAAAATAGGTTTAGATATAATATGACGGGCCGGTGGCGTGGTCGGTAAGATTTTCGCGCCGCAGGTCGTGGGTTCGATTCCTATCCAAGACAAACATTAGTGATGAACATTTGTGTTTGTAACGAGTCTGGGTGTAAATATCTATTATAAGTATATATTTACAAGAGAAAAGTATTATATGTATAGTATATACCAGTTATCTGGTTTCCATAACAGCTCTGCTTAGCTTGGGACCAAATGACCGTGTGTGTTAATGTTCCAGAATATTTATTATTATTTATTTTATTATTGTAAAAGATTTGAGTTTTAAATACTTAGTTATTTTATTTATTTTTCTTACTCTGCCTACCCTACTAGTACTTACTGCATCTAATAGCGAAAAGCATCAGTACATAATGCAATTACAGTTTGTTGACAGGAAGCGACACTCCCAAAGTGACGTCAGTGCATTGTATTGTTCTCATGTCTATTGTGTGCAAACTTGTGTGTGCGACTGTACTATCTACTGGGAATACTAAAGAATTAAATGTTTTACCTACTTTAAAAGAGGAGTGTCATGAGTTACGTATCATAATTACTCTCTTAAGTTTAAAAAGTGATCAGTAAAATAAGTAATTGCGTTTAGTTTTCGAAATATTTTAATGAAATGAAATGAAAATATGCTTTATTTTTTTTGAGACGCGAGTCTACCTAAAAATAGTCCAATTTTTTTTCCTACCGTGCAGTGAATGACAGGCAACTACTGAGAAACACAGACAAAAAACTCAGAAGGCTTTTTTCTTTTTTAAATGAAGTACTTATATCTATTACATTTTGTTTGTTTATTGTGTTGAATTAGAGCGACTTAATTCCAAGCGTTTTTATCCGTTAGATAGTCTGAAATTTTATAATATGCTTTTCCATAGCGTAGATTTTATAGTTATTTTAATTAGTATTACCACAGACTAAATACATACTTAACGCCATTTTTAACATCACTTCACTTCGACCAATTTTAGTGTCCCACTGTTGGGTACTGAATCCCCTAGGAACCCATAATAGTTTAATATGGGGTAGGTAGGGTAATCTGGGGGTTCCTCTTTAAACGATAGATATTAGGTAGGTGCTTATCAGTATAACTACTCACCGATTTGGCATAATTATGTGGGTAAGTTAAATAAAAGACCATCCTGACACTTTACACAGTTCTCCGTTCACCGAGCCTTCTTCTGGTTGAGGGTTGGTCTGGGTTAACACATCTCTTACAGAACTGACTCAACTTTTGAAGAAATTATGATTTGCGGATCTTTTCTCAACTATCTTATCCCCAGTTTCCACAGGCGAAATATTCACAGGAAAACATATAGCAAGTACTATCTATCTCTATCATTTAGAGATGAGTAGAAAGAGATAAGACTATGCTTGTATCATGTTTTGTAGCGCAGTGCAAACACCCAGTTACGATTTGTTAGAGTTTATTAAGGCCAGGTTTTAGCGAAAATCCGCAAAAACATGTATTTTGAAACACTTTTTGAAGCAGTGAAAAGCAAAATAAAAATCTGAAAAAAATGTATTCATAGTCGAGAATATAATCTAAGGAATATGAGGACTGGAAACACGATTTGATAAAGTTGGCTCGATAGAATAAATTCATAAAGATACCTCTTCTTCTGTAATTTAATATTCTTTTTTCGGTTTTATTTCCAAAATAAGTGATTTGATATCATGTTTTATTTTTTAGCATAAAGTTCACAGGTACCTTTAGGGATATATCAGAATTGATTTTTCCTACTGCATTTATAATTTTTTTAATCGATCTTTTTAGTGATTTTTGATTCGTTTGGCTCTCGCCAGTGTCCCGCGGGACGTTGCCGAGGTGAGACCTATGCCAAATTTCTCTAGCGCGCGCTTTTATTCCGCTACGTATTTACCACAGTATAAATAACATCAGTAGGTGTAAAAAGAAGAAAAATAAAATGGTTATACTCAATTTCTGTAACTCAGTGCCGCGTTGATGAATGAAGTTGTTTATGCTTTTAATATACCTACTATAGTCTGGCAAACCAAAGAAGTCACTCGAAAACCGCGGCAAATTTAAAAAATCCTCGTCTTGCAACCCTTAAATTCAAAGCATACTTGGAGTGGACTAGATTGATACTTTAATTTTATCATATACTTTTATTCAATTTTATAGTATTAAAAAAAGAAATAACAGTTAAAATACATCTATTCTATAGCTTTCCGCCCCGTTAATTTTACTGATATTCTACCTCTTTGTGCACGAGTTTCTTACATTGCCTTATATTATTATCCTACGTCTAGTACTTTCAGAGATTTTTAATAGGTACATGAGTAAATGACAGAGTGAGAGACCTTTGTTTTTGAAAAAGAGTGGCCTGCTGAATGAAATATATTACTCCATCTATCAAGATATTTTCTTCACCGATTTTGAGCAGCGGCGATGTAACAATTCACACAAATATTGTGGACCAGGGATCGAACCCGCGACCTTATGCTTCATGGGCGAGGCTGATACCACTACGCCACCGCTGCTCAATCAAAACCCCATAAAAATCTTATAAATGCCAAGATGACAGACAAAGATAAACGAATATAAACCTATTTTAGTAATAATAAGCATAAATAAGACGTTTATGAATACGTCCTAAGTCCCCCAGTACTAAAGTGGCGTAAGTAAATAACAAGGGGAATCGTCAACTCATGCGTTATCTGAAGTCATGATCTAATTTGCATTTAATTTATTGCTGAGTTGTTTGGGGTGAATTTTATTGCGAATAACAGCTTATCTCGATTCTTGGAGTTATTAGATATCTGGTAGGTTCAGTTTGGGTTTCTTGTTTACTATTAACTTCCTGTGACTTCGCCTGTGAAATACAGACCTCAAACAAAGCAGAGAACTGATATACTACACAATATATTCTTTTTTTGTAAATTTCTACTTGTAACAGACAATGCATACATACATACAGGCATTTTTTTGAACATAAACATTAAGTTAAACAAATTTTAATAAACGTGTTAGCACATCCGCTTCTCAATACATCAGCTGTTATTTCGTACTGTCGTCACGACCGCCTTTCAAGTCACTTGTAGATGTGCCAACAAATACAACTAAAAAAGTCAGTAAATATAAAAAGTAAACAGTGTGACCCATCAGTGTCAAATGGTGAAATTAAATAAATACCATTTATAAATTCCACATCAATGAATGGAAAATTCCACTCCCAAATATTCTCAATTCATAGTACAGCGCTTAAAACTATGCAGTGAAACAAAGCCCCAATCAGCCAACACAAAAGATGCGTATATTAAACTTTTAATCCGGCCCGACCCGGTTCCAACCGGTTTCACCCGGATATATCTGGAAAATACTGGCGTGATCCGGTTGGAACGCTTAATTGCATTCCATAGCATAAAAGAATGGAGATGGATGTTTTAAATGGTAGATAGGAACAGTTTTCACTGTGTTTTAAATGGTTTCCCTTAAATGTAGTTCCTTGAGCAGCGGTATCGGCGTCGCCTTTGAAATATAAGGTCACGGGTTCAAACCTAGGTCGAGCTCACATATCTTTGTGTGAATTGTTTCATCGCCTCGATATACGCTCGGGCTGAAAGCTGCATCCATTTGCTTATAGTTATTGATTCCCCTTGATAGCTTAAATACAGCTCTTGCAAAGTAACCATCCCGAGCAGCCCTTATCGATATCACCATCTCAAATCTTTTTGTCCGCAGTTACTCAGGGATGAACAAATCTTCCCCAATCTATAGTGATGGGACATTTATTTTTATTCTTCGATAGAAGGCGCTTGACTACAACTTGCCTGATGTTAAGCAATGATGTAGTCGACGATGGACCGCGCCAGCCTAGTATACCGATTCACTCGTGATTACGAATGATTATCGGTGAGAAGGTGGCAGTGGAATGAGCCTCCTAAGGTTAGAAACCTATTCCGACCCACCTTCACTGCATGGTGTCACCAGACATCGCACCGGAACACGGCAAGACCGCTTGGCGGTGCGGCTTTGTCTAGTGGGTGGTCACTAACCACGGCCGAAGCCTACCATCAGTTGATTGTCACCTGATTTGCACCACCCGGGGACCATGTGTGGGGATTCAATTAAAGGTGTACACCCACGGACGAAGGTGACTCAGCCCCCAAGACATACATCGGACACGTATTCAACATTGCTATCGATAGCCTTATAAAACAAGAGGGCGTAATTTAAAAATAAGCAATTTTCATGATTAATTAAACTAGGCTATTGAGCAGCGGTGGAGCAGCGGTACGGGCCTCGCCTTAGAAAAAAAGGTCACGGGTTCGGTTCCTAGTCGTGCCCACACATCTTTGTGTGAATTGATTCATCTCCGCAGCTCAGTATCGGTGAAAGGAAAACATCGTGAGGAAACCGGCATGTCTAAGAACTAATCATTCGAGGACATGTGACATCTACAAGCCCGCAAATGACCAGCGTGACCTAAACTCTCTCAACTCGTAAGTTAAGACAAGACCCGTGCCCAGCAGTGGGACACTAAAGAAGGGTAAAGTGAAAATAACGTCACACCCTTTTTTATGCTGAAATAGTGATGCGCATGACTATTGTCTTGCCTTGCTTGACGGTGCAATAGTAACCAAGGGTCCGGGTTTGATACTAGATTGAGCAAAAATACGTTTTTTTTATCATAAAATAGGCTTGCGCTCGACCACAACTTGCCTGATGTGAAGCAATGATGCAGTCTACGATGGAACGCGCTTACCCAGTAAATACAGATTCACTCGTGACTTGAAGACCGGCAGATTGTGGTTATCGGGAAACATAGATGCCGGCAGCGAGTTCCACAATGAAAGTGGAAGCAAAGCGCTTTGTGCGTACCCGTGGAATTTCCACCATATAACGGTGGCGCATAGCCGTACCTCTACTTGTCCGATGGAAGAATAGGGATGGGGGAATAAGATTGTGTAATTCCAACGCACACTCTCCGAAGAGTATCCGGCAAAAGACCGAAAGACTAGCAACTATGCGGCGATGCTCAAGGCTTTGCAATTTAGCCATGTTTCTTTTTCATCTAAGAAAAATCTTAATAGCCTATGATTGGCAATAGGCTCGCTCCCTATTACATATAGGATCTAAACATAGCAGGCACAATGTGTGTAATACATGCGCTTGACCTCACCTTGCCTGCTGTGAAGCAACGATGCAGTCTACGATGAAACGCGCTTACCCAGTAAATACCGATTCACTCGTGACTTGAAGACAGGCAGATTATATCTATCGGGAAACAGAGATGAAACATACATACTTCTTCTTTTTGTAACAAATTGTGAGAATACCTAATTGTGAACTTCACAAGACAGAAAGCTCCTCTCATTTAACAAAGTGAAAGCTTTCCCATTTGCTCTCCACACATCTTTATACAGCTTTTTGCAAACGTGTAAGTAGATCTGATTTTCCTCAATAAAATTCACCACAAATCGATAGATTCCATGTCTGTGCATAGTCAAGTGAGAGTCCGGTGTTAACAGGGTTCTGTAGATTATTTAATTGTATCCTTAAACATAGGGACGGGTATATTTGATTGGACTGGTGGAGTAGTGGTTAGTGACCTTAACTCCTACGCCGCATGTGGGTTCGATTCCCATCCAGGACAAATATTTATGTGATGAGCACGATAATTTGTTCTGTGTCTAGATGTGTATCTTTAATGTGTATGTATTTACAAAAAATGTATTCAAGTACTTAATAAATCCGTTCCTGGTACCCATAACACAAGCAAATATAATTGCTTAATTAGGGACTAGATGGCTAGATGGCGCTGTTTGTATGTGTGAAAATATTATTTTTATTATTGTTATATATGTTACAAAAACCCTTGAATATTTTGAATAATTATGTAACCATGTAACTAACATGTAACTTATGTGACCAATGCTGGTTTATACGACACTTAATATTTTCTTAAAATTACGCGAGTGTCACACATTGAAATAAAACTATTTTATAACGGATTTTATCGCGGTTTATTTTAGATTTTAGATCACGACGTTTCGAAGTCTTTTCAGACTTCATAGTCACGGGTGGACTGAGGTTGTGAAGTCCAAAATTATTAATCACAATTATTACTGACTACCTACAAATATTATCATTTAGGTTACGTTCCGAATTAAGAAAACTGAGCTCACAGTGTCTTGTATTCTGAGTTGATTTTGCTAGGGTTTTGGTACAAGTAAATGAAGCACTGGGTCCCAAGCTAGTGGTATATTCCAACCATTTTCTCTGAGACAGCACTAACTTTACAAGTGTTTTTACATGTGTATAAAGTTGATTTATTAAACAATAAAGCCTTTATTGAAACTTACACATTCAATTACATGTTATTCAATTTACAAGTTTTGTAAAGTTATTTCATATACCTACTTATATTGCAATTTTCTAAAAATAATGCTAGGAATTCGTACCCAATTAGTTTGTAGACACTTTTGTTAGGTAGAGCACGGACAAGATGAAAACAACAGGTCAAGGGTAGGCCAACAACACCTTAGGTGTTCTAGGGCTTGGCCTTTTCCCACACGGCATCTCTCAACTATCTTACGAGCTAAAAGAGTTTAGGTTTTAATCTACACACGCTGGCCAAGCGCGGGTAGGTGGATGTCACTTGTCCACGTTTGATTAGTTCTTCGACATGCCGGTTTACTCATGATGTTTTCCATCACCGATATAGAGCATCAGTGATGTAACAATTCACACATAGACATGTGGGCACGACTGGGAATCGAACCCGCTACCTTATGTTTCTAAGGCGAGGTCAGTACCGCTGCGTCACTGCTGATCCATTTTACGTGCTCCTATGTCGATCCTCACCTACAGGAGAAGCAAGGTTGGGTTTAGTCACAAGAAATTCCAAAAATTCTACACAATATCGAAGCGTATGTTTCAAAATCATTTCATTATGTAATCGTTTAGTAAATAGCTTTTACGGAACCCTAAAACCGAGTAATAGTGTCCGTCATCAACGAGTAGTGGGATAGTACATTAGTGGTGTCCCTGATAAACTGTCCCGGGACAGTGATTTACAGGGACCCGGGGCACGGGGCAATTGGATACATAGTATAAATAATTTAGTAATACAAACAATCAATGTTGGTTTAATTGACCTATGACAAAACTATGAGCAGCGGTGGCACAGCGGTATGGACCTCGCCTTAGAAACATAAGGTAGCGGGTTCGATGCCCAATCGTGCCTACACGTCTATATCTGAATTGTTACATCACAGATGCTCTATATCAGTGAAGGATAACATCGCGAGGAAACCGGCATGTCTAACTATTACGTGTCTACGTACTAATCATTCGAGGTTAAGTGACATCCATAAACTTGCAGTTGGCAAGCGTGTGAGGATTAAGGTCAAACTCTCAACTCGTAAGATAGTTGAGAGAAGACCCGTGCAGTATTGGGCAGTAAAAATGGGTCTATGACAAAAATATACGGAAACGAATGGCCCAATTTTGATTCATTTTTTTTTTAATGCTGAAGTGTGATGATCTGTCGCACCAAAGTTAGGTTTACCAATTTTTTTTGTTAACCCAACGCAACTCATACGCAACAACTTTTGTTCCACGAAATTTGATAATTTGGCAGATTTTTGTCATACACAACAAATATTAGTTTGTTTTCCTGCTTGAATCTTTATCTAAACTATAGAGTAACTCGGAATACATACTGCCCACAGGCCTCACAATCACTTAATATTAACCAGATAGTTATCTGAAGTAGTTGGTGAAATTTTTGTATGGAGCGCAAGCACGCGCTAGAGTCGCGTAACTTGTCATGTATTGAGTTATATCAAACAAAACTCGTACTACAAAAGTTGTTGCTTATCACTTCCACCCTTTTTAGTGTCCCACAGCTGGGCACGTTTCTTTTCTCAACTATCTTACGAGCTAAGAGAGTTTATTCCTTAATCCCCACACGCTGGCCAAGGCCAAGTGCGGGTTAGTAGGTGTAACATGTCTTCAAATGATTAGTTCTTAGACATGCCAGTTTCTTCACGATGTTATCCTTCACCGATATAGACCATCAGTGATAAAGCAATACATACATAGACGAGTGGGCACGACTGGGAATCGAACCCGCGACTTTATATTTCAAAGGCGAGGCCAATACCGCTGCGCCACCGCTGCTCTCGCTGCGCCAGCACTGCTTATGGTATCAGCTATCTACTCCTACGAGGTTGCTGGTGTTTTTAAAATAACTCTGTAGGTATATTAATTTGAATGTAAAAAAATATTGCAGTCAGATTTTAATTATTAAATTATAGCTGATTGTTGTTATCATAAAGTAGCTACTTTATATTACTTGATAAATGGAGAAAAACCTTCGCAACTTACACCTATGTGTAGGTAATGTGTCACGGACAGTTTAATATGAAGACAGTAATATTCTCCCATTGTTTAGAAACTACGAAATTATATATGTTTATAAGAACAATGAAATATATTTCACACGACAATTATATATGCGAAGTACTAAGGTTACTAGCGGTCGTTGGTAGTTTATTAAGAATTTTTGGCTATGTATTTATTAAGTTTTTAAATGTAACGTTTGTAAAGTAAGTAAGACTGGGGGCTGAATCACCTTCATCCGTGGGAGTGCACCTTTTATCTGAATCTCCATACGGGTGGAGACACGTGGCCGGGTGGTGCAAATCAGGTGACAATAAATTAATTAGTAAATATGTTCGCTGGTAATTAATTGGTGGTAGGTTTCGGCCGTAGTTAGTGACCACCCACCAGACAAAGACGCACCGCCAAGCGGTTTTTCCGTGGTTCCGGTGCGATGTTTGGTGAAACCATATATGGGGGTGAGCCGGAATTTTTGCTCCTTTACGGTTTTTAAGAGTATGGAGCCTTATTCCACTGCCACCTTCTCACCAAAATTCATTTGTAATCACGAGTGAATCGGTATAGGGGCGGGCACGTCCCATCGTATCCCATCTTTGCTTAATATCAGTTGTACTCAAGCGCAAGCCTATTGCAGAATAAAAAAAACTACACCTTTTCTTAAATCATCTATACAAATATTATAAAGAGGAAAGGTTTGATTTTTTGTTTGTTTGTATGAATTGAATAGGCTCCGAAACTACTTGGCAGATTTGAAAAATTCTTTCACTGTTGGAAAGCTACATCATTTCTGAGTGACATAGGCTATATTTCATTTTCAAAAAAAATAGGCATCCTTACTAAAATTACGATAACGTAATCCAAGGTGTGAAAAAAATATCAAAAAACTACCTTACATCGCGTGCGCTGCGAAAACTATTGATGATAGAACAAAATGATATACTACATTTTTTTAGAACACACCATTATCTACAAAAAATCAGCGGCAGCATATCTCTAACTATTACAGTCATGTCACAATAAGCGTTTTTTTATTGAAAAAAAGAAATTAAAATACCACCGCTACAAAAAGCTCTTTATTTGTACCTTGGTATTAACCCTTATCAAAATAAATGATGTATTATTTAAGACTGCTTCAATATCTTTATATTACTTTTTGAATTATTCGATTCTGACAATCCATTCAAAAGATATCACGAGTTAAAAAAAAATTAAAAAATAAACTGTATTCGGCTAGCTATGCGTTGTAGGCGTCACTCGGGCAGGGGTACGGGAGGGGGGTTAAGATCACGAAATAAACTTGCCGCGCGGCTTACTCGCGCGGTCGGCTCCCTACGTGATGGACGTGTGCGGAATTTACGCTTGATAATAATTCGTTTAGTAAGTAACTAAACCGATTTAAAAAGTTCTTTTCAGAACTAAACCCATTTATATAAAATATTGTTCACTTAGTTATTAACCTAATAAATTACTTGAATATTTTTCATGATTTTCAATTTAATTTTAATAAATAGTAGGTAGTTGTGTACGTTGTAATATAGTAGCATATATAGCTTACAGTTATGCTAATTTAGTTCAAAGGCATTTTTTCTTTTGTCATTTTGAAATACCTAAAAGATCAAGATCTCAACTTTCTAGAAATAGTTCCCAGGCCAGGGCATCAAAAATACGTCGAAATGAAGAATCTTCATCAGAAACTAAAAATCGTCTTTCAATTCATAGACAATATGTGGCACAATCGCGTGCTAGAGAGTCGAGTACCGAGCGTTCGCAACGGCTCGCTGAACAAAATATGAGAACCGCTCAAATACGCGCGCGAGAATCCAGTTTGCAGCGTTCTCAACGGCTCGCTGAACAAAATGTGAGGACTTCTCGAGTCCGCGCGCGAGAGTCCAGTCTTGAGCGTTCGCAGCGCCTTACTGAACAAAATCTAAGAACCTCTCATGTGCATGCGCGAGAGTCAAGTACTCAGCGTTTGCAGCGGCTTGAAGAGCAAAATATCAGAAATATTCAATCTCGCACTAGGCAATCAAGCTCTGAGCGTTTCCAACGCCTTCAAGATCAGAGAGAACGACAGCAGACGTCAAGAGCGAGAAGTCGCAATCAAGTTTTAGCCCACAGTAAAAGATCGGCTTTTAGATACGATCCACAGATTGATTATGCTCAACAGTCTTCCGTCCAAATCGGCGACATGAATAAGATCTGCCCTAAGTGTTCAGCCAAAAAATGGGTCGATGAAACTAATGGCATGTGCTGTGCTTCTGGAAAAGTTAGTCTCCCCAGTATTCAGGAACCACCACAGCCAATAAAAAATCTTTTGACAAATAATCATTCGCTATCTAGACATTTCATAACCAACATCCGTAAGTACAATAGCCTATTTCAAATGACTTCGTTTGGCGCCAAAGAAATAAGAGAGGGTAATTTTATGCCAACTTTTAAAATAGAGGGACAGGTATATCATCTTATTGGTAGCCTTTTACCACCACCAGGCCAAAATCCACAATACTTGCAGGTATATTTCATTTCAGACGCAGATCAGCTATCATTGAGGTCAAACATAGCTCCAACGCTGAAAATAGATTTAATTAACGAACTACAGACCGCACTGAATAGCCACAATGTATATATACGAAGCTTTAAACAAAACATAGAACGCAATTCTTCGGATAATTTAAAATTAATTATTCATTCCGACCGCCCACCACAGACAGCACACCCGGGTAGATACAATGCTCCAGCTGTAAACGAGGTAGCCGTTCTCTTGGTTGACGAAGAAAAAGGCCCCAGAGATATAGTGCTCCACGGAAGAGACGGCCAACTTAAAAGGGTCTCTGAGTTACACCGATCGTATGATCCACTACAGTATCCCTTAATGTTCGTGAAAGGAGAAGACGGTTATTATTTAACCATTCCGCAGGAAGGTACAGCGCGTAACAAAACTGTGACGTGCATGCAATTTTATGCATTTAGGTTGATGGTTAGAGCTAACTGTTTTAATGCATTACATTATTACAGGGACTTATTTAGTCAATATATTGTCGATATGATGGCAAAAATGATATCGGAACGATTGAATTACATATGTCGTAACCAACAGAGACTAAGGGCTGAAGAATACATTCATCTCAGAGATGCTTTAAATCAAGACGGAAATGTTGACCCATCAAATATCGGTCAACGCGTAATCTTGCCATCTTCATTTACAGGTTCTCCGCGTTACCTGCATGAAAAAACCCAAGACGCAATGACTTATGTCCGAAATTACGGGAGACCAGACTTATTTGTCACATTTACGTGCAACCCCGAATGGCCTGAAATTAAAGCGGAACTACTTTCTGATCAGCGATCTTTCGATCGTCATGACATCATTTCAAGGGTGTTTCATTTGAAAATGAAGAAATTCTTAAATTTATTCGTTAAAAATGAAATATTCGGCAAAGTGAAATGTTACATGGCAAGTGTAGAATGGCAGAAGCGAGGTTTACCACACTGTCATTTGCTGTTTTGGCTAGAAACAAAAATCCAACCAGACGAAATTGATAGCGTCATAGTTGCGGAACTGCCCAACCAACAAAACGATCCGATATTGTACGATATCGTAACAAAAAATATGGTGCACGGACCATGCGGAGAACATAACTTATCAGCACCATGTATGAAAAACGGTATTTGCACAAAAAAATACCCACGACGTTTAGTCAACGAAACTCAGACTGGAGAGGACGGATATCCAGTTTATCGTCGTCGTGATGCCGCAAATGGAGGACTGAGCGCTTCGCTAAATATCAGAGGCAGAAATTTCACTATAGATAATAGTTGGATTGTCCCATATTCTCCACTTTTGTGCAGGACGTTTAATGCTCACATAAATGTAGAGTACTGTCACTCAGTTCAAGCCATCAAATACATTTGTAAATACATAAATAAAGGATCGGACCAAGCTACATTTGGCGTCAGAAACCCAAATGATGAAGTGGAAAACTACGTAAATGGCCGTTACATAAGTACTTCCGAAGCTGCTTGGCGAATATTCGAATTCCCGATCCATGAGCGGCATCCTACAGTTTTGCAGTTAGCTGTCCACTTAGAAAATGGCCAAAGGGTGTATTTTACCACAGAAACGGCTGTACAAGTGGCCCAAAATCCACGTAAAACAACATTGCTGGCTTTTTTTGAGCTCTGTAATGAAGATGAATTCGCAAAAACACTTCTTTACCACGAAGTCCCGCAATACTACACATGGGCCAATAATAAGTTCACCAGAAGGAAGCGTGGTGAGAATGTAGTTGGCTATCCAGGCATAAAAAAAGATTCCGCTTTAGGTAGAGTCTACGGTGTCCATCCTTCTCAATCCGAGTGTTTCTATCTTAGGATGTTGCTGCACCACGTACGCGGTCCAACTTCATTCCAGTACTTGAAAACCGTTGACGGAGTTCTGAAAGAAACGTATCAAGCTGCTTGCCGTGCTAGAGGTTTGCTAGAAAACGATGACCATTGGGAAAATACTCTCAGAGAAGCTTCGCTTTCTCAATGTCCATTACAATTAAGAGAATTGTTTGTGGTCATACTTTTATTTTGTCAGCCATCGGAACCATTAAAATTATGGAACATTTTCAAAGACGATTTATGTGAAGATATTAGACACAGAATCAGACAGCAAAATCAAGACATCACCTTACCATACAATGAGGACATTTATAACGAAGGTTTGATACAAATAGAAAATAAACTGTTGCAATTAAATGACAAAAGCCTAAGTGATTTCGGATTACCATCATCAGTTCGTACAGAAAGCAATGCAGCAGAGACTATGACTCATCGCTATGATACAAATAATTTGACCGCTTTTGTCAATGAAAACCTGCCAAAGTTAGTCCCAGATCAAAGACATGCTTTTGAAACTATAGTCGATAGCGTCATTCATGACAAAAGAAAAGTTTTCTTTTTGGATGCACCTGGTGGAACGGGAAAGACGTTTCTTGCAAATTTGATACTTGCTAAGATAAGACAATCAGGGAAGATAGCAATAGCAGTTGCTTCCTCAGGAATTGCTGCAACTCTCTTGAAGGATGGCAAAACTGCTCATTCTACTTTTAAACTTCCACTATCCGTCAATCTTGAACAACAATCTACATGTTCCATCCGCAAAAATGGACCTATTGGTAAATTACTACAAGACGCCTCATTGATTATGTGGGACGAATGCACGATGAGCCATAGAGCACATATAGAGGCCGTGAACAGAACCTTACAGGATCTAAGGAACTCCTCTGCAGTCATGGGCGGGATTACTTTTGTATTTGCTGGAGATTTTCGACAGACTCTCCCCGTTATTAACAGAGGCACGCGAGCAGATATCATCAAGGCATGCTTGAAATCGTCTCCCTTATGGACTACGATTGAAACATTAAAATTAAGGACAAATATGAGAGCTCATCTTCATGGAATCACTGATAGCGATTTCCCACAGCAACTGCTAAAACTTGGGGAAGGAATTTTTCCAACTCCAAATTTAAGCGGTCATTGTGACATTCTTCTGGATGAGTCTCTAGGCCAAATACTCCATAATTTGGAAAATTTAATAGATTCTGTATACCCTGATATCGAGAATTTGCACGAAAGAGACTTCCATTGGCTGTGTTCTCGGGCTATAGTATCACCTAAGAATGATACTGTCAATGAAATAAACAATCTGATTGTTCAAAAAGTCCCCGGCCAAACAAAAACATACAAATCGATCGACACTGTAACGAATATTGAAGATGCAGTCCATTATCCACAGGAATTTTTAAATTCGTTGAACCCTTCTGGACTGCCACCCCATGAATTGACGTTAAAAATCGGAATCCCAATCATGCTTTTAAGAAATTTAAACCCTCCGAGCATGTGTAATGGGACGAGGCTGCTTATTAAGGAGTTAAAGGACAATTTAATAGTAGCAACTATTATCACTGGCCCAGCAGGTGGTCAACTAGCTCATATACCGAGGATACCGATGATCCCGACTGATCTGCCAATCCCATTTAAACGGCTTCAATTTCCGGTAAAAACATCTTTCGCATTAACAATTAACAAGTCCCAAGGCCAAACCTTCGAATTAGTAGGGATCGATCTGCGAAAGAAATGTTTTACTCATGGTCAACTGTATGTTGGTCTATCGCGAGTCGGAGCCCCTGAAAATCAATTTATTTTGCTGCCACAAAATAAAACAACATCAAATATTGTTTACAGAGAAGCTCTAACAAAATAAATGTATTTTCTTTTAGGGTTATGACCTCAATAATTGAAAAAAAAAAACAAAAAATTAAAAAAATATATCAAAAAAAAGAAAAAAAACCCCAAAAATATACAAAAAAAACACATAAATACAAAAAAACCATTAAATAATATCTGAATTTAATTATTCTTATTTTTTTTTATTTACTCTTTTTTAGGAGCTCGACGCAAAAAGGGATGAATATGTGTCATATTATTATTATTATTATGAATGTGTTAAAATTAACAAATCTAAATGTAATGTTTAATGCCCGTGCGAAGCCGGGACGGGCCGCTAGTAAACAATAAAACAACAAACAAACAAAATTTACTCAATGTACTCTTGGCAGTCATTTTATTAATTGAAACCTCCAGCTATTGAAAAGTTAGTAGGTATATATTATTATTTGTTGTTATCCACCATCAATTCTATTTCAAACGTAGTATAATATATTAAAGTTAATCTTAACTAATCACAATTGTAATCCTTGCTTTATATTATGCATGTTTTATGTAATTTTGTCCTTGTTTTATATCCATGTCTAAACTTGTTAAATATTAATTATACTTTTTTTGCACACGATCTTAAAATGAATGTTGAATGTACCTGTTACTTGTATACAATATAAAATTGTAAATTTTTAATATGTGTACTGTTGGCACATCTTAATAAAATAAATAAAATAAATCCCACTAATGTTACTCCAGTGCGAAGATCGACAGCTGTGCGCGTGAGTATAATAGCCGGTACAGGATAGTATTATAGGACAGCAAACCTTTAAAAGGTAGGTTAGGTAGGTACATAGGTACACATCAAGATGAGAACAATAATATATTATCATAAATAACAAACAGATCGATGAATTAAACCAAGGTCTGTTTATGAAATAAACCTGTTATAAACTTAAGTACCTGCACGAGCTTTTAGAGCTTTATCATCGAGGCCAAGGTTTAAAGGGAATAAACGATTTCATTTTAAACTTAACTTAAAATATATGTATATTGGTAACTAAAGAGATATAACTTAATAAGCTATATCAATGTCACAATTAGTGCGTATACTAACGCCATCTAGTGGAAATCTGTGACAATTGTAAAATCTTGTTTTAATACGAGTTGTATTGAGGAAAAATGGCGCCTTTGTTCAGTGGTAAGTGCCTTCATATAAGGGCCTCATGTATGGTTTCTAACCATATGGATGCTCATTCCACTGCCACCTTCCAACCGAAAATCATTCGTCATCACGAGTGAGTCGGTATATTGGCCGGGCGCGTCCCATCGTAGACTACATCATTGTTTAATATCAGGCAAGCTGTAGTCAAGCGCAAGCCAATGCGCAAGTTAGTTTTTATTGCAGAATAAAAAATAAATTAAAATACGATTTTGTATTCATTCAATTCTGCCACGCCTTCTGAGAATAGGGCGTTAGTGATATTATGTTTTGACATTATGATAATAATAATATAATATCCATATAACGACTGGCCTACCTGACTGACTGGACTGAACAGGTAGCATAGTGGAAAGAATCCTGACTGCTAATCCGGAGTTCGCGGGATTGACTTCCACCCAGGACAAATCTTTGTGTGATCCATCATTTTTTGTGTAATTAATGTAATTAAATCTATAGTAATATGTATAGTGTTTACATCAAAAAAGTGTATTTATGTATATCTCAGTTCCTCGAACTTAAAACACTAGCAAATATATTCGTAAATGCTTAATTTGGGTCTAGATGGCGCTGTGTTTATATTAAAATATTTGTAGGTATTTTTATTGCAACGGCTTTGCTCAGGCACTAAATATTTTTCCGAATACTTATCAGTAAAAACAATATTTACTCATAATGTTAGTACTATCATGAGTAACAAGTACTTGTTTTAATTTTTCTATGAATCAGGGATTTATGTATTTGTCTAACTAATATATCTGTACTGTGACAATCATGAGGGTAGTAATTACACGTAGGGCTGACTGAACTAATGTGTAAGGACGTAGGACCTATACTTTGTTATACGAGGATAATAATAAATTGAGATCGATTCAACGAAACACTATTTAAATGAAATGAAATGAAATGAAATGAAATGAAATGAAATGAAATGAAATGAAATGTGATGGCTTAATTTAGAGTAGTTAGAGAGGTGGCCTGAAACACAGGTTATATATTAATCTAGCTCAGGCTAACCACACATTTTTTTTAGAAATAGGTATTAATCAATAATTACATTAGAAATTTAATTAATAGCAATAAGTATTTAAGTATTTTATTTTTATTTTTTTTCTTGAATAATGTAACTAGCATGAAGTTCAATAAACTTATTATTATTGTATTTTTTTTAACCGATTTCCAATTAGTAGGTCGTTTATGAACCGATTTTAATGGTTATTTTTTTATTTGAAAGTGCGGTGGTCACATTGGTCAGGAGCTGATGATGGAATCTCAGGTTAAGCGCGGGTAACCCTGAAATTTACGAATTTTTTACGTGGGTTTGCGGATAATTTCGTAAACCGATTTTGATTATTATTTTTTGTTGGAATGGTGAAATCCCAAATATGGTCTAATGAAGGTATCCTAGAGAAATCGACGGGAACTATCGAAAATTGTAGGAGAGACTAGTCTTTTTGTTAATTTTTGAATTAATTATCTAAAAGCACCCCTGTTTAATGAAGGTCTGGAGTCGATCTGATGATGCATCCGAAACAGTCAAAATCCCACCTCAACGATTTACAACAAATACCTGATGTTTGGGCTTGATTAATACGTATTAATAAGAAATATACACCTAGATGTGTTGTGACTGTCATTAGGGGCCTGATGATGAATACGAGAAATCTAGAGAACTCCTCAACGGCTCACAGTAGATACCTTGTATTTAGACTTAATTCATTTCTATAGGTGAGAACTTTGCACCTATTAGGGTCAACACTAAAAAATTGTCAAAAAAAAACAATAACAATAAAACCGACTGCGACTTCAAAAAGGAAACTAAAAAAGTGTAAAATAATTTAAAATAATTTTAAGTCGATGACAAGTTAGAACCATAACAACCCTACTTTGTGAGAAAGATTGATATTAGGTACCTAGATATACTTATTATTTGGCACCGACTTCAAATTATATCGAATACTTATTAAATATTTCTGATTATCTAAATTACAATACGAATTATTTTAAACTAAGTAAATTTACATATTTTTTTAAACTTTTTAGTTGTCTTTTTGAAGTCGATTAAATTTTTTTGTTAAATATATTTTTTCATCAATGCTATAAAGTACAGAGGTAGGTCTGAAATATTAGCTCCCTTTTACAAGAGCTATAACCGGTAACCATTTCCCCGGAAAATATCGGTAAAAGATAGCCTCAATAGCAATATCCTGCTGCGAACAATTTATTGAGGATCTATATTGCGCCGATATAACTACGTGAATACGTATCTTTATGGGGAAGCGAAATTTGCCTCGCCTTTGAAATAATAAAGTGTCGGGTTCAATCCCCAATCGTGCCCACACACCTGAAAAACATCGTGAGGAAACCGGTATTTCGTTTGGGGGCTGAGTCACCTTCGTTCGTAGGTGTACACCTTTAATTGAATCCCCACACGTGGTCCCCGGGTGGTGCAAATCAGGTGACAATCAACTGGTGGTAGGCTTCGGCCGTGGTTAGCGACCACCCACCAGACAAAGCCGCACTGCCAAGCAACCTTGCGTGTCCCAGTGCGATGTCTGGTGACACCAAGCAGAGAACCCTCTCTAACCCACCCGGGTTAGAATTATTGCTCTTTTAAGGTTTCTAACCTAATGGAGGCTCATTCCACTTCCACCTTCTCACCGATAATCATTCGTAATCACGAGTGAATCGGTACATTGGGCTAGCGCGTCCCATCGTAGACTACATCATTGCTTAACATCAGGCAAGTTGTAGTCAAGCGCCTATCAAAGAATAAAAAAAAAATCGAAGAACTACTCATTCGAGGACATGTGCCATCCACCATCTTGCACTTGGCCAGCGTGTGTGGTTACTCCACTAACAGGCCGGTCAATATTAAATTTTCTTTCTATTTCATAGAAACTGTTGGTAATTGTTCGATTAACAACCGCGAAGTCCCGGGTTCGATTCCCGGGTCGAGCAAAGACTTTTCTAATTTACTTTTGAAAATCTTAGTTGCAGCTAGATGTTTGAAATTGTGCCCGATATACGGCAATAGGCCCCTATTACGTATGGTACCTGAACATAGCTGACAAAGTGGATGATATTCACTTCTGCCTACACCTTCCGGTAATATAAGCGTGACGTCATAAACTGTGTACTTATGTTCGTATAAACTGTGTACAATATATCTGACTATATCTCAAGCCATTTATCTGTAAGGGCAGCAAGTAACGCCCTCTCGGGGGTTACAAACTTGCTTCGAAGGGATTTTCACAGTTTTTGCACCAGATGTGTTGCAAAAACTTTGTAAAACTATCTACGGTGTTCTAATATCGTTGCGTCTCATATTACGAAGTCATCAGACCGATGGTTTGGTGGTTAAAAGTAGATTTAGATAATCCTGAGTTTGATTACTGCGTGCCAAATTAAAGTAAATGGAGTGGCGTATTATAAAGCTGACGAGTTAGTTTGGCTGAACACGCTAATCTCAGGAACTACGGGGTTGAGTTGAAAAATTCTTGCAATTTTAGATAGCCCATTTATTAAGGAAGGCTGTGCTACTTTTTGTCACTGCTGGACATGATAAAATTTTGGACACGAGGGCGATGTTGGCCGGCGGAAAGCTTGTAATAAATGACGGGCCGGTGTGGCGTGGTCGGTAAGATACTTGCTTTTCACGCCGCAGGTCGTGGGTTTCGATTCCCAAACGAGACAAACATTAGTGATGAACATTTGTGTTTGTGTCGAGCCTGGGTGTGAATATCTATTATAAGTATTTATTTACAAAAGAAAAGTAATATATGTAGTATATACCAGTTATCTGGTTTCCATAACACAAGCTCTGCTTAGCTTGGGACCAGATGACCGTGTGTGTTAATGTCCCAGAATATAATTTTAAATATATGCCTACTTACTCATAGTAGAGGATCCGAAGTAAATCGACCTTCACCGATCCGATATTTTATATGTAATTTAGTATCTTAAAAATTATAAAAAAGAGAGGTTGCCTGAAAAATCCTAGCCAGGCTATAATTAATTAAAAGTTGAAAAATCTGTTTTTTTTTATTTGTACCGATGAGTTTAATGAAAAATTTTTACTCTAACCGTAAGTACAAAGTCTATAGAATATGCAAACGTAGGGTTGCCTATATTTTTCCTGGCCTAACTATTGGGTTGCCAGGTATAAACATGGTTCTAGTAATTTTCAGCTACATGTTTATAATCTATAAATTAAACATAAAAATAAGCGCTGTTTTTTTGTGAACACAATGATGTAGGGTTGCCTGCGAAAAGTCTGTCCTGAATGATGGTTGTCGGATTAAAAAAAATATATTACAATGCGACTATCGGTGAAGGTCGATTTTCTACGGCTCTTAGACCATCACGGTGTTATTCTTCAGAAATTTGAGCAGCTGGCAACAACACCTGAAACAATTCACAGAACAATGACCATACGTCTTATTTCAATTCTGAGTTAGGTACAACAAAACAATTTAATATTATTTTATTTATTTTTATTAAAAAAGGTAACAAAATCTCGGGAACTCGGTAGTCGAGCGGTGTAAGCCGTCCGATTGGGCTATACTGTGCCTGGTCGCGGGTTCGATTCCCGCCCCGGACAATATTTGTGTAACAGTTCAACAAACATTTGTTTCGGTGTCTGGTTGGTTGAGGGACTTCCCTCCGTGTCTTGGAGAGCACGTTCAGCCATCGGTCCCGGTTGTCATTCAGCACATTCACTATGACAATCGTTACATGTAGTCAGAAACTAAACAGTACTTGCTTTTCACCTCAACCTACACCTAACAGCCTAATGTTTTAATGTCAACGTCCGAAGGTACGAATGTAGGTACCATACAAATATTGTATGACTCAATGTGACTCATATAAAGAGGTACATATTTTTGTGTACCTTTGAAATAACTTTGAACTGTAAATTATGGCGGATTACGTCATCTTATTACCTCTCATTATCTAAGATATTATTTGCAAAGTTTAGTAGATTGAATATTTTATCACACGTAACACACGTGAACCCTCTTAGTGTTTCACTGCTGGGCACGGGTCTTCTCTCAACTATATTCTGAGTTGAGAGAGTTTAGGCCTTAATTCACACACGCTGTCCTCAAATGGTTAGTTCTTAGACATGCCGGTTTCCTCACGATGTTTTCCTTCACCAATATTGAACAGCGACGATGAAACCATTCATACATACGCACTTAGCCAGCGTATGTAGATTAAGGCCTAAACTCTCTCAACTCTTAAGATAGTTGAGAGAAGACACGTGCCCAGCAGTGGGACCCTATAAAGGGTTGAAGTGAAGTGATAATTACCAGTTCACAGTTCCATCTGTTATCTGTAACACCCTCTGGAATTTTAGTGTAAAAAAAACTAGTTTCGCTACTAGAATACTAACCCAAGACCTACAGTCCATCAAATCTGAGAAGCACCTTTTGACGTTTCACTGTTTTCTATTAAATTAGCTATATCTTTTTTTAAATTTGCTTTATGAGGCGTAATTCACACTATTTTTATTAGCTTTCTTGTAAAATAATTGAATTATGAAGCTATTTTTATTTTAACATAACATAAACAATTTTCATACAAAAAATAAAATCTAAATGTACTACGTTTAGAACTGTCAAACGGTACTTTTCAGATTTGATGGACTGTAGTGTAATGTCTTGATAACAACATTACTTACTTGACCAGCGAGGCAGATTTAACAATAGATACTATAATAAAGAGTTTATAGTGCTATTAAATAAATAATAAACTATGTAGGTCATGGTCTAAACTGAGAAATGAAAATTATTGTAATTTGAACACCAATGGACACTGATGTTACTAGTAACGCCATCTAGTTTAATATTAAGAAACTAAAGTGTTCGGTTATGTTTCAGTTTGCCTGAAATTGTATTCAAATAATAGGTATTATAAAATATTAGTGTTTTGATTTTAGTAAACTTTAGGTTAAATATCACAAAAACCGTCCCAAACCCAAAATAATGCTATTAGAAAAGTTTTGTTAGTTATTTAGATACCTAACCTAACCTAACTTAACTTTTTGACTTAACCTACCACCGCAATCCCGCTGCTGTTACTCCTGTAAGCCAGTATTAACAATAGCGCCGTTTAGAGACTCGGGATTTGAACCTAGCTAAGTCCCGTGAGACCTAAACTGTCTTGGATCCCGCATGAATTTAATCAGAAAGATAATAAGAGGAGTTTGAAAATAACATTGTCCACTTGTACCATACTTACCTACTTACCGATATTAAATAAATCTGTATATTATTTGCTACAATATTACAGCTATGATTTTAGCATCAAAGTAAAACAAAGCATTCCCGTTATCTCAACAATATAGAATGTTTATCTAATCACATCCACATTAATGAATGCAAATTGCCTATTGATCGCGCGTGAGTACGCGTATCAGTACACGTATTGCTATTAAATTTTGTCAGGCGCTTTAATGAGATTGTATTTATTCGTTGTATGTCTGCATTTTAGATGTATTTATTGTGTTAGTATTGTTTTATTCAGCAAACATTAAACTAGGCATGTAAAATAAGAACGTATTATTATATGATTTTGATGATTACACACATTGCTGTAAAATTTTGCCAGGCGCCTCAAATGAGATATTATTTAGTTAGTGTGTATGCGTTTACTACTAGTATATTTATTCAGTTTAGATTATTTAATTAAGCAGAAAATGAAATTGTCACGTAAAATAGGTATGTATTAATACAATAATATAATTCTGAGATTGTGTGACTTGATTGATACCACACTTGATCAGTCCACCCGTGAACATGAAGTCTGAAAAGACTTTGAAACGTCGGGATCTAAAATCTAAAATAAACCGCGATAGAATCCATTAAAAAGAAGTTTTATTTCAATTGATTGATACCTATAAAAGTTTGGAAATAAGATTTTGTACCTAATAGCATGTTGTAACGGCACGGGTGTTCTCTAAGTTATATTTCAAGTTGAGAGAGTTAAGACCTTCAACCACACACGCTGGCCAAGTGCGGGTTGGTGGATGTCACATGTCCTCGCATTGAGCAGCTCCTGTTATTGAGCAGCGGTGTATAGCTGTTATATGTACAATAATATGGGTTTTCACTAAGCAACCGTTTTAATCCCTCTGGAATAAGATACCGGTAATGCATATTGCCACAGCTAATGTTGTTTAGATATTGTAAGAGTTTAAAATCCCATAATTGAAGAGGTAGCTATATTTTACCTGAAGGTATAGGCAGAGAAGAATATATCACTCACGTTTCGCTAGCTATGTCAAGTCATATATTATTGTCAATACATACATACATCACGTAGATAATTACACCCAGATCTAATTATCTACGTGAAGTACATTTGAGTAATGAACATGTCTTTGTCATTTGTCTGGGGTGGGAATCGAACCCACGACCTGTGACGTAGAAAGCAAATATCCTAATAATTTTTAGGATATTAATAATATATAATAATATAATCTGTGAGAATCCGAAAGCGGCTTAAATAGAAACTTAATTTTAGACGATGGTACCTAAGTCCTTTACGTCCAAGTTTTTTACCATCAGCCTCAATGGATTATTGGAAAGAATAGAACCCAATACTTTTCGGCCCCTTCAATTCCCTTGACCTTTGGGGCGCTGCGGTCAGGTAAAACCATAGAGCAAAGAATTTTGCGATAACTAGAGGAGTACATAAGAATTCTGATAAAAATGTACTGTACAGTCTTAAGCATTCACATGTTTTGCTGACGCTGCTGCCTGCGCCAAGCACGCGTCGTTTTACTTAGTTTTATTATTTTAAAATTTAGTTTGCAATAAACCGCGACGCGAGTAACATTAGTGAAAGGAGTCTCCTACAGTTTCACGTGTAACTTTAACCTAACCTATTACTAAACGTGGTAACTTTAACTGTGATCTTTTCTCTGCGCACCCTCAACATAATTATAACTTCTCCAAGTGTACAAACTGTACATCTGACTTATTAATTTTGACGGTGTTTTAACTTTAACTAATTAGGGAGGGGTAATGATACAGATTCGATTCTTTGACAAAGATGTAGAGAATGTCTAGCTTCGTTATATTGCATCAATAAATGGACAACTATAAATTAACCCTCATTTTATTCGTTTTTAGCTGAAGTACGGTGAATTGATCTGTCACGTCATGGTAACATAGATATTTATCTTATATCTACTGCTAATAACTAACTTCAAAGCTATTCGTTAGAATTAAGGATAAACGCATTCTATCGTAAATCACATCATTGTTTAGCATCACTCTATGAGGTTCTGGCTTTTTCACGATAGTTTTCTTTACCCTCTTTATACATATGTATGTATGTAATTCTCACAGCTACTGCTGCTAAACTGTTCTAATTCTTATATAATGTAGATTATTATTAGTGTACAGATTTCATCTCTAATACCAGCTACAAGATTATGTGATCTGTGGACAAACCTGAGGAAACCTTGTTATCTACCGTTTTAACATAGAAATCGAACCCGCACCCGACTCAACGTCGATATCTGTATATTATCTGCATTTGGGGTTCAAATTCGCGATAGTTTTGGTTCAAATTCTCAGCTACTGTTCCATTAAGATTTATAGTTCCAGTTCTCAAACAAAAATACTATTCCTGCATTATCCTATTCTGAGTTCAAATACATCTTAATATATATATTTCCTGTGTGCGTGTGTATGTGACTGAACTCCTCCTAAACGACTGGACCGATTTTGATGAAATTTTTTGTGTGTGTTCAAGGGGATCTGGGAATGGTTTAGATTCACAATTTTGCGCGGTACGAAGTTCGCTGGGGCAGCTAGTATATTATTAATATTTATTATCACTTAGTTACAAAAATTCAATTATGGAAATTATGACAATCATTCAATATGTCGCAGCGCATAAACTTTAAACGTAGCAAACTTTTACCTAAAGACGGTTAGGTGTCACTTCTGTCACTTGAGATAGTTTAAGGCCTGTCATTTGCCAAACTTACAAGACGTCAACGTCACTCAGGTTGCTTGTCTGATTGTCATTGTTACATCAGGGGACAATGTCTACGAGGTCGGTTAGGTGAGCACGTGATGTGTCCAAACCGAATTTAGTATTGTCTTAGATTTACGCGAATATCACACATTGAAATAAAACTAACGGATTTTATCGCGGTTTATTTTAGATTTTAGATCCCGACGTTTCAAAGTCTTTTCAGACTTCATGTTCACGGGTGGACTGAGATATTTGACGTCCAAAAATATTAATCACAATTATTAGTGACTGCCTCCAAACATTAATATTTAAGTTGCGTTCCGATTTAAGCAAACTGAGCTCATAGTGTCTTGAATTCTGAGTTGATTTTGCTTGGGTTTTGTACAAGTAAATCTAAAATAAACCGCGATAAAATCCGTTAAAAACTAGTTTTATTTCAATACTGTATATTTATTTTAAATTCTATTAAAGCATGTTACATATTATATGCTGACTAACCACACGGAGATATAATTTTAACTCCCCTTCATTAACTACCAGAATAAACATTAACTACTAGATGACCTGTGGTGTTCAACACTACCCTTAGGTCATGTGAAGGGGGGGGGGGCACTAAATCAAGCCATTCTTCATACTATCTCGCCTCGCTTGAGATTTATTCTCTGAACTACCGTAGTTTTAATTTTTATAACTCACTGAACCGGTTGTTAAACTGAGATAAAAAGGGTTAGGTACATCTGTACCTAACCCTTGATAAAAAAAGGGTTTTATAAGTTTAGTACATCTGTCCGTGTATAAATTTGTGGTAATGCTTTTATAGGCCGACCGTTTAACTCTCGTATCGCCTATCGCCAAGATTCTGACTCCTCAAGCTGTACAGACAGTGATGATGATTCAAGCGATATGGATATTAGTGACGAATAGTCTTACATTACTTTTGTCTGTGGTTAAATAGTTCTTTATGAGATTTAAATAATGTTTTATGACTTTGTACCTCAGATGGCAATACGCGAGTTAAACAGTCAGCCTATCATAGGGACTTTCAGTGGCAGCTCTTGCAGTGATTGCAAAAAAAGATACAAAGAACCAATGAATTAGCACTATTTGCATGTAGATATTTAATATTTATTACTAACTCCAAAGACTAGGGAATCTAGATGTTATATTATATGCTGCCTTTTTAAGCCGGTCAAGAGGTGGGTCCCAAATTTTGGCAGTTCCTCTTAGGTGAGTGTTGGAATAAAAAATAAACCTGGTCACGGCACCAGTTTTGTTCAAATGGGTTATGGGTTCGATTCCCACCCAAGTCAAACATTTGTGTGATGAACATCTCTGTGTGTATAATTAATGTAATTGTATATTTAAGCGTGTATTTAAAAAATCAAAGTATTTTAAGTAGCATATTAACAGTTATCTGGTTTCCATTGTACAAGCTCTGCTTAGTTTGAGATCAGATGACCGTGTGTGTTAATGTCCCACTATATTATTATTATTATTATAATAGCTTCAATGGTTTAAGATTGGTTTTAGTTGTACAGTGGGTCGGAACCCAATTAAGTTTGGAAACCGCTGGTGATAGAAACTGTTGTTTCTATGTTTACGTGTTGTAAACATAGGTAAGTATGTACTTCTTTTATATATAGTTAAATATGTATTTACAACAAGTAAAAAATCTTCAGTAAAAATGATGGATCGGCCAATCCCTACGATGATAAATTATTTTCTACTCCACATCTGAGCCTTTACTCCGAGGTCTATTCGTTGTTCGTAATATTTAAGATTAGTTCGAAATCGTAATGTCTATGTAGTACTTCTACTTTTACATCATAGTGAGGCCAATATTGGAATCCGAATACCAAACGATTTTCTATTTTCATGACAGTTATTTGAGGTTTCGGTAACAGCGACCTTCTTCTTTGTTTACTGGTGTGTCCTCGCGTTTATACCCAATTAACTCCGCGTTTAGTGAACAGATATCATCCAGACCTAAAATGAGAAACGGTTTGAACAAGCCCGATTCAATCGGACTCTTGAACTATCATTTGACTTTTCCCGCGTCATTTACAAAGGATCAGGGGCCTTAGATTCGGAGATTCCTGAAGCTTATAGTCGAGGCATTATGTCATGGCTACGGGACACCGCGTCGGGCATCGCATTTAGCTATTTCATCGTTCATTGCGTATTTGCTTTTGTATTGCTTAAAGACCACTGAACGTAAGTGGGCAATGAACTGCAAAGTCGCGAGTCACGCCGCCTGGCTCCGTATCCCGACGTGCGGCCAAGCGGCGATTTGTCTACAGCATCAGCATGACGGCAAACAACAGGATAACAGTATGGCCTGTTTTTCAATAATGATTGTCATTACTGAAAAATAATTAATTGTATTACCTATCTGCTGTTGTAATAATGACCAGGGCGTTACGCTGGCCATCTTCTAGTTCTGAGTAAAATTTGTGCTTGGCAACCCTTCTTCATCTTTTTCATAGTTACTAGCGGATCCCGCAGACGTCGTCCTGCCCGGTAAAGCAGTGCCACCATCCGGGTCCAAAAACAGAATACGACCTTTACGGTTTCATAAAATTCGGTCAAGCTGTTTCGGAGGAGTTTTTTTTAATTTTTCTCTATGTAAAAACCATCCTCGTACTTCAAGGAATATTCTAAAAAAAGAATTAGCGAAATCGGTTCAGCCATTCTCGAGTTATGCGCTTACCAACACATTTTGCGATTCATTTTTATATTATAGAAGATTATCATAACGAATTATATCATAGTAGGTTTTCGCTGTATATTGTACGGTACCTAATATGATTTTTAATATCGAGATAGTTACTACTTTATTATAGCCTTTAGGCACTAGGGACTTGTGTTATATTAAAGTTTACGTAAATAAATATTTACCAATAGAACTTTCTAATAAAATATAATTAACTTCGTTATTTTGCGTTTCAGTAGATAAACACATTCTGTAAATTAAAATTCATTAGGTTTACTGTCTCGATGGTCTAGTGGTAAGCGTAACTGTTGGTTTCGGGTTCGATTCTCGGGTTGAAAAAAAAAGAATTCGAATATACCCAGAAAATCTTAGTTGCAGCTCAAAGTTTGGAATTGTGCCTGATGAACGGTAATAGGCTCGCCCCTATTACGTATGGGACATAAACATAACCAGTGAAAAGTAGGTAATATTAACCTCTGCTTACACCTTCGGGTAATACAAGCGTGACGCTGAGATTTTTTATCCTATAATGGGCTTGCCCTTAACCACAACTTGCCTGATGTGAAGCAATGCTGCAGTCTACGATGGCACGCGCTTACCCAGAAAATACCGATTCACTCGTGACTTAAAGACAGGCAGATTATAGCTATCGGGAAACAGAGATGCCGGCAGCGAATTCCACAGATGCTTGGCGACTAGTTTTAGCAACGAACAGTAAACATTTTATGCTACCTGTGCGTACCAACTACCTACGCTGAATGTAGAAATACCTCTTTTAACAATTAACATTTTGTATGTCTATAATTCACAAAATGAAAAGAGCGAATGAAGGCTGCACCTCTACGATAACGGGTGGTATATAAACCGTCTTGCAAGCTCGGATGGTTTCTACCCGGTGGTGCCGGCAAAAATCTGGGCCCTGTTGAAACCTTCTCGTAGGCTGAGCGCTAAGAGTTTTCTTACAATGTGATATCGAATTTGCTAACTAATTTGATTGATCGTCGAAATAAGAACCAAGTATCTACGGAACTCTAAACAAGAGTATTACGAAAAAACTTCGCAATCAATTCCAAATTCAAATCTAAAAACAAGTGAGACGGAAAATAAAAGCTTTGAGTTAGAAAGGGACGAAATCTCTTTATGTTAACCCTTTGTAGGGTGACCATGAATTAAGTAGTAATTAATTAATTTTTATAAGGATAGAATAGATAGATAAATCAGATCAAACCTGAAATAATGACTCAATGAAATTTAGCGTATATTTGGGATAAAAATGCTTATCTCTATGCCAAATTTCTTCCATTACCAGGCCACTAATAAAAGACACTAAACAAAATATAATAGATATAAGTACTTCATTTAAATAACAAAAAAGACTACCTACCGAGTTTTTTGTCAGTGTTTCTCAGTTATTGCCAGTTATTCACTGCACGATAAGAAAAGAAATTGGACTATATTTGGCGGCAAACCGCCGGGATGATTTTGCTTTGAGAATTAGAAGGTGGAAGCGCAGAGAATATATGCCTGGCTCACCGGGAAAGGGTAGATAGGTAGATAATGTGAAGAACTCACGTATTTGCTCGGCTTCGAAGGCGCGACCCGCCGATGTTGTATGTCTTCGGTGCACCGTCCACGTGCTTGATTTCTTGTTTGTTAAATAGCACTAATTCACATGAATGGTGAAACACTTGAGGGTCGACCCGTCCACACACAGTTAATATATAGAAAAACTAGTACTTTACATTAGATTTAGTTTAAAAATCAGGGAACGCCACGCGAGCGTTGTCGTCACGGCCGAGGTTTATTAAGAAGTCCTCTTCAACGCCATTGGTCGATTTTTCTATGATCGACGCTTGAAACCTTCTCTGATTGGCCGTTGCTTGGCGCCATGAGTTCAATGAAGGAATTTTAAGGAAAGGGAGGGAAAATAAGGAAGGCAAGCCAGAACATAATTCCCCCCACTTGAAATCGTCCCAGATTTCAAAGCAAAAAACTAAGAAAACGAGCATCGAACAAATAAGAATTTAGGTACACATATTTACCTCAATATCCTATTACTAAATACGAGATTAGCTTAAGTATGGATATAGGTATAGTGTGAAACTACTAAAAGAAATGACCGTCTTAGATACTTATGTAATTTTTATTTAGTTTATATAATGCAGAGTGAAATTGAAAGACAAACAGAATTGCTAGGTACTAAAGCTAATTATAGTATATTTTTTTTTTAGCTAATTTGAGTTTTGTATAGGTAAAGGGCAAAGTTTATTTACTGGTCTTCGAACGAGACCATTGTGAGTGCGTACGGTAACGACACGTACTACGCCATCAAGTCCAGGATGTAACTTGAGGACCCTACCTGAACGCCACTCTAAAGGTGGCAGATTTTTGTCAACAATTAGAACAACATCTCCGGTTTGAATATTGGCATGTTCTTGAAACCATTTTGCGCGTTGATGCAAAGTGTGAAGATAATCCCTTTGCCAAATACGCCAAAAGGATTGGGTAATTTTCTGAAGCATTTGCCACCGAGCAAGTGGTGGAACATATTCTTCAGCAAGTTCAGGTTCAGATAACGATATTAAAGGACCGTTAGTCAGAAAATGACCAGGAGTAAGAACATCGACCTCAGGGTCTGGAGGTCTCAAGCTATTTCTGTTAGGACAGTTTCGCTTAAAGGCTTTCAAAGCACGCAAACACCAAGCCAACACACGTTGGACGCGAGAAAGCGTGGAGTAGCGATCTAATAATTTACTAATAAGATCAGGCTCAGTAAAGCCGAGATTTGCTTGAGATACATGAGCGGTGGTACGCAATTCAGGTATGGATTCGTGCGATTCCCAATCGCTCTTGACCGGCCAACTGGAGGAATCACACGAGAGCCAACTTGGACCTGACCACCACTGGGTAAGGGTTGACAGCTGGGAACAGCTGAGCCCTCGACTACAATGATCTGCAGGGTTGTCATGCGTTGCAACATGTTGCCAGTTCTCAACTGCGACGTCATCGAGAATTTTTATAACTCGGTGAGCGACAAAAGTTTTAAGTTTGTGTGGTTCAGTGTGTAACCATGATAATACGGTGCTACTATCAGTGAACGCAATTACTTTGGTAATCGGTATTTTATCTCGTAGCAAGTTATACATATGCTTAAGAACACGCGCAAGAAAAACAGCACTACATAGTTCGAGACAGTTTACAGTGAGCGGTTTTATAGGAGCGACTTTGGATTTTGCTATTAATAAATGAGTATCATAATGATTAACACCGGTACTTCTTAGATAGACGCAGCATCCAAAGGCTTTAGAGGACCCGTCACAAAACCCAATTAATTGGTAAGTATCACTATCATTTGAGGTTATTCTACGTGGTAGCTTAATGTTTTTAATATGTACCATTTCAGAAATAAAGTTTTTCCACTGCAAGGCAGTTTCGGATGGGACAGGTTCGTCCCAACTTAGCTGAAAACGCCACATTTCTTGCAACAACAACTTGGCAATTAGAACAATGGGAGAGAGCCATCCCATTGGGTCATAAATGCGGGCGACATTAGATAAAATGGCACGCTTGGTTAAGCTTGAATTCAGCTCAGACATCGAGTATGTAAAGAAATCATCGATGGGATCCCACTGAACACCCAGAATTTTAAGAATGTGTTGGTGGTTACCATCACAGAAAGTTTTAGGAACCTGACAGTGTTCAGAAGGTAACGCCGCAATGAACTCGGGAGCGTTGCTACTCCATTTACGGAGCTCGAATTGAGCACAACCTAGTAGCGGAATAAGCTCATCTTTAAGTTTTAGCGCATGACCGATAGATGGCGCTCCTGCTATGATATCATCCATGAATGTGTCGTGACGTATAATTTCAGCTGCTTTAGGATACTCAGAGCCGTGATCGACCGCAAGTTGGTGCAAAGTACGAATGGCTAAGTAAGGTGAACTTGTCACGCCGTACGTTACGGTATTAAGTTCGTATTCGCACACGGGATCAGAGGGAGAATCTCTCCACAGCAGGTGCTGCCACACTCTATCAGCTGGACGTAAATTTATGTTACGATACATTTTTGAAATATCTGAAGTAAATACCACTGCGTGAAGGCGAAACTTTGTAACTACATCTATTATGTCATTTTGAAGCTTAGGGCCAGTATACACACAGTCGTTCAAAGACTTTCCGTTCGTGGTTTTTGCGCTTGCATCAAAAACGACACGAAGCTTAGTGGTAGTACTCTCAGGGCGGAGAACACAATGATGCGGTATCACAAATTTGCCTGAACCAAGGGTTACAGGTTGCATATGCCCTAAGTTAGAGTACTCGCGCATAAAGTCGCCATAATCGGCTTTTAAATTAATATTACGCTCAAACCGTTTTTCGAGTTTGAATAAACGTGATTTTGCCATATCATAAGAGTCACCGAGATCGGTGAACGATTCTTTTAGTAATAATGGAACTACGTATCGACCGTCAGGTTCACGGGACACTAGAGTAGAGTACAACTCTTCGCATTTGACATCCTCGGGATTCGAAACGACTATAATCGGTGGCTCTTCGACCTCCCAAAACCGCTTGACCACGTCGTCTAGGACGCGAGTGGAAGCGACGAGGGAAGAGACCGAAGGCGGAGGGTGACAATTACTATCAACTCTGCCAGTGAGTACCCACCCGAAGACACTATGTAAGGCGACCGGCAAACCCGGGCCTATTTCTAAGCGTTGGCCATCATATATTTTATGAAATAGTTCCGCGCCTAATAACAAATCGACGTCGGTTGGTTTATCAAAACACTTGTCCGCCAATACTAAGTGTTTGAAATTCGTACGTACATGAGAAGGTAATTCAACAACAGGCATTTTATTCGTCAACTTATTCATAACAATCGAATTAATAACGAAGCTTGGGTTTTCAGAGTCCGTCGGCATCAAAGTGCATGAAGTCTCACCCTTTACTTGGTGAACAACGTTGTCGCCCAAACCTGCTACAGTAAGATTACAGCGCCGTATAGGCACACCTAAACGTTGAGCGAGTGATGACGTCATAAAACAATCCTGAGCTCCGCTATCAATGAGCGCGCGGGCGACGATGGGTTGAGCGGCGAAACCGCAACCGCGAACACGCACGGCGCACGTACCGAGCAAAACAAGAGTTCGACTATGACCAACGTGAGCGGCCGTCGACGCGGAACTCACACTGGGTATCTGGTCAGCATTAGCCGTAACCTCGGTGGAGCTACACGGAACCGCGACAGTGGAGTCGTTGTCGTGAAGCAAACTATGATGTCGCTCACCACAAGTTGAGCACGTACTTTTTGAAAAACACTTATTTACATTATGGTATTGGCGTAAGCAGTTTACACAAACATTTTTGACTGACATTAATCGGTACTTTTCGGAAATGTTAAGTTCTCGAAACTTAGAACATTTAAAAAGTGCATGATGTTGACCGCAACACGGACAGACAGCTGATTTATTTGCAGCGTTAGCAGTCGACGGGTTAAACGGCAACGATGTTGCTTGATAATTATTCCTGTTACGCGTACCGGTTGTGCGCACAGGAATTGTATTTAGTTGTTTCTGCTGAGAGCCAGAACCGGAAAAAGTACCCGATTGACTGACCTCCATTACTTTGACATAACCTTGCAAAAAGTCTAACAAATCAGTAAATGTAGGCATTTGTTTTTCATTATGCAATTCAAAACGTTTACGAGTATCAGCATCTAAAATACGTGAAGCTAAATAAAATAAAAGAAACTCGTCCAGGTTTTTAATTTTCATCGCCTTAAGGGCATTGACCGTTTCATTCAAAACATTTGCTAAGTTACGTAACTCGTGAAAATTACCAGACCTTAAAGGTGAAAAGTTGACAATTTTGTCTAAATACGTAGCGGCCAAGATTCGCTTATTTTGGAACCGCTCAATAAGAGCTTGAAATACAATTTGGTAATTATCAGACGTAACAGGCACTCCCTTCGCTATCGATAACGCTGAACCAGAAAGACAGGATAATAAATAGTGAAACTTTTCGATCGAACTAATATTATTATTATCATGTACTAGCGACGAGAAGGTATCGAAGAACGTTTGCCAGTATTCAATATTACCATCGAACTTCGGTAATTCAAGATTCGGTAAGCGCGTTTGTGCGATCGGTTTTGCAGAATGATAAGAAAGACCGGACGACATGCTCGGTTCAGACTCGTAATCGAGCCGGGCCGAGCCGAGAATGGGCGCGCGGCTAGCGTCAGAGGCTGACTTTGCAGCGCTGACAGCGTAAAATAATTCATCAAACGCGATCACAGCCTTCATGTCAATTACTTCATCTGGCTTTAGTTTTAATTTTAAATCGTTGATTTGAGACGTATAATCTAATTACTCTTTACGTAATAAATCAATGCGCTTATACCTTGCTTCGAACTGAGAGGCTGAACTCTTGTCTGTTTGTATTTGTTTAGACAAATCATACAAAATTTGTATATCTCGAAACGCGTACTCACGTTGAGTAGTAAGCAATTTTAGTTGTCTCTCAACTTCAGACTTTGATGGGTTTGTCATAGTGATTATGTAACTAGATAAGTATCTAAACGAAAACAAAAAGTATTTGTTATTGAAATGTAGTACTACGTAAGTAGGTAGGTACGTATATTACGTTTGAACACTTTGAACCCACTACGTAGGTACCTATGTATTAATGGAAACGACGTCCTAATAAACCCGTAATTACCTTGACCTACAATATATTTATGATTGTATGGAAGGTATATAATAATATAAGTATGTACGTTAGCCGTGGAACGAAATAACCTGATTTAGTTAGGAATGTAGTTTCTTCGAACAAAATTATCTATCTACCTTATATTTTTCACTTCGTTTAAAAAGTTAGAAATTATGATTAATGATCATATAATTTAGTTAGAAAACGCAATTAAACGAAAGAAAAAGGCTTATTAGCAATGAACAACTGTAGTTTTGGAGTTTTCTATTGAAATTGAACCCAAAATCCGTAGGTTATTCGCGCTCGAAAGGACCACTTTATAAATGGCGGCAAACCGCCGGGATGATTTTGCTTTGAGAATTAGAAGGTGGAAGCGCAGAGAATATATGCCTGGCTCACCGGGAAAGGGTAGATAGGTAGATAATGTGAAGAACTCACGTATTTGCTCGGCTTCGAAGGCGCGACCCGCCGATGTTGTATGTCTTCGGTGCACCGTCCACGTGCTTGATTTCTTGTTTGTTAAATAGCACTAATTCACATGAATGGTGAAACACTTGAGGGTCGACCCGTCCACACACAGTTAATATATAGAAAAACTAGTACTTTACATTAGATTTAGTTTAAAAATCAGGGAACGCCACGCGAGCGTTGTCGTCACGGCCGAGGTTTATTAAGAAGTCCTCTTCAACGCCATTGGTCGATTTTTCTATGATCGACGCTTGAAACCTTCTCTGATTGGCCGTTGCTTGGCGCCATGAGTTCAATGAAGGAATTTTAAGGAAAGGGAGGGAAAATAAGGAAGGCAAGCCAGAACAATATTCATGTAAACTCGAGTCTTAAACAAAATCAAAAGTATTTTCATTTCAATAATACGAAAGTCTACAAAAGAGTAACAAACATCCATCCACACATGCATACAAACATTTGCATTTAAAATATACATACATTAGTAAAATATTTTAATGTGAAACTTTTATTACATCGTCTTAAACGTTTTCGTCTGTGTTGCATGTCACGTGACAGTTGGCCGCGGAGTAGGTATAAAGTGAAAGGTACTCATTATAACAGCCAAGGCCAATATGGCGGTGCCTATAGTTCTCAGCAGCTGACCGTGTAGTGTATAGACTATTACTCATTTGTGCCAGTGCTCCACGCTATTTTGTTTGTTTTTGTAAGTGATTAATTTAAAAAAAAATCACCGTGTTTCAATCCTTTTTTTTTATCCCAACTCAATATGAAATTTGTGGTAACTCTACCATCTTAACTGAAGCCATAACAATCGGCTCGTTTTCCATGGAATTTTTCTATCAAATTTCCCATGACGAAAACAAACCAATTAAGTTTTAGCCTAATTTCCTAATCGTTGGGAAAACAATACTTTCGTAAAACCAGAAAGTTACTTACGCTTATATTACAAGAAAGTGAAGGCAGAGGTGAATGTTACTCACCTTTCACCCATTCGTAATGGGGCCGAGTCTATTACCGTTCATAGGACAGAATTTCAAACTTCGAGCTAACAACTAAGATGCTTTACATTAGAAATCTTTCTGCTTGACCTGGGAAATCAAACCCAGGACCTTGCGGTTATTAAGCGAACGCGCTTACCACTAGACCATTAAAGCAGGAAAGTAAGCTCACGGCTATATTACCTGATGGTATAGGCAGAAATGAAGATCACCTACTTTTCGCCGGCTGTTTAGATTTAGGTCCCATAAGTAATAGGGGGCGAGCCTGTTGCCGTTTATTGGCCACAATTCCAAACTTCAAGCTGCAACTAAGATTCTCTAAGCTTATTAGAACTTTCTGCTTGTCCTGCAAATCGATCCCGGCACCTCGCAGTTATTAAGTGAACACGAATACCACTGAACCACCGAGGCCATGTCAAACAAATTAATTCAAATTAGCTATCACATGACTGCTTGTCATTGTGAGTGGTACACAGTGGTGAGGACAGATATTACGGAGAGGGGGGAGAGGTGGAGAGGGGGAGGAGGAGGAGGTCCATCAAACGCAGCCTGTCGTCTCACACTCTCGATATTTTAGCGAGAAGCGGCGGAACTGCGAGTGACAGGTCGGGGTTTGGTGCCACTGAACGCGATATGGTTTGGTAAGGCATTACAATTGCGTTAACGGGTAAATAAAGGAGATGGATTCGGAAGTAAGAAATTACTTAAACACAAGTAATGCAGACTAATTACATGCCCTAACTTCGCCCGGTAATTTAGAATACTAGGTACTACTTTTTTAATTTTCTTTTACACAAACCTCGTGATAATTGACTACAAAACAAAAAAATAGTAATTCAGTTCGGCGCAGTCGTTCTGTACTTACATGCATTCCAGCGATTCATTTTTATTTATGCAAGGTGAATTTATTTGTTAAGGGTAATATCATGGCGTAAATTTTGCTTTATTTGAGTCACATACGTTATGGGACGTTTAAATTTTAAATTAGAAAAACGCAATAACCCCTACTAAATAATTTATTAAGTATTTTTGAAGTGAAAACTTCTTTAGCGGCGTTGAGCACTTTTTCTGTAATGGGTATAAAATCTTAAACTCGCGTCAGGACACGTGACCTGATCGAAAAAACGTAAGACGGACGCAGGGCGCTTGCGCGAATGTTCGTGTATGTTACAGCGTGCCACGCGCATCCATGGATGGTGACAGCTGATGGCTCGACCGTCTGTGTAGTGATCACATTGTTGTGTATTCGTAAAGTTGATTTTTCGGAGAGATAAACTTTTTAATGTAAAATAATTGTAATAGTTTTAAAGTGTTAAATTTTTAATGTAATATAAATTGTCATGTTTGTGTACGATAGCGCAATAAATGAATATTGTATTCTACCACATAAATGATAGTACTTTTATACTGATAAAGCAATTGGTGCAAAATTATTCCCTAACCATTCCAAAATATCAAACATGCTCAACGTTAATAATCAAGTTTTTACTTCTGCCGGCACTCCCGGAGTGCAACCCGTCGTTTTTTTTAATTGATTTTCTTAGACAACCCTAACTTTTGAAGAGAACGCCATTGGTGATTCATTTGTCAGATCCAAAAAAAAACAGTAGGGATGCGCGACGTGAAATTTTTGCAAATATTTTGTACACTAAAATCATATCAGAATATAATGCAAATTCATTTATGATTTCCGTTAGTCATTAGTAACGACTTGAAGAATGTCAAGTATACTAAATCCGTTACGGTTCTGGTTGTTTAAATATGAATCTGAATTTATCACCAGCTAATAACAAAATTGATCTTACAAAAAAACGATTTCGATATTAATCTAATTAAAGAATTAACCTAACTTAAGCCTTTTTTTAAAATCTAAAATAGGCTTGCGCTCAAGCGCTGTTGTGTTCAACCACAACTTGCCTGATGTGAAGCAATGATGCAGTCTACGTTGGAATGCGCTTACCCAGTAAATACCAATTCACTCTTGACTTGAAGTCCACTAGATTATAGCTATCGGGAAACATAGATGCCGGCAGCGAATTCCACAGATGCTTGGCGACTACTACCTAGGCTGAATGTAGAAATATCTCTTGGCAGTTCAGACAATAAAAGTCGAAGCAAAGCGCTATTACACTGATGTGTTAAAAAATTTCCTTCGCACATCTTTCGGAAACGCACCCAGAAGGCTAGTATTAAAATCAGTATTCCCGCGTTGTAAGGCAATGCTGATGTTTTGCCCAAGATACAATTCAGAAAATATATTCGCGTACATAAATAAGTAATCCCGGTTGTGACTGCTTTTATGTCTGAAACGATTTAGTATTGTAAATATAATTGGATATTTTATTAATAAAAATTTGGGATCTAATTGAAAAATGAATATAATAATCAAATTCAAAAATGACGTTTAGACATATTTATGCTATCCTCGTATTCATAAACGTATTTTAAGCTTGTTGGCACATCTGCTTCTCAATGCATCGGCTGTCATTTTATACTGTCATCGCGTCCATCTTTGAAGTAACCTGTCACTCGAGAATGTCATTATGAGCGAACGAATGAACACCGAGCGCGGGTGAAGCGGCCATCTTAGAATGGCTGACACTGCGCGTTGAACCGTTGTGGCGTCCGGTAGTGCAGATGCAATAACGTGCTCGGTGAACGTTACGCTTTAATCCAATGTCATCTTAATGATCTGTAATTAACTGGTAGAATTAATGATTGTGCTATCGAGAGATTGGAGTGAAGTGATATTTGCTGTAGTTATTTTATTGAAATACCGTCTTCTTACCCGATTATTCACGCCTACCTAAAGTTGTCTGCTAATCTTGATATTTTTAGTCTAAAAAAACCTTCGAAAGCCTTCAAGCTCATTATAGCTAAAATAGGTTTATAAGTCGTTTGTATTTGTCTATCACCTTGACATTTATACTAGTAAGAAAGAGACAGTCTATTTTAACTAAAGAGTCTTATAACTTTTTTATGATTAATAATATCGTATGGTTTTTTTTTTCAAGAACATACAGTCAGCTACAAAAGTTGTTAAGACACTTTATAATATTGTATCTATTAATCAACTTTTGTACCTGACTGTATTTAGAAGGGCTGTATCATGCATGTCATTCGCCCAAGAAACATGAAAGCTGGTGTTAATAATATTTAACTATGAATATTTATCGCTTTCAGTGTAACCCGACTCGTTAAAAGGGTAACTCATTCACCCGTTTCGAGTAAACGCATCGAGTATTTTTCATTCGTTCGATTTAACGTCCGTATTACTATAGCTGTATGTATATTTGAGATTATACATAATATATTCTCTTAAACGATTGAGAGACATCTTGCTTCAAGGCTTTATAGTGACAATATGTGTAAGTGCATTACTTAGCATTGCTTTAGTAGTTGTTTTGTGAGCAGCAGCGGTCTCGGCTTTGAAATTAGGTAGCACGTTCGATCCTGTGTCGCCATACATATCTAAATTGTCTATCGGTACTAATATTATAAAGCTAAAGATTTTGTTTGATCAAACGCGCCAATCTCAGGATCTGCTGGTCCGATTTAAAAATATCTTGCACTGTTAGATAGTACATTTATTGAGGAAGGCTATAGCCTACTTTCTAACCCACAGCTGGGAATAGTATAAGAAATAAATAATATTGTTAATACCCACGATTTTTCGATAACCAAGGATAAGTTGTGCCATGGGAATTTGAGAAAATATTATTTAAAAAACTCGGTCTGATTTATCTCAAAACACTCTAATTTACCTTTAGACAAAATTCAAATCAAAATCGGTTCATCCAGTCTGGTGCTACGATGCCGCAGATATACACAGACACGATTAACTTAGAACATCATGTCGTTCTTGCTCGGGAGTATAAAAAAACATTAAATCTATACCCCAAATTAAATTAGTTATAGGAGCTGGATAGCTTAGTTCAACCCTTTTTAGTGTCCTACTGCTGGGCACTGGTCAACTATCTTATGAGTTGAGAGAGTTTATGCCTTAATCCACACACGCTGGCCAAGTGCGGGTTGATGGATATCACATTTTCTAGAATGATTCGTTTTTTGTTTTATTTTTTTATTCTGTAATAGGCTTGCGCTTGACCACAACTTGCTTGTTGTTACGCAATGATGCAGTCTACGATGAAACACGCTTACCCAGTAAAGGCAGGCAGATTATAGCTATCGGGAAACAAAGATGCCGATAGCTAATTTCGCAACTTGGCAGTTCGCACAATAAAAGTGGGAGCAAAGCGTTTTGGTATGCAGTTTTCCTCACAATGTTTTCCTTCACCGATATTAAGCAGCGGCGATGAAATAATTCACACAAAGATGTGTAGGCACGACCGGAGATCGAACCGACGACGCGGTGATGAAGTCTTTCGGTCTTTTATCGGATACACTTCGGAGAGTGTGCGTTGGAATTACACAATCTTTTTCCCCCATCCCCGTTCTTCCATCGGACAAGTAGAGGTACGGCTCTACGCCACCGTCATATGGTGGAAATTCCACGGGCACGTTCAAAGCGCTTTGCTTCCACTTTTATTGTGCGAGCTGCCAAGTTGTGGAATTCGTTGCCGGCATCTCTGTTTCCCGATAGCAATAATCTACCTTTCTTCAAGTCACGAGTGAATCGGTATTTATTAGGTAGGCGCGTTCCATCGTAGACTGCAACATTGCTTCACATCAGGCAAGTTGTGGTCAAGCGCAAACCTATTATAGAATAAAAAAAAAATGGAGTGCCTACCTATAAAAAACTCATTATAAGGGTGCAGGAAGAAACGTGACCATCTCGCATAAGGCGATATAAAAGTGTTATAAGAGCAAATAATAGTATAAATTTGCAACATACACAATTTTATATAGATCGTAAAATTCCCGCTGAGTTAGCACAGGGGTGATATAAAAACAGCCAAGATTCTATAAACTATGGAATTTGTTAAGAGTCATAGCACTTATAGCTCTTTGGGTGTAGTAGTTTCGTTTATATTCAACGACCAAACACGAATCGACACCGCATAATTGATAACTTATGTTTTACCAATAAGTATTTCATCCATCCGCTAACTAATTTTGATTGGTTCGTTCAAAAACAAGAACTTGAACCGACCAATCAAATATTGTGTCGTTACGCACTCTAATAAATTCCGTTAGTGAGGAAAGCCACGCATAAATGTAGTTATTTTAAAAAGTTAATTAAATTAAATAATTTAGTTCTCAGTATATAGTACATCGAGTTCTTAAAATCCCTACTAAATATTATAAATGCGAAAGTAACTCTGCCTGTCTGTCTGTTACACTTTTCCGCTTAAACTACTGAACCGATTTGGATGAAATTGGGTATGGAGGTAGTTTGAGACCCGAGAAAGGACATAGGATAATTTTTATCCGACTGCGCAATAAGAAGGTAATGTTTTGGCGCGATAACCGACAAACACGCGGGCGAAGCCGCTGTCGGAAAGCTAGTTCATAAGTTCATACATACTACCATTTCTAGTGTAGAAACATTTGTCAGTCAATTTCAATTAATTAATTAATTATCGGATTATAAATTGTTATTAAATTATTCTATCATTTGTAAGTGTCTTAAATAAAATTATACCCAATGCATTCTTCTTCTTATTTTAATTATGGCCTCTGCAGAAATTATTCCGCAATTTTGCCAGTGTCAAGTTTAAATAAGTATATAAGTTTTTAAAGATTAGTAGTAAAAAACTAAAAAACTGCGACGTTCTAAGACGCCATCTTCAATTAAAATCAGCATCTCCCCAATGCATTCTCAAATACATTCTAAAATACTAATAAATACGCCAGTTATTCAAAATGTCAGTTTTATATGAATTGTCAAATAATGTCAAAATATTAAAAAAAAAATTTAATAAAAACACAAATTCAGCAGCATATTAAACAATTTACATTTAAATTTGAAAGGTATCAAATTCTAATTTCTCTGGGTAATTAATTAAATATTTCTATAGACATACGTGATACACTATATCTATATGTTCATATTTGTGTCATTTTAACAAGTGGTGTTTAAACAAAATCAAATCAGAAATCAAAATCAAAATATGCTTTATTTTTGACGTGACAACGTCTTAAATTAGGTTGCGGCTGGGAGGCACTTATGAAAAAGTGTAACGCTCGGTAACGTTACGATGAGTCACCGAACGAGAGAGAGGCCCGCCGAATGCCTTGCGTCTCTCTCCCACTCAACTATGTTTCATCCTTCTTCCTACTATACGAATGAATATTCACATTAAAATTATTTTACCACTCAAAGTCGTTGTCACGTAAAACTTTCGCCCGTATACCGGCAACAGTACTGTAATTTACAGGCAACCAATTTTTTTTTGAGACGCGAGTCTACATAAAAATAGTCCATAATATACCGCGTCGTTCACTGAAATAATAAATTAAAACAAAGATACTCGTATAGTGTCACTTATCCCAGTTCCACACCATTAACTCTGTTGTCCTACTGATAAAACTGCTCTGTGAAGTGGAGTGACTCTTTCGAGATAATGCTTGTACACTGTTTTAGTTAGTTCGTACCGCATCTCAACTCTCTTAGTTCTTAAGATTATTGAGAGAAGTGTATTATTCAAAGTCCCAATGCTGGACACAGCAGTGGTACTCTTAAGGATTAATACACTTAACAATAACTTTTTAAGATTCAATGCCATTTTCCCGATTCTCCCGCTTTAGACATAGGTATATCTCTACCTCAAAATATTTTATAACGAATTCTATCGCGGTATACTCTAATTTTGTTCTTTAGTTTTTTAATGTTATTTCGGGTTTTTTTTTGGGTGTCAAAGTCTGCGTGCAGTCTTTGAAGTCGACTTTGAAATGCCAGTACATAAAAATTTTAAATAAACCGCGATAAAATCCGTTAATCAAATTTCAAATTCTAATTATTTATTTTCAACCAGTATTGGTCATTACAATAATTTCTATTTAATATTAAAAACTAAACATTAAAAACGATCTTAATAATTAATAAAATCTAAATATATAAAAGAAGAAACTGACTGACTGACTGACATATCAACGCAGAGCCCAAACCGCTTGGGTCTGGCTAACTCCAAATTTGGCACGTAGGTTCCTTATGGGTCTAGGGGTGCACTAAGAAAGGATCTTTCAAAACTCACCCTTTAAGGGGGTGAAACGGGGTTCCAAAGTTTGTATGGAGAAACAAGATTAGTGAGATCAATTTCGCGGGCGAAGCCGCGGGCGGCAGCTAGTCCATAATAAACTAAAAAAGTACCTACTTTCATTTCATTGGTAAAATAATTCATTAGATGTAGTTAAATCCAAAAACATGTAACAAAAAGATAACCATGAAATATCGTTCCTTCATTAATTATAAAGTTCATCGAGTTTTAAAACTGCCGTTAATGAGTTAAACATAATTTCTGATCTAAAGTAGGTTTGCTTTGACTGCAGTTTGCATTTATGTGAACTCCGATGGAACACGCTTGCATAAGAAAGAAAGATTTTAGTGAGAGGTCGCGTCGTTGGTTAAATATCGTTACATTATGTGGCATAGAACTTGTTGAAACTGTGGGGGACTGAATCGGGTTGCAGTGACCCGCCAGTGTAAAGGGGAGATCTTGCAGACGAGCGTGGTGTCATTCCCGGCAACCGCGGTTCTACCCCGCCCCCCACTTTATTCATTCACACATTCATTGACTTCAACCCTTATTAGTGTCCCACTCCTGGGCACTGGTCTTCTCTCAACTATCTTAAGAGTTGAGAGAGTTTAAGTTAATCCACACACGCTGGTCATGTTTATTTCTTAGAAATTCCGGTTTCCTTACGATGTTTTCCTTCACCGATATTGGGCAGTGGCGATGGAACAACTTACAAAGGTGTATGGGCAAGACCAGGGATCGAACCCGCGACCTCTTATTTCAAAGGCGAGGCCTATGCCACTGCGCCACTGCTGTTTAGCAACTCCATAAAATACGCAAGTTAATATTTGATTAAAAGTCGGTACAACCGACTCCTGCGCTGAGCATTGATCAGTTTCCTTACGAAGCAACATCGTTAAATCTAAAGCATGAATTATTTATTAAGCTTTTGTGAATATTTAAAGCTCTGAAGAAGCTTTTGTTAGCACAAAGTGTTTATTTATATTTGAAATATTTTTAAGCTTTAATAGAATGAGTAACTTTTAAAAGTTACGGTAAGGTCAATAGTAATTTATATTCTTAGCCGTATCACACCCTGATATGGCGGCCAATCTTAGCTAACTAAACAGGTACGCAGGAAATTTTATTGTGAACAAGTGTGTGCGCACACACTGAAACTCTCTCTATTCCCTTCGCTCTTAGACCGGTGACAGATCTGCAGGACCGACGGCTTTACGTTCTTTCTAAGGCGTCGGGGTGTCATACTACTAAATTCCTGATCTTCCTTTCTTCTCTAGGCTAGTTGAGGACAATTAGAACAGACCTAACATTATTTTTGAGCTGGCACGGGATTTGAACCCGCCACAGGTGAACAGTGACCATTCTATCCTCTACGCCAAAGAGGCACTCAAGTATGGTATGAAGTTTCAAATTATACAGTCAGATGCAAAAGCTGATTTACAAATTCAATATTACAAAATGTTTTTTTTATTCTAAACACACACACCACAGACCTTTCGTCCGTGCTGTTTTTAAACTTTTATCTCGTAATTTCCTTTTTAAAACTATTATTATTGTTTAAATATGTCTGTTTGTCTTGTGTCTGGGTGTAATTATCTATATTTAAGTATATATTTACAAAAGAAAAGTATTATATGTAGTATATTACCAGTTATCTGGTTTCCATAGTACAAGCTCTGCTTAGTTTGGGATCAGATGACCGTGTGTGTTAATGTCCCACTATATTATTATTATTATTAATAACAAGCGACCCGCCCCAGCTTTGCACGGGTGCAATGTGTTATTATACTTATAAACCTTCCTCTGGAATCACTCTATATATTAAAAAAACCGCATCAAAATCCGTTGCGTAGTTTTAAAGATCTAAGCATACATAGGAACATAGGGACGGAAAAAGCGACTTTGTTTTATACTATGTGTAGTGATTACCATGCTAGAGGGCTCCCTAATGTTGTCGTGAGCCTATACATTTTTCAGTCATTTTCCTTCTGATGTTGATGGGAGCGTTTAGTCCGTTATTTTTGTCTTTTTCTATTTTGCTGTACTCTGGTGTTGTTGGGAGCTCGTTCTCTTGTAATTTTATCCACATCTTGTTAAACTCCATTGTCTTCGGACTGACCACCCTCGAGCAGCACCTGCGCACGAGCTTGACTCGATAGAGCAACTATTATCGGCACCCTCAACCATTTTGTAGGGAAGAAAACAATCCGCCCACCAGCCGCTGCAAGTACTGACTTAGCAGTGAGTCTCCGGTTATTACAAAATGTTGATTACTTAAATAAGTGTCGTGACGACAGGAGAACATTAGTATTTAACAATAAACTATTACAAGTCACTATTTACTGGTTTTTTTTTTTTACTTTTTATCATTATCTCACTTATTCTTACTAATATTGTAAATGAGAAAGTTGGACGTGAGGATGTTTGTTACTCATCCACGCAACTAACTACTACTACACGGATTTAGATGAAATTTGGCACAGAAATAGATTATAGAATATAATAGCACACAGGGTATTTTTTATCCAATAACCACGCGGGCGAAACCGCAGGCGGTCGCTAACGTATTGAATATGTAAATCAACTTTTGTAGCTGCCTGTACGTTTTACACTTCTGCCAAGTTTTAAAACAAATCAAGATATTTTTCAACAATTTATTTCGTAGTTTCTGCAGACTGTAGCCAAATGTGTTGTTTTTTGTGTGTTCTGTTAGAAGACGTAACTGGCGGAATGCCAACAGACAATTAATTAACAATTAGCAAGGAGACGGTTAAAGCACAGTCTAAATTGTTCCTTTCAGTCGGTCAACGTGATGGGTGTGAGCCCGAGTACCAATACAATTACTCGGGACACGCCATTGAGAGTTGACTCCTTAGAGTACTTAACACAGGACATTTAAGTTAAAGGTGAACAACCCTTATCACTTAGGGGTATGAAAAATAGATAGTAGCCGATTCTCAGACCTACTGAATACGTTTATAAAATTTGGTAAAAATCGGTAAACCGTTTCGGAGGAGTAAGGTAACAAACATTGTGACATGGAAATTTTATATAATAGATTACACCCAGACTTAAGACAAACAGATATGTTCATCACACAAATGTCTGACTTAGGTGGGAATTGAACCCACGCAGTTTCTTACCGAGCACGCTATCGGCACGTTATTTTAATTAAATATGTCGTTGGACGTTTTGTCCTATGGCAGCGACTTTCACGCGACTTGAAAATGCAACTGCTATAGTGGTATAGTGGTAACCATGTTAGCTTAGTAACCGCGAAGTCCCGACTTTTATAATATACATAAAAAATCTTAGTTGCAACTCGAAGGTTGGAGTTGTGTCCGATGAACGGCATAGGCTCGCCCCCTATTACTTCTCACTTCAACCCTTCATACTGTCCCACTGCTGAGCACGGGTCTTCTCTCAACTATCTTATGAGTTGAGAGAGTTTAGGGCTTAATCTACACACACTGGCCAAGTGCGGGTTGGTGGATGTCACATGTCCTCGAATGATTAGTTCTTAGACATGCCGGTTGCCTCACGATGTTTTCCTTCACCGATATTGAGCAGCGGAGATGAAACAAATCGCACAAAGATGTGTGGGCACGACCAGTATTCGAACCCGCGACCTTATTTTTTTAAGGCGAGGCCCGTACCACTGCGCCACCGCTGCTCTCCCCTATTACTTACGGGACCTTAACTACCCGGCGAATATTGAGTGATATTCACCTCTGCCTACACTTTCAGGTAATACAGACGTGAGCGCTAAGTATGTATGTAGATACAGAAATCAGATTGATAAAATCCGTCTTTTTGTTGTAGGTTAACAAAATACTTAACTTATATTTCCACTCAACTTCGAGTTATTTCTTTAGAACTCTGAGTCAAAAGTTTCAATAGTCTGGTTTCTGTAATAAAGAAGTTAGTTCGAGTCCCGTGCTGTGTTCGTTGTGTAGGAATCTTAACAAAAACCAGCTCACACACTAATATAGTCTAAGAGACAGATCTCAGATTTTAAAATTATTAAGTCCAAACACATCTCTGTGTAAGCTATTTCGTCACCGCTGCTCAATATCGGTATAAGAAAACATCGTAAGGAAACCGGCATGTCTAGGAACTAATCATTCGAGGACATGTGACATCCACCAACCCGCACTTGGCCAGCGTGTGTGGATTAAGGCCTAAACTCTCGAAGTAGTAGGTCGTTAAGTAGATGAGAGAAGTCCCGTGCCCAGGTTTGGAACACTAAAAGGGTTGAAGTGTGCCCAGCTTAGGAACACTAATCACATTAATTTAGTCGAAAATCATTCAAAAAAGAGAAATACCTTAATTTAAATGACCAAAAAACAAATTTAAAACCCCGAATCTTGGACCATAAACAAAAAAAATAAAACCGAGTTTTGCAGCACGTCCATTACTGTCAAAACTTTCCCGTCTCGTTCTGATGAGTTTCGTCGTATTTCTGCGGTTGGTAGCACTGTACAATGTACATTTATAAACCAATGTTGTAGGTACCAACTTATTGGAAAAAGTTTTTCTAACTTTCTCACAAAAAAAAACTAGAAAACCATTCGTATAACAACATAAACTTCAAATATGCATGATTCGAATCGATTCCCGGGTGAAGTAAAGCGAGCGACTGGTATGTAACTCGCTGCCGGCGCGGCATTTCGTTTCCCGATAGCCATAACTGCCTATATTCAAGTCACGGGTGAATTCGTATTTATTGGGTATGCGCGTTTTATCGTAGACTGCATCATTGCTTAACAACAGGCGAGTTGTGGTCAAGCGCAAACCTTTTATAGTTTGGAATAGTTTTTTTATTTTGTTATTATTCGATAGGCTGGCGCTTGACTACAACTTGCCTGATGTTAAGCAATGATGTAGTACACGATGGAACGCGCCAGCCCAGTATACAGATTCACTCAATATTTTATTACGAATGATTATCGGTAAGAAGGTGGCAGTGGAATGAGCCTTCTTAAGGTTAGAAACCTTAAAGGAGCACAATTCCGCCCCACCCTCTCTGCATGGTGTCACCAGACATCGCACCGGAACACGGCAAGGCCGCTTGGCGGTGCGGCTTTGCCTGGTGGGTGGTCACTAACCACGGCCGAAGCCTACCACCAGTTGATTGTCACCTGATTTCCACTACCCGGGGACCACGTGTGGGGATTCTATTAAAGGGTACACCCACGGACGAACGAGAAACTCCCTATTGTGTATGGGACTTAATAGTAGGCGAGAAATGCACCTCTGCCTATAACTTCAAGTAATACAGGTCAGAGTCACTTTCGTCCGTGGGAGTGCACCTTTTATCCGACCCCCACACGTGCTGAGTTAGATAAAAGGTGCAAATTAGGCGACAATCAACTGGTAATTATGTTTACTGTTAATTAACTGGTAGCTTGGGCCGTGGTTAGTGACCACCGACCAGACAAAACCGCACCGCTTAGCAACCTTGCCGTGTTCCGGTGCGTTGTCTGGTGAGACCATGCAAAAGGTTGGGTAGGAATTGTTGCTCCTTAAGGTTTCTAACTTTAAGTAGCCTCATTCAACAACCACCTTCTCACCGAAAATCATTTCGTTATCACGAATGAATCGGTATAGTGGGCAGGCGCATCCCATCGTAGACTACATTATTATTTAACATCAGGCAGGTGGTCAACCGCAGGCTAATTACATAAAAAAAGCCTACTGAGTTTTTTGTCAGTGTTTCTCAGTAGTTCCCAGTCATTCACTGCACGGTAGGTAAAGAAATTGGACTATTTTTATGTAGACTCGCGTCGCAAAAAACCTAAAGCATATTTTGATTTGATTTTAAACAAAATATTCAAATCAGGTACGCCTTACTTATAGCGGACACTTAACCACTAAGCTATCGAGGGTCTCCATTTATCTATTTTATCAAAGTAAGCAATATTGGCTACACAGTGTTGGCAAAAAACAGCTCATTATGAGCGCGTAAACAGAATTTCCTCCATCCGCTCTGTATGCTGCAAAAACTGTTATATAAAGTGGATTGTACACTGTTTTCGAACGATTTCGGACAAGTTGAGTCGTTAGCAGTGCTGCGATGAGCAGCGGTGGCGTAGCGGTACTGGCCTCGTCTTAGAAATTAAAATTAATCTGCCGCTGTTATAATTGTTTCATCGCCGCTGCTCAAAATCGATTAAGGAGTACATCGTGAGGAAACCGGCATGTCTAAGAACTAATCATTTGAGGAAATGTGATATCCACCAACCCGCAATTGTTCAGCGTGTATGGATTAAAGCCTAAACTCTCTCAACTCGTAAGATAGTTGAGAGAAGACCCGTGTCCAGCTGTGGGATACTAATAAGTGTTGAAGCACAAAATAAAAAAAAATGTCTCTTGTAATCCCAATATTTAAATTGGGACAATATTTGTCACCTTCGTCCGTGGGAGTAGTAATTTTATTTGAATCCCCGCACTAGTGTTCCGGTGGCGGAAATAGGCTTCGTGGTAGGCTTCTACTGTGGTAAGTGACCACCCACCAGAAAGCCGCACCTCCAAGCGGCGGCAGTTACAGTGAGTGAACAAGTCCTTTTAAACCATATGCTCTCGTGTAAAATTATTACATTTTGAGACTGTACACACTTCACGAGAGGAAGCGATGTATGAGTGCACTATGAAGTTCGAACTAGTGATATGTGTACATGTACCTTTACTGAACGGTACATCTGCTCTCGTGTTCTAGTAGCATTTGCATTTCCTAGTATAATACATATTTTCTTCAGAGAAAATACTCTGCAAGCGATAGCGGGGCTTGTTTTCACAAAATCTTCTAGAATTTTGTTTTAAAACTCAAGCCAGTAATTTGTTTTGTTTTTAAACGCCTGTCAGTAGATGGGTGTTCGTTTGAGTACCTACAAGTTCGTATCAACGTTGATACAACGTTGATATGATTTTACTTTGTTACAGGTCGAATACAAAACATCTTCTTTAGTATTTATATTGACGGGCCGGTGGCGTGGTCGGTAAGATACTTGCTTTTCACACCGCAGGTCGTGGGTTCGATTCCCACCCGATACAAACATTTGTTTAAATATGTCTGTTTGTCTTGTGTCTGGGTGTAATTATCTATATTTAAGTATATATTTATGAAAGAAAATTATTATATGTAGTATATTACCAGTTATTTGCTTTCCACAGTACAAGCTCTGCTTAGTTTGAGATCAGATGACCGTGTGTGTTAATGTCCCACTATATTATATTATTATATTATATTATTATTTTGACGTCTTAATACCCTTCTATCCCATTCAAAATTTATATTGATTAATATGAAATAGAATACGAAGTCAAAACTGAAAAATAGCGAATTTAATAAACTTGTTGCTCCAAAAGGAAAACTTTTACTGGTAAGGTAATTTATACTTATTACCAGACATCTTATATGTTTATGAAGATTACTACAGTCCATCAAATCTAAAAGGTAGCGTTTGACATTTCACTGTTTTCTGGTAAATTAGCTTTACAGAGGCGTAATTCACACTATTTTTACTAGTTTGTACTGTAAAATAATTGAATTATGAAGCTATTTTTATTTTAAAATAACATAAAAAATTTCCATACAAAAAATAAAATTCTAAGTGTACTACGTTTAGAACCGTCAAACGATAGATAGGTACCTCTTAGTTTTGATGGACTGTAGTGGCCTGCCCCGGCTTCGCACGCGTAGACATCGGTATTATACAAAAAGTTTAATAACTATAAATTTTGACACACCCTCTGGCAGACTTTCCATGCTTAGAACACCCGATCAAGTCTGCTTTGGCAAAACAAACAATCAGAATCATAATCATTATCGTATTAACTAATTTAAGCGTCTGTGTTGGATCTAGAAAATAATTATTATTATTTGCACGTGCTGGGTTACATTATCAAAGTTTTCATACAGAACCCTAATTTATTTCACGAGTATCATATTATATAGCCTACTAGCGGCCCACCCCAGCTTCGCCCGGATAGCTTCAGCCCACTCAACAAATTACAAAAAATGTGATAAATAAAGAACCACTCAACCGATTTTGTGCAAACTTCACATAAACCATCTACTAACTAGTCCGAACAATGCCTAAATTCATTTGGTTTGAATAGGTAAGCCCGTTTTTGAGTTAAAAAATTACAACGAAAAGTGGCATTGATTTTTATTTATATAGATTATAGCCTATAAGATAAGATGTAGCTTTCTATAGGTAAAAGAGTTTTTAAATTAGGGTCAAGTAGTTTTTGAGCCTATTCGTATCAAACAAACAAACTATCAAATCTTTCCTCTGTCTATTTGTGTAGATTAGGTACGTATTTTATGTATTACTAATGTAATTAATTAATAGTGAACCTTTTGTCTACCAGTTAACTGCTGAAATAATATTATATGAAATAACATCACAGGTAATTAGGTCCACTCAGCACAAACTGACAGGTGTGATGATTCATAAATTTGTAGTTTGAAATAGTTTGAAACGGTAAAATTGGTGTGGAGAGGTGAGGATAAGCGGCACTGACAGACTTATTGACTGACTGACTGTATCTGGTTTCTATTCTACATCACAAACTCTGAATGTAATGATGAATGATTGATTGTAACGTGACTTCATATGGACCTTAGTATTATATAAATTTTCTTTTATACGCCAATAATATGGCAAAACAGCGAACTTACTTTATTTAAGATAAACATCTCATGTACCTGTTTACAAAATAAAGACTTATATTATCTCATCTTATCTTATCTGCTTAGCTTGGGATCAGTAGACTAATTCACGTAATTACTATGCGTTTCAAAAAAGAACAGGACTGGACTCGCGGCTAACTTCCTACCAAAAACCAAACAAAAGTAGCGTCAGCACAAAATATCAAACCACAGACAATAATATTATTTTAAAATGTATGTAAAAGTGGTTGTTGTAAAAAATTTACTTAGGTATGTAGCTACATATAGCTACCTTCCTAAGTAAATTTATGCGCTATGATGCCACAAACTTGTAGGTACACAAATACATAAACACTTCTAAAAACACACGTTTTAACTTATAAGTTCAGTTGCAGTGCAGTTGCAGTTAAGTTTCGGTCAAAACAGCCCTTTTCGTACTCTCGTAATCTTGACAACCGCTGTCAGATACGCTCGCGTCAAGTTCGCGTCACGCGAGCGCTTTAGTTTAATTGCTATAATAACGGTCTTATGCATAAAAATCTTATAAGTCTCTTTACTTAAAATTGACTGTGTCTCTTTCTTACTAGTATTAATGTCAAAATGACAGACAAATAACAAATTTTATGCCTATTTTAGCTATAATGAGCTTAACTGCACCTCAACTTCATCGGCGCGTCAGGAAATAACGCGAACAGATGACCGTGTGTGGTACTAATGTCTCAGAATATTTATTTTATTATTTTTAGTAATAATTTGAATTACAAGACGACCTCGGTAGTCGAGCGGTGTAAGCCGTCCGATTGGGTTATACTATGCCCGGGAGGTCGCGGTTTCGATTCCCGCCCCGGACAATATTTGTGTAACAACAAAAAATTGTTTCGGTGTCTGGTTGGTTGAGGGACTACCCTCCGTGCCTCGGAGAGCACGTTAAGCCGTCGGTCCCGGTTGTTATTTACCACATCTATGACAATCGTTACATGTAGTCAGAAGCCAATATAATCTGACACCTGGTCTAACCATCTCGGCTGCTGGTTTACTACGGGTTTCGAGGTCTGATGGCAGTCGCTCGTATAATTCTGGTAGCTAGCCGAATCAGGTTAGACTGGGAGCCGACCCCAATAGAAATGGGAAAAAGGCAAGGGGAATGATGAATAATTTGAATTACAAGAGAGAGAGATAGCAATAAAATAGATTAGCAACAAGAGGTAGACGCTCAATACCCTTTTCAATCAAGCTTCCAAAAGCTGGAAGCTCAGTTACGGCAGCTAAAAGCCTTATTACGTCGGGAAAGTGAAAATTTACGTCATTTTCAAACACTTAAACCATGGGATGGTGTGTGGTACAAATGAAAACAGAAAACGTTTTTTTATTAAAATAATTTTAATAATAATTGACGCGCCGTTGGCGTGGTCGGTAAGATACTTGCTTTTGACGCCGCAGGTCGTGGGTTCGATTCCCACCCGAGACAAACATTTGTATAAATATGTCTGTTTGTCTTGTGTCTGGGTGTAATTATCTATAAATATTATATAAAATTTCCATGTCACAATGTTTGTTACCGTACTTCTCCGAAACGGCTTGACTGCTTATTATGAAATTTTTTATCCATTTCAGTAGGTCTGAGAATCGGCTACTATCTATTTTTCATACCCCTAAGCAGTTGCCTAAGCAAACGGTTAGATGCCACTTCAGTCACTTGTGATAGCGCCCAGCCTTTCAGTTGTCAAACTCACAAGACGTCAATGTCATTTAGGTTACTTGTCTGTGATTGTTCTTGTTACGTCAGTGTTTGTGAAGTCGGTTGGGTTAGCAGGCGGTTGTGCAAAATTTGATCGTACAAAAACGCATCCGTTTCCATCCGATTGCCGGTTTCCTAACGATGTTTTCCTTTACCGATATTGAGCAGCGGTGATGTAACAAATCACACACAGGTGTGTGGGCACGGCTCGGAATCGAAACCGCGACCTTATTATCCAAAGGCGAGGTCTATATCGTTGATATAAAACCTTTTTATCAGAGGTTAAAATATTTAAACTTAAAGATCGTCAATCGCTTGCATTTTGAACCCTACGCCCTAAAGTAATACGGTCTCTTTGACCGTGCCTTCCTCTTTTGATCAGTAAGAACACCACTAATTATATTTCCACCGGCTTACGGTTAGCCTTTAGGATTTAGCTTTGAAAAGATATATAGGTACCTAAGGGGATTTTGAAAAAGAAAATTAAGTATCAAGAGTATTATTTAGATACTAGCTTTACGACAGCGGCTTCGCCCGCGTGTATGTCGGTTATCGCGCCAAAACATTACCTTCTTTTTGCGCAGTCGGATAAAAAATATCCTATATCCTTTCACGGGTCTCAAACTACCTCCATACCCAATTTCATCCAAATCGGTTCAGTAGTTTAAGCGGGAAAGCGTAACAGACAGACAGACAGAGTTACTTTCGCATTTATAAAATTAGTAGGGATTGTCTGCCTGTTTTGTGCATATTTTATACTTCTACGTATCATACGGGTATTGGTGGTTAACGATTACTGTAGGAAATGGACGCTCGCAACACCAGAGGAATCAGTCGCGTATTGCCGATTCATTAGAAACCTTATTACTTATTTTTTAAGGATATGCTATAGTCTCTTAGGAAAACAGTGGCAGGAAGGTCACTCCATTGTCACGGTTGTGTCACATATGGTTCCCATGACTACACGTGCGTGACGCCAGGGAGAAACACCGTGGGGTTTTAGTGAGTAGATCCGGGTTCGGTCGAAAACTAGATTCGAGATGCTCCGAGGTCTCGCTCGCCCGGGCTGAAAACGAGAGTCAACTTTGTTGCGATAGCGATAATTTATCGATAGTATCACGATACTATTGATAGACTTGAAAATCAGTTATCTTATCTTATCTTATCTTATAAATGGGGCTGGTAAACCCAGAGCACTTCGACCCAGCTGGATCTTTTGTGCTTCCCCTTGATAATATGAAGCCTCAGGTATTATAATTCTTCTTCCACACAGCTGTTCCACGACCGCTGCTAATTGTTGACACATGAGGCCGTATTCATCAGGAGTAGGGCGGTCCATTCCTAATGCATTCATGCGTTTTCGCGCCAGCGAATCGCATTCGCATAGTACATGCTCCATAGTTTCTTCAGAGTCTCCACAAGCTAGGCAAGTGAAACTTTCTGCTAGCCCTATGAAAATCAGTTATTCTAACGATTTTCCTATCGAAATTATCCCACGACAAAAATATCGAATAATATCGATTGGTACAAATCTTAATATATATATTTCTTGTGTGCGTGTGTATGTGACTGAACTCCTCCTAAACGACTGGACCGATTTTGATGAAATTTTTTGTGTGTGTTCAAGGGGATCTGGGAATGGTTTAGATTCACAATTTTGTCCGCTGGACAATGTTTTTTTAATAAATACGCGGTACGAAGTTCGCTGGGGCAGCTAGTAACTAAATAATACTATTGCTTATCTATACGAGTAGTATCGATCTATCGAATTAACGCTTTACGATAATAAATAAATAAATATTCTGGGACATCAACACACACGGCTATCTGGTCCCAAGTTAAGCAGAGCTTGTGTTATTGTAACCAGATAACTGGTATAAAATATTTAACTTATCTTTATCTGCCCATAGCTTCACCCACATAGTACTTAAAGGAATAAAAAGTACCCTATGTGTGAGTACATACCATAATCTATCGCTGTGCCAAATTTCATCAAATTCCATCAAGTATTTTTTGCGTCAAAAAGTAACAAATATATCGAGCAGCGGTGATGAAACAATTCTCACAAAGATATGTGGGCACGACAGGGAATCGAACCCGCGACCTTATATTTCAAAGGCGAGGCTGATACCGTTGCTCTACCCGAACCTATCCTACGTTGTAGGAAATTATATATTTTACATTTAGGACTCCAATCCAAAACCTACTAGAAATACTTCATTACCTATTTATTTTTCTAATTTTATTTTTGCATCACTTTAGATACAGTAATAAATCTCATGAAATCTGTATTTACGATTCCAATAATAACTTCAGTTATTCCTAACATCGAAACCTTTCAAAATATTATATTAAAACTACCCTCCACAAACTTTTACGACATTGCATATAGATAGAATTGACGGTTATAAGCCACAGACTAAAAATATCACAGTAAGAACACAAATATCAATTGGAATTGTTTTGTGGTAATCATCACGTTATCTCTGCGTAAAAATTTTATTTTATTTTATAAATGGAACTTAACCCACCACCGCAATCCGACCACTGCTACTCCTGTGCACCAGGATCAACAGTGACTCGGGATTTGAACCCGTCCTAGTCCCGGGACAAAACTGTCTTGCATCCAGCACGAATTTAATCAGAAAGCTATTAGCAAGAGTAGAAAAATTATGATAATTTATAAGTTGCACATTTTTCATACCAATTTATGACAAAAATGACACAGGGTACCGAGTTATGTGTCCGACTGAAGTGTGAGATGTTGTTTTTGGGATATCTCGTGTTATTTCCAAAGTATACGTTTGTGCCGATTAATTGGCAATAGACTCAATATATTTAGCCCTCTTTAATTATAAGATGAGGTAAACTAAGCTAAATAAATAAGGAATCAGTTTTGCAACCAAGTTGGACCACAGATAATATAATACTTACTAGGTAACCCGAGCGCTATAATATTTTTTTGGTGTCCGTGATCCGTTAAAAAGTAGTTTAATGTCAATGTGTGATATTCGGGTAAATCTAAGACAATACTATGTCGTATTACTGTTAATTTTTACTACCAATGACAAGCTTATTTTTTCTTCCAGTCACGGTGTTACTTAATTGACTTTTGTAGCTGATTATCTGATCGATTTACCCACTGGTATATTTAGACTGTGCCACAAATAAAACGATAACTTGGTAACCCTAGCCCTGTAGTTATAGTAAAAAACTAATAAATCGGGTATAACTACGGACAGGTTATATATGAGACATCTATGTATGAATCTGATATGAAAATAGCTTTGTAACCAAATATAGAGTTTTATTAACATTACTATTGGATTTACCTGGAAGAAAATTTATGAACTAATAATTCTTTTTGCAACACAAACACAAAACCGACTTCAAATGTGAATGCATGAATGAATGAAGCCTTTTTTGTTCCGTATCTATATTATTTACATTAAAATGTTAGTAACATTTATGTTTAAATTCTAATGTTAGTATTTATATTTTTTTATTTTTCGTAGCTATTTTTTTTTTACTTCAAATACTATACTACCTAAAATTATGCATTTTATGTTCAATTATTTTATAAATTATTTATTTTTACATAGGACATTTGCTCTTTCGTGAGTTGTAGCTCAAAGTTTGGATTTGTGCCAATAGACTCCCCCCCCCCATTACGAAACATGGCTGGTGTACAGTGGGTGGTTTTCACCTCTGTCTTCACATTGTGTAGTTTAGGCGTCAGCGCTATGTTAAAAGTATATAAACTTTAGTTTATACCAATAGCTACAGGTGTCGGCAGAAGTAAGTAATGAATCTCCTCAGTATTGACCAATAGGGGCCAATGAAAGTTTTTTAGCACATAGGACATGTGCTAAATGAAAGGTTTTTCAAAAAACCCCCTACGCGGGTGAAAGTGGACCACGGGGGAGAAGCCATGGGTTTTCAGATGGGCTAATAAAACATGTGTGATATTCACCTCTACCTACACCACGTATAATCTGTACCATTCTATACCATATTATATCTCATGTGCATTGATCCTAGTCATTTGATATTCCAAATCTGTGTTAGTTCCGCATCGAGATGGCCCAACATTGGCCCAATATTCCAACATTGGTGTGATGAGGTGATCAAATCAATATCACACCTTGACTGAATACTAATGAACCATTCTGATAGGTTGATCAAATGTTGGAACAATTTATTGGCAAATTGGAGCAAATGTTTGCATTATAATGTCGTTGAATACAATGATACCCATAGTATCTAGGTATCTTAGTAAAAAAAATACCTTTACCACAGCTGGGCACGGGTATTCTCTCAACTATCTTGTAACATAGGTAGTTAACTCTTAAGTTAAGAGTTTAAGCCTTTGAGATATGTTGGCGAAGTGCGGATTGGTGGATGTACAAAATGTCCTTGAATTGTTACTTCTTAAAAACGGTATTTCCTTTCATTGATATTAACAGCGTGACCGGGGATCAAACCTGTGAATTACAAAGCCGTCCCATACAGCGCTGTTATGTCGTAATTGAAACAAATATTGACAATCGGAAATTCATTTAAACATAGTAAATGATGCAGGTGACAATTATAAAGAGACGACATGATTTCATTAAATCAACTTTAGTATTTGTGTTTGTTCACAGAATTGTATTTGCTCAATAAAATTAAACGTGTTGGAACATCTACTTCTCAATGCAACAGCTGTCATTTTATACTGTCATCGCGTCCGTCTTTGAAGTCAGCTATCTTTCGAAAATGTCATTATGAACGAACGAATGAACACCGAGCACCGGTGAAGTCATCTTAGAAGGGCTGACACTTTGTGTTGGACGGTTGCATCCTCGGGAGGTGCGCTTGCAACCACGTGCTCGGTGAACGTTACGCTTTAACCCAATATAATCTTAGCGATCTTGTAATATCTGGTAGAACTATCTGTTCTAATATTACAAAATGTTATAGGTTACAAATGCCAGATAGAGAGCTCAGGATATATCTCATGACCTATTTCTATTCGAAGGCAACTTAAAGCAAACAGTCAAAAGTCGTGAAGAATAAATAAGTAGTTCTCAAGGCGATCTAACTGATCTATTTTCTCCAAGGTGGCCACAGATACTTGCAAACAGAGAGACAACTCTGGGCGTTTCGCTTCCAATATTATTACACGAAACACTAACTAGGTTGCTGCCGCAATCTTTGTTTTCCAATAGTTGTGTATAGTAAATCTGAATGTCTTGAATCGGTATTTGCTATAGACTACATCCTAACGTTACCTGCATGACAAGTTACAGCCAAGCGCAAGCGCAAGTGGTGGAGCTGGAAGAACAAAAAAAAAAAACAATTTTATTTCAACTAACTTTAATCAAAATTAATATTACAATTTAGTCTTATTAGCTAACTAGCCTAGCTACCAGTTTCGAAGTCTGAAACTAAGCGTGTCGAGGCGAACCCGATGCGGCAAGCTTGCACGTGTTGCACGGTCAGCGTTCCCAACGGTCGTTTACGTCAATACTTTATTCCTTGAATTAAAGCTGTTACCATGCCGATTGTGCAAGCGTTGATGTGAATGCGCTGTCAGCAGGCTGCATTAAGGGCATATTGTAATATAAGAAGTTCTTTACATTTAGGTCCCATAAGTAATAGGGAGCGCTCCTATTGCCGTACATCTGCCACAATTCCAAAAAAAAAACTATCTAACTACTACTACGATATTTTAAGTATTTTAAAAAGTAGTTTTGCTCGACCGGGGATTTGAATTCGGAACCTAACGGTTGACTGGCCTGGTGGCGTAGTGGATAGTGACCCTGACTGCTAAGCCGGAGGTCGTGGTTTCGATTCCCACCAAAGGAAAATTTTAGTGTGATGAGAACGATTGTTCGTTTTGTGTCTGGGTGTAATTTATCCATAATTAATATAGTTATGTATATATTTACAAAAAAAAATGTATTTAAGTATTATATCCGTTCCTAGTACTCATAACACCAGCAAATATAATTACTTAATTCGGGACTTAATGCCGCTGTATGTATGTGTGAAAATATTATTATAATAATACTAGCGACCCGCCCCGGCTTCGCACGAGTGCAATGCTGATACTAAATATATTGAGGTATATTTACAATATGTCCTTTTATACAACGTTAACAGCTTTTTTGCCATTAGACAAAAGCAACAGCACGACACGCGCGGCCGGGCCGGTACCGCCGCACCGCCGCACCGCTATTTTAAATCTATCTTCGGAAATATTCATTTAAATTATGTGCTGTAAAGAGCCATATTGATCTATATTAAATAGACAATGTATTTCAGGTACTTATTTAGATAAGGATTAATGCAAAATTGCTTAAAATTGCTTCGTAAATAAGCCATTACTTTTGGTTGAAAGTAAAAGATAAAAAAATGGTTATTGTAGGTTATCCCTAAGAGATAGACATATACCATCCCGGACTTTTTTGTTGACCTTTTTAAGGTGTGCAATACTGTGGTACATTATTTTGATACATCTCGTACGGTTTAGCCAGCGTTTGCAATGTAAGCACAAAAAATGCGTTAATTTACGACATCGCTTCAGAAACATCTAAAATTACCGGTACCGCCGCACCTTAATACCTGTAATATCTTTGTAATATTCATTTAAATTATGTGATAAGCGAACATACTTACCACTCTACCACCGAGTCAATTTCTAATTAGTTGTATAAAATATTCCTCTCTGAGTTTATTGACTGTGTACATGTATGTATGTAGATCACGTAGGAGGTGGAACGCAGTAGTGCTGGATTAAATGGCTGAAAGGCTCTATCCACATCTCTACTCACTGATACAGGCATTATTATATCTCCTGTGAAACTGTGCTGTCTTAGTTAGTAGATGTAATTATAAAGCACCTAGGACACATATTCTCGCGGTTTAGACATTCATCTCAAACGCGACATTTTCGAAAAAAATTGGGAATTTTAATTGAAAACTAATAAAATTTATATAATGATGTCAATTGCTATAGACTACTCTACTATAGATTGACGGGCCGGTGGCGTGGTCGGTAACATACTTGCTTTTCACGCCGCAGATCGTGGGTTCGATTCCCACCCGAGATAAACGTTAATGACGAACATTTGTGTTTGTGTCGAGTCTGGGCGTAAATATCTATTATATGTATATATTTACAAAAGAAAAGTATTATAGTATAGTAAGTACCAGTTATCTGGTTTCCATAACACAAGCCCTGCTTAGCTTGGGACCAGGTGACCGTCTGTGTTAATGTCCCAGAATAGATATTCTGAGAACACGAAAATAAGTTTTTAAAAGAGACTCCCATTTTTTTTCGAGATACGAGCGTATTCTACGTACGAGCTGCTGTAAAGGTACTCCCTCATCAAGCATTCGCCTGTAACAAAGAGAAACATCCACATATCTACACCTCTACAGATCCATAAAAACCTTCGCATCCTACTAATATAAACTCGAAAGTTTGTAAGAATGTCTGGGTATCTGGATATACGTTTGTTACGCTTTCACGCAAAAACTACTGAACGGAATTGAATGAAATTTGTCACAGAGATAGACTATAGTCTAGTCTAGATTAACATATAAACTACTCTTTATTTCAATTAATACCTACCACGCGGGTGGAGCCGTGGGCGGGATCTAGTTTATAGTAATAGTAAGAAGCAAGATTTTGACAGATGTCATTATACTTTATCTTTCTATAAATTACCAAAAATCATTTTTAGTAATTCACAATTTCAGTGCACACGCACAATTTTTGTGTCACCAATACAATTTCGGTTGCAATAATAAAATTTCTGTGGCTTGCAAATTTCGGTGGCCCAAATAACTCTCTCAGTTATATAATTCCCTTTTAGAAAATGTATATGAAATGTGGATATGTTGCGCTTTATTCATATAGTTTTCTATAAAACTAGAAAATGAAAATGTCAAATGGAAATTAGGTAAAAAATAAGAGTTGTTGAAATTGACTCATCTGGCACACACCATCTCTCTTAGCGATTGGTTGTTTATTTAACTTAGACTTCGAACAAACTAAAGCTTAACTTAAAGCTAACTTGGTTATCTTGGATTTATCTTTTAGATTAACTTAGTTCTATACAACGGATTCCCAAAGTTATATAAGTTGTCAAACAATGAGTTTGTAACAATCTGTCAGCTGTCACCTAAATTTTAACTTAAGTTTAGAATAAGTGTGGTATAAGTTATAACATAAAACTTAGTCATTTCTTTAATATACTAGCTGACCTATCTTATGTATGCGTACCTATTCAATTTGAACTGGAATCTATGGACGTGCGACAGATTACCACATTTTTTTTTTAAATTGAATGACGTCATTCGTAACGCGCTTTTTTTAAAATATGCAAAATTAAATGTATATTTTTCAATCTTTCTGAGAGATTTTCTTAATATTTTTTTCCGTAAGAACTTTGCACAGAGTATTAGAAAACTACAAAAAAAAATTCACCCAAATCGGTCAAACCGTTTTCATGCTATGTCGTGACAGCGGAAAACATTTTTCATTTTTATATATATAGATTTATACAATAGGGAAAACGATTTTCATTGTTTTGTCCGTCAGTTAAATAAATTAAATATATTACACAATTATTTTCCTTTTTTTGTATGACTTGAAGCTTACGGCAATACATCCAAGAAAAATCTCGAATGACGTCACGGTTAGGTAAGTTTAAGAGATAGGTACCTCTGTATGACGTAACGCACTCCCACTCCATAACTTTAACGTGTTATCTTAATATATATATATATATATATATATATATATATATATATATATATATATATATATATATATATATATATATATACTAGTTTTCCGCCCGCGGCTTCGCCCGCGGATGTTGGTTATCGCGCTAGACCATTAATCCCTTTTTTCGCAGTCGGATAAAACTATCCTTTCCCGGGTCTCGAACAATCTCCATACAAAATTAGTTCAGTAGTATAGGAGCGTAAGCAACATTTTGAAATCGTCAAGCGCCCATAGGTATATCCATAAATCAATAGGCGTTTCTTAAAAATACTACGGCTCTTAGACCATACTTATAAGAAATGAAATTTAAATTTCGAATTCTATTCGTAGCATTGAAATATCAAACATGTCAATGTGTCAAAATAAAAAGTAATTTAGATCAAAATTACGAAGGAGTTATGATATCACCCTCAGAATAATTTCTCAGACTTTGCCCGCTTAGTATTAGGATAAAAATAAAAAATAAATAAATAATAAAAAACACGTGTTTGATTATTTGTTTTGAGCTTTATTTATACCAAATTTGAAGGAAATCGGACCAAGGACTAAACAGTTATGGAATATTTAATTTTTCCAAATAAACTCATTTAACACCCCCACAGGGGGTAGTTTTGGAAAAATAAAAAACACGTATTTCATGATTTCTTTTAAGGTATATGTGTGCCAAATTTGGAGTGAATCGGACTTGAGACTATACAGATCCAGTGAAACTTTAATTTTTACCAATAAAACTCATTATCCACACCTCATAGGGGTAATTATGGAAAAATAAATAACCCGTATCTCATTATTTGTCTGCATAGAGAATGCATGACGCATACCCCGCCTTATTTCAGAGGACGAGGCGGGGTTATGTAGGACTAGTTTAAGGCCGCAGCCACCCCTTAAGCGCAGGCCGAAGGCGACCTGCGCAGGGCCCTACCCACTAAACTCCACCGACTCCAGCATCCACGCTCGGCGGGAACACGGGATCCATAAAGACACAACCGCGAACCCGCCAGTGGGAGCCCACCGAAGCAGGCTCCTACGTGTTGTTACGTCCCAGGAGAGTTTCTGGGACTCTTCGACGGCGGACCGGTGCAATGCAGAGAGCGAATTCCTCAATTCAACTCCCCGCTGGTCACATCGAGGTGGGGTGGATCAGCGGGCGAGGGCCCGCTGCCTCCTGCCTCTCCGTCTCCTGCGGCACGGGGCGGAGAGGACATCGTCCTCCCTCGCCCGCTCCGCCGCCTCCTTCTGTGACATAACTGAGTCGCAGAAAGAGGCCACCGCCTCCCAGGACCCCTCACTCTCGAGCATCTTATGTACGATGCTCGTGAGGGAGAGGTCCGGCCCTACTACGGACACTAGAGTGCGTCGCTCAGAGGACCAGGCCGGGCATACCTCGAGGGTATGCCAGGACGTGTCCTCCGAAGCGCCGCACTCATGGCAGACAGGAGTCAGCTCCCTACCGATCCGCCACAGGTACTTACCGAAGCAACCATGCCCGGTCAGCACCTGCGACAGACGATAAGTCACCGACCCATGTCGCCGGTCCGCCCAGCGATCCAGAACGGGGCGGAATGCTTCCACGGTACGCAAGAGCGTACCGGAGCCCGTCACCTGTTCTAGATCGCCGGCCCACCTAACCAGCAGGTCGTTCCGCGCCGCGCGCGCTTCCCACTGTCGCCCCACCATAGGCAACTGCCTCCCGGCTTCCGGCTCCCTAACCCTGCGGCGGTACCTTTCCGCAAGCACTTCCGCCTCCAACTCCCACGGGGGGGTGCCAGCAATCATACAGGCCGCTGTCCGGGACACAGTCCGGTATCCCCGTATTGCCCTCAACGCTACGGCCCGCTGCGGCTTTCGCAGTGAGACCTTGGCCCTCACGTCGAGGGCATCCGCCCAGACCGGTGCCCCGTACAGCGCCATGCTGCGCACCACCCCCGCATACAACCGACGGCAGGGCGCGCTGGGCCCGCCGATGTTCGGCATAAGCCGACCCAGCGCGTCCGCCGTCCTAATCAATTTCGGTTCTAATCGGCGGAAGTGCTCGCCGAATTTCCAGCGGGGGTTGAGCAGAAGCCCCAAGTACTTCATATGGGGCTTTAGCTCAACCCGTACTCCCGCTACTCGTACCGCCGCACCTACCGGTACCCTGAACCGCGGCCCATGGAACACCATGGCCTCGGTCTTATGCAGTGCGACCCTCAGCCCGAGCGCCTCTATTCGCTCGACGACGAGGGTCGCACATACCGAGGCCCTCCTCACCACTTCTGCGAGGTCTGCCCCCCTGGTGGTCACTAACGTGTCATCTGCATAACACGTCAGGGAACACCGGGGCGGCAGCGTGCCACGAAGAACCCAGTCGTAGCCTATGTTCCACAGGAGTGGTCCTAGAACCGACCCCTGTGGAACACCGCATCCGACAGCGTGTCGCCACGTCCGCCCGCCTTCCCTACCGGGTATTAGAACCTCTCGCCCCCCCAGGTAGTCCCCTAGCAGGCGGGCCAAGTAAGGAGGCACCCCGTGAAATCTGAGTGCCTCAAGTATCGTGGTGTGCGGGATGCTGTTAAAAGCGTTGGCGATGTCAAGGGACACCGCCAACAGGGAGCCTCTTCGCTCACAAGCATCCCGCACTTCTGCCCTCAGCCGGGACAACGCATCCAACGTGGACCGTCCCGGCCTAAAACCATACTGCACCTCGGAGACATCAGGGCCTACGCCACCTAAGTGCTGGACGAGGCGCGATGCGAGAATCTTCTCGAAAACCTTCGCGACCTCGTCCAGCAGGACAATTGGCCTGTATGCGGACGGGGAGGTCTGTACGCAGCCATCCTTCCGCAACAGGCACAATTGTCCATCCTTCCATGGCTTCGGGAACCGTCCGACGCGTAAACACACATTGAACAGTTCCCGAAGCCCTTCTCCGAGGTGCTTGAGGGCAGCCACGAGCGCCTTGCCGGGGACCCCATCTGGTCCCGGGGCGGTCCTTTTCCCCCTGAGTCGGCGGATCGCGGCGACCATCTCGGCGTCGGTAACGTCGGTCACGACTAGGCCCCCCGCGTCAACCTCGCTTTCCCCTCCATGGTGCGCCATGAGCGGCGGCTCGAACGACCCCGAGCCACCGGGAAACAGCTGCTCCACGACGGAGCGCAACAAACCCCCCTCCATCGTCACCGCTAGTGGAGGGCCGCGGTGACGCATCTTATTGCGCGCGGCGCGGAACGGCCTACCCCACGGGAACCTATCTAATAGCTCGAGCAGCTCCGCGTGCGCTCTCTCCTTCGCCTCCGCAATGGCGACCTGCAGGGCGCGTTTCGCCTCCGCATACGCAGCATACAGCCGGGCCTCCTCCACCGGCGACGCCGTCTGTAGCGGGCGTGCGCACGCCTTTTGGCGTTGCACACCCGCCGCAGCTCGGCGATCGCCGGCGACCACCAGTACACGGCCCGGCGCTGTGGTACGCCACGTATGCGAGGCATCGCTGCACTGCAGACCGCCCGCAGGCACGAGCGCACGCGGAGCGCTGTCGCGTCGACATCCGGCCCGTTGCACGGGCCAAGGACCCATCGCTGGACTATCGCGGCCTCGTCGGCACGGTCGCTGTCAAAGGCCGCAAGAGCCCAGCGAGGGAAATCCTCCGCTGGCGCGCCGGGCGCCGTCCGTCCCTGAGGGGCGGAGACATCAAACCTTATATACCGGTGGTCGGATAATGTCTCCGCCTCCTCCAGGACCCGCCAGCCCACCACATCGCGCGCGAGGGCGGGGGTGGCAAAGGTGAGATCCACCACGGATCCCCCCCACCGTCGCACGCAGGTGTGTACTCCCCCCGTATTAAGGAGGGAGAGGCCGGCGGATGCCGCCCAGCTCTCCAGCATGCGGCCACGCGCGTTGGTCGCCGCGCCGCCCCACGTCAGGGACTTGGCATTAAAATCGCCAGCCACTACTGTGCCCCGACGCGAGACAGCCCGGCGAACGACCCCGGACAAGCCGGTCAAAAACCGCTCAAATTCGTGGAGGGGTCTGTTAGGTGAGAAATAAACTCCCACCACGCAGAGACCCCTCCACGACACCGAAACGTAACCGGCGCCGCTCTCGACAAGCGAGAGCGGCGCTGCCGATGACAGCGTGGTAACGGCCACGCTGCCCCCCGAGTCGCCTGCCCAAGAGGGCTGGTCGGGAACCACGTATGGTTCCGCGACCACCGCAATGCCTACGTTCCACTCCGCCATGGACTGCAGGAGTAAGTCCTGCGCCCTGGCGCAGTGGTTCAGATTTCCCTGGAGGAAGCTGTACGGATGTGGGTCCATTAGGACATCATCGGCACAGCCTCCTCCAGGCGCGGCGCCCTCCCGGGAGCAGCAACTCGTGCGGCCTGTCTGGCCTTAGTGGGAGGAGAGTTGCATTTCCCTCCTCCCATGACGTGGCCAGCCGGCCGGCCAAGTCCGGCACACAGGCCACATCGCGGCTCTGCGGCCCCGCACGTCGCGCTGACGTGCCCCTCCTTACCGCAGCGGAAGCAACATTTGCTGCGGTCCACCGCGGAGGGGCACATCGGCCCTGTATGCCCCGTTCCCATGCACTTAAAACAGCGCATGGGGCGGGGCTCCAGCACGCGAGCGCGGGCCGCACTCCACCCGATGAGGAGGCGGCGACCGACGAGGCTCTTCGCCGCCGAAACTGGGCAGCGCACCAAGGCGGAGCAGGTGCCCCCCGGTTCGGACCGAAGGGATCCGGCCCGCACCTGCTCGGTGTCGCAGCCACCCTCGGCGGCGACGAACCTGGCCACCTCCTCGGAGGAGACCGAGTCGTCCAGCCCACTGATGCGGACGTCCGCAAACTTAGTGGGCCGATTGACAACGGCCTCCTCCGCCAGCACCGTCCTCAGCTGACCGGCCAGCCGGTCGGCCAAGGCGGCCCTCTCCACTCCAGGGATCTCTAGGATCTTAGTGCCGGACGCAGAGGTCCGGCACGAGATCTTCGAGATCCCAGCCTCCCGCAGGTCCACCGCGCGTCTGGCCTTCTCCAGCACGGCGGCGTACGTGACCCCCCGACTGACTGCGTCAGGCGTGAGAGCCACAACAATCGCCGCCGTCTTGGCCTCGACCAGGCGCGGTGCCTTCTTAGGGGCCGCCTTAGCGGCCTGCCGTGTCTCGGCGGGGCGGGCGGACTTGCGGGTCCTGCGCCGCTTCTTGCGGGAGGACACCGCGGTCCAACCCTCCCCGTCCGAAGGCTGCTGAGCCCGAGTGGCGGGCGCCCGTACAGCGGGTGCCTGCGTAGCAGGAACCCGTACAGCGGGCGCCCGTCTGGGCTCAGCAGGTGCTGCCGGCCTCTGCGCAGGGGGGGCGGCCCCCCTTGCCACAGCCGCGTACGAAGCGGCGGGGGCTGCACGTCTATTGGCGGCTAATGGAGGGCGCCTGTCGGGGATTTGCATCCCCTCCAATTGCGCCCTAACCATCCCGCCGATAGAGCGGTGCAGCTTGGCCGCCCACGTCTCGAGTTTTGCGTCCAGGTCGGCTTCCTTGCCGACCTGGGCGCGGGTCTGTGGGGCAACGCCCACACGCGCGGGAGCCGCTGGTACAGCTCCAGGCGCAGACGGGGCCCCCCTAACGAAGTCGACCCGTCTGATGGCCCGTACCTCGGCCTGGAGCTGCGCGAGCTCCCGCTTCATGCGAGCGTTGTCGGCCCGCAGCTTGCGAACCTCTTCCGAGGTTGTACGTGTGGCAAGTCCCTCCACCGCGCCCTGGAGTGACTTCAGCGCGTCCCGGATCTGCTTTATACTCTCCCCCTTGAGATTCCGGGACCTGCGAGTCACCCCATCGATGGCCTTAATCCCATCCAGGGCCCGAGCCATCAAAGTCGCCACCGCCGGGCCAGACTCTGCCGGACCCGGACCCTGAGTGGAGGACGCCGCCAAAAGGTCGTCTTCAAAGTACGAGTCCGTACTGCCATCCCGCAAGTCGGGGACAGTACGGCTCAAACCGACCGCGTGTGGTCTTCCGCGCTTGGGGGCCGGGACCTTCAAGCGTTTGGGAGTCGGCACCTTCGGAGCCGGCTCCGTGTCCGCCTCCGATCCCGAACCCCCATCGAGGTCCACAGACTCCCCTCCCCTGGAAGCGGAGGTCCCAGGCAACGCCTCGGGCCCCACTCCCAGACGAAGGAAGTCCACGGCCCTCCCTCCCTCCCTCGCGCGAGCTCTGGGAGCCCCCCAGAACAGGAGGCCCCCTAGAGCTTAGTGGCTCGCGAAGCCGCTTTCCGCTCCTAGTGCGCGGCCGGTCACTCTCCTCCTCGCTACCGAGCGAGGAGGCGATCCGGGCCGCCTTCACAGGGAGCGCCTCCATATGGGGGTCCGGGAGACCCGTCGGCGCGGGGCACTCCATCTAAGGATGGGCACCACACGCAGAAAGGCCCCCCGAACAAAACAAAACAAACAACTAAAATAAAATAAAATAAAACAAAAACAAAACAAACAAAAAGACAAATAAATACAAACTAATAAAATAACAAAACAAATCAAAATAAATACAGCAATCAAAATATATACAACTACTTACCCAGCACCGCCCTTCACTACACAAAACTAGTCGAGTCCGATCTCTCTGTCCCGCCTCGGGGCTGCGCCCCAACGTCCCCCCGGAGACCGAGCCCCAGAGCCTTCGCCCCAGAACCCGCCCCAGAGTCCGCGCCCTGTCCGCTGGCCAGCTAAAAGGACGGCTGTGACGTCACTCGCAGCTTCGCCGCGAGTTTGCCGGAGCGTCCCTCGCAGCTCCGCCGCGAGTTTGCCGACGCCGCAGCTCGCCACACGCCCGGACAGAACAACAGACTCCGAAGCCCTAGGCCTCTAGCTCCGGATCCGAGACCGATCTCGCGGAAAGAGACGCCTGGGTACAGCACCCGGACCACCAACTTCACAGCACAAGCACAAAACACAAGAAAAACACGTTAAAAACTATTTTTACGAATTTTTAACGCGGAGCGCACCACAAGACATCTGCACGCGGCGCGACTCCAACCAGCTCCGGGTGTACACTACCTACATTTCAAATTTCAATAAAATCGGTTGAGCGGTTATGGAGATACGCGGTAACAAACCTTCACACACACACACACACACTTACTTTCGCATTTATAATATTAGTAGTTTTTATTATTTTTTTCTTGTGTGCGTGTGTATGTGACTGAACTCCTCCTAAACGACTGGACCGATTTTGATGAAATTTTTTGTGTGTGTTCAAGGGGATCTGGGAATGGTTTAGATTCACAATTTTGCGCGGTACGAAGTTCGCTGGGGCAGCTAGTATCTTAATATTTTTATATCAGTAATAAAGCAACCATCTAATTTTTTTTTATAATTTTACTGATGGATTAATTAAAATTCGATTTTTCATACCTTAGTAGTTATTCTGATCACCAGCCTACATGTACAGAACGGGAACTTCGGTTCGACTGCACATCTTTGAATGAATGAATTCATCATCCCTGCTCAGCTTAGCTTAGAGATCAGCATTTCTAAGAACTAATCATTCAAGGATATGTGCTATCTACTAACCCGCACTCTTTCAACGCATCAGATAATTCAGAGAAGATCCGTGCCCAGCAGTGGGACATTAAAAAAGGTTTTGAATGTCTCTGTGGATGTCATTTCATGACAGTTAATTATAAATTAAAATTTAATAGAACTCCAGACTTGTTTAACCACCATGTTCCAAATATGTACACATAAACACAGAAACGATTGAAACCACAGAAAATATAATACTATACTAGATTGAAACAGATTTCAGAGAAGCTAGACGTGAAATTTAAGTAGAACAACACCTCTCTTTTTTATCACGGGTTAAAAATTAAGATGTCCGACAACAACAACAACACAAAAATACTAACGCCAAAAAAGTAAAAATGTCATCTAATTTGTATTCAAACCCAGAGCATCAACAACTAAATCGTTTAGCAGTTCAAAAAGAAAAATCTTGTTTTACATATTTTAATGTTTCGACCGTGAAATGCTGTGACCAGCGACCCGTCCTGACTTCGCACGGGTAACAGCTGTATAATATTCAGTAACTTAAGGAATGTATCTAATTTTTTTAGTCGTAATATTTTGATTTCGATAAATAAAATTGGTATGTGTTAATGTTTTCTTAAATAAATAAATACTTACTACTTTTGACTGGCCTGGTGGCGTAGTGGTGAGTGACCCTGACTGCTAAGACTGAGGTTATGGTTTCGATTCCCACCCAGGAGAAATCTTTATGTGATGAGCATGATTTTATGATCTTTGTCTGGGTGTAATTTATACATTTTTGAAAAATTATAATTACAATTTCGTAAGACATTCCATCCCCAACAAAGCAGAACTTGTTCTATGGAAACCAGATAACTGACAATATACTACATATGATAGTTTTCTTTTGTAAATATATACTTAGATATAGATAATAATCCTGTCTAAGTGCACTCCTAGACCTCACAAGGAACCTCTGTGCTAAAATTGTAAAACGTCTATAAGCTCATTTTAGCTAAAATCTATATTAATATTATAAAGCTGAAGAGATTGTTTGTTAGAACGCGCTAATCTCAGAAATTACTTAACCGATTTAAAAAATTCTTGCACTGTTAGATAGCCCATTCACTGAGGAAGGCTATAAGCTACTTTATCCCATTTCTGGGCATGATATGTATTCCGCGGTCGTTGCCCCGTCAGAAAGCTAGTAGGATTATAATTCGTTTGTCTTTGTCTGTCATGTCGACATTTATACTAGTAAGAAAGAGACAAAGTCCGTTCAAACTAAAAGGTTTCTTAATTTTTTTATGAATAAGGCCGGTAGTCTTTAAGCCCAGCGGTTCGAGCTGTGTTGATGTGTCAGTCAGTTTCTTCTTTATCATAATTTAAATAAATGTAATTCGGTTATTACATTATTCTGGAACCATTTTAGTGCTATTACAATGTTGTACTAACTTGGTACCCTCTCTGCTGTTCGGAGGTAACTTTGGTAATATTAATTCAGTTCAAAATGGCCGCCCTCTGCCCTCCTGTCGGTACGTTATTGAATTGCACCCTGTTATACTGAAACCATTCAAACACAGACTACGTTACGTATAGACAATGTATGCTAACTTTACCATAAAAGATAGTATAATATTATACTAGTATATCGTTGTATTGTCTTAGATTTACGCGAATATCACACATTGAAATAAAACTACTTTTTAACGGATTTTATCTCGGTTTATTTTAGATTTTAGATCCCGACGTTAAACGAAACGCAACTTAAATGTTAATGTCTGGAAATAGTCAGTAATAATTGTGATTAATATTTTTGGACGTCAAATACCTCAGTCCACCCATGAACATGAAGTCTGGAAAGACTTTGAAACGTCGGGATATAAAATCTAAAATAAACCGCGATAAAATCCGTTAAAAAGTAGTTTTATTTCAAAGTAGTATAACATTTTTAATCGATATTTATACCATGACGTCTGTCACGTAGTCGTGACTAGTGATGGGACATGCTTGAGTACCTACCTACTGGTATTAGCTGCAAAAATATTATTAGTATTTACTTAATCAAATATTTATGGACACCTATCATAATCATAAAAGATTGAAATGTTTTGACGTTTTGTTCTGCGTCTGACACGAAACGCGCAGCGGTATCGGCCTCGCCTTTGAAATATATGGTAGCTGGTTTGATCCCTCTTTTTGTCAATTGTTACGCCGCTACTCAATACCAGTGAAAACATTGTGAGTAAAGTGGCTTTCTAAGAAATAATCTTATCGAGGGTATGTAACATATACTACGCCGCGTTTGGCCAGCGTATGTGGATTAAGACCTAAACTAAATCAAATCATAAAAACGCGAGAAGACTCGTGCCCAGTAGTGGAACACTAAAAAGGTTTAAAGTTTAATTCGATTACCATGAAGCCAGCATCAAGTAAGTTTAAATATGCGTCGTCTTGAATGTAACAAGTCTGTACCCACATGTCCACTTTTTACTCAATTATGTGGAATCCAAGGGGTAGTTAGTCTCAAATCCTATTACATTACTACAGTGGTCGCAATTCGCCCATAATCACGTACGGGGGGGAAAACGGGGTATTTTTGCTGACCTCAGGGTGGAAATCAGGTTTGTATAGCAGTTTCTTATTTTTTTAAATGGTTGTAACTACTACGAAAAGGTAATATTTTTGTTCAATATGAAGTCAAACATCGTAAGGAAACTGGCATGTCAATATTCGTGGATTGCGACAGCCACCAACCCGCACTTGGCTAGCGTGTGTAGATTAAGGCCTAAACTCAACTCGTAAGATAACACTTTTAACACAAGATTTATTTATAGACTAGCTTTCCGACAGCGGCTTCGCCCGCGTGTATGTCGGTTATCGCGCCAAAACATTACCTTCTTTTTGCGCAGTCGGATAAAAACTATTTCATCCAAATCGGTTCAGTAGTTTAGGCGTGAAAGCAACACAGACAGACAGACAGAGTTACTTTCGCATTTATAATATTAGTAAGGATTTCTCCTTATGTAAAGTTTTACCCTTCAGTAAAACAATGAATTTAACTCAAAAATAACAAAATATACAAGTAACTCTAATTTAAACTATTAACGGAACAGTATCAAATAAGATTACAAAATCGAAGCGTGTCGTCGTTGCGTGACGTAAGTCAGTACGAAACTAAGATATTAAAAAATGGCGTTGCCTATAGTACAACACGAAAGCTTGAGGGGAAGTTACAGGGCTACCCCTGTAACTTCCGCGGGCGGAAGGTTGCATTCCAGGCAAGTCTCAACTTAAGTAGTAAGTTTATTAGTTTGGTACCGTAGTTTAGGACTAGGTGGCGCTGTGTGTATGTGTGATAAGTGTGAAAATATGGTCAGTATTATTTAATCTGCCTGCTTATGGTTACTTTTTTTATTCTTCGATAGACTGGCGCTTGACCACAACTTGCCTGATGTTAAGCAATGATGCAGTCCACGATGGAACGCGCCGCGATACCGATTCACTCGTGATTACGAATGATTTATCGGTGAGAAGGTGGCAGAGGTGCTATGAATAAAAGGTTTGTTATTTTCAGTAGTTCAATTTTTAAGTGTCCCACTGCTGGGCCGGGTCTTCTCTCAACTATCTTATAAGTCGAGAGAGTTTTAGGCCTTTATCCACACACTCTGGCGGGAGGAAGTACGGGATGGTGGATATCGTATGTCCTTGAATGATTAGTTCTTAGATATACCGGTTTCCTCACGATGTTTTCCTTCACCGATATTGAGTTAAGTTTATATATTGTTAGTTATATAAGTTAAACCAAACAAAACCTATTATTCCTTTCACTCAATAGAACTTTAACATAATTACAAAACTTTATCAATTAATTTACCCAATCTACACAATTGACCCCATTTCACCCTTTGACTAGAACGATAATTTTCAACAAAAAATGTCAGGAAAAGTTTCACAACACACTTATGCGGAACCCTAAAAATACTTGAGGGAATTCGTAACCCCTCGTCGACGGAACCCCTTAAGTTGCTGTCAATCCGCATAAACGTCATTTGGTAAAGAAATCACTGTTAATGTAAAGTACACTCTATTGAGTCACAATAAGGTTGATTTTTAATGGTCATTTTTTTTAGTAAAGACAGTGATGTACTAAATGCTTGTTTGAATTGTTTATGTTTTTACCCGATTATGCCAAAAAGAGGGTTACGTTTCTCAAGTGTGTATCTATGTATTTCTTTAAATAATTTTGCTTGTAAACTTTCGCACGTATTCATAAACGTATTTTATGCTCATTATAGGTAGCTAAAATTGGTTCAGTGTATTTAAGCCTTAATCTAATTAATTCTTAGACATGCCAATTTCCTCACGATGTGTTCCTTCACCTACATTGAGTGTTATTATGTGATGATTTTTGTCAATATTTTCTATAAGTGTATATAACCCTTACATCAGGTCTCGAGAAAACCGATTGACAAGCGATTACGAACTCGCCGAATCGATATACGCACACACACATACACACATATCTGAGCCAAATTCATGTGCTGACTGTACTCGCGAAACGTAGGTACAGTCAGAAACATTCACTCTATTTTTTCAGGAAAACTTTTAACTACGTATGTGAAGGTTTTGAAAGGTTTTAGACTAAAAATATCAGGATTAGCAGACAACTTTAAGTAGGCGTGAATAACCGGGTAAGAAGACGGTATTTCAATAAAATATCACTTCACCCCAATCTCTCGATAGCACAATCATGAATTCTACCAGTTAATTACAGATCGTTAAGATTACGTTGGATTAAATCGTAACGTTCACCGAGCACGTTGTTGCATCTGCACTTCCCGACGACACAACGGTCCAACACGCAGTGTCAGCCATTCTAAGATAGCCGCTTCACCCTGCTCAGTATTCATTCGTTCGTTCGTATTGACATTTTTGAGTGACAGCTGACTTCAAAGACGGACGCGATGACAGTATAAAATGACAGCTGATGTATTGAGAAGTATATGTGCCAACATTATAATCTTGAACAAATGTGGTTTTTTTATTTTGGTATGTGTTAGTACTAAAGACTGAAGTAATCGCTATCGAACGATGTTTATTAACTAGTAAATAATTATGTTTAATTACTGGTTATCAACTGGTGGTAGGCTTCGACCGTGGTTAGTGACCACCCACCAGAGAATATCGCACCGCCAAGCGGCCTTGCCGTGTTCCGGTGCGATGTCTGGTGACACCATTTAAGAAGGTGGATCGGGATTGTTGATCATTTAAGGTTTCTAATCAAATAGAGCCTCATTCCATTGCCACCTTCTAACCGAAAATCATTCGTTATCGCGAGTGAATCGGTACTTATATTGTGCGTGCGTGTCCCATCGTAGACTACATCATTGCTTAACATCAGACAAGTGGTAGTCAAACGCAAGCCTATTTTAGAATAAAAAACAACGGTCGCCCTTGTGCCGTTCAGCAGTGCGGTCACTGACCGCTAATTTTACGTCGCGCGCTTTCATCTATGCTATTGGTCTCTGGCTTTCCGGTATGAGCTTATTGTGCTAAATACTGTTTGAGGGTAGTATATAAACTACAGTTATTAACCGCGAGAGGGTTCGATTCCCGGGTCAAACAAAAAGACTGTTCTAATATACCTAGAGTGTTTAAGGGGGAACTCGAGACCACGTCTTGGCAAGCGTAGTGTGGGAAGCCCACCCGCTAGGTGGAGTGACGATGTGCGAAAGATAGCCGGCAGTAGCTGGATGCGACAAGCAGAGGACAGGGTGCAAAGACGCTGGTTGGGAGAGGCCTATGACCAGCAGTGGACTGCTATAGGCCGATGATGATGATGGTGATTTAAGGGGAAAAAGGGGTGCATACTTACCTGGACGCCTTATACTGTTTTCACAATTACAACACACACAATAGCGTTTTTCAATCTATTTAGAAATTTTGTATAAAACAGGTCTAAATAGACTATGTTATGCTGTCGGTACTCTGAACACGCGTAAGGAACCCTTCGCAAATTGTTTGCACGTCGTCAACTCTTTCTGCTCTCGCGGGACTTGTACAACTTTCTCCCGCTTTATTCTATTTGCGAGAGGGATTTGAAGGGAGTCGAACCTACTACCTACGTCTGCGCAATTAGATACATACATACATGTAGAGTTAAAAACAGTGGCGTAGCGAAATGAAGTTGGCTTTGAAATACAGGTTATGCATTCGAGTTTTAACGCTGCTAAGCATCTCCTCGGTATTCTGAGATAATGTGAGTTAAAATTATTTTATGTGTTAAACGGAATTAGCCTATAGCTATTCTTTTTAAGTCTTAGTCTGCTGCTGCACATAGGCCTCTTCTAAAGCTCGCCACTGAGCCATATGGCCATGCTACATGTTTGCAACTCTACTGCAATTTAATTATCACTCCACCAGTAATTGAGACTATATCCATAAGGTAAGGTCGAATCGAAGATATTGTTGAGTAGAAGAACAAGTAGTACTGCCGTGTGAAGACCAAGTTTACGCTGAGGGTGAGCGCTTGTAGTCTCGCCACAATGTAAATTTTAATTCCTTTGTGGTGAAAGTATACTGTACCGACCTTCGCAAAAGAAGAATTTTGGCCGCAAGGTGTCTTGTTCCGGCGCTTCCGAGGTCGGATACCTGACACCACGCAATACACTCACGATGCAGCGTGGAAAAAATATATATATATTTTTTTGTATTTATAGTATTTTGATTTGATGAAATATAATAATATCGTATTGTACATAGTGTTATATTTTTTACCTTCCCTTGTAGCCTGAAATAAATGGTTATTATTATTAATAATCAATAAAGATACACCCTGAAAACACGTAATTAAGACACTTCAATTCTGGCGGGTTTCAGTCCCCTACATTACTAGTAAACGGAGCTTTAGTTGGAATTATATGGAACGTGAGCAGAATCAGAATTTAGTTATTAATTTAATAGGACTCCAAATGAGTCCAATGTTAATTAGTTGAACTAAAATTGGGTTAGGGTTGTTAGGTTCTAATTAGCACTAAGGTAGGACATACAGGCAGCGACATCACTGCCACGATATATGGCAATGCTAATTCTTTTAACCAAGATGTAGACCAACCCTTTGGTCTGTAAGACGTTTTAATATTTTTTCTGCTTATATTCATATAAATGGTAGTTATAAAAGTAAGATTTACGAAGTTGTTGAACTTTGTCATTGTTGTGAAAATAAGATTAAAATGGTCTATATAAAAGGATCTTGATTTCATTTCACAACGAACGATTCATCTACAAAGTTTGTAACAAAGCTGAAATATTTCTGCAGTCTCGTCTGATTTAGCAAATGTTCGACTATTCGCTGTTAGAGACACAGTTTAAATGTAACAGTCATCTCAGCTTGGATTACTTTAGGTTATTCATTTTATTTTCATTCCAGAACAGCGGCGGTGCAGCGGTACGGGCCTCGCCTTAGAAAAATAAGGTCGCGAGTTCGAATCCCGGTTGTGCTCACACGTCTTTGTGTGAATTGTTTCATCTCCGCTGCTCAGTATCGGTGAAGGAAAACATCGTGAGGAAACCCACATGTCTAAGAACTAACCATTCGAGGACATGTGACATCCACCAACCCGCACTTGGCCAGCGTGTGTGGATTATGACCTAAACTCTCTTAATTCATAAGCTAGTTGACAGCAGTGCCCAGCAGTGGGACATTAAAAAGGGTTGAAGTTTGAAGTGATTCATTTTCATTATAGTACACGAGAAACCTAAACCTGATCCCACAGTAAACTGTATGTACACACGTCTACACATCAATCCTATACAATGTGGGATATGCCGGTAGTCAATGAAGACGGCGGTGGTCTCTCTTCGCACATCAAAGAAGATAACCGCGGTAATTAATGCTCGAGTAGCTACACCTAGATTTTTGTAATGATTCAGGATATGGTGTGGACAAATGAAAAGGCACCCGAGTTATGAAAGTTTTTTCAGCATCGCTCCAAGAATTTATAACAAATTACATGATCAATTAAAAAAATTACCTATTCACAAGTTCAAGAAAACTTGACAAAATAATCTTATTGACAAATTTTATAACAAAGTTGACGATTCTTTAAATTTCAAATATTTTTATTTTTAATAATTACGTAGTTTTTTAATAATACGACTCATATTTATATGTCTTACCGGAGACAAAACATAGCGACCTATATAGTTATTTATAAGATGTCCCCTTGTTTGGCGTCATACTTTGGTAATATGGACATGGCTGAAAATCAGTGCTGTGGATCGCCTCTAGTAGGCACTTACAGCGTTTACTGAGCAATGTCCATGTTTGACACTGATGGGTTACACTTACTCTTTGTTTTTTATTTTATTATTCCGTTTGTTCTTTTTCTGTTTCTATGTGTTTTTTTATCATTTGATTTTGTGTGTCCTGTCTTTTTCAAATAAATGTTTTCTTTCTTTTTCTTTCTTGTTTTTACCTATATTTGACAAATATTAAATTATTTGATGTAATTTGATTTGTAGTCAAAACCAAAAATAAGTTTGTAAAATCACTCAAACAATTCTGACTTAGCCGTTTCATTACTGTTTGTTTGTACACCTATATCGACCTATTATATAGTTTGTTAAAATTTCACGCACTGTTATAATTATTGTTGTGTGCACCCACAGACAAACTGTGGAAACAGTTTTGTGGGGCAATGAAATATTGTAATGTTGTGAAATATGATAATAAAGATACATACATACATTTACGACAGAAGAACCATATTTTTTAAGTGTAAGAGATCCAGTTATTTAATAATTAAGACTCATAAAACACAACACCGCCACAGCTGTTATTCCCTTATTTACGTTTAGTTTATTGGTATATCTAGGAAATCTCTAGTGTGAGCACATCACTTGACATGATAACTATGACAATAATTTAATGTCATAGTTATTGTGGTAAGCGGGCGATACCAGGCGGTCAATAAATGGGCTATTTAACAATGCAAGAATTTTTCAAATCGGACCATCTATCCCTATGATATTCGTGTTCAACCGAACATACTCTTCAGCTTTTATTACAAGACAGAGTAAGTGTTCCGATGTTTGACCGGGTTTCAGCACCCAGAGCTTGTTTACCCGTGTCCCTGTTGATCCTGTCTTAAAAGAGTAACAGTGACGAGGTTTTGTAGAAATATACAAGTTGTGTATAACTAATATGTCTAGTCTGTGACAGCACCCTTATTTACTCAGAATCGAGTGTGACAGCGAGATGAGTTGATCCTTCGCAAGGTCTCCTTTTATTACTACACGCAAATTGATATTTTTGTATTGAAAGATATTATTGAAGAGTTCAAAACCAAGCAGTCGAGTATTTGACCTACATCGAGACATGCTGTTTTCCTACCGATTTTTTCCTTCATAAATATTGAACAGCGATGAAATATGAGATCGCGGATTCGATACCTGGTCGTGCCTACCACTTATTTTTGTGTGAACGTTCACACAAAAATAAGTGGTAGGCACGACCAGGTATCGAATCCGCGATCTCAGATTTCAAAGGCAAGGCCTACGCGGCGCCACCGCTGCTCTGTTCAAAGGCATAGTACTCGCAGCCATAATTACCCTTGACTTTCTCCCATTACTATTGTGGGAGTCTGTCATGATGCGGCTAGCTACCAGAATTAAACCAGCGACTGCTATCAGACCTCGTAACCCGTAGGGAACCAGTAGCCGAGATAGTTAAACCAGGTGTCAGATTATAATTATTAGCCTTCTAATTATAACCTTTAATAATTGCCATAGATGTTTTAAATGACAACGGGGACTGCATGCTCTCTGACAATGTCTCCAAGGCACGGAAGGTAGTCCCTTAACTAATCAGACACCGAAACAAATCTTTGTTGTTACACAAAGATTGTTCGGGACCGGAATCAAACCCGCGACACAGCACTCAGTATAGCGTTTGCTATACTGTGCTCGGGGCTTACGCCGCTCGACTACAGAGGTCGTCACATGTAAGCTCCATATAATTATGGAGGCTGGAGGATCGGGTAGCAGTGACTCTCCAGTGTAAAGGAAAAATCTTCCGGCCGAGCGAGCTGTGATGCCCGGCAACCGCGGTCCTCCCTCCTACTGTTTTTGTTGGGAAGTTGTATTTAAGCTAATCGTCGGTGAAACTTCGCTTGTGCGATTCAGGATTACTATGACGTCATGATTCTTGAGTGATGTTAGGTGTATGACGTCACATAATGCTGAATCAACAAATGGTAAAACAGACTGTGGTGTACACTGTATACTATTTAGCATGCAAGCTTGTCGCTAAACCTTAGAAAATTAAATTCAGAACTGGTATTTCACGCGTTCCTCTCTGCCGGGGTACATAAGCGGTTTGTATGCATAAACTGTTCCTGTTTCGTGTTTGTGTGTACCTAGTCCTTATTATTTTTATCCTATAATAGGCTTGCGCTTTACCACAACTTGCCTGATGTGAAGTAATGATGCAGTCTACGATGGAACGCGCTTAGCCAGTAAATAACTATTCACTATCGGGAAACATAGATGCCGACAGTGAATTCCACAATTTGGCAGTTCGCACAATGAAAGTGGAAGCAAAGCGCTTTGTGCGTACTTGTGGAACTTCCGCCATATAATAAAATTTCTTATTAACGTGTGCATTTGTAAAGATGCTTTAACTGTAACATGTGTGCTGTACGTGGTAAAACGTAACCACAAACACCGCTCCAAAAACTGGCAGTAACAATTTAGCACTAGAAGTTGCGGATAACACCTCCCGTGTTAAAAGGTCTAAGCGCTAAACGAATTGCGTTTGTGCCGTGTTGGCAGTCACTACTTGAGATTACTGAGATTTACTAGTTTAGTTCTGAGCCAAAACTTAGTAATACACCTGGTCACCTAGACAAAGTTTATCGAAGCGAAAACGAAAATCGAAGAATATAAAATGTTTGGGATTGAATTGCGCTTAACTCGTGTTACATTGTAGATGTATTACTTCAACCCTTTTTAGTGTCCCACAGCTGGGCACGGGTCTTCGCTCAACTATAATTAAATTAAGAGAGTTTAGTTTTGCTATCTCATTTAAAAATTTTGTGACATTTTAAGTTTTATTCTGCGCTTTACCTAAATTCTATTTTTTATTTTTAAACCATATTTTACATATTAACTATTTTTTTAACTTAACGCATGCTGTGATACCTTTCAATATTATGCATCTTGTTAATATTCAACTTAATTAAGACCTAATTTAATGTAATAACTACTGGCTGTCCAAATAAAAAAAAAAAAACTACGAATGAATCGTGAGCATATACAATACTATAGTGGGCAAGCGCGTCCCATCGTAGACTACATCATTGCTTAACATCACTCAAGTTGTAGTCAAGCTCAAACCTATTTCAGGATAAAAAAAAATTGTAGCATAAATATTTTAAATATCAAAATGAGTTATTAAATGTATATCAAAAATCTGTCAAATGTCATATGAATAATGTTGACAGTAGAATCCCTAAAGGTCTGAAGGGCCTGGAATGTTATTGTGTTGGTGGAGGTTCTGTCATATCTGTCACATTGTGTGAATGTTCTGATGCTGAACCCTTTTATAATTGTGTTATCGGGTTCTGTTTTGTGTTACGCAACTTTTAGTAATAAATATTGTTTCTGCCAGTTTTTTAGGGAGGTGAGGTAACCACGTACAGCACACATGTAAAAGTTGAAGCGTCTTTACAAATACACACGTACAAAAGCTACACACAAACACAAAACATGAACAGTTTATGCATACAAACTGTTCATGTACCTCGATAGAGGGGAACGCGCGCAATACTATTTCCATGTTAAATTTTCTAAGGGATTACACACTGAAGCGGAAGAACACTGGTAGCGGGTAGCGGGGGTAAACCGTTAGTCTGCCTGTGTAGAAAGTGTAGGCAGAGGTGAATGGCACTTTTAACCACAGTACAGAAGGCGAATGACCACTGAGGCAGTTAGCACTTTTATTATACATACAGACACATACATCAACTTTATAACACCCCTCTTTCTCGTCAGAGGTTCATAAATGTTGGAAGTTGTAACGACTCGAAATAATAGTTATTATTTGTTACAAACTATTGTACCAGAGTTATAAATAGTTGATAACTTTGTTACAGAGAATATTCTTTTGTAAAAGTTGTGGTTAAAGTTGTAATACCACTGTAATAATATTACTTGTGTGGTTTAGTAGTTGTAAGTGCGACAATATTGGCTAATAACCAGGTCTCACTTCACTTTAACCTTGTTAGTGTCTCACTGCAGGGCACGAGTCCTCTTTCAACTATGTACTGCTAAGCTAACGCTGCTCCAAGTTCCCAGGTGTAGTATAACTCTGGACCTCATATGCTACAATCAATGCTACAATCAATGCTACAATCAATGCTACAATCAATGCTACAACCAATGCTACAATCAATGCTACAATCAATGCTACAATCAATGCTACAATCAATGTTACAATCAATGTTACAATCAATGCTACAATCAATGCTACAATCAATGCTACAATCAATGCTACAATCAATGCTACAATCAATGCTACAATCAATGCTACAATCAATGCTACAATCAATGCTACAATCAATGCTGCAATCATTGCTGCAATCATTGCTACAATCAATGCTACAATCAATGCTACAATCAATGCTACAATCAATGCTACAATCAATGCTACAATCTATGCTACAATCAATGCTACAATCAATGCTACAATCAATGCTACAATCAATGCTGCAATCAATGCTACAATCAATGCTACAATCAATGCTGCAATCATTGCTGCAATCATTGCTACAATCAATGCTACAATCAATGCTACAATCAATGCTACAATCAATGCTACAATCAATGCTACAATCAATGCTACAATCAATGCTACAATCAATGCTACAATCTATGCTACAATCAATGCTACAATCAATGCTACAATCAATGCTACAATCAATGCTCCAATCAATGCTACAATCTATGCTACAATCAATGCTACAACACAATCACATAGCGATTATCTCACAACATGAAAATTAAAATAGGCACCAAACCCTTTGCAATAAGGTTCTTCGCATAATACCACAATTCTCAATATCCTACGCCTTAAAAACATATTAGTGAAGCAATTTAATCACAACCGCGCGAGCCGGGACTTTGCGTAGCGCAGTTAACTTCCTAGCGACTTCTGAATACAACCTACAGCGAAAAAGCTATTCTACACTTGAAACCAGACATTCTTTCATTACTAATGCTATGCTATGTGAAGTGCTAAGTTTTCGCAAAAATTTCGCGTCTTTTCAGCTGTTTTTCTGAACTCCCTGTGACTTACTGAAGATGAATGACGTACATGTGACATTCAAATACGTGTCTAACATTTTTTTGTAATCTTACTGACGGACAGATTAAAATACGATTTTTCATAATTTCTCATCATCCTTATTGTGGTACAAGTCACCCAAATATTAAAATCCTTGGGTATCAACGACTTCTAGCGCAGTGTACGAAGAGTTTTACCCGTGTATGGTACTAAATCACCCGAGCCCTCGGGATTAGGGCCTCTGTACACGTAATAAAAGAGATGTTTAAAATGTTGACACTTCATCTTTATAGGGAGCTTTTGTGTGTTTATAGTGCTCAGTCACTATATACCGACATAAAAAAGAAGGTTAATGTTTTCTATTTTAATGATATTTGTGTTTTTCTTAGATAGCGACTAAAATGAAATTGGGTAAGTATGCGATTCAGTAAAAAAAACATCGTTGTTATAACGATGTTGAGGCAGTCAAAACATTTTCAATATTTTAATTGATTTTTGTACCAATTGCCTTACCTTGGTTCGACTGTCCTCGGACGGCTCACCGAAAAAGTCCGGTGAACCAATAAAGGCCCTTCCGGCTAATTGGGTTAGGTCATCCGCAAAAAAAATGTCTTACCCTTGGATTAAGAGTTAAGATAGTTAAAAGAAGTTTCGAAGAAGAGCTTAGTGTCTGATCTGAGTTTACAGTCGCGAGAGATCGCCAAAGCGATAGCATCTTCGGGGTCTGAAAGGCTTATAACCTTCGATGACTGTGCTTTTATATCCGTTAGATCATTTTGACTCATTCAGACTGAAAATTGCTAACAGAATAACACCTTGATAATAATTTTTTCCAGTTGATTAAATAAGCCAGCGGAAAATAAAGAGTGTCAAAAGGTTGTTGTTGTTGTATTCAGAACAATAGAGGGCGATACAACGAACTCTTTTGTTTCGAGATCGTAGCTTTTGTTTTACCTTATAATTATTACTAGCAAATTACGATTTTTTTCTGTAAAACTATCCTAAGAGAAGATGTAACTGGTGCAAAAACTAGTCCATATGTTTAACCAGATCATATGAATATTAGTAACATTTCATTCAAATCCGTTCTACAGTAGACTAAAGAAAACATTCTTTCTTCCGTCCTCTACTTCATCCGTAAAAAACTTACATTTGTGTAAATTTTTTCTAAATTTTAGTGTTTCTATATCTAGTGGTTTGCAAACATACATATTTTTTATCTCTTATACAACTTGCCTGTTGCCAAGCAATGATGTTGGGCTAGATAGTTGGGCAGCGGTGGCGCAGCAGTACGGGCCTCGCCTTAGAAAAACAAGGTCGCGGGTTCGAATCCTGGTCGTGTCCACACATCTTTGTGTTAATTGTTCCATCTCCGCTGCTCAATATCGGTGAAAGAAAACATCGTGAGGAAACCGGCATGTCTAAAAACTAATCATTCGAGGACATGTGACATCCACCAACCCGCACTTGGCCATCGTGTGTGGATTAAGGCCTAAACTTTCTCAACTCATAAGATAGTTGAGAAAAGACCTGTGCCCAGCAGTGGGACACTAAAAAGGGTTGAAGTGAAGCAATAATGTAGTTTACGATGGAACTTACCCAGTAAATATCGAATCACTCGTGACTTGAAGACAGGCGATTATAACTGTCAGGTAACAAAGATACCGCCGGCAGCGAATTCCACAATTTGGTGATTCGCATAATAAAAGATAGTAAAGCACTTAGTCCGCAACCGCGGAATTTCCGGCGCATATCCGTACCTTTACTTGTCCAAGACACCTACTTTCTTTCTTTTTGGCTTGTTTTCTAGAATGGTTATAGTTGATACAGGTGATACGACTGCTGTCGATGATAAAATAGCAGTTCGTGTTATAAATGATAAATGACACAAGATTTTGCTATGAGTTTTATTTATACTTAAGTGTGTTAAATAATAACAATAAGAAAAGCACGAGCTAGCCATTTAATAATATATAAACTGTTACAGTTAACTGTACATGTAGTCTAATAACAACTTTTAATAAAGTCCCCAGTTTAAATCCTACATCAATGAAAATAGATACATTTTTTTTAATAGACACTTATATTCAGTAGTATTTTAAATTAAAAAATTAATAATTTATGTAGCAAAATGTGGGTGATACTCAGCTTACCTTCGGCATGAACTACAATCCCTTGTAATTATAATAATTCTCAAATGTACCTAAACAAACGTCGTTAGCAAATCAATACACAATCTACGAAACATCTTCCACTTTGTAACGCTAAGTGTCGAACAAACCAAACCAACTAAATGAGACGGACGTATTCAAAGCGCTCTGATTGTAAAATTAAATAAGACTGTAATTCACGTAAACAACATCGCTGAATTAACGTTGAGGTGAAAACTGAAAATCGTAAGGATTACATTATAAGCAATAATGAATTATAGTTGTACATTATGAGAAGGAGCAGCGATGGCACAGCGGTGCAGCAGTGTCCCACTGCCGAGCTCCGTGCTCAGCTATCTCAACTTTCTTATGAGTTGTGAGAGTTTTAGCCTTAAACCACACACGCTGACCAAATACGAGTTGGTGGATGTCACATGTCCTCGAATGATTAGTTTATAGACATGCTGGTTTTCTCACTATATTTTCCTTTACCTATATCTAGTAGCGGAGATGTAACAATTCACACAAAGATATGTAGGCGTGACCGGGAATCGAACCCGCGACCTTATTCTTGCTATGTAATCTATAAACGCTTGCAACACTGCTGACCTTTAAGCAACTTTTTATATAGGAAACAGCGATGCGTCAACGTTATGTTGTTTAAGTGAATTGATGCCACATAGTGAGAAACACCTATTTGGTTGTTTGTGTTGTGAAACTAGGATTGTTTGATGTTTGTTTACTAGTTTTAATACAATTATTGTCTATAGTACTTATGTGTAAGTAAGTACGTAACGTAAGCTTTAATCTCAGTCATAGAGCTTAGGTACTTATTATTATCTTGATAAATCAAGAAAAAAAAGATATGATAGCGCTCTTATAACACAATCACTAAACCTTGGTCTCTGTGCACAACTACTTGCAACGAGAAACACATATTTGTGTACACAAAAAATTTTTTTTTTTGGGCCTTTATTGGTTCACCGGACTTTTTCGGTGAGCCGTCCGAGGACGGTCGAACCGATATCTCAAGATGGTATTTTAAATAAAAAATATATATATTCTGGGACATTAACACACACGGTCATCTCGGGTGGGAATCGAACCCACGACCTGCGGCGTGAAAAGCAAGTATCTTACCGACCACGCCATCCGCCCGTTTGATTTGTTTATAAGCACAAAACCTAAAATTAATGAGCTGTGTCAACATGCGTCGTCTACTCTATAGTCCGCGTGTGACTGAGTGTCGGTGAGTCCGTTGGACTCATTATAAAAAACCGCGCGCTGTGTTCTAGTGCCAAATCTTTCTTTTTTTATTAATCTAAGGTTATTCAGCAATCTTGCATAAAATATTGTAAGGGATGACTCCACCTTATCATATCATATATTATGTCATTCGCGGAGTGAAAGAGTGGGAGAACGAAGTATGAACAAGATCGAGAGCGAAACGACGAATGCATGTGGTGTAGTTAAACTATGTAATGTTACTATTAATTTATTTTTCTCAAGTACCTCAGTAATGTTATCTATATTTTTTTGAGAATAAAGTTTCTTTAAACTGATGTCTTTGGCTTACTTCATATTTAGGTTTTTTTTATTTACCATTTTTGGTGCACTTATCCCTACTAATATTATAAATGCGAAAGTAACTCTGTCTGTCTGTCTGTTACGCTTTCACGCCTAAACTACTGAACCGATTTGGATGAAATTGGGTATGGAGGCAGTTTGAGACTCGAGAAAGGACATAGGATAGTATTTATCCGATTGCGCAAAAAGAAGGTAATGTTTTGGCGCGATAACCGACATGCGCGCGGGTGAAGTCGCTGTCGGAAAGCTAGTAAAAAAATATTCCTAGATTAGGCGCTACGCTAGATATTATTGTCTGTGCACTTTATTCATATATAAAAGTAAATCGCATATAATTGATATGAATCGCATATCTGTGTACACTCGCGGCATCTATTTATAAATCAACATATTTAGAGGCGACACTCCGGTGCGAACGTGGCCTAATCTAATACGTGACAACCATAAACAACTTTACTATCACATTAAACAATATTCAACCTTACCGTCTTACAATCAAAGTCGATTTTTGAATGCTCATAGTTATAGGATTAAACGATTGAGGCGTTATTTGATTTTGTGTTATATGTACTTGAAATAAAGTTGGAATTGGAATGCAAAGTGAAGTAAAATGTTTTAAAAATGGGTCCTTGTTATAATGTACTATTAATCTTTTCCCAATTGAGTGAGTTGTAACAATTTGTGGTTAAACATTAAAACGTTCTAATGAATGAGCATCGTGGCGCAGAGGTATCGGCCTTTTTTTAATTCTTCGATAGGCTAGCCCTTGACTACAACTTGCCTGATGTTAAGCAATGATGTAGTCTACGATAGAACGCGCCAGCCCAGTGTGCCGATTCACTCGTGATTATGAATGATTATCGGTGAAAAGGTGGCAGTGGAATGAGCCTGTTTAAGGTTAGAAACCATAAAGGAGTAACAATTCCGACCCACCCTCACTGCATGGTGTCACCAGACATCGCACCGGAACACGGTAAGGCCGCTTGGCGGTGCGGTTTTGTCTGGTGGGTGGTCACTTACCACGGCCGAAGCCTACCACCAGTTGATTGTCACCTGATTTGCACCTCCCACGGACAACGTGTGGGGATTCAATTAAAGGTCTACACACCCACGGACGAAGGCGACTCAGCCCCAAAACCCCCTCGCCTTTGAAATATAAGGTCGCGGTTTGATTCTCCCGTGCCCACACATCATTGTGTGAATTATTATATCGCCGCTGCTCAATATTGTGAGGAAACCGGCATGTCTAAGATCATTCGAGGATACGCGACATTTACCAACCTGCACTTGATCAGAGTGTGTGGATTAACACGTAAACTTATTGGTAACGAAAGCCTCGTCAAGGCTAAGTTGCAAAGCTTCGAACATCGCCGCATAGTTGCTAGTCTTTCGGTCTTTTATCGGATACACTTCGGAGAGTGTGCGTTGGAATTACACAATCTTTTTCCCCCATCCCCGTTCTTCCATCGGACAAGTAGAGGTACGGCTATGCGCTACCATTATATGGTGGAAATTCTACGGGCACGCTCAAAGCGCTTTGATGCACATTATTGTGTGAACTGCCAAGTTGTGGAATTCGTTGCCGGCATCTCTATTTCATTCATCTCTGAATCGGTATTTATTAGGTAAGCGCGTTCCATCGTAGACTGCAACATTGCTTCACATCAGGCAAGTTGTGGTCAAGCGAGAACCTATTAAAGGCTAAAAAAACCTCTCTTAACTCGTAAGATAGTTGAGAGAAGACTCGTGACCAGCAGTGGGACACTGAAAAGGCTAAATGTAATTAAATGTTTCTGTGTAAAGGTGATTAATAGACATAACATAGCGCTCACCCAAAGGTGTAAGCAGAGATGAATATTACACACATTTCGCGCGGCTATGTTCACCATGAGACCAGGGAGAGCAAATTGCTAACTATTGATATTTATGCAATGCACCCACTGCCATAACCCACACGTGCTGTGTGAACGACGTGTGCACAGACTCGAGAGCGTGTAGACACTGCAGACTTCTATTGAGGGGCCGCCCGCCGCGCCGCGCCGTTGGCGGAGTCGGCAAGACACTTGCTTTTCTTGCAGCAGGTCGTGGGTTCGATTCCCACCCAATACTGTTAACTTAATATCTGTTAAGACCTAACACTTGCACATTAAACTCAATAATTAAGAATGCATCAAAGAAGTCATAAGAGCCAATCAATCACTCCGTTCTGAATGAATGAGCAAGTGTTAGTAGATCTCGCTCGTCATATTGGCAGCCGCTACTCTCGCGCCGCCTACGTCATTCAATGTTGCCAACAATACAGTCGTTAAAATTTGTGTGATGAACATAATAATAATTTACACGAAGCGCCATCTAGTCCCAAATAAAGCAGTTAATTTTGCATGTATTATGGGTACTAGAAACGGATACACATTTCTTTTTTGTAAATACATACATACATTAAATGAAAAAAAGTAAAACGGGCAATGATTTAAAAAGATGAAATCAGACCATAATAGGACTAGCAAAACATACGGTATATAACAACAGATTAATTTGCAACGTCTAACACAATATTGTTCTGTATAGTAATATAAACGCACTCCATTTTGAGCGGAAAACGCGTTTGTGAGGACGTTACGTTAGATATTGACGCCGCGCGCGCCACCGCGCCGTGAGGCGAACTAATATTGAACACATTATTTTACGGATATCATTGATTTACCTATAGTACAGTAGTTGGTCATTTAGTTTTATTAAAGGGGCTTTTCTACTAGAGTTTTTGTTTTGCGGTTGACCACAACTTGCCTATAATCTAGAAAGTCTGAAAAGACTGAAACATCGGAAATTAAAATCTAAAATAAACCGCGATAAAATCCGTTATCCGTTAGTTAAATTTCAATGTGTGATATTCGCGTAAATCTAAGACAATACTCTTTCCGAAGTTGGTTTATAGTTGTATAAATTTCCAAGGAATCGTAGACAATGATAGGTTTCATACATTACCTGTAAATTGATTCACACGCTTTATAAGTACTTACAACTTTCTTTTTCTCGGAAGTTAAAAAATAAAACACATAACAAATATTCTTCGAAAACAAAACAATCTGTTACTAAACTAATTTCTTCCATAAATAAACGGTACACCTACAAAATTGGCTCCTTACATCTCCCCTACTTTCTAACAAAAACAGTAATGTGTTCACGGAACATAAATCTGCGCAATTTATTCGTCTCGATATTGCTTCGATCGGAGACTGACACTTCATCTGTCACGCACTTTATTGCGCACCCTGGCTGTCCACACGCTTATACATATGTATGTCTTATGTCTTATAAGGGCGTGAACTAGCTTTTCAACTATATGCCACGTAAATACATTTCCTCTTTTACACAGTCGAGTAAAAAGTAGTAAAAGTAGCCGCTAATTATACAGAGACCGATAGACATGGTTAGATTTTTGTTACAAAATTTTGAATTCTTGGACTATTAGATAGCCAAAGAGAGCAACGATGGTAGAGCAGCGGTGGCGGTGGCGCAGCGGTACAAGCCTCGCCTTTGAAATACGAGTATAAGGTCGCGGGTTCAATTCCCGGTCGTGCCCACACACCTTTGTGTGAATTGTTACATCGCCGCTGCTCAATATCGGTGAAGGAAAACATCGGGTGGAAACCGGCATGTCTAAGGACTAATCATTCGAGGACATATGACATCCACCAACCCGCATTTGGCCAGCGTGTGTGGATTAAGGCCTAAGCTCTCTCAACTTGTAAGGTAGTTGAGAGAAGATCCGAACCCAGCCGAGTGAGAGATACCGTTTACTGAAGTAGGCTGTATGTAAATTTTTGTCTCGATGTTGGGCAATATACCTAAACGCAAAACTTCGATCTAAAGGCTAGTTATATAAATGTTTTGGTGATTTGTGACAAGGTTTGTGTAAAAAAAGAATGAACAAACAGAACGGGAATGTTTCAAAATCAAGTTCTGTTCAGGAGTGGAACTTACTAAGTTACCTAGCTGATGATTCCTATTTATACTAAGAACTCAAATATTTTTTGTTAATACCCTTACGAACAAACAATCATGTTCATCACAGTAACAATTGTCCTGGATGGGAACTGAACCCACAACCACCCGCTTAGCAATCAAGGTCACACGTCAACTGGCAACAGTCAAAATTTTTGATCTAAAACTCGATACATAACAATATTCTTCGAATTCAAATCCGAAACCTTACACCTTGGAGCCATACTACCAATGATCCAAGGAAGCAATTTTCATAATCTTCTGTAAATCTTGATCGACTCAGTTTTTGCTTGATATCTCTACGTCACGTAATAAAAAGCTTTCTAATATATTTCCTGTCAATATCCGCCTTCATGTTATTGAACGATAGCGTCAGCAGATTTGACCGGCCGATGACACAGTCTAACTACTTCAGCGTCTCCATCGTCTAATAGTATAGTAATAGGGAGTGTTCTGCCTTCTACCTTTATGTGACGTCCTTTCTTGTGAGAAAGGTCCTTGTCCACCGTTCCTCGACAACCCATGGTTTTCACAGCAATAGGTGGTAATAAATATTATGTTGATGGTGATGCCAATCCTACTGATTTCGGTTAAGGCGAAAGCTTTATGAAATTATATGGAAATACAAAAATAAATTGTCCAAAAGAATGGTCCGTAAATGTCTGGCGACTACTAAGAAACACTGCCTAATACGAGTAACTGAGTAGGCTTTTCTTCTTTTTTAAATGAATTACTTAAATCTATTACATTATGTTTTTATTATTTTGAATAGTCTGAAATTTTGAATAATCTTATGTATAGATATTTTAATTTATTAATAGTCATTTACCGAATAAGTATTATTTGGAAATGATAAAGGTGTGCTCTTGTGTAACTGATGCAACTTATCTTCTGATTGCAGACCTTTTAAGTATATAATGCGACTCTTTAAATCTAGGGTCTAATAAAGGGCTGCAAGTTACTTCAAAACACTACACTGATCTTGAAAAATAATGTAGATATATATTTAAAATCGTAATGGACGAAGTTGGATGACTGAATTATACTTTACTGTGGTATCAAGTCAAAAACGTTCAGTTTGCCTATGAGGTCCAATAGACTTCAAAGCTCCAGATTTGCTCTTAATATTTTATTAGCAAAGCTTCGAGCAAATAAAAGATATATGAACGGGTTGCAAACAAGACTATAATTTATTTGCGAGTCTATAGCTACTTTCTATCGTGCCGTTGGATTGAGGGTGATACGGGGTCGATTTATTTCTTGTTTTGTGAGATATTTTAGAGATCTGGTCAAAGGTTTGCCTTATATTATTTTGAAAAGCAAACATTTTTGCTTAGTAAACTACGTAGAGTCCTCGGTTTCGTCTTGCTTTTTTTTAATCTAAAGGCATGCTATCACCTATCGCCACCACTTTCAATGATAAATTATGATGTGGTATGCGATTAGTGTATTATACAGGGTGGACGGTACCTCCTTAGGGGCCTGACTATCGAGCTAATAAATTCATTGTTCTAAAAAGGCAAACCATATTAGTTAGGAGATATATGTACTCTGCTTATCCCTTCAGCTTAACCAGAGGAGTGATCCCAAGCTTATCTCAATTGAGAGAAGTGCTGGACAAAAGGCATTAGGCAAATGAAAGTGAAGTGAAAATTTGATAGCACTGAAATGGATTGGTGCTCGGAGGTAATTGGATTAGCCTAAGGCTAGGTAATCATTTGAAGAATCCCAACGTTGGTATATCGTTGTTTGTAAGGATTGTTTGATGATATGATGTGTGATAGATGTGTTACAGATGAGCGGTTTTATAAAATTGTAACACAAAACTATACAGATATTGGATGGCGGTATTTTGATTAAAAAAAATTATGTTGTCGGTCAGAGTGAGTTTAGACCGAATCAATGTCAGACGACAGTTGACGTCTGACAATTGACAGCGTTGCACTTTGAGTTGATGAAGTGTAGTTTAAGCATAGAACTACAAATATCTTTGTCCGTGTTAACTGTTACCAATTTTAATTAATATATAGTTAGACTCCGTGTGAATCAGACGTCTGCTTGTGAATCCAGAGACCCGTCAAGTAGAGCGGTTGTGTGCGCGGCTAACCTACCATTTATTTTAGTTTTTAACCGACTTCTAAAAGGAGGAGGTTATCAATTCGACTGTAGGTTTTTTTATGTTTGTTACCTTAGAACTTTCGAATGGGTGAACCGATTTTGATATTTTTTTTTTAATTGAAAGCTGATGCTTCCCGTGTGGTCCCATTTCAGTTTGGTTTAGTTCTGAGAATGGCATCCATGAAGTCGGTTTTTTTTGTTAGTATTTTAACTTAATATTATACTTACTGAATCCCCTAGGTCTCTATAACAGTTTAATACTAGGATAGGTAGGGTAACCTAGGCGTTACTGTTTAAACGATGACTCACCAATTTCCATAACTAGGTTGATATAAAAAACCATACTGACACATACCTATAGTTTCTCCGTTCAAAAACATAGGTTGCTGAAAAAGATCTTATTCGTTCGATCAGTTTTCGAGGTTAGTGATTACTAAAACATGAAACAAATCGAAATAAAACTACTTTATAATGGATTACATTATTATTACTACTTTACATCCCGACGATTCAAAGTCGTTTCAAACTTCCTGTTTCGTTGTCACGGGTGGGCTGAGGTATTTGACGTCCTAATTACTGACTATCAACATACAACATACAACAACTATGTGTGACATTCGCGTTTAAGAAAATATGAAACAAACCTACTACTACTAAGAAAAAATTACACAATTAATTAGATAGATAATCACAACATAGCGTCTCACATCTATTAACCGAAGGTGTATACAGAGGTCAAAATGACCTACCTTCAGCCGGCTATGTTTGGATCTCATTCGTATAGGGAGCGAGTCTATATTGCCGTTCATCGGGTTCAATTTCAAACTTCGTGACACTAATTTTAGATCAGGTTGTCGTATGTGAGTAATTTTCCCACAAACTATTATAACAACTTTATTTTGTATTTAACATGACTCTTTCAAAATAATTCCTCTTTTATCAAACACTTACTTTGTGGGAAATTTTTAGTTAAACCTTTGGCTACAACAACTTTAACTCTGCTTAGTGGGGAACAGATGATCGCGTATGTTAATGTCCCAGAATAAGTTTAATATTATAATTATATAGCAAAGTTAACGGTGGGTTTGACTTTTATTTTTGAGAATAGAACTGTGTTACAATCATACACATACCAAATCCGGAAAATATCTAGCAATATTAATCTAGTTGCGTACCGTGGAGAGGTGGGGAGCGGAGACGGGGGGGTATAACACGGTATCCCGCGATAAACCCGGGCTACGAGTGTCCGGGACTAGACAATGCGCTATTGTTCTCTTGTAGGTTGCCACAGAGCAGAACAACCAGTAGGGGCACTCGAATCGGATGTGTAAATACCAGTAAATATAATATAGTTCTTGGTTGAAAATACTACAAGCTTACAATTTGATAAAACCTAAAATGTCCATAATGTATGTACGCGCATAATTTCCGATCGACTGCACCAAGTTTAAAATATTTTTTTTTGTGTTTATTTTATTAGAAGATGGTTTAAATAAAAAAAACGGGCTAGTTATCAATAATAACTATCAGTGGCTTGTTTAGACCATTGTATAGGTCGTTCCAATGACATGATTTTATCACATTAGTCAATGTAAAAAAAAATGTATTAAACTAAACATGGATGATGTGGCAACTGTTGACATGATACTAGTAAGAGCAGTCTAGCAAGTTACACAGTTTGAGCTCATCCTACGCTAAGTTTACTGATCCAGTCTGTCTATATTCTTATAAAGTTATACTTCTGAATAAATTTGTCTACTGCCTCACGCGTCCATATGTAAGAAGGCGATAAAATTCGCATGATTTATTTTGACTCCATTGAACATATTTGATGAATTGCCAATATTACATTATATTATATTCTTACAGCTACTCAATAGGGCTCCCAATTGAATTCTGATAAGTGGATAGATGATATAATATTTCAAGATCTTTATAAAAATTGGAAAAATAAATTTACTGTTTCATTCTCTTTTCAAAAATAGGTTTTCGCTTGACCTTCTCTTGCTTGATGTTAAATGATCATGTCTATTTGAAGGTCTAATAGTCTTACTCATTGAATACCGACTCACTCGTAGATAATAATGATAAGTGATTTTTGGTAAGAAAGTGAAATTGGAATGAGGCTCTATAAAGTAAGTATTTCCAACTATCTCTCAAATGGAACCGATCTGACGTCGGTGACACGGCAAGGCAGCTTGGTGACGTAGATTTATCTTGTGAGTGATCATTAATTGCAACCAAAGCCACCAGTTTATTGTCACCTGATTTGCATCACACTGGACCACGTGGAGACTTCAGATTGAAGGTGTACTCTAAAGACGAACGGTGCCTCAGCCCCCAAAATTTTTAATATTTAATGTGTAAAATCTTTCCTTCTTCCTGAAACGAGTATAGGAGAGATTTTGTGAAATGCCACGCAAATGCGCCATGGAAGTCATAAAAGTGCATGACGGATGAGCGCTTGCTTGTAGTAGAACTCTAATACAGCAAGTGCTCATCCTTCAAATTAAAAAAAAAATATATATATTATTAACTTATTTACCACATAATATAAAAGTGAAATCACAGATTTTACACACCGTTATGGTCACTTAATAATAAATTAGGTCGTGTGTTTTGGTACATAATTTAAGCACAGCACAAACTTATCTTACTGTAGCTTTTCCACTGTGACCATTTCAGCACAAAACAGCATCTTAGTTAAAAACGCCAACAGTGTATTGTCGTGGCTTTTTGTTTTGCTTGACAAATAATAACACTCTTATCTCAATTGCGTTAGACTCAATATGGCTTGACACTTGTTCCCTTAATATAATTTTAGGACAATTCTTACTGACTTAATTTTGTTTGGAAATATCAAATTGTATAAAGATAATGCAACCTTATGCCTATAACGTAAGGTTGATTTTTCAGTAACTCTTTGTTAATAGTAACTCTACGTGCTTATAACATAAGGTACAAAATCGTTTAGCAAAATAAAATTGTATGTTTCTTTAGAACGGTGTTAGTAATGTTTGTAGGTCCGCTGGGATATATAAAAATATAAGAGCAATGAAGTTGAAGTTATTTTGAGATTTTTCTGTAAGTATCAAGTAAATTATCGGATTATTTTTATTTATCTACTAGAAACAAAAAGGTCAAGATACGTAACAGCGGAATTAGTACAAGTAGCAGAAGAGAGTATTATGAAGAAATAAGGTGTCGGAAATATTTTAGTGAAATTTAACAACTTATGCTCGATTCCCACTTATTAAAACGACTCGTTTTAGTAACGAACAGTAACATTTTCTACCAACGGTAAGAGATAAATGTTCCTATAAAAAAACTTGTGGAACGCTTTCTTAGAAGAAGATTGTTAATGAATAATTTCGCTGATCGTTAATTATTAGGAACTGGAAATTATTTGTTATACTATAATGTGGTCGGTAAGATACTTGCTTTTCACGCCGCAGGTCGCGGGTTCGAATCTTACCCAAGTCAGACATTTGTGTGATAAGCACGTCTGTTTGTCTAGAGTTTGGGTGTTATTATCTATATATCTATATATAAGTATGTATTAACAAAATAAAAGTAGTATACCCATTACCAGATAACATGTTTTCACAGTACAAGCTCTGCTTAGTTTGGGATCAGATGACCTTGTGTGTTAATGTCCCACTATATTATTATTATAATGTTATGACTAGCCGACCCCGCAGACCTCATCTTGCCCGGTAAGGCATTGCCACCTACCGGGTGCAGGTGGTTTGTAGTAATACTTTGTTAGAATGCTCAACGTAGTCTTTAGCTACGTCGTCGGCGTAGCAATACACCATTAATATGCTACAGCGTAGCCCTGTACTACGGCGTAGCAGTAGCAATATAATAATTGGATTGCTACGGTGTAGTTCTTTGCTACGGCGTAGTTCTTTGCTACGGTGTAGTTCTTTGCTACGGCGTAGTTCTTTGCTACGGCGTAGTTCTTTGCTACGCCGTAGTTCTTTGCTACGCCGTAGTTCTTTGCTACGCCGTAGTTCTTTGCTACGGCGAAGTTCTTTGCTACGGCGTAGTTCTTTGCTACGGTGTAGTTCTTTGCTACGGCGTAGATCTTTGCTACGGCGTAGTTCTTTGCTACGGCGTAGTTCTTTGCTACGCCGTAGTTCTTTGCTACGCCGTAGTTCTTTGCTACGGCGAAGTTCTTTGCTACGGCGTAGTTCTTTGCTACGGTGTAGTTCTTTGCTACGGAGTAGTTCTTTGCTACGGCGTAGTTCTTTGCTATGGCGTAGCGTCATGTAATAATTACCAAAACTGTTAATGCTACAAGCAATTCTGGAAATTAAGCTGCTTCTAAGATCTAAAATAAAACAGTCCGCAGTCTATTTTTGTGTCTAGTTTTACTTTGAAGATCAAGAAGTTAGGTAACTTAAGTTCAAAATAATTAGCAGGATTTCATAGGTATTTCCAAGTACCTACATAATATCACTTTAATAACCAACACAAAGACATAACGTGCTTAACTTTAGCGTTATAAGTTTACAAGCGATTAAACTTTGTTATATGAGAACACAGCCAACTGTCTAGAAACACCACTAAATTAAATACCTAATCTATCTTCCATCCTTTTCTGTACCACGCACAGCGTAAGAGACAGAGCTATCATAAAATCCCTAACATTACGTGTTAATTAATGAGAGCCTTAAGCTTATAGGTACAATATTCAAAGTTACAACCTAAAACCCCAATTACTAAACTATGAAGTAATTGGGCCTAATATGGAACTAAGCGAGTTTGCCCTCTATTTTAACACTACATTGTCTAAGATTTTAATGTCACTTCTAAATGTACTTATGTGTACAAGAGATATGCTCGTTATTAACATAAAAAAACGGTCTTCTATCGGATACACTTCAGAGAGATCACATAATTTTATTCCCTCATCCCCGTTCTTTAATCAGACAAATAGAGGAAGGGCTATGCGCCACCGATGTTGTGGAAATTCCACGGGTACGCATAAATCGCTTTGTGCTCACTTTTATTGTGCGAAATAACAAGTTTTACAATTCGCAGCCAGCTTTTCTTTTTAGCTATAATGCTTATCTTCGAGTGATGAGTGAATCAACATGCGCAAGCTTGTAAGGATAAAAAAATGCTAAGCTGACTAGCTGCAATACGCAAGATCGCGATCGCGATACGCGTGTCTGCGCTAACGCAAGTGCACTCTCTATGTGTTTCAATCTCATAATCCGGTGAGACGGACTGATTAATCAAATCGAATCATTTACTTCTCAGTATATGGTACATCGAGTTCTTAAAATTAATAAGTTCACATAAACAACCATTTCGACGCCCGACACAACCAGACATCGGGCGCTAGATGTACGGCTTCCCACAAATTTTACAATATCATCAGTCCACCTCCAGGCGATCCAACGCTGCGCCTAGTGCGTGGTCTCCACTCGAGAAACATTCTTATCTTGTGTATCAGGTTTACAAACAATGTGGCTTCATTCTAGCTGTTAACATTGATCGCCATGTATGAATTTGGTTTTCAATAAAAAGAAAGTATTTATTTTAATATTTAAGTATTACACAATATGACCTGGATAGAGCCCTAATTAAATCTTAATTTTAAAGATTGATAGTCTCTTAAATTAGTACAACATTCTTAATAATCTTAAGGTTACTACATTTTATTTAATTCTAAAATAGGTTTGCGCTTGACTACAACTTGGCTGATGGCAATGATATAGTCTACGATGGAACGCGCTTGCCCAATATACCGATTCACTCGTGATTACGAATGATTTTTAAACGGTGGCAGTGAAATGTAGCTTCATATGGCTTCATAATAATATGGCCTATTAGGTACTAATTCTAACAGAATGCACTGTGTGTAAAACTGTTGGTTGTGTTGTCTCTGATGTTACAGGGGTCCATAGGCTACGCTGACAGCTTTCCACCAGGTGAAAGGTATAATTGTTTAATAAGTGAAAAAAACTAGACTAAAATAATTACCATACAATGAACAACAGATTCGAGCAGCGATGGCGCAGCGGTATCAGGTCGCGGGTTTTGATCCCGGCCGTGTAACAATTCACAACATCGCTGCTTATCAATATCGGTGAAGAAAAATATCGAGAAACCGGCATGACTAAAAACTAATAATGCGGGGACATGTGACATCCACCAACACGCACTTGGCCAACGTGTGTGGATTAAGGCCTAAACTCTCAACTCGTAAGATAGTTGAGAGAAGACCCGTGCCCAACAGTGGGACACTAAAAATAGTTGAAATGAACAACAGAATTCACTCCGTTTAATAACGTGAAAATTTGTGTTTTATATAATGAGATTATGTTCCAGTAATTGGGTGGCCGGTGACTTAATTGTGTTAGTGCTGGAATATGCGTAATATGTGTTCACGTTGGATATCGAACCTTGTTGCTATCGTATAAAGTGTTGTTTTGATTGTATTGTTATGTACATTCGGAAGCAATTAACAGATTATTGCTGCATAGAATTCCATTTTGTATTTTAATAATATTTTATGTTAAAAATTTTATTTTAACCATCGAAAAACAAATTGTGTAACAAGTTCTGCGTGTATCTGTGTACAAGTTTATTGCCTCGTAGCGCCGGAAAGATGGTTAGAGTTTTATTTTCGCCTGGTTTAAAAAAAGGCATCGTGGATTGTTAAGCATTTTTTTTATTCTGAAATATGTTTGTGTTAAACTACAATTAATTGCGATTTATTTCTATATTCTCTCAACTCTTAAGAGAGTTAAGAGTGTACCGCTGCGTACAGATATATAAAAACATCCCTTCAGACTTATTCCCTAACACGTATCTACTCCCCAGGGCATCAATGCCCTTAGATTGGGCACAACCATAGAGTATACAATCATAGCGCGACCGCAAATCTAGAGGTGGTATTTTTAGTAAAATTCATGATACTGCTTCTTGCGTATTGTGCGTCACATAGGTATTACTGGTATTTTATGAACTTCAATTTATTTATTTATTCATTCGTTTGATCATACAAGCTAACAGATATATCAATAAAAAACTTAAAATAAGAAATGCTTCGGCTAGATTCAATTTTGGTTTAAATTCTTGTTCGCTTAGGTTTATTCGCATAACCCTAACCAAATATCCTATCTTGCTCTTACTTCTCACTAATATTACAAACGCGAGTTTGTATGCATGTGTGTGATATGTTTTTTACTCTTTCACGTAACTACTGAACAGAGTCGGATATAATTGGCGAAGTACGAATAAGGCGCTGCTGAACTTTGTGGAACGTTGTCAACAATAAGCAACTCTAATCGTACATGACATATTCAGTAGTCTGTGGGTACAACTCACAAACTATTCGTGTTTATCGAGCCAATGAAACGTGCAGATAGTTGCCAAGATTTTTGCCATTCATTACACAACTCGCCCTTTCTAATCAACTTACATCGCGATAAAACTATTTACAAACTTATTTTTCCTCCATTTATGTGCGCAGTTAGTACCTATTTACTTAAGTGTCTGTTAGTTTCTTATTTACTATGCTTTCTATTAGAAAAAATATTTTTTCTCACATTAAAAATGCTCTAACAACTCTTACAGGTCTTACCAGTCACCTTCCACAGATCTTCACTCTACCCAGTCTGAGGGCGTCCTACGCTACGTTTGCTCCGTGGTCACCACTGAAGAACTCCTTTACCCCAACGGTTCTGTGGCAGATATGACGAGCTCACTGCTCCTTCAGCTTACTTATCCGGTGAGCTATCTCGATTACTTTGGTTCTCTGCTGCGTATTTGATCCTTCAGAAAAACTCCGAGCATAGTCTTTTACTTTCATTGTCTGTTAGTATTGATGTCTGTGTTGTCCCTCGAGAACAATAAAATGTGAGGTTTAGGAGGGTACTATGAGTGTCGACACTCGACACAAAGCCGATACAAACCTGATTTTTATGATAGAACTTTAATTGGCGTGTGTTAGAAATTTTTCACGGAACTGGTATTGCGCGCGTTCCCCTCTGTTGAGGTACACGAACAGTTTGTACGCATAAACTGTTCTTGTTTGGTGTTTATGTGTAGCTTTTGTGTATTTCTATATTTTTATTCACGTGTGCATTTGTAAAGACGCTTCAACTTTTACGTGTGCTGTGCATGGTTACCTCGCCTTGGCGAAGGCCGCTTGGCGGTGCGGTTTTATCTGGTAGGTAGTCACTAACCACGGCCGAAACCTACCACTAGTTGATTTTCACCTGATTTGCACCACCCATATTTGTGGTAGGCTTCGGCCGTGGTTAGTGACCACCCACCAAAAAAAGCCGCACCGCAAAGCGGCCTTGCTGTGTTTCGGTGCGATGTCTGGTGACACGATTTAAGAGGGTGGGTCGGAATTTTTGCTTCTTTATGGTTTCAAACCATATGGAGCCTTATTCCACTGCCACCTTCCCATCGAAAACTATTCGTAATCACGAGTGAATCGGTACATTGAGCGGACGCGTTCCATCGTACCGCGTACATTGAAGTCACGCGCAAGCCTATTGCAGAATAAAAAGAATCCCGAAGACCACATGTGGAGATTCCGATACATGGTACACTCCCATGGACGAAGGTGACTCAGCCCTCAAATTCTCTAAGATTATTAAGGTATGAGATATATTAGAAGTCTTATTTTTGCTCGACCTGGGAATCGAACCCGGGACCACTGGGACACGATTCAAATGGATGAATGAGGCAGTTACAGCAATAATGTCTCCTCCTATTACGTTTATGAGAGTCAACTAAATATGGTATAGACCTCGCCTTTGAAATTTATGATCGCGGGTTCGATCCCCAGTCGTGCCCACACATCTTTGTGTGAATTTCATCGCCGCTGCTATTATCGCTGAATGAAAATCATCGTGAGGGAATCATTTGAGGATTGTGACGTCCACCAACCCGCACTTAGCCAGCGTGTGTGGATTAACGCCTCTACTCTATCAGATCAGATAGTTAAGAGAAGACCCGTGCTCAGTAGTGGGACACTAAAAAGGGTTGAAGTGAATCACTTCTGGCTATACTTACGTGCATAACAGCCGTGAGCGCTATGTTTATAAACATACACAGTTGTTATCAAAAGCAATCTAAGCAAACATCTAAAGATTGTGATGTTTAATTTAGTGGCCAAACCCTGGGAACAGTAAATCCCGGATTACACCCACGCCACGCTCCGAGTACCGGGACTTGCCAAATTAATCCGACCCGGTTATCTCTTCTAAGCTTGGGTTTTGGTTTATTACTCCATTTCGGAATAAAAAATATTAACTTCTTTGTTACTTCACGTTATTGTAGAATAAAACTGTCAAGGGCAGGTTGTGCCAAGCGGAATATGTATGTGTAGTGTCCCTCGCAAAATACGCTGGCGGGTTGATGGATTCGTTTTTAGACATGCCGATTTCCTCATGATGTTTTCCTTCGCCGATATTGAGCAGCGGTGATGTAACAATTCACACAAAGGTGTGTGGGTACGAAGGAGATCGAAACCGCGACCTTATATTTCAAAGACGAGAGCGCAACCGCGGCGCCACCGCTGTTCGTCGTCTTACTCTATAAGTAGTCTGTGAAATCGAACCTTAAATTATTTTAAGTATTACCTTAAATTAGTAAGTTACTAATTTAAGGTAATACTTAAAATACTAAAAATAATTAATTTAAGATAAAAGTAACAAAACGTTTCAACGTATCTTAATTGAATTTCTCGATCTCAAAAGATACGAGCTCAAACTTTCCACTCTCATTTCTTTTTATATAAAAATATAATTTATGACACAAAGTAACCTAGACTAAGGCCCTACTATCTTACTTTATTCTTACTTCGTATCGCATTTCGTTCGTTTTCGTTCGATTCTACTATATCAAAGGATTAACTAGCTGATGTGGCAGTGGGCTGGCCTCATCTGTCGAAGAACTTATAACCGCTGGGGAAAGCGAGTTCTTGAGTGGAGGTCACGTCTTGGCAAACGTAGTGTGGGACGCCCTCCAGTTAGGGGGAGTGACGATCTGTGAAAGACAGTCGGCAGTGGCTGGATGCGACAAGCTGAAGCCTAAGACAGGGTGAAATGGCGCTAATTGGGACGATGATTTCCACTAGTTTTTAGTTATAAACATATCTAATAAACCGATTTCTAAGCTTTTAAATAAATAAAACTGCGTCAAAATATATCTATTATTTTAATCATCCAATCTACTTGCTTGTGGATTACTTGATAATGCTAATGTGATTAAAAGCTTAAAAAGAAATCACGTTAAGAAGATTGTCGCATCGGCCAGCAGCTTTTTAAAAAGTTCATTACCGCTCAACTCATCTGATTATGGTCTGGCAAAAAATAAATAAAAATACTGTCTATTAATTTAAGCTTTACAAAGCTCCAGACTTGTTCATCTTATAAAACTCATCTTATTGTCGGGAGTTCAAATTACAGTTCCTATAAAAAAGCAAAATAAGGCCAAGAGGAAGAGGTACATATTGCTTACACATACGAGTTATCTAGATTATATAAAAAGCCCAGCCTCTAACTCTACGTGCCGTAATTTAACACTCAAACCCACATCATAGCGTATAACGTTTTGCGTAAATCTCTAGTGTACCTAAACCCTACAGCATATTGATATATTATTAATTATCATGACCATATATATTTTTGAACGCTTCCACAAATCGTCCGAACGAACGAAACATGTACAATAGTAGAGCCCATTTTACGATAGCTTAATCCAAAATTAAGATAATTAGAGTTCAGGGGACGAAATGATTCGCTTCAAGTATCAAGTCGTTAATGTTTTATGGTATTACTTTATGGGGATTTTTAAAGATAAAAGATTAAGAAAAGTCATAAAAAACAAAATTAAAAAATACTTTTAAGATAATTTTGTCTAACTACATTCATACAAATAGCATAAAACATTTAAAAAATAAATTATTTTAGATTTCATAAAGGAAATTTGGAATAAAACTACTTTATAAAATGTTTCAAATAAGAATTGGACTATAATAAACCAGAATGCGCTACACTATATGTTCGTCAGTACGGTGGACAAAAACGTTTGGCATTACCACATGGTTACATTCACTTCACTTCAACCCTTTTTAGTGTCCCACTGCTGGGCACGGGTCTTCACTCAACTATCTTTTGAGTTGAGAGAGTTTAGGCCTTAATCCACACACACTGGCCAAATGTGGGTTGATGGATGTCACAATATGTCGTCCAACAATTAGTTCTTACACATGCCGGTTTCCTCACGATGTTTTCCTTCACCGATATTGAGCAGCGGCGATGTAACAATTTACAGTAACATGTGTGGGAATGGAAATCGAACCCGCGACCTTATATTACTAAGGCAACGCCCGTACTGCTGCGCCACCGGTGCTCATAATTTATTGAACCAATTAGCTTCTCATTAATTATTACTTATTAATTCTGTCATCGCCTTTATTTTAATACTGGCCTTTTTAACCCTCGACAAAAAAGGGTGTTATAAAATAACCGTGTGTGTGTAAAATAAGCGCGTAACGGATGCACCGATTAATTTTTAGATAAGCATATATTTTTAAGCCAAGAACCATCGCTTTTAAATAAAAAAAAACACATCAAAATTCGTCCTTCCATTTGCCCACTACTAGGCAACTTGTACACAGATACAGGCATCAAATTTATAACGCCCCTCCTTTTTATGAAGGGTTCAAATCATTTATGATATCATTTCTAAAGAAGTATAAACTAAAAACGTTAGCCTATCTCAAATCTACAAGTTCTAGATCGAAACTGTTTAGTATACTTTAAAACGGAAAGTTTCGATAGAACTGAATCCCGCGAGCAATCGACCGACTAAACACACAGTCTACATTAAACAGCTGGCTCATTTAAATAAGTGTGCATTATTGCTGTAATCGTAATATAATAAAAAGAAAGTATATTTTTAAATTCTTATTAATGGTATTAATGAACTGTAAAATTAGTATTTAAATGTTCAAAAACGGTGTAGGTATGCATATTAGGCTAAAAAAGAGATAAAATTAGAATAAGTGCCTTTAGCCAAAGTAACATTTCGAAGCGACAACGATCGAGAAGAAATAAATGTATGGGATTGACCTTCAAAATGTGATGTGACAATTTTATGTCAATTTCATACATTTTGTTCTTTGCGATATTCCGTTATCGCTTCGAAATGTCACTTTGTATAGGAGCCACGACTTGTAATGTATCTAAGGTTTATAAATAAATAAGCTAAATTTGGTCAATCCATTTAAAAACAAATCCGATGCAATTCATTAGTGGGATGATACTCCTGTGCCTCGGAGAGTACGAAAAGCCTATTTCCAATCTTTTAGCAGTCGACTATAAATTAAGAAAGCCTTATATCTTAGTTTAACTTACTGAATCCCCTAGGACACCATAATAGTTTATTACTGGGGTAGGTAGTAAATATAAAATACCATCCTGACACTTTAATTATATTTCTACGTTCACCGAACCTGCTTCTGGTTGGAGGTTGGTCTGGTTTACACTCGTTTTATAATAGTTATTATAATATTAGTTGTGTAACTGATACACGTAGACTGTGTCTCAGCAGTGGCAGGCTATTTCCTGCAGCGCGTTTCAGACAGCTGATTGCTCGTGATGTGGAAATGCTTGACCTACTTGCGTCTTGTGAGTGATCCAACACTACTGTGTACGTGGGTAGGCAGAGGTGGAATGTATGTACAAATACACTATCAATATAATATCAAGTCTTGAGTCTGGGTGTTACTATTTAGGTATATTCTTAATATATATAAATCTCGTGTCACAATGTTTGTCCTCAATGGACTCCTAAACCACTTAACCGATTATAATAAAATTCGCACACCATGTGCAGTTCGATCCAACTTGAGAGATAGGATATTTTAAATCTCAAATTATAGTAGCAATTTGAATTTATTGCTAATTATTTGTCTGTTAATATTTGACAGTCACAATTATCTGTTAACTCCAAATGACTCTAACAGATGTCGATACCTTTCGACTGGGTTGAGTAAGTAATCAATAGATGGCGCTGCTATGGTTATCACATTTTATGGAAATTGTTAAGTGGGCTGAAGCTACCCGGGCGAAGCTGGGACGGGCCGCTAGTTAAGTATATAAATACAAAAAGAAAAGTAGTATATTTATGTAGTATATAATTATTATCAGTCATCTGGTTTTCATCACAAGCTCTGCTTAGTCTGGGACCAGATAACATGATGATGATATTAGTCGAGTTTCTGTGCACAAATTGATTTCCTCGTAGCTTCTCAATGGATGCACCGATTTTGATGCGGCTTTCAATTGTACCGACTATGTGAGTGTATGAATGAGTACGTGTCTGGATTTTATACTAAACGGGAGATACGATTAAATACCTTGAACGCTAAACACGAACGAATAATCGCTCGCTAATGATCTCCGCTTCACCTACTTTCTAAAATAGAATTTTACGCACTAAAAAGGGTTTCTCAATACTCACCCCGTTTTGAAAAACCTTTTCTTAGTACACCCCTAGACCTCTTACATAACCTGCGCGCTAAATTTGGAGTCTAAAATTACTTGTCGTGCACCTCTACCCATTCCTCAATGTTTCTCTTTTAAGGCTGAACACTGTCTCTAAACATACAGGTCACCCTAGTTTGAGAGACAGGCACTAACTTTATTGAACAAATTAGAAATATGTAATTATTCATTTAGTGTCAAAACTGTACATTTTTGGAACAATGAATATATCATTCATTTCTCTACTTGCTTTGCTGGTAGAAAATTCACATTTAAATTAAGCTCGCCTATGTACACACATCAAGCTATACAAATACAGTATAAACTGACCTCTCGTTGTACGGGAATCCTGTACAATGAGAGATCAGCTTATACTGGCAATGTATAACTTGTTGTGTAGTCGTGTGTACATTTGTTGTTTCCTATTTATTGATTATTTAAGTAAGTTGTTTGTGTACAATAAGAGGCTAGACCCAGCGGTTAGGGTTAAAGTCAGAAGCAAAGAGGCAACGCTGATATGTCAGTCAGTCAGTTTTTTCTTCTTTTATAGGAAATCTTCTAAAATTAATATTTACGATTTGTCTCCTTAATAATTATAATAATATAGTGGGACATTAACACACTTGGCCATCTGATCCCAAACTAAGCAGAGCTTGTACTACATAATATAATACTTTTATTTTGTAAATACATACTTAAGTATAGATAATTACACCCAGACACAAGACAAACAGAGGTGTTCAACGCACAAATGTCGAACTCACCAACTGCGGCGTGAAAAGCAAGTATCTCAACCACCACGCCACCGGACTGTCAAAAAAAAAATTAATGAAAATTGATCTCAATATTTTATTCTCAAGTAACAAGCCCTCTCAAGCTCAGTTGAGACCGACAGACGGCGGCGCAGTTAGGCACTCCCTGAGGTCTCGGAGGGCTCTGAGTGGAGGGCAAGCGACGGTTGGTTTAAACGGAATTTAATGACCTACTGCTTGTTGATGTGTTAACTCAATTACTTTAAAGAGCAAAGCGTAATATACAGTTTATATACAAACTGTTCATGTAATGCGCAGGTTGGTGGATGTCACATGTCTTCGAATGACTATCAGACATGCCGGTTTCCTCACGATATTTTCCTTCACCGATATTGAGCAGTGGAGATGTAACAATTCACACAAAAATGTGTGGGCACGACTGGGAATCAAACCCGTGACCTTATGTTTCTAAAGCGAGGCTAGTACCATATAATTTATTTATTGATATTTTTTTCCGCGGTTTGTTTATGTAGGTAAGTAGGTACTCTGTGGGTAGGTACCAAGTATATCAACGAAGGAACAATATTTCATACTGTTTCATATCTACGAGTATCTACTAAACTTGGACACAATGCTGCATAAGATTCTTTAACTAAAGCTTCGTACACACGACACCGTCTACTGAAGTCTTGCTTTAGGGATATCGTGTCTCCTTCGCTTTTGGGGTCGCGAGTTCAAATCCCGTTCGGGGCCAATTTATTTTTTATTCTGAAAGAGGCTTACGGTTGACTACAACTTACCTGATTTTGTCTACGATGGAACGCGTAAGATAGTTGAGAGAAGACCCGTGCCCAGCTGAGGGATATTAATAAGGATTGAAGTTCTAGAAGTTTTATGAAGCCCTATTTAGTTTTTAGTTTGAAATTTAAGTTGTATATTGTTATATTTATCGACGAGTTCATAGGGCGGCGATCACCAGATATACCTCCTTACCCTTGCATCTCGATGGGACAGATGCAAAGGTTGTGTTCCACAGAAAGCTAATCAATATCTCTGCCAATGAGAACAATCTCCCTAATCACAAATAGTCACAAAATGTTTGGATGGAAATAGATTTCTTTTTGTGCGGACGAATTCGGTTTGCGTGCTCACCCAACCAACCTCAAAGTCAAAGCGTTTATTGCATTCATGTGTAGGTAGACATTGTCATTGACCCCTAATATAACAATGACAATCACAGACAATCAACTCAGTGACGTTTACATCTTGTAAGTTTGTCAAATGAAAGGCCTTATGCTATCACAAGTGACTAAAGTGACAACAAACCGTCTGTTTAAGCAACGTTTAACACGTTAAACAAGTCTAACAAGTTTATACGTTTAACTACGTTTATAGGACACGCTGCGATATATTTAAAATAAATAAATAATCCATTATAACAGCAAAACAACACCGTAACTCAGTCACCCCATAGGTGTAGTTAATTATTGACTATTTTTTTGATTAGTTACTAAGTTACTGGAAAGAGACTGGACTTCACGACATAAATAAATAAATAAATAAATATTCTGGGACATTAACACACACGGTCATCTGGTCCCAAGCTAAGCAGAGCTTGTGTTATGGAAACCAGATAACTGGTATATATTATACATATAATACTTTTCTTTTGTAAATATATACTTATAATAGATATTTACACCCAGACTCGACACAAACACAAATGTTCATCACTAATGTTTGTCTCGGGTGGGAACCGAACCCACGACCTGCGACGTGAAAAGCAAGTATCTAACCGACCACGCCACCTGGCCCGTCAAATGACACAGGGAATCCTAGTGTGGGGTCCTGAGAAACTGTACACACTTGTTTGTAACCTTAACTTGTAACCTACATTCATTGATGTCATTGTATTGTATTGTCATTAAATAAAATTTATTATTCGTATTATTATAGTTAATCATCGACAGTAGCCACAAGTCGTATCTACTAGTATAGTGTGCATCACGCGTTATTCCCTTAGGACAGAGGTTAGTAAGTTTTTGCTGTGAGCAATATAAATCATCTGGCAGATGATATCTTTGAGAAAAACTTGTGAAAGTTGCGGACGAAGGAATTAATTCTATTGAAAGTTGTTTGAACGTGGTTCTCTGGTGGTGGCAGAACAAGTTTAGATGTAAAGGAAATTCGTTACTATGAACGTATGTAGTGATTTTATGGTTCTACTGCTTTAAATGGTTCTGTAACGCAAAACTCGAGAACGGCTGAACTAGTTTCGCTAATTCTTTTTTAGAATATACCTTGAAGTATGAGGACGTTTCTTAAAAAATAAAAAAATAAAAATAGCCTTTATTCCTACTACAGTTCAACTTTAAAATATCTACAAACTCTAAAAAATATATATATACTTACGATACGTTAGCAGTCGCCTCTGCGGCGTAGGCCTCTCCTAAACCTTTCCACACCTCTCTTTCACGTGCCTTACGTATCCATAAGGATCCACACCTCTGGCTAAATATGTCCCTCCATCTTTTGTTTGGTCTACCTTTTTTCCTTTTGCCTTCTCTTGGTATCCACTCTGTTAATCTTTTAGTCCATCTATTGTTGTGCATCCTACAAATATGTCCTGCCCATTGCCATTTCAGAGTCCTAATTCGTTTCCGAATGTCTATTAATTTAGTTTTAATTCTTATGTTAAGATTTCTAGTTTTATCTAATAATTTTATTCCAAGCATACTTCTTTCCATTTTCCTTTGGCAGATAGCAATTCTTTCTTCGTCCTCTTTTCTCAATGACCATGTTTGGCAGCCATATGTTAGACATGGAAGTATTACTACTTCATAGAGTTTTTTCTTTATATTTATACTTATACTGTTATTTTTCATTATTTCTTTTAATCCCCAATATTTTTTCCAGGCTAAGGTTATCCTGCGCAGGACGTTTCTTACATAGAGACAAATTAAAAGAAAACACTCCTCCGAAACGGCTTGACCAATTTTTATGAAATCTTATATCTATATTTGTTAGGTAAGGTAGGTGGCACTGCTTTACCAGGGAGGACGACGTCTGCGCGGTCTGCAAATTACTCATAAAACTGTTGATATTTGATCTACTACACCTCTACCTGCTCCCTACGAGCAAAGAGACCGTGAATGTTGTAATTCCAATAAATGACCGACACGTTGTCAGCTGGTAGATATTTTACAAGTTATTGACATCGGGTAAATCCGGGGTACATACATTATAGGATCCAGAGCCGATGTCAGCTACGTGACCAGACTGCAACTGATCATTGTAAACGATTTGATTCCATAGCGTTATTTAAATAAGGTTGATTTTTCCTTGCGATTAAAGTACGTCCAAAACTTTAATATAGGGATAGGTATATCGTGACATTTCCAACTTATATTAATAATTATACTAACCCACTTATTCATAAAAAAATACATTAGGTAGTATTTTTTTAAATGTTGGTAAGTGTATATTATACATTGAAATAAAACTATTTTACAAGCTTTTATTTATTATAAGCTTTTTAGCTTCTAACGGGCCGGTGGCGTCGTCGGTAGGATACTTGCTTTTCACCTTGGAGGTCGTGGGTTCGATTCCCACCCAAGTCAGACAATTGTGTGATGAACACGTTTGTTTGTCTTGTGTCTGGCTGTAATAATCTATACTTAAGTATGTATTTACAAAAGAAAAGTATTTTAAGTAGTATATTACCAGTTATCTGGTTTCCATAGTACAAGCTCTGCTTAGTTTGGGATCAGGATAACCGTGTGTGTTACTGTCCCACTATATTATTATTATTATATAAAAGCGTGTTACATTATGATAGCAAGAGGAAAAGAAGATGCTAAATGTTCTTAATCACACCATCAAAATGTAATTCGCTATTATTAAAAATTAGGATTGTGATAAAAACGGGAAGAGTTATAAAGTTATATTGTTATTAGTTACCTATTTTATTTTTTACTATTTAGTTCACTTTATTAACCAATAATAAAAACCCATTTTTGAAAAACTTTTTTTTAAATTGTAATTATAATTTTATCGCGATTTATTTTAGATTTTATATTCCGAAGTTTATTGTCTACTATCTACCTCTATTTCAACTTATAATACATCCAATGCCTCAGTAATTGTGGTTGGAATCCCATTTTCCATAGTTAAATAATAATATATCGTGTGGACTATTGCTTCTAGTGGAATTTTATAAGGTTTTACAAAAGTTAGGGGAAATAAAATATGGAGTGCACCACAGAACCATGTGAAAATGTTTTTAGAAAAAAAATAAAGATCCGCCTTCTAAGAATCAAAAATAAAATTCACAACTAATCTAGCTAAAACTATAAAAAAACTTTATTAAAATCTATTCATCCGTGTAGGTAAAAATTTAAAAATAAAATTTTAATCTGTTTATTATATAATTTATGATTGTAAAATCGAATAATAGGTGATGTTTTAGTATTTATTATGTGTTTTCTATGGACCTATGTTACTTGCAATAAACTGAATTTATTTATTTTTATTTATTTAATTGAAATTGGAGTTAAATCGGTAAACGAGACAGTAGTTAAGACGAAAACAAATATGAAGGCTTTCGAAGGTTTTTTTGGACCAAAAAATATCAAGACTAGCAGACAACCCCAGGCAGGCGTGAATAATCGGGTAAGAAGACGGGATTTCAATAAAATAACTACAGCAAAATATCACTTCACTCCCATCTCTCGATAGCACAATCATGAATTCTAACAGGTAATTACAGATCGTTAAGATTACGTTGGATTAAATAGTAACGTTCACCGAGCACGTTATTGCATCTGCACTACCGTACGCCAAAACGGTTCAACACGCAATGTCAGCCATTCTAAGATGGCCGCTTCACCCGCGCTCGGTGTTCATTCGTTCGCTCATAATGACATTCTCGAGTGACAGGTTACTTCAAAGACGGACGCGATGACAGTATAAAATGACAGCCGATGCGTTGAGAAGCAGATGTGCCAACACGGCCAACCCTGACGAATCGCACGACCTCGTGCGCATAGTATCAGTCTGCTCGATGACATGTCATTCTTTTCTACCTGTTGTAATGAAAAAGTAAAGATAGACATTAACATACGCTCGGTCCTTCCTGACCGAACTCAAATTCATCGCTATTGCATAATAATATGGACCGGGCATGCTAGTCTCCTTCATACAGTTACTCAACAGTGGCCCGGGCTTACCAGGCCCCTCTAACCAACTACTTAAGCATGGCCCGGGCATACGTGGCCCATTCAACCAATTACCAAAGCGTGGCCCGGGCGTACGAGGCCCCGTCAACCACTTACCAAAATACGGCCCGGGCATACGAGGCCCTTTCAACCAATTACCTCAACATGGCCCGGGCATACGAGGCCCATTCAACCACCTACCAAAGTATGGCCCGGGCATACGAGGCCCTTTCAACCAACTACCTAAACATGGCCCGGGCATACGAGGCCCTTTCAACCACTAACCAAAATATGGCCCGGGCATACGAGGCCCTTTCAACCAACTACCGAAGCATGGCCCGGGCATACGAGGCCCTTTCAACCAACTGCTGAAGCATGGCTCGGGCATACGAGGCCCTTTCAACCAACTGCTGAAGCATGGCCCGGGCATACAAGGCCCTTTCAACCAGCTTTACATTAACAACCGTCAAAGCGTGGCTTACGCGTACTAGGCCTCTTGCAACCACCTTACCATATAACACTTAAACACACATGGATCACTATTTCTTCGACTAGATACCGTCTCCTGTTGGTTTTACCCTTCACATCCCAACTTCTGATGAAGGCTTTCGAAGGTTTTTTTGGACCAAAAAATATCAAGACTAGCAGACAACCCCAGGCAGGCGTGAATAATCGGGTAAGAAGACGGTATTTCAATAAAATAACTACAGCAAAATATCACTTCACTCCCATCTCTCGATAGCACAATCATGAATTCTAACAGGTAATTACAGATCGTTAAGATTACGTTGGATTAAATAGTAACGTTCACCGAGCACGTTATTGCATCTGCACTACCGTACGCCAAAACGGTTCAACACGCAATGTCAGCCATTCTAAGATGGCCGCTTCACCCGCGCTCGGTGTTCATTCGTTCGCTCATAATGACATTCTCGAGTGACAGGTTACTTCAAAGACGGACGCGATGACAGTATAAAATGACAGCCGATGCGTTGAGAAGCAGATGTGCCAACAAATATTTGTTGGGTATAAGCACCGACAACAAACAATAACAACAAACATTATAACAATGACAATTTTATTTAACTCTTTTAAAAAGGAGATTCTTTTTTCGTACAAAACATTTTTATGACTCGTATTGCCTAAATGGACGAATCGATTCTGATGCAATTTATTTGTTTAGCTAGATTTTAATTAAAATAGGTAGGTACGCCAAAGCTCAAACAATAATGAGACTGTATATTTTAAAGAAATAACTAAAAGCCAATATAAAAAAATGTATTATCAAAATTAATTTATAATTGACGTAATTATCGCTTAACATACATACACATAAAACATACAGTCAAACAAGTTACTCGTAATTTATTGAATTCCGTTGAAAATCTAATAAAATACTTTAAATCATTGAGACATAACAAATTCCATTGTTAAATGTTCATAATGTTTGGTACAAAACCACGTATAACTCGTTCACGAACAAAATTAATTATTAATTATGTAATATTTAACAAAGAGGCGCTCATATTTCCTCAAGAGTACACTCAGAATATTGTAGTCTGAGTGATCACCACATTAACGGTACATCTCTGATAATTAAAACGATGTAGGAACGCTTTATGAAAGGTGCTTTTATGTATAAATGTAATTTGTTAATTGTAAACATTAATCCCCGTATTCATAAACGTCATTTAAACTCATTAAAGCTAAAATAGGTTAATAATTCTTTTGTCTTTGTCTGTCATCTTGACATTTATACAAGTGAGAAAGAGACAAAGTCCATTTTAACTAAAGATCCTTATAATAGGGACAAGATAATAGGTCACTTTTGACATTTCATCAAAATTCAACAACGTAACCTTGTAACGGCGGGCATAAAATAAGAACTGCACAATTGCTTAACTTTTTTCAATTACGTTTACATATTTATTGTAATAATGACCGATACGAGTAATTTTACGATTTGCTTTCACTAATAAACCATTCTAAACATAATAAACAATTTCTGATCTAAAGAACTGAACGTCGTTACAATGTTGCGTCAGTCAACCCTATTTCTTTTTAAACACTAGGGATGTTACTCTAAAAATCGAAAGCTGATAGGATTGTAAGTTGAATCGAATGCAATGATTACTTGTGAAGAAAAATCACCATAAATTTATAACCACGTTGTGATTATAATAAAACCTAATTATACATATTTATTATTCTTTTAACTAACTATAAAAATACAAAAAAATAACTAAATAGAAAGGTCATTGATGTTGGGTGCAATTTAGGTGGATGTTGCTGGCAACACCAGTGCCTGTCGATGACGCATGTCATGTCGCCATTACATGATGATGACGCAGTCTTTTGTTGTTGTGCGAAGTGACTGTGCATTTTTGGTGTGCTCTCTGTTATTTTCTTCTGATCCGGCTTTTTCATTTAACCTGATCTTACTGACTACGTTTACCTGGCTATAAATTGGACTCCGATTGCTTAACGATTATTAAACAAGAAAAACATTACAGTCTTACTATGTCGAAACGGGGGAAAACTCTAAACAGTCAATCTCGCGAACTAGTGCTGAAATTATACAATTATTTTGGACGTGAATCAGTTAACGATGGGCCTCTTTTACCATTGAAACCACCGAGAGAACGCGTTGCCGAAGCATTGGGAATAGGGAAGAAGACAGTAACTCAAATTCTGAAAGAGAAATACGGACCATCAGGCTCAGAAGATAATACTTTACGTACACCGAAAAAACGAAAGAGGGACAAGAAAATTGTTGACGTTGATAATTTTGATGCTGCTGCAATTCGCAACCACATTTATGGATATTACTCGAGAAAAGAATATCCTACACGGGAAAAGCTATTGAGTTCGTTAAAAGGCGCAGGCTTATGTTTTGGAGGCAAATCGTCTCTATCAAAGGTTTTGAAATCGATTGGCTTTAGATTTAAAAAATCCGACAAGCGGAAAATCCTGCTAGAACGCTACGATATTATTTTGAAGAGAATATCATTCTTACGTCAGGTAAATAAAATTACGGATTGGGACAATGTCGTGTTTATTGACGAAACATGGTTGAATGCGAACCATACGGTTGCGCGGACATGGACCGATGATACAGCGGCCTCCACCTCAAAAGTTCCATCGGGAAAAGGAGCCCGACTTATTATATGTCACGCGGGATCAGCTTCTCAAGGTTTTATTCCAGACTGCCTCCTCGCATTCGCCTCTAAAACTACAACAGATTACCATGAGGAAATGAACTTTGATGTTTTTAAAGAGTGGTTTGAGAAGCTGCTAGTCAGCTTAGAAAACCCTTCGAAAATTATAATGGACAATGCTCCGTATCATTCTGTACAAGTTGATAAACCACCAACTCAAGCAAATAAAAAGCAAGAAATTGTCTCGTGGCTGGTAAGAAATGGTGTGGAGGCAAGTCCAACTTTATTAAAAGTTGAGTTGTTAAATCTGGTAAAAGCAACTAAGCCGTCCAAGCTCCGCTATGTAATCGATGAACTAGCCCTAGAACATGGACACGAAGTTATTCGATTGCCTCCCTACCATTGCCAGTATAACGCCATCGAGCTTATTTGGGCACAAATAAAGGGTCATGCAGCGCGGAACAATACTGAACCACCCTTCAGTACTGCTAAAATGATGACTCTGCTACAAACTGCATGTGCAGAAGTCACTACAGAAGACTGGCGAAAAGTCGTGGAGAAGACAAAGAAAATAATTTTACAAGATTTTGAACGAGATGTGAGAATAGACAATATTATTGAAAATGAATTAATAATATCTCTGAGTGCTGACAGCAGTGATGAAGATAGCAGTTCCGATAGTTCAAGTGAATAAAAGCAATTTTTTTGTTAAATTACGTAGGTACTTGTCTTATTCTGCTCCTTTAATTTATGAAAGAAAAAATAATAATGGGACAGGGATTCGCATGGTCATTTTTAAATTTCACATATGTTTCAAGTCTGTATCGATTCATTCGATTCATTCATTTAATCGATGTTTTTAAGCAGGTCACCTCACTATGAATATAAAACTGACATCTGTCAAAAGTGACCTATTATCTTGTCCCTAGTTTAGAACATTTTTATGAATAAGACCGCTAATTTGTAAGGAGGTACAAGTCTGATGTAATAATAGCTTAGGAGTCCATGTCTGTGTGAATAATATATAACTTATATCGGTAGTACAGGCGTAAGTAGTACACTATAGATTTTATTTGAGTAATTACGTATTTAAACGTATAAAAAAAAGCATAACATAAAACAATCTACGTTTAAAATCACCATAATCTAAATACTTAATGGTCGTTTGACTTATACATATGTATTTGAAATACCAAAACTTTTAAGATTTCAAACTTGATCCATCACTTCAAAGAAGTAGCTCGCAAATGGCACATTATTTTAGGTATTTTGACCATTAGGTTTTGAAATTGTATTGTATTGTAGTTGGTATTTCCAACTTTAGTGTTATATAACCACCTATAAACATTTTAACCACTAGGTAATTACTCCTAGCTGTATTTTAATCTAAATTGCGCTGCAACCACTTTTATTGTGCCGGCATCTCATACATTTGCCGATAGCTACAATCTGTCTGTCAACCCAGTAAATACTTACTTAGTATTTACTGGGTAAGCGCGTTCCGTCGCAGACTGCATCATCGCTTCACATCAGGTAAGCTGTGGTCAAGCGCAAACCTATTATAGGATTAAAAAAAGATATTTTGTTGGTCGGTATTAGTTGCTTAGGTATCTTCAAACATTGAATATTTATAAATAGATTTTAGTGATTTTAAAAGTAGGTTATTTTGTTGCTTTTTTAATTTGAGATATTAAAATAGGTATACTAATACGTAAGGTATACTATTACTATAATACTATTTGAGTACATATTTATAAAGTTTGTTTGCGCGTTCAGAGTTAAATGACACAGTTAAATGTGCTAGTAACCGCAGTAACGGGTCGCGTCAGAGATAACACGCGACGGGTCAAGATTAATGGTGGATATATACAGATACAGCCTCCTATACCGTTGCCTAGCAACCAGAGACCACAGAACTATATCACACTTCGAGGCAACCCAAGTTTTTTTACCCCTTGAAGGAGAAGAGGGTTGTCATATGTTATACGCTTAGAGAATTTAACACGGGAAGTACGCAACTTCTACTACTAAATTGTTTTTGCTCGTTTTTCGGAGAGGGGAGGTAACCACGTACACCACACATGTAAAAGTTGAAGCGTCTTTACAAGTACACACGTAAATAAGCTGAACACAATCACAGAACATGAACAGTTGATGCGTACAAACTGTTCATGTACCTCAGCAGAGGAGAACGCGCACAATACCAGTTTAGTATTAATTTTTCTAAAGCTTTACATGTTATTTACAGGTATACATTTTAATCATTTAAAATACCATACAAAAAAAATTAACCAGTGCGAAAATTTTGAGAAAATAAACTTAAGCAAATTTTGTCAAACACGCACTTTTTACTTTGGTATGTGCTAAAAAAAGAAGTAATTGCTAACAAAAAATGTTTACTATTGTTACTCAGGGTATCTAGCTGCCGTATCAGCTGTGCACTCGCTAGGGTCACTGACCGTTAATTGTACGCCAAAAGATTTTATGTCGAATAAAAAAATTAAAAATATATGAAATAATTAATGGTAATGTGTTCTATTATTCATACAGAAACACCAAAATATATTTGCGCGTTGGTTTAAATTTTTTTCTGTATAATTCTAAATTTTTTTAATCTATAATTATACAGGACCAATTATCTAACCTGGGTAAGCACCGTCTCTATTGTTCAGTTTTTTACCGTTAAATAAACCTTATGCAAATAGAAAGAAAGAATGAAAGAAAGGAAGAAAATAATTGATTGACAGAGACTATTTGACACATAAAATCAAGTAAAAAAAACACATGAAATTAAAGAGAAAAAATACATAAATGAAAACATAGTATTAAAAAGAAAAACTAAAAACAAAAAACAAACAAAAAAAAAGAAAAGAAAAAAAACATAAAAACAATAGAACATTAAAAAAGAACATAAAAAGAACAACATAACAACAACATAACATTTAAAAAGAATAGAAAATAAAAACACAGAGTAAGTGTGACCCATCAGTGTCAAACATGGACATTGCTCAGTAAACGCTGTGAGAGAGAGAGCGACCCACAGCACTGATTTTTAGCAAATCGGTCAATTTCAAATGCTGCGATGCCACAAACTTGTACACAGAAAAAACTGATAAAACAGACACACTGCAGACACCCTTCTTTTTGTCGGGGGTCAAGTTGACGTCTCGTAGTGCTAAACGGTATTCTTGTAATTGTCATATTATTATAGTAACATTATACGCCAAAGCGCTCACGTGACGCGAACTTGACTCGAGTGAATCTGACAGCGATTGTCAAAATTACGAGAATATAAAAACAGTTGATTTGATTGAAACTTAACTGAAACTGCACTGCAACAGAACTAATTTAAGTATGTGAATTAGCTTACAGAAACGGCTATATACATTGGAAATCGCATCGAAACTTACGTTACAGCACAGATAATATAATACTACACTGTTACAGAAACAAATACGGCTATCTTTAAAATATCACCTTAACCAATCACGGTCGCATATTCAACATTGGTTAAAGGGAAAATAAAGATAAATTTAGATAATAATTAAACAAAAAAAAATTGTTATTATTATTTTTGTTTATTATTATTTTTAATTCAACATTTCAACACACAGATTTCATGTAAAAATAAGTGTAGGTAGTGCTTACTTGAGAGCAGCGGTGGCGCAGCGGTACGGGCCTCCCTCGCCTTAGAAATATAAGATGGCAGGTTCGATTCCTGATCGTGCCCACACACCTTTATGTGAATTGTTTCATCACCGCTGTTTAATATTGGTGAAGGAACACGTCGTGAGGAAACCGGCATGTCTAAGAATCTTTTGCGGACTTGTGACATCCTCCAACCCATAGTTGGCCAGCAGTATGTATGAAATAAGCCCTAAAATCTCTCAACTCGTAAGATAGTTGAGTAGACCTGTGCCCAGCTGTGGGACACTAAAAGGGTTGAAAAGAGTACCTACTTCAAATTTTTGTAAAATAAGTATGCACTAATTGTAAATGCATATTTATAAACGTAAAACAGCCGTCACAAATGTGTTATTATGTAGATTTAGAGAAAACTGCATTTTGAGCAGTTCCTTAACAAAACGAGTAGAAGCGAAGCGAATGCTTTGCTCTTTTTGTTAGCAATCCTACAGAGTTCAGAAGCACGTCTGGTTCTTTGTGTGGTATTGATGTGGAGTACGTCTAGATTTGTCCGGGTTATCGCGTTAGTGTTACTTCAGATTTCATAGTGAAATGTTATGATAAGCGCTGCGGGAATTGTAAAATCCTGACGGAGATGATAAAATATTTGTTCCTTTTACTGTTCAGTGGGTTTTAGTTTTTAAATGTAGAGGAGAAATAGCTACATATTATTAAAATTTATCATAACGGGAAATTAACGCAGTCACCTTTAATTAGACTTTACGTTTTGAGTTGGGTTTTACCGGTCGAGGTCGCAAGACTGCCAGAGAAAGAGCTCTGTTGTTGACTGTATTGTATATTTCTGTGTTTTATTTTAACTGAAATAATTGTTTTTTTTTTCTGCGCCATCTGGCTGACGTTTGATAGGTCAAGTCAAAAATACTTTTGTTCAGTTAGCGTGAATAGGTATAGGACAAATGATCATAAGGTAAAGTCTAAAAACACAAGTTTGTTAGTACTTTTTCCCACCAAAACAGCAGAACGAATTCGGATGTGCACTTAAGCTGTTACCTAAATAGGCATTAAGGGAACTTAATTTTCATCCTGTTATCATCAAAGATGGTTGAGATTTATCATGCGGAAGTAGTCGCGGACGAAGCTAGTCTTAGTGTCACAATGTATACCTAAAAGTGCAGTAGATATACACCGGACAAAGCAGACGACATTAAATGTCTACCCCATTGTCCGATACTTGCACACCACACAGTGTCCGACAATAAGGCACAATGTTACCGATATCTAAACCAATGTTTAACTTTTAAGATAAGTTTCGGTTGAAATTTTTGTGAGAAAGTGATTTGCTCTGAATAGTATGCTGAAGGAATTAATCAGGAAATCGTACCGTTAGGAAAGAAGCGTTGTATTCTCCCAATTGGAGACAAGCTTTCATGATATTTTAGTATGATGATCCTGATGTAACTAATTACCAATTTACACACTTATGCATCGAAAGTTTACTCTCACAAAATAATAATAATATACTAGGACATTAACACACACGGCCATCTGATCCTTAACTAAGCAGAGCTTGTACGATGGAAACTAGATAACTGGTAATATACTACATATAATACTTTTCTTTTGTAAATACATACTTAAATATAGATAATTATACCCAGATTTAAGACAAACAGACATCTTCATCACACAAATGTTTGAATTGGGTGGGAATCGAACCTATAACCTGCGGCGTAAAAAGCAAGTATCTTACCGACCACGCCACCGGCCCGTAAAACATTCTGATGTTACATAGTCTATGGCCTTTGTTGTAGTAAACCTTATGCAGCTAGTAAATATATTTGAACAAGAGGTTAAGTACTGTATTTTCCCTTTATTTATGAACAACAAAATAAACTTCTGATTTGAAATGACTTCTGGTTACCTCTACAAATAATATAACAGGGGCGTTTTCAAACTGTACGATTTGATCTTCAATATTCATATAAAATCATGGATTTACTGTTATCAACGTATATAAAAAGGTCAAATTTAACCAATAAACATCTGATTAACAAATTGGTGAATTCAACCTTGATGCCAGTAGACTGGCTAGACTTATTGGCTACTTTTATGAGCTCGTCGGGTAAATTGAAAAAATACTGAAACACACATTTTACAGCTACACAGAGGTTTGGTCAATTGTTCGGGTTTAGATTGGAAGTTTAATTTGTCTTGAGTTAACCGACTCTATAAAGAATTGAAACGTCTCTGACTCTGGGCACAGGACTTCTCTCGACTTATCTTAAGAGTTTAGAAAATAATTATGCTGGACAACTGCGGGTTGGTGAATGGCACATATCCTCGATGTTTTTTAGTTCGAAGTCAGGCCGGTTTCTACACGTTTCCCTTAAAATATCTCATTGGTCCAGTAGTAAGCGTGTTCGCTCAGTAACCGTAAAGTTTCATGTGCGGTTCCGGGTCGAGAAAAAACACTTTTCTTATTCGATACTAGCTTCCGCCCGCGGCTTCGCCCGCTTTTGAACCCCGTTTCACCCCCGTAAAGGGTGAGTTTTGAAAAATCCTTTCTTAGTGCACCCCTAGACCCCATAAGGAACCTATGTGCCAAATTTGGAGTCTTCAGACCCAGCGGTTTGGGCTCTGCGTTGATATGTCAGTCAGTCAGTTTCTTCTTTTATATATTCATTATGCATAATATCTAATGTGTATTTGCTTAAAGAAACTTAGTTGCAGCTCGAAGTTTGCATTTGTGCCAGATGAATGGCAACAAGCTCGTAATACGTGAGTAATATTCACCTCTGCCTACAGTTTCAGACTTTCCTAGTGATCGTTATGTTTTACTACTTCAGTTATACGAGAAAGTAACCATAAAGAACTTATAGTTATTTACTAATCCGAATTAAACTAAAACCTCAAGTTAAGGTTGGTGTTCTATCAGTAAGTTATCTTCTTAACTAACCGTATTAATAACAGAACTCAAGTTGAGACTTTGTTTAAAATTAAGTTTTGCTCATATTACCTGTATACATAGTTAGGTATATCCTGCTAGCGTGATACGCTTGATAGTTAATTGTACCGTCAGCAAAGATAGTTCAAACCGAGCTGCAAGCTACAACTGTATGTGGAGATTGTGGAGCTGGTATTTTTTATTGAAATTGAATTATAACGACTGCATGTCATACTACTTTATGCTACTTATTTATGTTTTATTTTTGAATAGGTTAGCGCTTGACTACAAATTTCCTGATTTTAAACAATGATGTAGTGTACGATGGGACACGCCGGCCTAATGTGCCGATTTACTCGAAGTTACGAGTGGCTTTCGGTGAGAAGGTGGCAGTGAAATGAGGCTCCATGTGGTTGATATTATAAAGGAGCAACAATTTCCACCCACCCTCTCTGCATGGTGTCACCAGACATCGCACCGCAACACGTCAAGGCTATATATAAGGCCATTTTAGCAACATTGCAATTATAGCGCAACACGTTGTGTCACTTTAGCTTTCGAATAAAAAACCTTATCAAAATCTATCCTTTTAGGTGCACCGTGGTAACAAACACAAACAAACTTACTACTATACACAGACAGACCCATGGAAGAAAGGAGCTACTAAAGAAGTTCATTTTTCTTAGCCTAGACCTGTAGTAAGATGATGATGATGTTATAAGTGTGACCCGTGTATCTGTGTACATACCCGGGTCAAACTAAAATACGCACCTTTTTGTCGGTGTTTAATAATAGCAGTGTTATATCTTTGTATGCTGTCGGTACTTGTGATATCTCTTAACTCGGAGCAAGTTAGATGTCGCAATGAATTATAAATTAAATAAAGCGTGAGTTTGTTAAGTGGTAAGGAGTTAAATATTAATAGCTTGTGGATCAGACGACACAGGTATCACATTAAATAGACATAGCATTAAATCTACTTCAGATTTATGTTGGACCATATTGGAAATAACCAATTTTTCAATAAAATAAAATAACAAACATATTGTTTACATTTACACACTTACACTTCCACCCTTTTTAGGGTCCTGGGCACGGGTCTTGTGTTTGAGAGAGTTTAAGCCTTAATCTGCACACGCTGGCCAAGTGCGGGTTGGTGGATGTCGCATGTTTTTGAATGATTAGTTCTTAGGCATGTCGGTTGCCTCACGATGTCACAAGTCGGTTAAAAACGACACGACTGAAAAAAATGTTTTATTCTCATTTAGTTTTAAGAACGCAGTAACTATACCTATTCAAATAAAATAAAATAATAAATAAATAAATATTCACACCAGTAGGCATGATTCTAGGGTAATTATTGTTTGTGGGTGTACTGTCACTGTCGCTGAGCGAGCCGACTTTACAAAATAATATATTTAAATTTATGTGACGTCTACCGCTCATCATATCTGTGCTGACGCAGACCGGATGCGGAAGCTATGCGGACAAAGGAAATGGATTGTTTCATATTGTCTCAGCCTTTGTGTCTAATTGTCAACTGAATCATACCTCTGGAACTGTAGAATAACTACTCTTTAGTGGCCCACTGTTGAGCACAAGTCTTCTCACAAATATTTTTCAGATAGTATTATAAAGAACACACTGCTGCTGGTCATAATAATAATATTCTGTGACATTAACACACACGGTCATCTGATCTCGTACTAAGCAGAGCTTGTACTATGGAAACCAGATAACCGGTATATACTATACATATACCTAATACTCTCCTTGTGTAGTAAAGCATTAATTGTTAACTTTTTTCTATATAAATAAATCCTTGATATTCTTTCAGTATGTATTTCACACAGACAAAATCACGAGAGAAAGCTAATACAGACATAGCACTTAGAACTTGATTACTTTTGTTTTTAGTACTAACAATAGACATCCCTCATAAAATTTCAGATTATCTAACGGATAAAAACGCTTGGAATTAAATCGCTCTAATTCAACACAATAAACAAACAAAATGTAATAGATATAAGTACTTCATTTAAAAAAAGAAGAAAGCCTACTGAGTTTTTTGGCAGTGTTTCTCAGTAGTTTCCAGTCATTCACTGCACGGTAGGAAAAAAATTGGACTATTTTTATGTAGACTCGCGTCTCAAAAAAAAATTGGTTGCCTGTAAAGTCGGTATACGGGCGAAAGTTTTACGTGACAACGACTTTGAGTAGTAAAATAATTTTAATGTGAATATTCATTCGTATAGTAGGAAGAAGGATGAAATAATAGTAACAATTTAAAACATTTATTTATACAAAGAATTATATTTAAAACATTAATTTATACAAAGAATCTCGCTTTTAGGCGGGCTAACTGTGCTCGAGTGGAAGGGACGCGTGCCTTTCACTTTTTATGTCTGTCTCTCTCGCTCTTAGGCGGGCTAACCATGCCCGAGTGGAAGGGACGCGTGCCTCTCACTCGCTCTCATTGTGAGCGCATAACGTGAGCGGAGCGTAACGCAGTTTCTTGAAGTGTCACCCGGCAAACCAATTTATAAGACGTTGTCACGTCAAAATAAAGCATATTTAAAAAAAATATATATATCGTTTAATTTCATTTCTGTTTTTATATATCCCGGGATTAGGAAAGATGGATAAATTTCATTTTTAGCGCGTCTTAAAGATTGTCCGTAAATATTGAGATTATATATACATACATATTAGGAATACAAGATTTTGTCTTTAAGGCGACACACTGAGTCAAAGTGTCACGTGACGTCACGTTCACCGAGTAATTTTTAGTGATTGTGACATAAAAGGCTCTCACTTGTTAACTTTCATGTGACTTGTCTGAGTATTTTTTTATTAATGTCATAAAAGCAAAAAGTACGTGGCCATTATTTCTTAATAATTTGCAAGACGGTTTAAATAGATTTTTTCTTACCCTGGAATAATGCACACACTAGTGTCTCATACTAAACAGCCGTGTTAACACTCACTGAGCCACCGCGGCAGTAATATATTAAGTAAAACCTCTGCTCTCCAATTCAGTCGCAATGTTCCATTTCCTTTCAAAGCCTCGCATTAGCGCAAAGCCTTTTGCGTATCTATCGCTACCTACGTTTAGGAACATCGCACACAAAACTACAATTTACCAATACCGGTCCGGACTTTAGTATCAAAGTCGAGAGATTGTCTATTCCTATCAATAATCTCAAAGTTTTCCCACCTTACCTTACACATCAAAAGTGTGATTCATACATTTTACCAGACAAAGCCGCACCACCAAGCGGCCTTGCCGTGTTCCGGTGCGAGAAACAAATCAAACTAATCTAAACTAATCTAATCTAAACTAATCTTTTTAAAATCTGCCACAGCAAATTTGATTGCACAGAGCTTACCAATCAAATTTACCTCCGCATACCTACTCGCTCACAGCGTATTCGTAATAACTATGCTCATCACTTATTTGCTCCTAAACACTGCAGAACGAAAGCCGGAGTGAGAGCCCCTTTACGGCGAATAATGAAAAGTCATCATCAAGCTTGGTTGTTCTTTAAAACTTAAAGGTTACTTTGTGGATAACGGAGCTGGTTGTGTAATTAACTAAATTGTTATTTAATATTTATGTAAGGTAATATTTTATTGCACAATTGTTAGTTATCCCGTAACAATAAAAAAAAAATGTCTGGTGACACCATGCAGAGAAGGTGGGTCGGAATTATTGCTCCTTTAAGGTTTCTAACCATATGGAGGTTCGTTCCACTGCCACCTTCTCACCGATAATCATGAGTAAATCGGTATACTAGGCTGGCGCGTGCTATCGTAGACTACATCATTGCGTAACATCAGGCAAGTTATAGTCAAGCACCAGCCTATAGAAGAATAAATAAAAATTGATTGTATGTAAGAAAATATGCATGGATCACTAATTAGTTAAAAATATATAAAATATATTTTATGAATGTTACAGATGACTAATAATAGTATCCAAAACATTATTGTAAAAGCAATTTCATGGTGTGTTTTCAGATACTTGATAGAGTCAGTTACTAAAATATTACTTACCTAGTGATACACAACATCGTATCCCCTTTGTCAATTTATTTGTACTTAGCTTCTCAACACGTGCCGATGCGATAGTCGCCACGATATAAAAATCGTTTAGTATCTGATACTTGGGCGTGTATATGCGGAGACCCTTACGCTCAGTGCGTACTGTACGTAGTATTTGCGTCGCTCCAATTTCCCGAAGCTGTCGGCTCGATGCCACGGCTCACTGCTTCTTTACGCACCCTTAGCGAAATTAATTTTATTAAAACTCCTTACCAAAATCACCAAAAACAGGCCTTATATATACCACATTAAGTCGATTTTCGTTTGACTTTGTTGAAATTAAATTTTGTTTATGCGATTTTGAACTTTCAGAAGTAGTTTTAAGGTTGATTATCTATTGGTGATGGTGATATTGGGATGTCAAAATGGTTGATTGTAAATGAAACGCGTGAGTATTTTGATATCGTTTATTTTCGGTATACTTGTGTTCGATAAACACGTGGCGATGAATATATGGGCTCTGTACATAATATAATATCAAATTAAATGATACAATGTATATAATTAATGTAAATATAATCTATTAAATAATCGTTGGCACCAGATACAGATTATATCGAATGGACGTACAATAGTGATGGGACACGTTTGGTCGCTAGGCCCGCATTCGTAGACAAGTTTATTTTTACTGCCTTATTTTGGCCTTTACACTAAGTCCTTGTATTTCAATATATTTTATATTTACAGTTGTAGGCTTCACGTTTGTCTCTGATCTCACCTTGCGGTAAGTAGCATTGAAGACGAAGATGGTAAATGAGAACGGCGATGGTAGCACATGGACAGTTTCAGCTAACCTCTCGTTGTGCAGAAATCCTATACAACGCGAGATCTGCTTATACTGGAAAAGTCTAGCTTGACGCTCTTTTTATTACAGTGAATAGTTATTGTCTTCTTTATCGACATGAAATTATAGCCAGTTGACGATTTAGCTACACAAGGTCTAATGTCAGCAATGAAAGCCGTAATAATATATAATAAGTTAAATTCGTGACATCGTTTTGGCTTTTGTCCAATAGTGCAACTTTTGCAGCAGAATATTACTATAAGTACCGAGATAATGGCGGGAAACTTTGCGTGAAATGACAGCCTTTTTTAATGAATCATGGTCGCAGTTAGAGCAAAAATATACTATCGGCAAACGTCAAGTAATGTTAGACGCACTCAGAATAAATAGACATCTCTACAAAGTGGCTGTCAAGGGTCGTATGAGAGTAATTTGGCATAATGTTCAGTGAGGCGCTTAAAGAAAAGCATTTAGCTTTAAACTGTAACGAGTACGATCAGTTGAGGCTTATGAAACATAAAAAATAAACGATTGAATTATACAATTTAGGATAATTGGCGACAATTTGTCGACAGTCTAAACGAGTGATCAATACCGCGTTGATTGTCGAATAAATTTTATTGTTGTGGAAAGAGGGGGAGGAAGGGAGGGTACCCTGGCGACACAATTACTGCGGTTTTGATTGGATTTTATTTGGAAGCATTTCAATTCATTTAGAGAATGTTGTTTTCAATGGGATGCTATTTGAAATATGTTATACTTTTTTATATTACTAAAATTGTTTTTTTTTAATATTTATTCGTTTGTCATAAAAAGAAACTTGGAATATTAGCGGTGTATTAATATTTTTATTAAAAAAATACAGTAGTAAGTCTACAACTGTATACCACTGTAAAATTACAGGCACCACAAACCCTTGTCCTAACCACGGCACATTAGCTTCCATATCAATAGTAGAGGCGTCGCGTCGCACGTGACGTGAGTGCAAATGTATTGAACACGATTATATTTGTTCCTTCTCAACACGTGTCGAACGCTTGTTATTGTCGCACGAACAAACCTAACTGCGACCATGGACTTATAATGCGACACATCGAGGTACATCACTAGTGTTACTACTTTTATGACGTATCTTGAATAATGAGTAGAGCAAGTGATAGATTTACTAGGTACCTATATTTTTTGAAGTCATAGAAGAATTCGGTAGCTCACCAAACGGAAGTCACACTCACAGAGTTTCAAGTTGCTATAATTATCTGTGGTAACTATAAGTAGTTCCTGTAATAAACATTGTCTATTCATGCAGTTTCGCGCTATAATTATTTTTCTGGTCACTTTTATTGCCATATATTTGGCGTCCACCGTTTTTGACAGTTAGATAATTCTGCCATTTTTTTTTTATCAAAAGGTAAATTGCATCTTGTAAGTAGGTAGAACATAAATGTAGTTCTGTAGCTCTCTCTCTCTCTCTCTCTCTCTCTCTCTCTCTCTCTCTCTCTCTCTCTCTCTCTCTACCTATCTGACATCTGACAACTCCAAACTCGGCCATAAAACCAAAAAGTGATTTGATTTAATTTTGACAACTGTCACACCGAATGCGGGCCCAAGGAACTCATAAAATTTGTATTATAATAATCATAATCATAATCTTTATTTGCATAATAATCTTCAATATTATGTTGGTATCACTGTATTTGCCAACTAACTTGTTGAAAGACAAATACCACCATAACATCAGAATAGCATGTTAAAATGAAGGGGAAGGTGCCAAGAGGGGTGCAGGACGCGTGTCTCCGCGTGACGACTACGATACGAGATACGACACAACAGCGACGACAATATTAGTACCAATGTTTTGACAATCCTTTCATTTATTAAAAAAAACATATTGAAATAAGTGTTTCGAATATATGCCAATTTCATTTCATCCATTCATTCATTCGTTTTATCCATTTTTTTAAATAAGCCTATGTCTGTCTGCTTGGCATATCTCAGCTTATAGGGAAGCGTTCCATGCGCATCGCATGCTCTTTTCAAATTGCAACAAACTAAACTGAACGGAAAAGGCATAGAAACGATATTGTTTTATGTATTTAATCATTTTTAGATTGCCCTCAGAGGTTTTTACTTAAAATTTTAGTTTTTTACGACTGTTTTCCTTTACCTAATTTTTAATTTAAATGAAATTAAAACTGTTATCTAGAGAAAGTATAAAATAATAATAGTGGCAGAATAATTTTGGTAAAGGAATGTGACTGATCAATATTCTCTTAACATAACAGTTGTCCGACTATGGGAATGTCAAAACATGGTACTGTATCTACAGGAGTGGGACTAGAGCCTTATTCTACAACGAACTCCGTTGGACGGAACAATACGTCACTTGCAGGTACAAAACAAACTACATTTATTTAGTGTTCGTTTACCATTAGCATCAATACATTATAATAATATTTTTATTGGTATTTTTAGTTGGTTGGTCGCTTCACATGCAGCATTTTCCCAAGAAATGTCACGCCTAGAATTGGCTACATGAAGACGCACCTTATAACAAACAGGGGAAGGTCGCGTTGAAATAATCAAATATTCAGTTGTCAAAATTGTGTGATTTGTTTTTGCCTCGACCCTTAAAAATTGAACCCGAGACCTGTGAGTTACTAACAAACGAGTCATCATTAATTGGAGTTGTAAAGTACAGTACCGTTAACACATTTTCAACTTGCACTCTTATTTCGAGTAAAAATAAATAAATATATTTTGTTGAGTTAGTGCTAATAGTAAATCGCACACAATCACAGTAATATTTTTGAGATAATATCCAATTGACGAACGCACAGAAGTTACAAAAATACATCTCACTAACATTTACACTACTGTCGCCCCGTGGCGGCGCCTACACCCGCTAACAACAATTACTAACATAATAATATGCGTGTGTGTGTGTGTGTGTGTGACACACAAAAATACTTAGAGTCGCGCACGATTTGTGTTTCACCTCCACACAGAAGGAAGTAATTGGCTTAATAGCGTAGCGTTCTGAAACCCATTCCCTGAGCGAACTAAAAGTTGAGCCTTCTTAATTATGTAGATAATCAATAGTAAAAACTCTATTCCATCTTAAAAATAATTAAAATAGGGTTGTATGTACTTCAGTTTCAACAAGATGATGAAAAAGTACACTCCATTTCTGCACTCACCTTTTTCAAATAAAATATGTTAAAATAGTAATGGGTATGTCAACTCACGCACACACGCACACACGCACACACGCATACTTTACACAAACACAATGGTACAACGCAATAAACTTATTCCGACAAACACCAACATTGATATAAACTTACACTACAAATGCAAAAACTGTGTAGCAAACATCCTCCATACAAAACACGCCGTTCTAAACAAACGTCTAAAATTGACATCGAAATTTACATGATTCAGTTAAGCTATCATACATAATTACCTATATTAAGAATTTGACATCTATATAAAATATATTATTAATGCTAGCCTGGACTTATGACCACTATCCTTGTACCACTACACTCTAAAGTATTTATTGCTATCCACTGCGGGCTGATTACAGAATCCATATTAACTAATTCTGTGTGTAAAGTCTATGTACAGTGATAAAAGAATTGTGGTCGTTTATTGCTTGGACGCCAGCATTGTGTACTTACACTAATTATATCAAATCTTTTGGTGTTGACATTGCACTAGTAATTCAGTTTCCATCACAAATACGAACGTAACATAACTCGACCGTATTCATTTATAATCAATATAAGAAAATCTATTTATTAATATTAAAATATCAACAATTTGGCACATTAGTTTCCTGTTTCTAAATTACGAAGAAATTAAGTGGACATAGAAGATTGTTTGGGAGAGGAAATGAAGAAAGTTTAAGATTAGGCCAATACGCTTCCACTGCGATCCGCTGTCGAGCCATAAGTGACTTTATTCGGAACTGAGTTGCAAGTTACAACAAATACGTCTCCCAAAATTGTGTCGGTTCAGTTTACTGCAAAATAATTGTGTGTACTTTATGTATTGGTACGTTAAAAAATCACCGCTGAAACAATTAATTATTAAACAATAACAAAGTGGCTCGCGGTTCGGACCGAAGTGAACGCGCTAAGAGTACATGATACGAGTATAGACACACTAGATTAACAAATGATAGTCACATAATAGGTAGGTACACTACTGAGACTAGATACACAAAATATTTAAACACAGAAGTTCCAATCCCTACTAAAATTACGCACATAGAGAGCAAGGTAATAATAAGCCAAGTTTTGCTAATTATAGGGAGTGGATCTTTTGTGTTTATTTTGTATTAGATAGGAGAGAGCGGCATAGCCGAAAGTCTTACGTCTTGGACGCACAACAACACTCGACAAGCGCCGAATAAACGTCTCTATAACAACGAGCGTAAACTTTAACAGTCTGTAATGTGACGCGTCCTGACACCATGGTTCAATGGCGTACTGCGATTTACACTGACTGCGTATCTTTAAACCTTTACTTATTTTACTACGTCACGATATTTTCAAGTAACTTTTGTCACTTTTATGTAGGAATCATGTAGATTTGGCAAACTCCTTTCTTGTAGTACTCGTTCCTACACCTCGGGTGTTGTCTTCGATGTTGATTCCTGTTCATACCTTATTTCGAATTTTGTCTATATTTTTCAACGCAGTGTCACAATGAGCAGTAGTATCAAGGGAGGAGTTGTGTGTAGTGTGTGCGCGGTATTGTGCAGTGCGCGCACAGTGTGCCGGGCGGGCGCGGGGGAGGCGGGCGGCGCGGGGGGAGAGCGCCGCGGGAACACCGCCACCGCGCCTGCACCGCCTGCTGCTGCCGCTACGCACCATACCTACGTAAAAAGCTCATCTAAGTTCTTGAATTTATGATAAAGTAAGATGGCATACGTGCAAACAGTAAAAAGGCAGCGGTCGGACCAGTCCGAAGCTGCTCCAGACGCACCAGGCACCGAATGGCGCCTCGAAACGACCTGGAGCTCCCGTAGAGGCGATCTGCGGGTGGTGGGTGGGGCTGCCCCCCGCCTTAGCAGAAGCAAGTCCAAGCAGGTGGCGCCAATTCAGGCCAGGCGGGCCGAGCCTCCGGGCCGTTCGGTGAGTGCATGAGCGAATCCCGCAGTCCGGCACAAAGGGTGTACGACGGAACACCGGGGGGTTTTAGTCGGTAAACCGGGCCCGGCCGCTTGTAACTGGAAACCCTATGAGGTCTCGCTCGCCCGGGCCAAACACGGGAGTCACACATACCCCTCGCTCTATGTCCATTCGGGGCGAGGCGGTGCGTACCTAAGGCGTTTCCCCTCGAAAAAAAGGCCTAAGCTCAGTCTAAACTAGTTTACGACTGTAAAACGTCACCACATCACATCGGAATTCTACTACATTATTCTTTCGGTGCCGGCCGCAACGGATCAGGGTCCGTCGATTTATTTATTTTTACCTAAACCTAAATCCTTAGAAGCAATTATTAAAGTAACGTATGACAGACCTCGTCGGGCTCAGCGACGTGCAGCACGGCTCGCCAGCAGTGCTGCGCGAGGTCGGGCGCGAGGTCGGCGGGCGCGGCGCGGCGCGCGCGCACCCACACGACGCGCAGCTCGCGGCCGCACGCGCCGCACTCCAGCCGCCACCCCCCCGCCACCGGCATCGCGCTCAGAGCTGTCGCCGTTGCACCGCCTATACACGACAGCGTAGTGTACTACTAAAAAAAACCCACTTGCCTAAAATCCCATTTTCTACATTCATACGTAACAAACCGAGATCTAGTTTGTTTTGTTATATATTAAAGATATCTTCCCGAACCGATAATTAAAGTAAAAATAGTTCCTAGTTCGGTCTTCACGCTTAGCTTTAGTAGACTTTTATAAAATCTTTCAATCGTTAGCACGATTTAGAATCGTGTAGATTTTATACTATCGTTACTCACCGGTTACCCTGAGCGTGACTCGTTTGAGCTCCCGGAGCGCAGCAAGGTCGGGCGCGCGTGCGCCCACGCAGCGGTACTCACCTCCCTCTTGGTACAGTGCCTCTTTTATACCTGTGCAATGTCACCTCACCTTTACTTTCTACCTTAAATTGTTTTATTATATTTTAACATTTTGTGCGTACTTTAAAAGCTGTAAAACAACTTAATTCAAGAAACTCTTGTTACCGAGTACACCGTGAGCGTGATGTGAACCGGCGGGCGCCCACGATTCGCTAGAGTTGCCCACCACGCGGCGCCACCAGCAACCCACGCTGCCTGTGAGATACGCAAGTGAGCCATATTTCAAAACTAAAGAGCTAGGCGAGCTATTTAAATTTCTTTAAAGTATTAAATATAACTAGCGTGTAATAATACAAGTATGTACCTTTAGGACAGTGCAGTTGAACATTTCCACCTAGAGGTACCTCGACTTTCTGGTGATCTGGCTCCTCAGGTTCCGGCTGAGCCTCCGTCACTGGTACGCTGCTTTCATCATGCGCTATACACAATATAACTTGATGATAAAAATGCAAACTAAAAAATTAAGACGATTCGAAATACATACAAAGTTAATGTATTTTTAACAGTTGTAACTACTTAAAATACTTACATATGACATTGAGGTAGTAGCCAATAGAAGAGTACTCAGTGTCAAGCCACGTGGCCCGGCACCGATACCAGCCTGCGTGTGAGCCACGCAATGCTGCCCAGCGCAGCGTCGCTGAGCCGCGCGCGCTCTCGTCACCTGCTTCTAGTGGAGGGGGAGAGCTGGTTGGGAAGAGGAAATCTCTTTTTAATCGCCGACAAAACTTAAGGGTATTATAAGTTTTGTATGTGTCCTCGAATGTCTAATACTAACAATGTTGGTTTGTTTAAGACGTTTCCCTTTCCCGATATTTTACGGGGGTAAAGAAACAGTTTACTCAAATAATATATTATGTCTGCAAAACCCAAGATCGAACCTTATATCAAAGTCGAGTTCAATACCACTGCGCCACCGATGAAGTCCAGACAAGTTATATTTCATTGTACCTAACTATTTACTGACCTCCGACAAAAATGAGGGGTGTAATGAAGTTTAACCTGTGTATCTGTGTACAAGTTTGTTGCCACATAGCACCTAAACGGATGAACCGATTTTCTACTACTACTACCGTCTAGGGTTATTCATTATTTTATTTAGAGTTATAACATAATTTAGTTTTCTATAAATCATGATATACATTATTATTAGCTATACTAGGTTAATACTGGACGTAGTTCTCTCCCAATGAGCATTACGTAATATGTCTAACACTATGCTTTCTGAAATATATGACGTCCAAAATTATGTTTAATCTAATATTTTAAATGCTAATGTTACGAATTAGATATATTAGCATGATAGCGATAGGTAGAAGGCAACTTGTATTTTGCTGAGAGTTCAATAATAAATCAGTGGAATCTGACAAAGCGAGTCGTGTTTGCGTCTACTAATGAACAATATCGATCGCAGTGACAACAAGTGAAGCCGACAATTAGCGCGAAATATTGAAGGATTATGAATTCTTCAGTACCCTTAATGACGTAGCGGCTTTCTGTTACCGACTGTACTTCAATAGAGAAGTAATACTTTGTTGCGAATCACTGTCTGAACTTATTAGTCATGGTTTTTAAGTGGCATTGTTGGTCATTTCGCAGCTTCAAGTTGTTTACAGATATATTATTACGGTGCCTATTACTTATATTTTCAAATTATCTTGGAATTACACGATTCTTTAGATAATCATAATAATATGCTAGTTGCTGTTTTTAGAATTAGGATTCACAAGTTGAATCTTCGTCTTCATCATACATAAGACGCGTGTAGTTTAGCGGCCACGTTTCTCAGTGTACCTACATGACGTATTGCGTGGTCAGTAAACGATACGACCGCGAGCCACCAATTACTAGTATTGGTATATTGGTGACTTGTTTGCGGAAGTCCTTAATTATACAATTATTAATATCTGTAATATCATTTCCTTTGTCATCGCGGTTATTCTTGTTCACAGTCAATAAATACAATAAAGCCTCAGGACTGTCCGGGTGGGTGGTTTAAAAATAAATTATTATTCACAATGACTTGTTAATAGAAGGCTTCACCCTCAGGGACTTTACAAATACAAACAATGATAATTAAGATTTATTAATTCGTACATTTGATAGGAACACATTACACTAATTAAATTACGAGTAATAATGCTCATACACGTCTTTAGTGCACGAAACAATATATGCCTTAATACCATGTTTTTTCTTACGTCCGTCCCGCGACATAACACTTGAAGCGCAATCGTTCCAACGATAAACTATCTCTTTCACTGACCTGCTTATCCTACTTTTTTATGGTACTATACTTGGTTTCTACGTTCTATCCTAAATCTGACCTGGTAGGATTGTCATCGTCCCGCAGCCACCAGGCGCGCGCGGGAGGGTTCGCGTCGACGTCACAGCGCAGCGCCGCCGCGCCGCCCGCTGAGAGGGACACACCGAACCCCGGCCACCGGGAGATCACGAACGACGGCGGATCTACACACGTGCTTACTCTTCAAACACCTTACAAATATGTTGCCGTAGCAACTACGGCAAACACCTACTACGAGCCATAGCTGCTACGAGCCGTAGCTGCTACGACACAGATCTACTACGACACTTAGCTACTACGACGTGTAACTGCTACGAGCTGTAGCATCTCAAAAACATACAGGTAAGTCGTAGGTATACTCACAGGTGACGTGTATCTCTAGCTTGGCAGTGAGCGCGTGCGCCGCACGTGGCGGAGGCGTGCGTTGTTTCGCCGCACATTGTAGCGTCGCGTTGTGCAGCTCTCGTGCCGCTGTCACTACAGCTTGTGACACTGACACGCCTTCTACACACATTTAAAATCGTGTATCCTGTATAACTACCTCAAGAAAGACATCGACTGACTTATATAAGAGTAATTGAAAACTTCGCTATAGTGATTCAACAACTCACCAATAGAGTAGTTGGTATGATGCACCCTAAGGTAGGGGCGGTGGTCCAACGCTGGCTCCAACGCTAACAAGCGCCATGACAACTCTGGTGGAGGCACTCCACCTGGACGATATCCCAATTTTAATACTTCAAAGCCAAGACAATTCCTTGATATACATCAGTCAGACTAAAATTATATCCGTTTTGCTTGGATTAAAATCCCACTATCACCACTATAAATATTACCATTAGTTATAGATGTTATTCTGAAAAAAAGCATAGTGTAGCTACTGACCCTCAGCGACGCAGCGCACCTCGAGCTCAGTCTTGTCCCTCACCGGGACCCAGGTGTTGCCCGCGTCGAGTCGCCGCCCGTCCACCGCCAGGTACACAGCGCGGACTGCCTCTGTACACACACATATACTTACCAACTACACACATACACTAGCAGTAGACTCACGAGTCTGTTGCACTAAGGAATAGTCGGACAGTACTAGCCCAGTCCTAACTTATGGTCCTATCACCGACCAGACCTATAGACCCAACATAGTTCACGATCACAATTTCATGTAATATTTGAAGAAAGTGGCGTCTAGTATGTATCTAGTCGGTGGGTCCTATACTGTGTCCCGAAATTAATCAGCCAGCCACATGGCAAAAGCCCTTCAAGCGAGGGTTATGCATACAGCTAAATCAGGCTTAAAACAATGACAATTTCACTGAAGGAAAGTGTAGGAATCACAAACCCCTCGAACCCATTCAGAATCATCAGTCTATTTCAGTCTGCTCCCGAGTGCAGCTGTAAACTAAAATAGACTGAGTGACAGGCCTCTCTTATAGCACGTCACTGAGTACGATATGCGGCTATTCTCATCTAGTTTGCAATATCATTAAAACTTCGTCGATAGGTAAAAATAAAAATATATTGATAGAATATAGGCACTTCGAAAATATTGAAACGGACTGACGTATAGGTATGATGAAGATAGCAGGTATAAAATAGAAATCTACATAAAATTAAGCAACATTACGAACTCAGAACAAATTCCTGCTGACCTTGCAAACATTCATCAATTTTAATTTACAAAACGAAATTTCAATTTCGTACTGCGCCGTTTATTTTCGTCATGCAGCTATCAATCACGGGAGCGAATCAATCGTCTGTGTGTGACGTCATCGCTTCGTTTCTATTCATCTCACTCAAAACACGAACACCGAGTGTCACAGTTCTATACAACAGTTTGATGTGCAATGGAAAATCCAACAATTGTTCGGGTTTTATTTTATGTGAAACATTTTTCAATTCGTGTCAAAAATGTATAGCAGCGAAACCAGTCAGAAAACAAACCAAAAATTGTTAAATTTTCACTGAGAAATGCTGCGTTATTAAAGAAAATATAAGTTCTGTTGCTTTGCGTTTATTTAAATTACCTACACATCAAATATTACTAGAAGATTTTATGCCACGTAAATGATATATTACAACATTATTAATGGAATGCAACCAAAGAAATTAGAAAGGGGAATATTTCGGAATAACCCTTGAGATTTGTAATTTGTAGCGCGCGTTACGCTGGATATTTTTTTATTGCCATAGCTAAACAAGTGTATTACAGCTCTGATGGTAATTTACGAACATTTGCTACACCAGGAGCATTACTAGCGCTTTGCCGATCCTTCACGACGACGATTCTACCATTTTGTGAATACTGGTGACTGCAGATTTTTCTAAATACTAGAATTTTATTTCTAATTTTATAGAGACGGATTGGTGGACTCACCATAAATGAGCAACTTGATAGGCTTCGAGGAGACAGTCCCGGTGCCGTCGTTCTTGGTGCACCTCCAGGTGGCGGCGTCGCCCCTGGTCGCGCGGCCCACCACCAGCGCGGCCCCCTCCCGCCACACCTCGCCCCCGCCCTCGCCCGCGCGCACCTCCTCCCCGTCCTTGTACCACTTCACGTTGGTGCTGTTCTCACTCGCGATCTCACACTCGAGACGGGCACGGGTGTGGGCTTCTACTAGGAGCTCTCTCTCATATTTCGGGGGCTGGTGGAACAAATAGCAAAATAAAATAAACTCTAAATTAAAAATTTAAGTACAACACCGATAACATATTTTAGTAAAAACCTTGCTTTCGGTGCACCCCTCTTTTTTGTCGGAGGTCAAAAAGATAATATATATAACACAATATATACAAGTAGGCCTCCAGCAAGTTAAACAGAACTCGCAAGACAAACGTATTTTTATCTGAAATGAGATCAGAAAGTGTCTCGTAACAAGCTCTCACAAATTATTAATTATTCTCGAGATTAATTCACAAACAGACGCCAACAACGCCCTGTAAATCAACGCACTTGGACATTCAAGTGCACAAGTTATACAGATAAATTGTGAATTTATACACAACAAAATTTTTAACAATTTGTTTGACGCCGAGTTGCCTTACACACCATATCTTTGACATTAGTATGCATGACATGTCTGTTTATCTTTATGTCTAGATTTATCTATCGCTATAGTATGTATTAATAAAAAATAGTCTATTTTTTTGCTATCAGTTATCTGGTTCCCGTAGTACGAACACTACTTAGTTGGCGATCAGAGGGTCGTATGTGTATAATGTCCCAACAATATAATATTTTTTACATTTAGATCAAATTATTTTTTGGATTCTGTACTAACACGACAATTCTTTACCTACTTCTAAGTCAATTTTCTTAATACAATAAGAAGAATAACCCTTACTCATAATAGCTTCATTCCATCACAAATGAAAACAAGATGTAGAATGTGGCGGTAAGAGGCCGCAATAACAATCTACAAAACATAAATTCTTTGACTCACAAATCAAATTGCCAAAAACTCGGTTATACATTTTGGCGTCGAGTGTACGCAACTGGGCCAAGATCTCTGTAATCAAGTTATAACTTGGCTAATGAAGTCGGCGACGTTTCAACAAAAAATAACAACTTATGCTTGATGAGGCGACATTATTCTACGACGCGCAACAAACAGATGACGCGACAAACAACATTATTATAAGTCCACGGATCTAGAGCACGCTGTTTACCGTTCATTCTTGCTATTGCCAGGGTTTTGTTAAATGTCGCGTAAGCTAAAACGTTTTATATAAATAATTCTCTCATTGTAATCATGGAGCTTAACCTTGCGGGTTTAATCTTGTATTATAAGGACAGCAAACATTTATTTAGTTTTACTGTCTAAACCGTTGCGCGTTGTAGAGTCCTTGTAGTTCATAATAATATTATAAAAGATAAAATGTTCATGACTTTTTTAGAGATAGTTTGTCAAGTATAATTTACAATAGAGAGAAACGTAAATATCTTACATTATTACACCAAAGTCTACATAAAATCTAGTATAGGATTCTCTATATCCTTCAAAAAAGAAAATAATGACAATGAAAAGGTCAAAGCAACTAAGGTAAACAAAAAGAATACCGCGAGGGGCCGTCTCCACGAGCGACAGAATTTTGGTTCAGAGATTGTATAGCACGACGATAGCATTCCCGCGATTCTTTCACTCGTGGAGACAGCTCCTGAGAGAGACGAATGAAACATACATGTTGTATTTGTGGCTGTGTCCTCGGCTGTTGAGTGTTGGTCCTGGGCTGGTGTTGCGCCTGCGCGGGACGGATCACGAAGGTGTCTAGGCGCGAGGAAGCGCGTGGGCCTGGCGCTGCGCCAGCGTCTCCTATTGCGTCCCGGACTGCGCCGCGGATATTCAGGATCGTGTCGCCGGTCTTAACGCGACGTTCCGTCACACTCTGATGGAAAGACACATAGACATCAGAAGAGAGAGGGTGTTGTAGAGAAATTCGACTTCTTCTAATCTAATTTCTGTGAGCTAATTATTGTACCTAACGTTAACAGTTAAAAATAAATGAGAGTGATGACTCTGGTGTCACGAGCGTTCATATGCTACAGTAACAGTTTACCATCAGATCAATTGCCAACTTAGGTATATAAAAAAGACTAAACTTACTTTTGAAGCTCTCTCATAGTCACTGCTACGTTTGTTCCTCACATCATCCTCATTTTGTACTTTAGTTGCTGCTTCAGTCTCGTCTCTCAGATCTGCATCTTCTCCAATATTACTACCGCTCAAATCTTTTTCTACGTCTTTTATATCAGGATCACCTACATCTTCACTTACACTAGTATATGTTATATCGTTGTAATCCTTGTTACTCTCAACTCTTACATTTCTTTCATCAATTGCATTTGGATCATCTTCACTTAACTCAATATGACCAATGTTATAATCTTGATTCGCTTCATCATAATATGTTGAATGTATTATAGCATCGCTATTATCTATCACATCATTATATTTAGCATCGTTGTAATTATCATTAACCGCTTGCCTTACGTCATTTAATTCATTATTATCTTTTTCGTAGTAGCTAACCTCGCCGTCGGATATGTCAGGATTAGTTTCACTGCTGTTAGGCAAGTCGTGTTGTAGGGTAGGGTAGAGTGGGGCATCTCTAATCAGGTCTGCGTCAGGGGAAGTCGCCTCTAAGCTGTTCCACTCAGACGCCAGGGTAAAAGGAAAGCCTGTGGACAAAATAGTAAAGTTATTTTATTATATTTTACTTATTTTATAACTGGTTTGGAAACGAAGAAAGAAGACGACGTAAAAGGACATTCTTTGATCTAATTGGCGACTTCCTTCCAAAGAAACAAGAAAACAGCATACACAACTGCTGTGTATGTATGACCAGATGTAACATAAATAAAGCCAACGTAGTGCGTTTATGGAAATATTTAACCTATGGGAAACGGCATGATGGTACGTAAGTATGTTGACACGATACACTTTTACAATGATATTTATATTTAAAATGTCATTTACATATAAAATTTCTAAAAAAAGCATTGGACCGAAAAGCAACAAATCTCGAAACAAATCTTAACAAATTACCAAAGTTACCCTCGAGGCCCTTCAAAACAGGTTAACGCTATAAAGTAAGAAAAACAACAATTTTCATCGAGCAACATTAGCAACTTGGAAAATATGCGCAGAAACAAACGTGATACTTAGCAACTAATTCATAACTTGAGAAAAAACCTTTGGACGAATAATTTGTGCTAGTTAAGCACCATCGTACATCAGTACCGCTCGCCACCGGTGTAACTGTTAAGCATAATAATAATAATTAAGCCTTTTATTTCCACAACACAATAATTTTACAATTCAAATGTTTGTTAATAGTGTTGGTACGATAAACTTATCAATCTAGTGTTTTAACATTATTAGTTATCTTTCTGTGACTTGTGTGGATCCCGTTTGGGTAAAGGCCTTTTTTGTCTCCTTCCAGTGGCTAGTGTCATCCAATTTTGCTCTGTTGAGCTTATTAACTCATTAGGTCACTGTGTTGTTGGTCTACCGATATTTCTATTCCCTTTCCAACGTGTCGGTTTTACGGTCCATTATTGTTAAACTAAGCATATCTATTGTGAATTAAGTTCTGTAACAAGTCTTTAGTATCCCACTACTAGACACTGATCTTCTAGCAGCTTTTAGTTATTCTTGAAAGTAGTGTGATCGTGGGTATCGGTATCGGTGTATAGGTACGCGGTAGCGACACAGTCTAATGAGCCCTTTTACGGTGTAGTAGAACTATAGTGATAGCTTGTGAGTGAGGGTGATCTAAGGCCATTCCAATGTGAGACAATAAGCTTGTAGATAGGAGCTAATATACGTATATTGCAATATCTACCTTGCCAATACAACTAATTTTTGACAAATTCTATTGCGCGATCAGTTAAACAGTATCCTAATAATAAACAGGCAGACAGATTTAATTTGCATTCGTAATATTATGTGTTGATGTACGGTATGGTTAACAGTCCGTCGCTCGGTCTGGGACGATATTAATTTCCATTTATGAGGGTGACCGGTGAGCGACGTGTGACGAGTGACAAGTGGTGAGCGGGTAACGGACCAACCAGCTGGTAATGACGTCAGGTTCAAATAAACTGGTATATGAGATAGAATAGTTTATTAAATTACAACAAAATATTGATTGAACGTCGACAGTACTTTAAACACTACACAAATATGACTGATAGTAAAAATGGGCATCATCATACTAATGTAAAGATAATTATCACCCTGGTGATATTGGTATTCCCGAGATGGTTTCAATGTTTGAAGTTTGTTTGATATTAGAGGGTGCGCTTCGCTTGCACCGCCGCGCGCCGGATGCTCTGTAATTACGAATACGTTTACTTAGTAAACATTGTAAATGAGTAGTGTTGTATGTACATTACCACGACACGACACGATGGTACACGATGGGACGCTGCTGTGACGTGCGGCGTGTGAGTGACACGTGACTGCCGCGTGCGTGTCACAGATATATTGTCGATAGTATCTATAATGCTCAAATATTACCATCTTATAATTTGAGAGATAGAATGCAAAATGTCCATGAGAAACTCCGACATTAAATATTTTGGCGGTTAAATATTTATTGGATTAATAATTTTTGTAAATTAACATATTATCTTAACTGAACTATCGACTACCCTAATACAATAACGTTCACATAACACAATGCGACATGTTTGTGTCATACCTAAATATAAAACTTAGCAAAGTTACAAAACTGACAAATTCTTGATAAACATTGACAATGGTTTCTTAATTCACGCGGAATAAGTTACGGACGCGGCGGCAGTTAGTTGTAAACGCAGTGGCATTATTTAGTCATTGTGCGGCCCCTCCATACATTGTATAAATACTGTCAATGACAATAGATGAGTGAAGTTAATCCACCCCTGCACAGTGCGCGTGCCGACGGGTCCGTCTGACCCCCTGCTATGGTCTGTTCGACCCTCTACTACAGCCCGTCTGTCACAGTAATGACGTGGCGACTGGTCCAATCGTCAGGTCAACTCTGACCCTCACGACAAACACAAACGACGTGACGATTGACCCCATCACTACATAATAGTCAATGCGGTTTATTTTTTCAATAAATTAATAGGCACTTGCCTAAAACAATATTTTTTTGTTACGAAAGGTTTATTCGTTTTGTGAATTGAATTATGTAAGTATTTTAGGAGCCATATTCAACAGCGACCAATGAACCCTATTGCTATTTTCCAGTCTATCTGTCCATCTCTCAGTCAGCAAACTGTATATCATGAACCGTAACAAGGAGAGTAGAATTCTTTTGTATAAAAGTAACTTTTAAGCATGATACGCGTTCACCTGAATAACGATAAATTTTACGATCATCTGTTATCTGCCTCCGGAACCGTTTCACAGGTATACGAGTTGATGACTCAATCAATTTAAGATAACTTGCGATAATAGTACTAAATCGACTGAGGGAGCTATAGGAACTTTAAAAAGAGCTATGCTTGGAGTTTCTTCGAATGATCGATTGAATTAATCCTATAGAGAACTAGACTAATCGAAAAATGAAAAGGATAACCGGCATCTACAACGAATAAAACGTAAACGAGTTCTCAAGCGGAGACCCTGGACCACACACGTAGAGGAGTAAAGATCACTGCAGGGTGGCTGAAGAGCTGGATGTGAAACTGTATCCCAAACTTCATCCAGAGTCTAGTTTTTAGCATAAAAGTGAAATTTAATCATCCATAACCTATCTAACGGTGATCGGCTGTTCTGTGGTAACCCGTTACAATTTGAAGCAACTCAGTGTATTTAAACAAAATCAAGTTCCCTTTCAATTGCAATAACAGGGCAACAGTAGGGTGGCCTATACACGTTGTGTGTGTGTTTGTTTGTGTGTGTCGGTTAACGAGGGAGCACTTGTCTTGAATTAAGTGATGTCGAGTTCGCGATGAGGAGAGGGTGAATGTGGGACTATTAAGGGTTACTGGAGTGAGATTTTTGCTTTCGATAACGATTTATTTTTGGTATTAGAATATAAAGTTGTCTATATGCTAATCCTGAATATAATCTGTTTGCCAAATTTCATCCAATCCGTTCATTAGTTTTTAGGAAGAGTAACAAATTCGCATATTATCTTACAAACTATTGCATTTATATTATAAGTGAAATTACGTGTTATATTAAAAATCTGGTCCAACATTAATTACTATTATCTCACTGCTGAAAACAATCTTCTCTCAACTATATTATTATGGGTTGATAGAGTTTAATAGAGATAAGTACACATACGCGGTCCAAATACGGATTGGTAGATGTCACATGTCCTTGTTTGATTAGATATGACGGTTTCCGGAAAATATTTTCCCTTATTTTTTCATCTCGTACAGATTAGTATAAGATAGATTAGATTGCTAGTTTAAGGCAGAATGTACTTTGACTCTTTGAAATTGTACCATCTGAATTGTATACCTGCATTCAAAGCAAATAAAGACCTATTCTATTCTATTAAAACTTCAAGTCACTCAAATCTAAGGTAGTTTAGTTAAGACTCGTGGTCATTTGCGAGACACTAATAAATTGTTTCTCACTAGGTATAGGTACTAACGTAGGCTTTGACAAATAATGTCACGAACTATAAATTGCAGTGTCAGTATTCAGGTCGCCTGGATTGTAATTAATGGAATACATTGAATTTCAGTATACAGTGACACTCCTAGCGGAAGGGAATTTTTAGTTCTATTATTGACCCAGTTCACATCGTATCATTTAGTTTTGCTTTTAAAGCATGACAATATTGTAAGACAAACAGACTAAATAAAAACATAGGCTCCTGACAACATCAGGGAGCCTACTACCTTAGTAATTATTAATAACAAAAAAAACATTATAAGATATATAAGTTTGGTTCTTTTTTTTTATAAGACCCGGTGATCTTCGTTCCTCATAAAATAGTGTTCTTTTCATTTGACGGGCCGGTGGCGTGGTCGGTAAAATACTTGTTTTTCACGCCGCAGATCGTGGGTTCGATTCCCACCCGAGACAAACATTAGTGATGAACATTTGTGTTTGTGTCGAGTCTGGGTGTAAATATCTATTATAAGTATATATTTACAAAAGAAAAGTATTATATGTATAGTATATACCAGTTATCTGGTTTCCATAACACAAGCTCTGCTTAGCTTGGGACCAGATGACCGTGTGTGTTAATGTCCGAGAATATTTAATATTTTTAAATCTTGTTTAGACTTGTACACATGACCACACATCAAGCTATAAATTTCCAGTATAAGTTGATCTCACATCGTATAGCATTTCTGTAAAACGAGAGTTAAGCGTAAACTGGATTTGTATAGCTTGATTTGAAGCCGTTTTTCAACACTAAAACAAGCCAAATCGATTCAGGCTTAAGTAAGTAAGTAAAAATTAAGTACGTCGGTCTCTCAAAAATTCAAGAATTTTTGAGAGACCGACGTACTTAATTTTTTATATAGGTAAGAAAAAAACTAGTAACTCCGAATATTAAAAATCTTAATAATTAAAAATATAATATTTTGGATACCCAACAGACTTGTAATTCTTGTTAGATAATGTAAGACGATATCATATATACAAGTAGATACATAGTTACGGGAGAAAACTAAAGAAACTAAACAGTAAAAAACAACTATTACAGCAATATAATCCTCTTCCACACACGCTTTCAATTCACTTAGATAACGCAACGTTGAATCATCGGTGATCTCAGGCCTAACCAAGGAGCGCTTTTCATTTTTTTGAAGATTTTTGATAGGAATTGCGACTTTTTGCAGTGGCTTCAAAATTTGGCTCTCACCTATATCCACTTCCAATATTAGACTAATTCAAAAGATATTTACACTATATAATTGATCACTAGTCGTAATCCTTAAGCAGTCTTAATAATCACCCATCAAACTTATAACACCCCTTCGTCAGTGGGGATTATTAAAATTGTTCTAGGTTGCGTCAACGATGAGTTTAAGCTGAGTTGTGTTATAGAATGAGTACCTCGTGGCATCAACTACAGAGCGAGTTAGTAGACAAGTGCAGAAGCAATAAAACGTATTTGTGAACATGCGGTACTGTTGCACGACGCTACTTGTACCTACTTGTGTCAATAGTTAGTTCGTGCAACTCGTCTTCTGTCTAGTGTACCTATCTGTTTTATATCCTACTACGTATTATAAAACGTGAAAGTTTGTATGGACTAAGTTTAAATGGACATTGCTTTTCTTTGACGCAATACAAGGTTTAAAAAGAAAACTAAAAGCGAGAAACGTATTACTATGTTACTATGTTTCCTATTGCACCATTACATAGTAGTAGCGAGTAGTTAATGTTATACAAAACAACAAACGAAATACTTTTGTGTGTTAATCTCAAGTTACGTTCATTTATCTCAACTGAGAGGCGGCGAGGGGAGGTGGAAAGGGGGGTGACCTTCTCCTTGTCCTAATTGTGCGATATAAACAACACTAATGTACCGCACCCGGCCACGCTCGCTACACACTAACGGGAAACATTCAACAAAGCGCCGCGCGCTTCTGAAAATTATTCACCACAATTCTCTCACCAATAAACACTCAAGGGTTTTAGGTCACTTAAGAAGTATAAGGGATCCCGCAAACGCAAGCCTACTCGCTCACTCACCACACCCATGACGAGTGGCGGCCTCGTATAGTGGCGAATTATTTGTTCCCTCCGAGCCCGTGTCGCGATTAAGCGACTGTAATCATGCAAGTTTTCTGTTCCATTTTCATACATTGTACCTAGGTACCTGCTTTGTAGGAATATGTCAGAACTATACTACTGATTAGTATTTGAATAGGATTTTAATCAATTATGGAAGTGCATTTTTGGAATTTCCATCAAGAACACAGTCTGGGTGTAATTCATCTATAATATGTATCTATTTACAAAAAAATGTATTTAAGTAGAATATCAGTTCCTATAGGCCGACTGTATAACTCGCGTATCGCCATCTGAGGTACAAAGTCATAAAACATTAATTAAATCTCATAAAGAACTATTTAATCACAGATAAAAGTAATGTAAGACACTTCGTCACTAATATCCATATCGCTTGAATCATCATCACTGTCTGTGCAGCTTGAGAAGTGAGAATCTTGGCGATAGGCGATACGCGAGTTAAACGGTCGGCCTATAGTACCCATAACACAAATACATAAAATTACTTAATTTGGGATTAAATAGCGCTGTGTGTACGCTGTGAAAATATTTTATTATTTTTATTTTATTTTATTTATATTATGGGTACCTACTTTCAGCGCAGGTTAAAATACGGAATACGATAACTTAAACGTGGCTAAAGAGATTGTATACTCCACAATACCACCTTGTCTACCTGACAACACACGACACTCTGCTTCACCAGAGTCTCATTACATGATACCCATTAACCTGTCTCTAGTGTACGTATGTAGGTCGAGCTCAAATCTCCGCACTAAAGCGATATTAAAATGCCAAGCACGCGCCGCGCCTCCGTCTGACATCAACCTTATCCGTCCCTGCGCTCACTAGAGATGTGCATTACATTATTAATTTAGATAAAATACTTAAACCAAACATACCTACGTATTTCAATGAAGTACCTACCACAGTCTATAGAAATCTTCCGTATAGTGGGTCAACGTGGTGGGTGTAAGCCCGAGTAGCCATACATTGTACCTACTTGAGGAACATTGAGATTAAGAGAAACATTGTTGTTGCATCAAAATTATAACACCCCTCTATTTCTTCAGAAGTAAAAAAAGTAAGAAACAAACCTGAGGTATAGCGTAATATTTAAATGGAAACGACATTTTGTGCGACTTTAAAATGGACCACTGTAAGTTTTCTTACGCTGTGGAAATATCATAATAATTTGAGTTACAGCAAGTTTCTTTTACTCTAATCACCAGAAAATGAAATCCCTATAAAAACATTTTTTTATTCTGCAATAGTCTTGCGCTTGACTACAACCTGCCTGTTGTTAAGCAATGATGTAGTCTTCGATGGAAAAAAAACTCAGATAATAATTAAACTAACTAAGTGAGGAATAGCCTAAAAGCCTTCATAAATGATCCATCGTTCTTACCTGTATTGGGAGCATGCGCTGACAAAATTCAGCTTTTACAAAATGACGAAGGTCTGTCGTTCACAGGCTTATTAATCTAGTACATAGGTAATAATTATTATACCCAAATTAAACCATTTTCTTAATAGATAAATTGTGGCTTTCAGGAATACTTAGTTATTGAATTTTAAAACAAAAAATCGAATTAATATAGTGACAATAATATAGTGAAACATTAACACACACGGTCATCTGATCCCAAACTAAGCAGAGCTTGTACTATGGAAACCAGATAACTGGTAATATACTATTTAATTTTTTTTTTTGTAAATATATACTTAAATATAGATAATTACACCCAGACACACGACAAAGAGACATATATATATATATATATATATATATATATATATATACAAATGTTTGTCTCGGGTGGGAATCGAACCCACGACCTGCGGCGTGAAAAGCAAGTATCTTACCGACCACGCCACCGGCCCGTCAAAATTCAAGATGGACACTTGAAAACTATGTTTTTTATACTTCTAACACCTTTCTGTAGCTCATAACTGTCTATTTCTGTAGGTATCTAAACACCAAACGTAAATCTTTTTATTCGTAAACCGGCTCACCGTACAAACTCCGGATGTTATCGTAACAAAGTTATCGATATCGTAACAAGTAACATCCGTCACACCCCCCTCACTACCGGGAGCCGGATCAACAAGACATTTGGCGACGCAAAGTTTCGCGAACGATATACACAGATAGATAATTCAGTTTGGAAACGAGAATATCCGTCGCGTCGCGATACTTTTATTTTGTCGCTAAACTTCTTGACAATATGCCGAGGATAACGATACTTTATATCCGACACAAACTATTATAATTATGTTAACAAGTCCTAAGTTCTTGAGAAGCGATATTACTGTGGTTTGGATTTATAGAGCGATTTATGTTAGAAAATAGGATTACTTGCATTTATACTAAACTATTCAGCTGCTCAATATCGATGAAGGAAAACATCGAAGGAAACCAGCATGTTTAAGAACTAATCACTCGTGGACATGTGACGTCCACTAACCCGTACTTGGCCAGCGTGTGTGATTTAAGGTCTAAACTCTCGCAATTAGAAAGATAGTCAATTTACAACGACGCTTTGATGCTGTAGTGAAATTTTCTCATTGCTCCTTGTGGGTATTTAATAACCACAAGTGCTTGCGGCTGTACCAACAGTATCTAAGTTAATTGACTTCAAAAATCATAAACAGTAGAATGAATGTGTTGTGAGTTAGTGACACAGCGACCTAGTCCTATGAACCGTCCCTAGGGGTCGCGACACTCGACACGCGGCTCACTCTAGTGATTGTGTGTTACCTTAATTGTGAATCCTACAATTTTGTAGTTGAATTAAATAAAATAAGTTACCTATGTTCAAAGTAGTTAGCAACCATCGAGTAACAAGAAAGAAATGTAACGGAGAATCGAACCTCTTTTGATTACGGTTAAAAGAACAGTGAAGTTGGTCCGTAATAAATGAAGAAAGTGATAAATTAAACGCTTAATTTAATTAATTGCAGCGAGTTAGAGTCGAAACTCTTTTTGTTTCAAACAAAATATTTTATAAAACTTTGTAAAAGATATAAATTACGAGCTTTAGTAATTGAAAGTATATTTAAACTTATGATTGTAACAGGAGTCAGAGCGAGATCTCCGATCTAATGCTGATTCATTTAAATTTCTGTATAATAGCATAGGTAAGTACTTCACACTTTGAAATAAAACCACTTTATGACGAATGTTATCGCTGTTATTTTGGATTTTGAATTGTGAAGTTTCTAAGTCTTTTTATACTTCACGGTCATGAGTGGACTGAGGTATTTGACGTCAAAAAAAAAGAAGAAGTACCAACATAACAATAAAGGTAGATACCACGTTAATAATAGAGTAATTTAACTGCGATACTTATTTTTATAAGTTAACATAATACATTTACATTTACCTTATTTTTTTTAGGTAAATTAGCTTTCTACTGCGGCTCGACCCTCGTAATTTCTGTTTCACTGCCTTAAAAGGGGTAGTTTTGAATAAATCCTTTTTTAGTTCACCCCTAGAGTTCATACGAAACCTATGTGCTAGAGGAGTCTCTAGACCCAGCAGTTTCGGTTGTGGATTGATGACTGTCAGTCAGTTTATAGATAGATTAGAAACGTTTTTTTGCTCGAACTAGGATTCGAACCGCAGACTTCGGGGTTATTAAGCGAACACTTACCACTAATCACTTATTAATGTACCAATATTCACCAAATATTTTAGTCTGTTATAACCGCTCTTTCTCTAGTTAGTGTCATGTTGTATTACGTAAACACAGTTAAGTATAATGTTAAGTAGAACCCGACACATAACACTAACAAGAAGCCTCAAGAGATATAACTCTGCAGGCGAGGAGGGTACCCCTCACGAGAGGCAATATGATACCAATCAATCAACTCTCCGTCACTCTCAGATTAGATTTATTGAAACCTTCGCTTTTAATCAAAACGTATTCATTACTAGCTCTCGCACCCTGATTCACCCACCCCCGGTAATAGTATTAAAAGTAGTCTATGTACTAGCACAGATTATAATCTATATCTGTCACAAATTCATACAATGAAATCAACACAATCCGTGTTTAGATCATAGCAAGTGGCGCTCTGTAGACTCTGCATAATCATCGGCCTTATTAAGTCCACCGCTGGACATAGGCCCCTCCCAAAGTACGCCACTGAACAAGATCCGTGGCGACGTTCATCCAGCTCTTACCAGATACCTACCAGAGATCGTCACTCCACCTAGTCTGAGGACGTCCTACTCCACGTTTGCCAGTTCGTGTTCTCCATTCAAGAACTCGTTTACACCAACGGCTGTCAGTTCTACGGCAGATAATAATAACATGATCTCTTTGCTTCCTTTCTTAGGAAATAGCGTGAATGTACCTATGTATGTATGTATGGCCATTCAGTAGCTTTACCATAAAATAGTAACAAACATCCAGACAAACTTTCGCGAGTCAATATTAGTAATAAAATATATTACATTTATAATAAGACCGAGAACACTGATAGCATTAAAATAAATTACAATATCTTCTTCAACTAAAATTATATTAAGTAGAGTTGCAAAAGTTGTGGAGATAAGAATTTTATTGTTATTAGATTAATTCAATTTGTTAGATTTAAAAGTCACCATCGAGCGTCGTCGGGTCGTGGTTGGGCACGCGGTGCGTCCTTTATAGAACTCATTTACTTATAGAATAATTTACTAACCTCGATAACTTTAGGTTGATGAAATATGTATCTTTACTGATATTATAAAGTGTAGGATTATTGTAAGGTATAAAAATAATTAACACTTATTTTTCGCGCCGCATACCAACTTAAATTTGATATTAGTAAGCGGCGCGAAAACAATCAGATTGTCATTGCTCTTAACTCGGAAGTTTCAATTAGGCCTTGATTGTGATTCTCTGATATTATTAAATTATTGATTCCTATGAATATTGTACTACCACATAAACGTACATCTATAATATAAAAAATTCCGCAGGTACTGATACTTCATGCGTAAACTAAAATGATCAGTAGCAGACTTACTGCGGCCCGAATGCTATTCAAACTTTGCCTCCGTACCTACCTCTGTAATTCGATATTTTAAAGGTTTTCCAGATGAGGAAAAATGATTATTGGATCGAAAAATTACCTTGTCAATACCTATCCAGCGGCACGCTACACCTAATGAGACTTAAATGATAAAAAAATATGTCATCACCAGTTTAGATCAAAAGGAGAGATAGAGAAAATGTTTACCGTTTATTATCATTAGTATTATACTATGTCAGTAGGTGCCTTACCTTTCATACAGCTCTCTGTGGTGTTGTGGTCAATGGCGTTTAAAGGTCAGATTTAAAGTGTAAGTATTATTATTGCTTCTCTTCATAATGTTTAAGACTGCATGTGACACCAATTAGCTAACCAAATAGTATATATTTGTCCAATTCTTCTGTGTGTTTTTTAACATTGTTTCCGTTTCTGTGTTTGTTAAATTTTATTTTTGTTTTGCTGTAACTTTGTTGCAAGTACCTACCAACCGGTCTATCATCTGTACTGTATTTATCTCAACTTTTGTTTATTATTGTGATCAACGTAGACTTAATACTTAGCATAATTATAAACCTTAGTGGCTTTCTTATGTTAAGTTACATACATACAAGATTTTATAAGACTTTTTAAGTGATATTAAAGAAAAAAAAAAAGAAGGTAGAGTTACACAGCTGAGGTGACAGTTACTGTGTTACCTCGGTACGTAGCTAAGACAACCGAGTTCTGAAGGTAATGGAGAGGAAACTTGTCTCATAAAAAACTGTTATCGCTACCATTTCGGTACATTACAATTTTTCTGGCGGCCATTTTGTTTTGTGAGATAATTCTACGAGCCTCAGGGGTTTGTTTTGTTTTAACATCTGTTTTTACAAACTGCTCAAACATTAAGATATCTTACTTTTCTTATTTAATTTCCCAGAAAAAAAAAATACTTTTCTCTTGTATCCATGGAAACTCATCTTTTATCTCTTTACTGGGGGTTATATATTTTACTAAGTATTTTTATTTAATCATTAGCTGACTAGTCGCAGACGCATCAGATATAACGCAAAAGTTGTACGCGAACACAGATCGTGCACTCTCTATATTTCTCTCTCTCTCTTAGAGTCCTGTGGGACACGCTAGCCGCACGATCAACAAATTGCTTTTTTTTATTCCTATATAGGCTGGCGTTTGACTACAACTTGCCTGATGTTTAACAATGATGTAGTCTACGATGGAACGCGCCAGTCCAGTGTACCGATCCACTCGTGATTAAGAATGATTATCGGTGAGAAGGTGGCAGTGGAATGGGCCTCCTTAAGGTTAGAAACCTTAAAGGAGCGACAATTCCGACCCACCCTCTCTGCATGGTGTCACCAGACATCGCACCGGAACACAGCAAGGTCGACCGGTGGGCTACCACCACTTGACTGTCACCTGATTTGCACCACCCGGAGACGATGTAAGGAGATACAATTAAAGGTTTACACCCACGGACGAAGGTGACTCAGCCCCCAAATTGCCTACCAACTGATTAACGTGATCTCCAACCCGCAACCATGGTTAGAAGCGAACACGCCATCCCCTATACTAATAAGTATAAACATAATATAACATTCGTGAACCACACATCAAATTTCTTGGATAAATCTGTTTGTTTTCTTTTTGGGCTTCGACTTTTAAATAGACAAATAAGTGAAGTAACTCCAAAAAAAGTTTCTTTAGGAAAGTTGTTTGTAATCATGAGCACTACCGCGTCGTAAAGTTTTAAACACTAATTACCAATCACCGTATAATATAGAAAATAGGCAATTTTCTACAACAACAACACTAAAATATGGTACAATATCAATTGAGAATAAATTAAGACTTCGTCTTCATTAACGATGTAGTAACATTGTCTCAGTGAGTGTTTGTGGTCCACTAGAGAGGGGAGGTGCGGCTAAGTGCACCCTGTTACCTGTTGCCACGCGTCGCACCGCGTCGCGCGCCTACTGACTGACACTAACGCGACAAGCTATTTACATTTCTATTTACTATTCACACTTTCAATGAATACGCCGTTACTCAATATTAATGAAAAAACACCGTGAGGATAAAGGTATGTCTTACATTGAAGAACATGTGACATTCACCAACTAGCCCAGTATGTGGAATCAGATCTAAACTCTCCCAACCTTCAACACAAGACTTCATTAAGATAGTTTAGAGACAATCGCCGATATCGAATGCGACTTATTAACGATATAAATGGTTAATAAGTCGCATTCTATTCAACCTCTTCAATGAACTCACTAATTTTGTTTTTAACTTGTAATGAATGGTGTAACAATCATTCCCAATTACAAACAAATCAAGGAGCGATTCTATTGAGCGGCGGCGGTAGGTAGTATAGGGCGGGCGCGGGGCGGTAGTGGCGAGGGCGGGCGGAGGTAGCTTACAGAATAAATACTTGTAATTAAAAACATTCCAATAGAGTTCTAATTAAGTCGCCCGCGCCGACTGAAACACAAAGTTGTTTGAACAACAATAATTTGTGTTTTTGTAGTTTGATGTTTTTAATTTGAAAAGTGTTTGCTGTTAATATTGTAACACGGTTAGATCTGAGTGTTTTATGTATAGTACCTACCTACAGTGACTATGAATAAAAGATAACTGTTCTTTCATCGGACAGGTAGAGACGCGGCTAGGCGCCACCAATAAATGGTGGAAATTTCACTGGAATGTATGTACGCACTAAGTTATGCTTACACTTTGATTGTGCGAACTTCCAAGTTGTGGAACTCACTGCCGACATCTCTATTTCCCGATTGCTATCATCTATCTGTATATAAATCACGAGTGAATCAATATTTACTGGGTAAGCGCGTCTAATGGTAGATTACATCATCGGTTTATATGTGTTGTGATCAAAAAGATACCTAATACTACAAGATTTTTGCTACAAACAATAAGTTAATGTCAAGATGTTATAAGTACGTAATAAGACTTTAACCCAAAGAAATTTTCTAATATGGCATTCAGACTCGCTACCCATTGCTACCCACCGCTACCCGCCGCAGCTCGCTAGGCCCGGTTGGCATTGCTCAGTGCGCGGCGCCATTAGCATTCATTATCCTCCGCCACAAACCCATCAACGAGTTAGATTACCTCCCTTTATATTTGCTTCATCAAAAGAACAGAATAATTACTAGGAGATTGTCTTCAAATAAACATTTTGTATTTTATACAAGATAATGTTAAAGAGCTTGTATATTCCGTTTGCTATTTCCCTGCCATTAGAATAATTATTGTTTCTTTAAGAGTTGATTTTTAACGGCCAGTTTACTTTTATATATGAAATATTTTTGACGTTATTACGGAAAATGTTTGGAGAACAGTACACACGTGATCAGAAAAGGCTGGTTCGTATCTCGTGCAAAGGAACATTATTGCCATCTAACGGGGTAAAGCTGATAGTCTTCTGTGTACGTTCGAATCTGACCTGCGACGCAGTCAGAGCCGAAGCCGGTACCGCTGGGCTAAAGCAGCTCGAAGTTTCTATGTTGCGCCATAATTACCAACATATTTCTTACACACAAAAAATAGCCATTTGCCTCCGTTTAGCTCATTCAGATGCCTCAGTTTTTCAGGTGGAGTGTCTTATCACGGCAACATTAATGATACAATTCACTAACCGCTTTTCGCTGCTCGCGTGCCGATAGCTTTTGTATTGCACCTTACTATCTTATTGGTGTTGCATTGCTTCAGCCCAAAATTATTTTTACAGGCAAATATACTTCCTTAGTAACAGTTACTTAGTATGTGCGTGTGTGCGCGATCAATAGTGCGGCCACAGATAAGTGCATTAATCCGCGGCAAGCTTTGTGTCCGACGTCCCCCCCCCATAACAGCCCCTCTTCCCCCTCGCAACCCGCACACTGCACTCACTGTCGCTATGCGTTTAGTTGTCACAACTGTGGCGATTTTTGTGACGACTTCCTTTTTTCGTCACAGGTCGTGTGTTCAATTCCCCCCTAAGACAGACATTTGTGTGATGAACACGCTTATTTGTCTTGAGTCTGGATATAATTATCTATATTGAATGTATTTACAAAAGATAAGTAGTATATGTATGTATAGTATTATCAGTTATCTAGTTTCCATAGCATTCCAAGCGATGCTCAGTTGGGGATCAGATGACCATGTGTGTTAATGTCCCAGAATAATTAACCTACGTTTTGCGTACCTAATATTTACATCGAACATAATTAACACTGATTTATGTAAAGGTAGAATAATGCTAAATAAAATTTTTAATAATTCCGACGCACATTTTTTTAATCTCGCTAAGATCAGTCTGTATCATTTCAGTTTTGAAATAATGAAATCCGCATCATAATCAGGCCATTTCTTCTCTCCGTGGGTTAAAATACGTCCAATATATATCTCTCTAAAAGTCTTCTAAATACTAACGGTTTTATTCATAAAAATCTTATAAGTCTTTAGTTAAAATGGACTTTGTCTTTTCTTACTAGTATAAACGTCAAGATACAAACGTCACTCTTAGTATTATCAGTAGTTGTAAGTAGGATATTTAAGATCATATAATTTATGTTTATATTAATAGTTGTAAGTACATTGTCGCATTAGGTGTAAACCTGTAAAGATAATGTTAACTGGAGAATAAATAAATAAACAAATAATAACAGACAAATACAAACGAATTATAAACCTATTTTAGCTATAATGAGCTTATAAGACGTTCATGAATACCGTGGTAAGAAAAACAGTTAATAACAGACCATCGGTACACCACCCTGCTAGGATTCTATAATTACGCAATCTGTATTCACAATGTCTGTACACTCCACCAACATCTGAGCTACAATGAACAACTCCCGCTGCGACCACATCAACTACAAACTTAATTAAACTGTACGTTTCTTGTTCCATACGTTTTTGTTGATAAACTTTAGATATGTTGTATAGTTTATGGGTGGTTGCCGGTTCGGTTCCGGAGTGAGGCAGTATTGTGGCGGATACAATTCTTTGTTGCTTCCTTATTTACACAAAATTCTTACAACTTGTGCTTCTACGCAAACTTTACTGACAAACTTTCTTATTAACTTATAACATAGAATCTGGCGTATTTATAACCATCGACGAACAAGAGAGGTGTTATAAATTTTGTATTGAATGACAAATTGCGCTACATTTGTGGACCCTAGCTGATTTTAGTACGTAAACTGTACCGCTGTACGTCTATTAGTGTTAGACTTCGGTCACATAGTCTCCGGTTTTTTTTATCTTATATTTTAAAATAGGCTTGCGCTTGACCACAACTTGCCTGATGTGAAGCAATGATGCAGTCAGTTCTAGTAATGTTGGTACATTGCTCGAACTGAACAAATAATAAGTAGCTGCAAACCTCGCGGCGTATACATAGCACATAGCATCAGTAGAAATAATAGCTTCCACATCCTCACCACACAGTTGTCGCACTTCTAAGGTGGTAGAGCACCATTATCGTTGCGTAGAGATCACGTGGAGGGTGAGAGGTGAAGAGGGAGAGGCATTGTTCCCTCTACAGTACAAGCCTCACGGTATCTGTTACAAGCGGTAATGGATTTTTCTTTTGTTTCCTAATAATGTTCAACATCAAATATCTTATAACTAGATACTGATGCTTCTTAGGGATCCACAACACTCGGGGGCTCGCTTTGATATCTATGTCTTTGTTACATAATATACAGACATGTTATATGTCTAACACAAAGTCATGTCTATAATATTACCTGAGGGTATAGGCAGAGGTGTTTACCAATAATAAACCTCCAGTTATGTTCAATGTTCAACGTAACGTAACGTATTCAAGTCGTGACCAACCAAATGTCCGATTTATTCAAACTATCATTAGGCCTCTGACATGTCTTTACGTCGTTATCTATTGACTTAATAACTTGACGTGTCTAAATAATCTTTGTTCTAGCGTAATAATCATAATGTTCCTACATAGTCTAAATATCAAAATCAAAATCGTGGTTTTGTCACCTGTCATTTGTGACGTACAGATAAAATGCTACCTTTAAAAATGTTCAGCAAAATATTGCGTGTGATTGAACAGCACCCGACATAGTGAATTGTATACAATTTTCTCTCCGCAAAAATGTAAATCTCCTTCCTCCCTCATTTACATACAATCACCTTTGACACAGCAATACATTCTGTTCACTACACAAATACCAGTTCTAATCAGACGTGATTACAAGGTACCCTCACACTCGTTATATCATTATTGGTACAGTTGAAAGCATAAATAAATACCTCTAACTTTTTCAACCTATTGTAAATTCTGAGGTAGTTACGTACATACTACACACGGAAAATTAATAAAACTGCTACGAAAATTAGTACCTACTGCTACTACGCAATCTTTAAACCTTAGATAAGTAGTATTTTATTATATTACTACAAACCCGTAGCGTACTTACGGCGCGGTGTGCGGCGTAGCAGCGCGACTACGGCGGCCGTAGCAGTTGCAACTACGACGTAGAAGCCGCAGCTACGATGCTACGACGTAGTTGCTACGACCGCTACGCCGTAGCAGTTATAACATTTTTAATTTTTGAAATAAATTAATGCAACTAAAAATAGGTGTTTTAAGTCTGACTTGTAAATAGATAAGCTTGTGTGTCAGTATATTTGTGTACCAGTTTTTAGCACCGTAGCACTGAAATAAAAAAACTGAGTTCGATGTGGTTTTTTATTTCTTAAGTTTCAAAGTAATTATACCATAGTTATACTGTTGTAACACATCTAATAAATTCATATTATTTTGGAATTAGTTTGGAAAAGAAAAGTTATGGTTGTAATATTAATACAATGAGAAAAGTATATCTTGTTTAGAAGTTTATTTCAAGTGACAGTTGTTTAACTGTCACTTGAAATAAACTTCTATACCCCCGATTTACGAGTTACCAAAACGGAAAATCTAAAGCGGTACCTGAAATCCCTACTAACACGAAGGTGTGACAATGATAGATGTCATTCAGTATGTCAAGTGACGCAGCCTGCACTGACGCGACGCGTCGCTTCGCTTCGCTCATGATCACTCAACGTTCATAGTGTTCGACAGACGGGATTATGATAATGAGATACGTACGGGAGCTAAAGTCACACAGACTAAATACAACAGTAACACAATATACAAACAACTTTGGTGTTATTTTCTTCTAAACAATATTGAGTGATGTAATTCTATTGCCGTTCTGAATATAGACACTGTCTATTGTAATCTTTCAAGAAAATAAGTAAAAGAATGTGGACGTAAGATAATTATGTGACATAAATTTTATCAAACAAGTGTCTTGTCAATAACAATAAGCAATTAAATCTCTTCTATCTCTAAGTTTGTAAATCCTAACCTTGACTGCAGTAATTAGTCTGTGCGATGTCCCAAGGCAACTCAGATCACGTTCTTGAGAAGCGATCGATACCTCGCGACATAACACACATTATCTTCTGCCGTCGACAGCGACGTATAATGCGTTATTTATAAAGATATTTTAATATACATTATTACCATAACATACCTCCACGTCTGTATAACTAGAAGATGTAGGAAAAAATGAATATCACTCACATTTTGCCGCCTATCTAACAGGTCTGACTTAATACATTTTTTCACAGTTATACAGCACATTTATTAAGGAAGGCTACCTTTTATTCACACGATATAGAATGTAGGTCACGCGAGCAAAGCCGTCGGTGGAAAACTAGTGTTTCATATTCTTCATAATTCTCAACTTCAAACGCTAAACCAATTTTAGGCAGAAGCTAACAAATTATAGGTCCCGCAAATAGCAACAATAACGATAATTATAATTATTACTCCGTCTGAGTTAGTCACAAAGTTATATTGCAGTTTCCGGAGGGTACCATCACAGAGCTCCGGTACAAAGTTGTACCAATGACAGTCGCCCCTCTGTCTGCTATCTCCGCTAACAATTATTAGATATCTTTATGGTTATATCTAATGTCGCTTGTGCACTCTGCGCTTGCACTTATACTAATTACTTTAGAATGATATCTACCTATTACGTGCTCTGGACATTACGTGTTTTTGTTTTAACTTTATTATAAAACTACTCCACCCGTGACCATGAAGTCTGAAAAGATTTTGAAACGTCGGGATCCGAAATCCGAACCGCTATAAAATCCGTTAAAAACAGTTTTATTTCACACATTTTCAAACAGCTATTTGAATGGGTGTCCTACAATATGAATAGATCGTGAATCCATTGCTTTATAAGTAGTATAATATTCTGTTCCTAGTACTCATAAAACAAGCAAATATAATGTATTAATTTGAGACTAGATGGCGCTGTGTGTATATATAAAAATATTATTATTCTGTTTTTCTTTTTCCTTGTAGAGATCCAGTCAGGTGAGTGCTTTGTGTTGCAGTACAATAATAATTGACTGTGCATGTGATGGCAGCGCGTGATATTTTAGTGGGCGATAATAATTAAAAACTCCTCCTACGATAATGCGATGCTGATGTGTTTTTAACGAATTGCTTTACAACAAACACACGCCACCACAGACAAGCGACAAGCGGTTTCGTTACTGCTGTCGCGCTCACTGTTTGACTAGTGTAGGCAGACGTCTTGTACCGTATACAACTCAACACAACGCTACACCTATAGCATGACGGTATTGAAAGTTTTAGTGCCTTAACGTGAATTCTTTAGTGACTTTAGTTAGTATTGTTGTTTTTAATGGCGGAAGATGGTCACCGTACTGTTAGTGGTACTTACCAGTGAGGAGGTACAAGAAGAGCAGGAGGGTGTGAGGTGCGCGGGCGGGGGGGCCGGGCGGCGACATGTCGGCGCGGGGCGCGGGGGGCGGGGCGACAGCGCGGGGGGAGGCGCGCTCTCATCTCCACACGCAACCCATCTGTAGATACAAACATCACGAGTCTGACACAAGATCACCAACAAAATAGGAACAGGTGTAGCGACAGGCAGCACGACTTGGTAGAATACCAAACGCTAACATCTGCGATTCTCGTCACATCAGTCCCATGATATCGTAGCGTTGTAGATCGTCTGGTTTAATTACAGCTATATACTCGTATTTACCATTTGCAAAATAATTGTAACTGCTGTAAAGCAAACTTATCACATTAAATTGAAAATCACAATTACAGGTCACGGAGCCTGAATATCGTGATAGGGTGTCGTGTCCTGATGTAAAAAATAAAATAACTAATGTTGTATTAACAGTTGTATACATACCGAACATTTACAAAGAATACAAAAAAGTATAGAGCCCTAATTTATTCGGCGCTTAACACATTAAAAATGAGGATTAACCAATTTATATTGTGGAAGCAAACACAAATAAAGGAGGAGGTGTGACAGCATACAACACAAAACCTACAAAAATATCTTACATGTTTTATTACATTGTCTTTTATTCTAGATCTATGAGTCCAACAGTAAAGTAACAATAACACACCATTCTTTACAAGTCTCCTTCGACCATTCTTTTAAAACATCTCAGTAGGGATCACATCAAACGGCAAAGCAGGAAAAATTAATCATTTTCATGTAGAATTATTAGAGTTTTCCTTCATTTTGTGATTTCGAGCAATGACATGCCGGTTGCGACTCTCGGTCCTTGTAATTTTAACTGAATCCAATAAATCGTTTCACTTGCACGATCCTGTATAGTGCGCGGCGCCAACGAGCGCACATTTGGCAGAGAGTTCTGTTGGCGTCGTGCCCTTGCACCTCGCACAACTACTGATCGCAAAAGCTCCTGTGTCATGTGGTTCACGTGCAATATTTCATATTCGCATTGAGCAGTCATTCCGACGACATCCCCCTCGCTAATGTCGTGAACACGCAAGATAAAAACGCCACCGATAACAACCTACTAACACCTCTCCCTCGCTCCTTGTTGTCGCTAATACTAGCTAATTTATCGCTCGCTCGGCTCCTTTATTGTAAATGCTTGCGCTTACAGTTTTCATATTTTATTCGCACCTTGTTCACCTGAAGTAACATGGAACCTGGCCAGTTGTTTATTTGTAAGTTGGTTGTGTTAGTGAGGGCCGAGAGGTGAGGTGTATGGTGAGGGGCGAGGCTTGAGCACTGAGTAATTAAATAATCGGAGTTGTAAAACTTGTTATCGGCGTCAAACAAAACGTCCTCGAAATTACTGAACAAGAGCCTCAAGAGCTTTTGCAATTGAAAAGTTTTAATGACGGAAATATGTACACAGCCTCGAACAAGTACTCAGATAACTAAGTTTGTTATGAAGCGACTCTAGAAAGCTGACCGGCTCTTGGAAATAACTTTATCCAAAAATTACACAACTCTATAGTATTGAAGTGCGACTACGTTTTATTTAAAACAAACAATATAATCCATCACACAAAGAAACATTAAGCACACCACGTATAAACAAAGATGTTGTGAAAACCGAAATGTGTTTTCTCAAGAAAATTCTGCGTACAAAAATTTCAAGCAACATTAATGCAATATACGAAAAACAGCTAATTCTGTTAAAGTTTAAACTATAACAAAATACTAATAACAAATATGGTTTATGTCTCAATAAATAATTTTAACTTTAGGACTTAGCACGAAAATAGTTTGACGGATTTCTGCAGAAAGTTTGTTGAATTATTTCAACAGAACGAAACAAACTGAAGCGACAGCTGTTACACTACTTGTCGGACTTAATATAGATCGAGATCTCGCGCTCACTACGTCATGTTCTGTAAAAATAATAATAGTGAGGTAGTAATACATATTCCTGAACACATGCCGAAGTTATTGTAGGTAGGTAATCGTACTTTCACAAAGTCTGGAAGTTTCTAGTCGATCAGAATCGATATTTTAAAATTTCAATTCATTGCAAACTTTCTCAATTGTATGTAAATTAGTTCTTTTTCCGAGATTCTTATTCGCGTAGTCTGAGTTTTATATTCTTAAAAATCAGAAGGCTTCAGTCAACCACTACCATAGCTAGTTCTTTACAGATCTCATTTCAAATGATAATCTATTCTACTTTTATTCAGAACATATTGAATTTACAAATTCTTTAGACTATCCTAACATAAGAGGGTTTCGAGCCAGTTAACGAAAAGATTCCAATGATCGCGGAAAGTAGCGAAATCTCCTATTGGGGGCCAAAACACATTTTGGGCCGTCAAGCGAAAGGAGTAAGTAAGAGTAAGTAATTCCTAACATAATGTTATCTCAAGAGACTGGTGCTTAGTGCTTCCGATGTCCAGAAGCTTACTCGACAGTAGATACGCATGTACAACCGCAGCTCTCTGTTCAATTGCGTTTATTGAGCGTTAGTGTTTGTGGCGGTGTGGCGGAGTGGCGGCGGCGGGCTGAGATGGGGCGCCACACATTCAATTCGAAGAACCGTTTTATTACGTTCCCCTCAGTTATCGCTTCCGACTGTCTGCGAGTATCGGAACTGCGATTGTTCTGCCGCCGCGCGCCGCGCGCTTACCTTACATTTATTCGACATTTATTAGTATCGTCGATCTCTTTTCTTTCTCAGAATGTTCTTATTTGTGAAACATTTTCCTTCCTGAATTTTTTGTATTTTAATTTAACATTATCTTTGTTTGTGTTAATAATTCTACTTATTTTGATTTACTTCATAATTTGAGATTAACTCATATTCAATCTTAATATATATATTATTTTTTGTGTGCGTGTGTATGTGACTGAACTCCTCCTAAACGACTGGACCGATTTTGATGAAATTTTTTGTGTGTGTTCAAGGGGATCTGGGAATGGTTTAGATTCACAATTTTGTCCGCTGGCGGTACGAAGTTCGCTGGGGCAGCTAGTATTCTTATAATAACAATGATTTTGTTGAACAGTTCCTTAGTTTAGAATTCTTAAGGCAGAATTGACAATGTCAAATCTGGTCCAAGTGTCAAGTCTGGTACTTACTACTTAGATGAAATTAAATAATTTCACAATATTTATGAGATTACAGTAGGTAACTGTAGTTGACTGGTTGTTGATAGTGCCTCCATACATTATGTATATGTTAATGAAGGAGCACGAGTGAAGGCTACACTGTTGTCTCACTCAAGTGTTGACCACTGCGGGACTGACCTCGACTGGACCCATAACTAATTACATTTATATTTAAATATCTGTATTTGAATAAAGTCTCTTTTAATATTTGTTTGTTTGTACATGTAATATATTACTAATTCTAATGTTCTGTATCAATGTAACAATACCGCTTCACTACAGTAGAGTGTGGCTCGTGTTCAGCGCGCACATGATCCTCGGCTCTATTAAGTGTTTCCTCTTCCTCGGCTCGGGGTGATCCTTTGTTCAATACATTATGGAAGCAAATCCCAAATTCCTTTCATATGTTCATTCATTCATTCTCTTGAATAATGTAGCTGTGGAAAACATACATTACACAGTTCCCAACACTTATCATTTGCTTATGATGTTTATACGTAATCTGATGATTTGTTTTTAAAAGGCTAATTAAATGCAGAAATACCCGCAACAACAAAGGTTTTTTTTATACGAAAGATACGAAATAAAAACAAACAAAACAGCTAATACTAATAATGAACAAAGTATAGTATAATACCGGTATTGTGTGTTTACTGTATACAACATGTAAACCACTCACCGATATAGTGAGTCGGAGCTAGCGGCACAGAGCACAGACACACTCGCGACACGTGCGACACAAACGAGCGCTGCGGCGGTACTGGAGCGCGCCCTCTCCTCCCTCCCCCGCCCGCCCCGCTCCGCGCCCGCGCCCGCCCCTCGCTCTGATCAGCCGACACCCCGACACATGCACCGCTCTGCTCTGCGTGCTGCACCCTACATCCCGTAGAGCACACACTCACTGGGTAATGCGATTGCCTAAAGTTAAATGGCCACTTCTTGCAAACCCTACAAATATGATTATCCCTATTTATGTGCAATCCAGGACTTAAAATCCGGTTAAAATACACTAGGTTCCACCCGTAGCTCCGCCATACAATATTTCTCATTTACAATGTTAGAAAATTGAAACATGGGTTTTCAAGATAATCCAGTGATAGATTACAGCGATCTGAAGATAAGGCTTAATTTTTTACGTTTGTTGTTGTTTTTCAGAGCTAATTAGAATTAAACATGAGTTCTTAAGTGATGCAACATTTTCGCGGTCACAACACAAAACCATTATGATTTCCTCAACCTTGGATGAAAGAAAGAAAACATCGCTACTTAGGTACTAGAACAACACAACGTGAGGAGCGATTAGACGCGCGCAATGTTCGCCGACCTCCAATTAGTTCTACCGGCGACGGTCACAAGACAACACTGAACATTTCCACAGTTCATATGGTAATGTCTGGCTCTAGTATATACTGTCGCCGCGACATCCGCAGCTCACTCGCTCGACGTCGCGACACAGAGCACGACACACACGACTCAGCCGCAACATGACGCGATGCTCACTTGTCGTCACGCTGCTGCCGCCGCTGCTCTTCATAGTAAGTACCAGACACGACCATATCGTCCAGTAACTTCAGTGCGCTTAACTCGTATTGTACTCGCGTAGCGTTCAATATGAATTGTTATTTGTAAAGTGCAGTACACATCCTCAATCTGGTATTTAACTGCTAAAATCTGTCTCAAGCACATCTAGATAATTAAAGTTCCGATCAGGTCCGGACCGCGCATTCGCGAAATACCCCCCGATCCTCTAAAACTAGAGTGTCCGGCACCGTCTTGAGCCAAGGTTTGTCCCCACATGGGGAGCCTTCATGGCAGTTGCCACAGTACTTGATCGGTTCGACCGTCCTCGGACGGCTCACCGAAAAAGTCTGGTGAACCAACAAAGGCCTTTCCGGCCGATAGGGTAGGTCATCCGTAAAAAAAAATCTCAAGCACAAACTCGTAGTGACACAAATAACTGTCAGGATATGGTGACCAAGAACGAAAAGTAGCACTTTGAACATAGTCTAACATTCACCGCATGTTTATTACCTGACTACATACCGATGCTCCATGCCGAAGCAACGTGCTTATCAAATAACAAAAATAATGTCGAACTCCAAACTGGTAGCTAATTTTGCTAAAATAAGATAATCTTAAAGGCGTCTGCGTTGATAGGTCACCTGTGCGCGCGGAGACCCTATCATCTAAATAAATTCAATTCAATTGAAAAAAAAATGAAGAATACTAATTCTCTTGAACAACTTTTTTTTTCAGAACAAAATAGTCCAACAGTATAGTCCAGTAAATAATATAATTATCTTAGAGAAATTATTATTAACTATTTTTGTCTAGCCTCTCTGGAAGAAGTAAAAGCTGTCGGCTTTTTAAGGACGCCATGTGCCGCCATGAGCGGTGGGAAGTTGCAACGTGTTAGTCTTAAATTATTTCCGCCTTTAACATTTTCTTGGCTTCTTGTTAATAACACTCTCTTACATATAAACTGTCACTTGTGCGCAGACATTTTTGATATAACTCGTTTGTTATTGTGTTGTAGTGGCTGCAGTGTGCCGCGGCAGCGCCTGCACCTCTGCTCGGCCTGCTCAGTCTGTTCTCTGGCGGGTAAGGCTCTCTTACTATCCATCTAGATATCAGACTCAATAAATATTTCCACTTAAAACGTTGGTTACCTATATATTCTCGGAAAATCACGGGTCACTCACGGAGAGAAATTAGATGACGGACATCTGATGCAGAATATTGGTTAATGATATAAGTTCTACAACTACATACTTCAGATAGCGTTTTCACAAATTCGGATTGGAAATAGTGCCTGGCCACTCAGTTTATCTACCTCCTAGATTCCTTGGTTTGGTGAAGACCACTTGGTTCTGGCAGTTAACCTTTCTGGTTAGATTATTTAGCTTGTAGCAAATGTAGTTAATGCAAATGTGCACACTGTACGTACCACGTAACGGATGTACCTGTCTGTTCGCAGCTCGAGTCTGACCAACGGCACGGGTCTGCTGCAGAACCTCGCGCTGTCGCACCTGCAGCACAAGGTGCAGGCGCTCGATGTACTCTCCGACTTCCTCGCTATAGGCTCCAACCTCACATCCGGTGCGTCACCTACCTCCAACCAACCGCAACTACTTAGCCGGTCTCACTTGAGCACCAGTCTCGTGTGATCTTCTTCACTAATCTAAAACAATTAATTGACCTCTACACTTAGAGCATAACTTTAAAACTATGTCGCTACACAAAAGTGTTTAATAACCTTTAATGTCGTCAGGTCTACCGTCGTTGGGCTAACAAGACGTGACTGCAACGCAACGTGTTACATCTCTGAAGAAGTCTTCGAGTACCTATTTCATGTTAAAGTCTAATAATCTATTTATTTATTGTAATATGTTACTGAGATTACTAAAATAAATGATATTATTAGTTAAGAACCAACTCTTTTACTGCGATGGGTTCGTGGGTAGAGACACAGATAATATAATACTATACTAGTAGTGAAAGTGCCAAATTAATTCGAAGCAAACGTAAGTGAGCATAATATTAAGACTTAAGTGTGAGGAAACATTAAAAAATTGGTTGCCTGTAAAGTCGGTATACGGGCGAAAGTTTTACGTGACAACGACTTTGAGTGGTAAAATAATTTTAATGTGAATATTCATTCGTATAGTAGGAAGAAGGATGAAATAATAGTAACAATTTAAAACATTTATTTATACAAAGAATTATATTTAAAACATTAATTTATACAAAGAATCTCACTCTTATGCGGGCTAACTGTGCTCGAGTGGAAGGGACGCGTGCCTTTCACTTTTTATGTCTGTCTCTCTCGCTCTTAGGCGGGCTAACCATGCCCGAGTGGAAGGGACGCGTGCCTCTCACTCGCTCTCATTGTGAGCGCATAACGTGAGCGGAGCGTAACGCAGTTTCTTGAAGTGTCACCCGGCAAACCAATTTATAAGACGTTGTCACGTCAATAATATTCAATTACCGATACCGATTCCAAAGCAGGTGATTAGACACCCACATGCTTACGCCGACGACGTCGTCCAAGCTTAAGCCCAAGCGTCCGCTATTTCTTTTCCATCTCCCTGAAACTTATTTACGCCTGAAAATGTTGACATCAGAACATATGAATTTATTCATAAATTACACACATATAATCATAAGACCGAATTTCAAGAATTATTAAATGTAATAGATTATTTGACTTTCGAAACAACTAGAAGCGCCATCTAGCGAGATTTATTACTAACTTTTCGTTACTAACTACTTATTAAAACGTGTTTATTGACTTTAAATAAACTGTATTTTAAAGTTACGCGATCGTATTACAACACTTCTGAAACTACAAGAAACAATTAATTTTAGTTTTTTAAAACACTTCGTAAATTTAAAACGATTATACAAGATTTCATTTCTTATTAAATACATACAACGTAGATTTCTAATTTATACAACTAACGCCATCTGTTATCAAATAGTGTAAAATGATGATTAGATTTGTTTAAACTAATCATCATTGCATTATTTAGAAAGCGTATTATTTTTTTTTTAACTGCTTACCCAATATAGAAACTCTGTAAAGTAAACCACACCAAATAACTTCACCACCAGAAGTAATAACGCCTAACAACATATTTATCGCCCTCTGTTGTCGACTAGTACAAACTCAATATTATCTTTGTGTACATTATTTTACAATATAAGACCACATACATATATAAAAAAAAACTAATTAAAATATGTATCGTCGTCGGTCCTTCATAATAATTTTAGAGTTTCAATCTAATCCAACGTTAAAATCTCAAAATCTCATTTAATGTTCTATTACATACCTATTAACATAAATACGTAAGTATACAATAAGAAAATACAGACGAAAATAATAAGAGTTTCTTAAAAATAAGTATTTGATTTCATAATTCACCAATAAAATATTAATGCTTCTTTGCTTCTATTTGTCACAAGATGGCGGGTTTTGAAGTTCTATGATAATAAATTACATAATTCACTTACGACATACTTATATAAGTACCGACGGGCAGCGTACTATTAACAACCAAGCATTATAGCAAATGTAGGTTTTAGAGTCAATCACTATCTACTTTTAACTAACTTTGGTCACATAATTTACATTAGTAACAGGCGTATTTCACTAGATGGCGATTATGAGCTACTTGAAAAGAGATAGTTTCTCAACGAGGAAAACCTAACCTAACCTAAGGGAAGGATGACAAGTGTTCTATAACTTAACCTAATCTTAACCTAACCTTTTATAATAACGTATTTCCGCAGAAAATATAGGTGAGCGGCAAAAAAAAAAAAAAAAAAAAAAAAAACAAAAAAAAACAATTAAAGAAAACAATTAAAGAAAACGCAAAGTTCAATGCACAAGACGACTATCAAACTAGCGAACTCTGTTTCTATACTGTCTCATTATTGCTATTCCAATACTACTCGAAAAATCCAAATAATTGTCTAAATGTTCACTAGATGTCACTGTTCGATTAGTTAAATCGCACAATAGGTTTGTTGACGAAAGTTGTAAGTAAAGAAAGTGATTTCCCGGGGCGGGGGGCGGGTTCAGCTGTTTCGGTGAGTTAGGTTTCGGTGAGTTAGGTTTCGGTGAGTTAGGTTTCGGTGAGTTAGGTTTCGGTGAGTTAGGTTTCGGTGAGTTAGGTTTCGGTGAGTTAGGTTTCGGTGAGTTAGGTTTCGGTGAGTTAGGTTTCGGTGAGTTAGGTTTCGGTGAGTTAGGTTTCGGTGAGTTAGGTTTCGGTGAGTTAGGTTTCGGTGAGTTAGGTTTCGGTGAGTTAGGTTTCGGTGAGTTAGGTTTCGGTGAGTTAGGTTTCGGTGAGTTAGGTTTCGGTGAGTTAGGTTTCGGTGAGTTAGGT